>CM022299.1:368908540-369536040 GCA_011799875.1 Thinopyrum elongatum | reverse complement strand
GGGCACCGGGCATAGCCCGAACAGGGGCGCACCCGACTGGGCGCTGCAGGGAGAGGCAACCGGGGCAGCGGCGGGGCGCGCCGCAACCGCCGGCGAGTGGAGGCGGGCAGCAGCGGCAGCAAGCAGCATCAACAGCAGGCTGCGGACGCGCGCGGCGCACGGGCGCGGGAGATGGGCGCTGCAAGGCCGCAGCGTCAGGCGAAGGCGGGCATCAATGCGAGGCGAGCGCCGGCGCAGGAGGCGAGCGGCGAGCGAGGACGGCCAGCGGGACGGGGGCGCGGGTGAGGCGTGCGTGAGCGTATGTGGCTGCGCGCGGGGGCCGGCAAGCAGCGCCGGGCACGGACGGCGGCGATTGGCTGTGGCGGAGCAGGCGGGGCGCAGCGGGACGGCGCGAGGCGGCAGTGGTCGCGAGCGGGCGGAGCAGGGGCCGTGGAGAGGGGGGGCCATGGCGGGCAACGCTGGCGCGGGGTGCCGGGCGCGCGCGCCGGCGTGCGCTAGGCGCCGACCAGCGCGGGCAGGGGAAGTGAGCGCGGTGGCCGCGGCGTCCCACGGGGAAGGGGGCAGAGGAAAGAGAGGGGGGTGGTGCTCACGACGGGGCCGTAGGGGACCGGCAGCGGGCTCGGGGAGGAGTCGGGGTCGGCGTGACGAGGCGGAGGAGCTCCGGGCGACGAGCAGTGACGGCGGGGTGGTCCTCGGGCGTTGGGGACGGCGAGACGGCAGCGAGGTAGTCCTGGGCGGGGTGGCAAGGGCGAGGCGGCACCGGCGCCGGGGTCGGAGCGGCGGTGAGGCGATGGCCTCGATGCCCCGATCCGATCTGGATCGAGGGGAGGGAGGCAGAGGGGGAGTGGGACGAGGGGGAGGGAGTGGGGGCGAGTGTGTTGGGGAACGTGCAATTTCAAAAAAAAATCCTACGGTCACGCAAGATCTATCTTGGAGATGCATAGCAACGAGAGGGGAGAGTATGTCCACGTACCCTCGTAGACCGAAAGCGGAAGCGTTAGCTTAACGCGGTTGATGTAGTCGAACGTCTTCGCGATCCAACCGATCAAGCACCGAACGTACGGCACCTCCGAGTTCAGCACACGTTCAGCTCGATGACGTCCCTCGAGCTCTTGATCCAGTTAAGGACGAGGGAGAGTTCCGTCAGCACGACGGCGTGGCGACGGTGATGATGAAGTTACCGGCGCAGGGCTTCGCCTAAGCACTACGACGATATGACTGAGGTGTGTAACTGTGGAGGGGGGCACCGCACACGGCTAAGACAAATCTTGGTGTTTTGGGGTGCCCCCTTCCCCGTATATAAAGGAGGGAGGGAGAGAGGCCGGCCCTCCTAGGGGCGCGCCAAGTGTATGGAGTCCTACTAGGACTTCCAAGTCCTAATAGGAATCTCTTTCCCTTTTCGGAGTAGGAGAGAAGGAAAGAGGAAAAGAGAGAGGGAGTAGGAAAGGGCAAAGGGGGCGCCGCCCCCTTCCCCTAGTCCAATTCGGACCCATGGGGGGGCGCGCGCCACCTCCCCTTTGGCCTGCCTCCTCTTTTCCCGTATGGCCTAATAAGGCCCATTACTTCTCCCGGTGAATTCCCGTAACTCCCCGGTACTCCGAAAAATACCCGAATCACTCGGAACCTTTCCGATGTCTGAATATAGCCTTCCAATATATGAATCTTTATCTCTCGACCATTTCGAGACTCCTCGTCATGTCCGTGATATCATCCGGGACTCCGAACAAACTCCGGTCATCAAATCACATAACTCATAATACAAATCGTCATCGAACGTTAAGCGTGCGGACCCTACGGGTTCGAGAACTATGTAGACATGACCGAGACATATCTCCGGTCAATAACCAATAGCGGAACCTGGATGCTCATATTGGCTCCTACATATTCTATGAAGATCTTTATCGGTCAAACCGCATAACAACATATGTTATTCCCTTTGTCATCGGTATGTTACTTGCCCGAGATTCGATCGTCGGTATCATCATACCTAGTTCAATCTCGTTACCGGCAAGTCTCTTTACTCGTTCCGTAATGCATCATCCCGCAACTAACTCATTAGTCACATTGCTTGCAAGGCTTCATATGATGTGCATTACCGAGAGGGCCCAGAGATACCTCTCCGATACTCGGAGTGACAAATCCTAATCTCGATTTATGCCAACCCAACAAACACCTTCGGAGACACCTGTAGAGCATCTTTATAATCACCCAGTTACGTTGTGATGTTTGATAGCACACAAAGTGTTCCTCCGGTATTCGGGAGTTGCATAATCTCATAGTCAGAGGAATATGTATAAGTCATGAAGAAAGCAATAGCAATAAAACTTAACGATCATTATGCTAAGCTAACGGATGGGTCTCGTCCATCACATCATTCTCCTAATGATGTGATCCTGTTCATCAAATGACAACACATGTTTATGGTTAGGAAACATAACCATCTTTGATACACAAGCTAGTCAAGTAGAGGCATACTAGGGACGCTCTGTTTTGTCTATGTATTCACACATGTATCAAGTTTCCGGTTAATACAATTCTAGCATGAATAATAAACATTTATCATGATATAAGGAAATATAAATAACAACTTTATTATTGCCTCTAGGGCATATTTCCTTCAGTCTCCCACTTGCACTAGAGTCAATAATCTAGTTCACATCGCCATGTGATTTAACACCAATAGTTCACATCTTTATGTGATTAACACCCATAGTTCACATCGCCATGTGACCAACACCCAAAGGGTTTACTAGAGTCAATAATCTAGTTCACATCGCTATGTGATTAACACCCAAAGAGTACTAAGGTGTGATCATGTTTTGCTTGTGAGAGAAGTTTAGTCAACGGGTCTGCCACATTCAGATCCGTATGTATTTTGCAAATTTCTATGTCTACAATGCTCTGCATGGAGCTACTCTAGCTAATTGCTCCCACGTTCAATACGTATCTAGATTGAGACTTAGAGTCATCTAGATCAGTGTCAAAACTTGCATCGACGTAACTCTTTACGACGAACTCTTCATCACCTCCATAACCGAGAAACATTTCCTTAGTCCTCTAAGGATAATTTTGACCGCTGCCTAGTGATCTACTCCAGGATCACTATTGTACCCCCTTGACAAACTCATGGCAAGTGTAACATCCCAAATTTTTAATTTGGAATGTTATACATAGGTCATCCATGCATATCATATTTTATTGCATTTCATTTTGCGATCCTCGAAATCCTGAGCAACTCAAGGACCACGGAGAGAGTTGGGGATTTCACCGTTTTCATATTTGAATTTTCTCAAATATTGAAACAAGGATCAATTTGGTTTAATTATTTTTCTCTCCGAAAATATTTCATATTAAAAATATATGAGAGGAGATAATATGACTTCTCCAAAATAAATGGAATATTGGAGGAAAAATATTAAAATCAAATAAATATTTTATTTGGATTTTTATTGCAATTTTATTTGAATTTAGAAAAATATGCATTTTTCAAAATTGCATTAGAGTCCCAAATAAATGTTTACCTTGTCCGGGAGATTTTTAGAGGACGGGGAAAATTTATTTCGGGAATTTTGGAGTCCGTTTAGTATTTCTTTTATTTGTTTTTCTGCGCGGAATTATTTTTTTTAAAAAAAAAAAAAATCCGCCGGACCGAACTGGGCCGAAGCCCAGCCGGCCCAGCAGGCCGCCGCCGCCTTTCCTCCCCGTAGCCGAGCCGGACTCCGCCTGAGTCCGGGACGCCGCCGCCTCGTCGCCCCCTCGCCCAAGCCGCCCCGGCCCCCCTTTAAATGCCGCCCGCCCCGCCGCCTCGACCCACCCCGCCGCCGCAGCCCACCGCCGCCGCCGCAGCAAGCAGCAGCAGTCGCCGCCGCGTCCGCCGGACGCCGCTGCCGGACGCCGCCGCCGCCCGCGTCGCGCCGCCCGCCTCGCCGCGCCGCCGCACCGCGCGCGCCCCGCCCCGTCGCCTCGCCACCGCCGCTGTCCCGCCGACCGCCGGAGGTAGCTGCCGCCGCCGTCGGTTTTCGTGAGAAAAACCGATCGGTTTTTGTTTAAACCCTAGATCTAGATTCGGTTTTTTTTAAATACCTGTTTATTCTTTTTAGATCGGTTTTCCGTCGGTTTAGTTATTTAGCGGACGTTCGTCCGTACGTTCGTTTTAACGAACGGTTTTCACCGTTTAACCGCAGACAGCGAACGTTCGTTCGTTAGCCTGTTCGTTAGTTTTCTTTTTCTCGGATTTTCCGCGATTATTTTCGATCGCGATTTCTGATCCGATTTTCGTTTTAGTATAACTTTTCGCTCGTTTGTCGGAATCAGGCGATTCAAGCGCCTAGATCTTCGTCTCGAAGCCCTCTTTCTGTTTAACCAACTTAAACAAGTTTTTGCTACTGTAAAATTTGACTTTAGTCCAGATTAGTAATCAAAGCTTGTTTCTTTCGCAGTTTGAGTTTCGTTGCTCCGTTTGATTCGATTCTTTTTGCAAACCGGAGTTCTTCAGTTGAACTTTCTGGTTAGGTCTTCTCATTTGGGTTTTACCCGTGCATCTTCGCTTGATTGCTTATGTATGCTATTGTTTGTTTGCGATAGAATTCCTGGGAGCGCGAAGAAGACCTCCGGAAGGACCACCCACACCTGTTTTCTAGCCAACCCGAATCTCGAGGGCGAGATTCATCTTAAGGGGGGTAGGTTTGTAACATCCCAAATTTTTAATTTGGAATGTTATACATAGGTCATCCATGCATATCATATTTTATTGCATTTCGTTTTGCGATCCTCGAAATCCTGAGCAACTCAAGGACCACGGAGAGAGTTGGGGATTTCACCGTTTTCATATTTGAATTTTCTCAAATATTGAAACAAGGATCAATTTGGTTTAATTATTTTTCTCTCCGAAAATATTTCATATTAAAAATATATGAGAGGAGATAATATGACTTCTCCAAAATAAATGGAATATTGGAGGAAAAATATTAAAATCAAATAAATAATTTATTTGGATTTTATTGCAATTTTATTTGAATTTAGAAAAAATATGCATTTTTCAAAATTGCATTAGAGTCCCAAATAAATGTTTACCTTGTCCGGGAGATTTTTAGAGGACGGGGAAAATTTATTTCGGGAATTTTGGAGTCCGTTTAGTATTTCTTTTATTTGTTTTTCTGCGCGGAATTATTTAAAAAAAAATCCGCCGGGCCGAAGCCCAGCCGGCCCAGCCGCCCCGCGCCGCCATCCCGTCCCGTGCCGGAGACGGACTCGCCGGAGGAGTCCGAGCCGCCGCCGTCGCCGCCCTCGCCCCCTTCCCCAAGCCGCCACCCCTCCCCCCTCTTTAAAAGCCGACCCGGGGCCCCCCCTGGAGCCCCAAGCCGCCGCCGCCGCCTGCCCTCGCCGCGCCGCCGAGCCGCCGCGCCGCCTCGCTCGCCGCGCCAGCCGCCGCCGCTCGCCGCCGAGCCGCCGCACCCCGCCCGCCGCACGGCGCCGCCGCACCGCGCGCGCCCTGCCCCGTCGCCTCGCCGCCGCCGCTGTCCCGCCGACCGCCGGAGGTAGCCGCCGCCGCCGTCGGTTTTCGTGAAAAAAACCGATCGGTTTTTGTTTAAACCCTAGATCTAGATTCGGTTTTTTTTAAATACCGGTTTATTCTTTTTAGATCGGTTTTCCGTCGGTTTAGTTATTTAGCGGACGTTCGTCCGTACGTTCGTTTTAACGAACGGTTTTCACCGTTTAACCGCAGACAGCGAACGTTCGTTCGTTAGCCTGTTCGTTAGTTTTCTTTTTCTCGGATTTTCCGCGATTATTTTCGATCGCGATTTCTGATCCGATTTTCGTTTTAGTATAACTTTTCGCTCGTTTGTCGGAATCAGGCGATTCAAGCGCCTAGATCTTCGTCTCGAAGCCCTCTTTCTGTTTAACCAACTTAATCAAGTTTTTGCTACTGTAAAATTTGACTTTAGTCCAGATTAGTAATCGAAGCTTGTTTCTTTCGCAGTTTGAGTTTCGTTGCTCCGTTTGATTTGATTCTTTTTGCAAACCGGAGTTCTTCAGTTGAACTTTCTGGTTAGGTCTTCTCATTTGGGTTTTACCCGTGCATCTTCGCTTGATTGCTTATGTATGCTATTGTTTGTTTGCGATAGAATTCCCGGAGTGCGAAGCGTGCTACTACGAGTCCCTAGGATTTGCAGATCGTCAGCAAGGCAAGTAACACATTGATCATACTTCTTCGTTACCCAGTTTTTATGCATTAGTTTCGACCCTCAAATATTGCATGATTAGGATGTGATTAACTTGTGGGTACTGGGAAGTAGATGATGAGGTAGAACCTATTGCCCTTTTTATAACAAACCCTTGGGAGTTACTTCCACGCTATGCTTATGTTGCCATGCTATGCTCGTAGACGTGGATTGGGTTTGAGTGTATCCATGACAGATGTGAGATTTTTAATTAATGGTCAACTTAAGGTGGCAACTTTAATACACATCTGGGTGGATTGCTTGTTTGGGCACCTGGGGATATACCAGTGTTGTCCTAGGAGATCCCGGGGATATACCGTGTGATCCTCCTACGGTCCGCCACCCAGGCTCAAAGGGATCATAAGATTATTCATGCTAGAAACTTCCGTGTGCAGCCACAAGCTATTATGGGCTCTAGCATAGTTGAGTATGTTACATGACCTCTTTCAGTGGTAGGCTAGCAGATGTAGGGGAAAGTAGGTGTAACTGTCTACCCAGAGTAAAGAGTAAATGTTTCTGAAAGACTGTGTCTCGGTCATCCGTTTCTCAAACACCATGTAGTGCGAGAAATCCAACGGAGGAGATCGAGTCTTGTGGGGAAAAGTGCACAAACCTCTACAGAGTGTACAAACTAATCATGATTAGCCGTGTCCCCGGTTATGGACATCTTGAGTATCTGGTTCTTGGATCATCATATTGAATCCCATCACTCTAAATTAATTTGTTGGGATTAATGATTACTTTTAATTGGGATTGAGAGGGGGATTTACCTTCTCAATGTTCAACAACCACCATGATAGTTAAATAAAATATATTCCTTTGTTGTAGGGAAAAATTAGCTTTTCGCAAAACAGTATAACCCTAGAGCTTTTCCACCAGCCAAATATGCATGTAGTATTAGCAATTATTCTGTTCATTGCTCTACTGTGTTATATTGCCAGCATATTCCATGTGCTGACCCGTTTCGGGCTGCAACGTATCATGTTGCAGACTTTTCAGACGAAGAGTAAGGTGTGCTAGGTCGTTGTCGTGCACTCAGCTATGCCGTTGGAGTTGATGGACTCACCTTATCTTCCAAGCCTTCCGCTGTTATCTTATTTAGATGGCCTTAAGCCATATTTATTGTAACCAGTTCTCTTTTGAGACATTCGATGTAATAAGTGTGTGATTGCTACTCTGTTATAAATCCCTCAAGTACTGTGTGTGTCAGCATTACCGATCCAGGGATGACACTTGAACACAGAGATTCGATCCATTCGGGTCGGGTCGCTACAGCAAGGTACACAACAGGTTTGGTACACAGCATGGCATACTTTATAGAACCTATGACTGAGGCATAAGGAATGACTTTTCATTCTCTTTCTATTTTCTGCCGTGGTCGGGTTTTGAGTCTTACTCAACTTCACACCTTTGCAACACAGGCAAGAACTCCTTCTTTGACTGCTCCATTTTGAACTACTTCAAAATCTTGTCAAGGTATGTATTCAATGAAAAAACTTATCAAGCATTTTGATCTATCTCTATAGATCTTGATGCCCAATATAAGTAGCTTCACCGAGGTCTTTCATTGAAAAATTCTTATTCAAGTATCCTTTTATGCTATCCAGAGATTCTATATCATTTCCAATCAGCAATATGTCATCCACATATAATATCAGAAATGCTACAGAGCTCTCACTCACTTTCTTGTAAATACAGGCTTCACCATAAGTCTGTATAAAACCATATGCTTTGATCACCTTATCAAAGCGTATATTCCAACTCCGAGATGCTTGCACCAGTCCATAGATGGATCGCTGGAGCTTGTACACTTTGTTAGCACCTTTAGGATCGACAAAACCTTCTGGTTGCATCATATACAATTCTTCTTTAAGAAATCCATTAAGGAGTGCAATTTTGACATCCATTTGCCAGATTTCATAAAATGCGGCGATTGCTAACATGATTCAGACAGACTTAAGCATCGCTACGGGTGAAAAGGTCTCATCGTAGTCAACTCCTTGAACTTGTCGAAAACCTTTCGCAACAAGTCGAGCTTTGTAGACAGTAACATTACCGTCAGCGTTAGTCTTCTTCTTGAAGATCCATTTATTCTCTATGGCTTGCCGATCATCGGGCAAGTCAACCAAAGTCCACACTTTGTTCTCATACATGGATCCCATCTCAGATTTCATGGCCTCAAGCCATTTCGCGGAATCTGGGCTCATCATTGCTTCCTCATAGTTTGTAGGTTCGTCATGGTCTAGTAACATGACTTCCAGAACAGGATTACCGTACCACTCTGGTGCGGAACGCACCCTGGTTAACCTATGAGGTTCGGTAGTAACTTGATCCGAAGTTTCATGATCATCATCATTAACTTCCTCACTAATTGGTGCAGGCATCACTGGAACTGATTTCTGTGATGAACTACTTTCCAATTCAAGAGAATGTACCACTACCTCATCAAGTTCTACTTTCCTCCCACTCACTTCTTTCGAGAGAAACTCCTTCTCTAGAAAGGATCAATTCTTAGCAACGAATATCTTGCCTTCGGATCTGTGATAGAAGGTGTACGCAACAGTCTCCTTTGGGTATCCTATGAAGACGCATTTCTCCGATTTGGGTTTGAGCTTATCAGGTTGAAGCTTTTTCACATAAGTATCGCAGCCCCAAACTTTAAGAAACGACGGCTTAGGTTTCTTGCAAAACAACAGTTCATATGGTGTCGTCTCAACGGATTTAGATGGTGCCCTATTTAACGTGAATGCAGCTGTCTCTAATGCATAACCCCAAAACGATAGTGGTAAATCGGTAAGAGACATCATAGATCGCACCATATCTAATAAATTACGGTTACGACGTTCGGACACACCATTACGCTGTGGTGTTCTAGGTGGCGTGAGTTGCGAAACTATTCCACATTGTTTCAAATGAAGACCAAACTCATAACTCAAATATTCACCTCCATGATCAGATCGCAGAAACTTTATTTTCTTGTTACGATGATTTTCCACTTCACTCTGAAATTCTTTGAACTTTTCAAATGTTTCAGACTTATGTTTCATTAAGTAGATATACCCATATCTTCTCAAATCATCTGTGAAGGTCAGAAAATAATGATACCCGCCGCGAGCCTCAACACTCATCGGACCGCATACATCAGTATGTATTATTTCCAATAAGTCAGTTGCTCGCTCCATTGTTCCGGAGAACGGAGTTTTAGTCATCTTGCCCATGAGGCATGGTTTGCAAGCATCAAATGATTCATAATCAAGTGATTCCAAAAGTCCATCTGCATGGAGTTTCTTCATGCGCTTTACACCAATATGACCTAAACGGCAGTGCCACAAATATGTTGCATTATCATTATCAACTTTGCATCTTTTGGCATCAATATTATGAATATGTGTATCACTACGATCGAGATTCAATAAACCATTTATATTAAGTGTATGACCATAGAAGGTTTTATTTATTTAAACAGAACAACAATTATTCTCTGACTTAAATGAATAACCGTATCGCAATAAACATGATCAAATCATATTCATGCTCAACGCAAACACCAAATAACATTTATTTAGGTCCAACACTAATCCCGAAGGTAGAGGGAGTGTGCGATGGTGATCTTATCAACCTTGGAATCACTTCCAACACTCATCGTCACCTCGTCATTAACTAGTCTATGTTCATTTTGCAACTCCTGTTTTGAGTTACTAATGTTAGCAACTGAACCGGTATCAAATACCCAGGGGCTACTATGAACACTAGTAAAATACACATCAATAACATGTATATCAAATATACCTTTGTTCACTTTGCCATCCTTCTTATCCGCCAAGTATTTGGGGTAATTCCGCTTCTAGTGACCATTTCCTTTGCAGTAGAAGCACTCAGTTTCAGGCTTAGGTCCATCTTTGGGCTTCTTCACGGGAGCGACAACCTGTTTGCCATTCTTCTTGAAGTTCCCTTTCTTTCCCTCGCCCTTTTTCTTGAAACTAGTGGTCTTGTCAACCATCAACACTAGATGCTATTTCTTGATTTCTACCTTCACCGATTTCAGCATCGCGAAGAGCTTGGGAATCGTTTTCGTCATCCCTTGCATATTATAGTTCATCACGAAGTTCTAGTAACTTGGTGATAGTGACTAGAGAACTCTGTCAATCACTATTTTATCTGGAAGATTAACTCCCACTTGATTCAAGCGATTATAGTACCCAGACATTCTGAGCATATGCTCACTGGTTGAGCTATTCTCCTCCATCTTGTAGGCAAAGTATTTGTCAGAGGTCTCATACCTCTCGACACGGGCATGAGTCTGAAATACCGATTTCAGCTCTTGAAACATCTCATATGCTCCGTGGTGTTCAAAACGTTTTTGAAGTCCCGTTTCTAAGCCGTAAATCATGGCGCACTAAACTATCAAGTAGTCATCATATCGAGCTTGCTAAACGTTCATAACGTTTGCATCTGCTCTTGCAATAGGCCTGTCACCTAGCGGTGCATCAAGGACATTATTCTTCTGTGCAGCAATGAGGATAATCCTCAAGTTACGGACCCAGTCCGTGTAGTTGCTACTATCATCTTTCAACTTAGTTTTCTCTAGGAACATATCAAAAATAAAACAGGGGAGCTATACGCGAGCTATTGAACTACAACATAATTTGCAAATACTACCAGGACTAAGTTCATGATAAATTAAAGTTCAATTAATCATATTACTTAAGCACTCCCACTTAGATAGACATCCCTCTAGTCATCTAAATGATCACGTGATCCATATCAACTAAACCATGTCCGATCATCATGTGAGATGGAGTAGTTTTCAATGGTGAACATCTCTATGTTGATCATATCTACTATATGATTCACGTTCGACCTTTCGGTCTTAGTGTTCCGAGGCCATATCTGCATATGCTAGGCTCGTCAAGTTTAACCCGAGTATTCCGCATGTGCAAAACTGTCTTGCACCCGTTGTATTTGAACGTAGAGCCTATCACACCCGATCATCACGTGGTGTCTCAGCACGACGAACTGTCGCAACGGTGCATACTCAGGGAGAACACTTATACCTTGAAATTTAGTGAGGGATCATCTTATAATGCTACCGCCGTACTAAGCAAAATAAGATGCATAAATGATAAACATCACATGCAATCAAAATATGTGACATGATATGGTCATCATCATCTTGTGCCTTTGATCTCCATCTCCAAAGCACCGTCATGATCTCCATCGTCACCGGCTTGACACCTTGATCTCCATCGTAGCGTCGTTGTCGTCTCGCCAACTATTGCTTCTACGACTATCGCTACCGCATAGTGATAAAGTAAAGCAATTACATGGCGATTGCATTTCATACAATAAAGCGACAACCATAAGGCTCCTTCCAGTTGCCGATAACTTTTACAAAACATGATCATCTCATACAATACCGTATATCACATCATGTCTTGACCATATCACATCACAGCATGCCCTGCAAAAACAAGTTAGACGTCCTCTACTTTGTTGTTGCAAGTTTTACGTGGCTGCTACGGGCTTCTAGCAAGAACCGTTCTTACCTACGCATCAAAACCACAACGATTTTTCGTCAAGTGTGCTGTTTTAACCTTCAACAAGGACCGGCCGTAGTCAAACTCGATTTAACTAAAGTTGGAGAAACAGACACCCGCCAGCCACCTTTGTGCAAAGCACGTCGGTAGAACCAGTCTCATGAACGCGGTCATGTAATGTCGGTCCGGGCCGCTTCATCCAACAATACCGCCGAATCAAAGTAAGACGTTGGTGGTAAGCAGTATGACTATTATCGCCCACAACTCTTTGTGTTCTACTCATGCATATCATCTACGCATAGACCTGGCTCGGATGCCACTGTTGGGGAACGTGCAATTTCAAAAAAAATCCTACGTTCACGCAAGATCTATCTTGGAGATGCATAGCAACGAGAGGGGAGAGTATGTCCACGTACCCTCGTAGACCGAAAGCGGAAGCGTTAGCTTAACGCGGTTGATGTAGTCGAACGTCTTCGCGATCCAACCGATCAAGCACCGAACGTACGGCACCTCCGAGTTCAGCACATGTTCAGCTCGATGACGTCCCTCGAGCTCTTGATCCAGTTGAGGACGAGGGAGAGTTCCGTCAGCACGACGGCGTGGCGACGGTGATGATGAAGTTACCGGCGCAGGGCTTTGCCTAAGCACTACGACGATATGACTGAGGTGTGTAACTGTGGAGGGGGGCACCGCACACGGCTAAGACAAATCTTGGTGTTTTGGGGTGCCCCCCTCCCCCGTATATAAAGGAGGGAGGGAGAGAGGCCGGCCCTCCTAGGGGCGCGCCAAGTGTATGGAGTCCTACTAGGACTTCCAAGTCCTAGTAGGAATCCCTTTCCCTTTGCGGAGTAGGAGAGAAGGAAAGAGGGAAAGAGAGAGGGAGTAGGAAAGGGCAAGGGGGGCGCCGCCCCTTCCCCTAGTCCAATTCGGACCCATGGGGGGGCGCGCGCCACCTCCCCTTTGGCCTGCCTCCTCTTTTCCCGTATGGCCCAATAAGGCCCATTACTTCTCCCGGTGAATTCCCGTAACTCCCCGGTACTCCGAAAAATACCCGAATCACTCGGAACCTTTCCGATGTCCGAATATAGCCTTCCAATATATGAATCTTTACCCCTCGACCATTTCGAGACTCCTCGTCATGCCCGTGATCTCATCCGAGACTCCAAACAAACTTCGGTCATCAAATCAAATAACTCATAATACAAATCGTCATCGAACGTTAAGCGTGCGGACCCTACGGGTTCGAGAACTATGTAGACATGACCGAGACACATCTCCGGTCAATAACCAATAGCGTAATCTGGATGCTCATATTGGCTCCTACATATTCTACGAAGATCTTTATCGGTCAAAGCGCATAACAACATACGTGTAACACCCCATGTATTAAGCTACATTAATCCCCCTTTTTGATAATGCCAAGTCAGCATGATTAACAGTGCATAATCATCATTTGCATCATATTGTATTTCAACTCCTAACTCAAATATTCAAATTAAATAAAAGTTGTTCAAACCAGAAACTAAAATGTTCATTAAATGACTAATATTCTACAGACCATTCTAAAATTATAACCAACAATTAATAAATTAATTAGGTGACTCTAACATTACCAAAACAGCAAGGTTTAATATATTTTATTTAATATAAAATTTGTGTGAACTCCGTTTGTCTCCAAAACAATTTTTGACAGTTGTAGATATTACATAGCATCTAATGGGCTAGGTCACTAATTTTGTAAAAGTCATTTTGAGGCCTAACTATTTACAAAACAGAAAGTAAGAATGAATAAAAAGAAAAAGAGAAAACAAAACACAAATAAAATAAAAGAAAAACCGAAACCCCCCTGGCCCAACTGGGCCACGGCCCAGCCAGGCCGGCCCACTCCCGCTCGCCCACTGGCCTATATGGCATGCCCCTCCCCTGGGCGAAACCCTAGCCGATCCCCACTCCCCCCCTCGCTCGATCTGGATCGAGCCCGACCCCGGCGGCCCCGCCCGTCCCCGCCGGCCGGCCACGCCGCTCCGGCGACCACGCCGTCCCCGACGCCGCGCTCGCCACCCTCGTCCCCGTCGCCTACGCCGGCGCCGCCCCTTCGCACCTCGCCAGCGCCGCCTCCCCACCGGACCGTCCCTGTCTTCCTCCCCACCGGCCGACCCCGAGCCTCGCCGCCCCCCTCCTCTCCTCGCACGTGAGCCTCCCCTCCTCTCTTCCCGCTGTCGCCGCGCCACTCCCTGTCACCGCACTCGCCGGCCGTGCCCCGAGCCCCCCTGCCCGTGCTCCTCGCGGACGGCCTCGACGCACTCGCGCCGCTTTTCTGGTGCCCGCACTCGCCGCGCTCGAGCCCGCGCCAGCGCGCTCGCCTCGCCGCTTCCCGCTCGCCCTCGAGCTGCTGCGCGCTCACCCCGCTGCTCGCGCTCGCCTTCCCACTCGCCGCCGCGTACTGCTGCTGCTCCCGTAGCTGCTTTGGCAGCCGCAGCTCGCCGCTGGCCACCGCTCCCCGCGCCACCGTCGACCGCGGCCCCCGCTCGGCCTCCACCTCCCTACTGCCGGCATTGCCCGTGCCGCCGCGCGCCGCTGCCGCGGTGCGGCTGTGTGTGTGCGTGTGTGTTTGTGGCCAATGGGCCACTGACCGTGGGCCCAAACCCCCTAGCCCTATGACATGTGGGGCCCAGCCCCCTGAAACGTTTTAAATAAAATAAAAGGAAAAGGAATTAAAAAGAAAAATATAATAAAAATTAATAAATAATAATAAAGTTAATTAGTTAATTAATTAAGTAATTAATTAGGAATTAATTATCTTAATTAATTTGGTTTAATTAAACTGATTAAACTTAGTTAAACTAATCACCTAATTAGGACTAATCAGTTCTGTCTAATTAATCGGTGACGTCATGCTGACGTCATGCTGACGTCAGCATACACTATTTTGGATAATTCGGATTTTAAATAATTAAATCTTTAGAAATTCATATAAAATAATCCGTAACTCCGATGAAAATACTTTCTACATGAAAGTTGCTCAGAACGACGAGACGAATCCGAATTCGCGAGCCTGTTCGTCCGTCACACGTCTCTAACTACTTGAACATGGGACATTCCCCCTTCGGTCACCTGTCCAACATTTGTCCGGAACCGGGAATGCTTTCCCGGATGAATTCCCCCTTCGCCAGTATGACCTGGCACTGCGTTAGATCACCTCTGTCACCACGTATTGCCATGTTATGCTTTGTGCTGCACTTGTTTGCTCTGTATTTATTGTTTCCTCCCCTTCTTCTCTCTTGTTAGAGCCCGGTACCGACGCAGCTCTGGAGATCGACGACCATTGTCGACCTTGCTTTTGCCGCCGAGCAACCAGGCAAGCCCCCCTTTGATCATCCCGATATCGCCCATTCTATTTTCTCATGCTTGCATTAGAATTGCTGCTGCTGCTGCTTTACCTATTCTGATGCATAGCCTGTTTATTGTAACCTGTTGTTGATAATTACCTGCATATCCTAAACTGCTTAGTATAGGCTGGGTAGAGACCTATCAGTGACCCCACTAGTCCCGACTGCCCCGTTGGATTATCAGAAGACCCGATCAACTGGATCGAAGACCAGGCCCCGGCACCGCACTTCACCCCCTTTAGTTGAACGTCACTACTGGGTTACTATCGAGTGTCGAGGGTGATACCTCGTATAGCACTCCTGATGTTAACTCAGTAGAGTAGCTATTCGGTCGTGGTCATCGAGGGTGATTCCTCCTTCTCCACTTCCGATACGACCCTGTCGTGCAACACACCAAGTGTGAACTCATCGAGGGTGATTCCTCCTAAGTTCACCTTGACGGTTACATCGAGTAGGAATCCAACGAGGGTGATACCTCGGATTCCCTTGATGTTATGGACACACGGATACTTGGACCTTACACTGTTACTTGGAAAGGCGGGTCGACCCTGAGGGGTAACCGCGTGCGCCTAAGTGGCGAGTGTTGTGAAGACGGGTTGCCTGTATGGTGCCCGAGTGATGAATATGAGGCTTGGCCGGGCATTCTTGGCCCTTGCCGCAAGTCCTCGAGACGGGGCGATGGGGTCACATCTTTCGTGAGTCTCTGCTTGTTACCGCAAGCCCCTAGTCCACTAATGATTTGGATATTTGATCCGAGAGGGCCTCTGGCCTGATAGCACTAACCATCATGTGGGCATAGTATGGGTGTTCTGCATCGTAGCATCAGCCGAAAGCTCTGTTAGACGTCTAGTTCAGCCTAGCGGCCGGGCTGGGCCGGCACCATCCTGAGGGGTGGAGCCTGGTTCGCCTAGCACGCAACGACCCGGAGGGCGAGGGGCGACGGTCAAGACTCCCTTGCGCTTAGGATGTAGACCAACGGGGACCTCTCTGCTGAGCTGTAGGTAGGGTTGCGGTGTGTCGTTTAGCCGAGGCCGGCATGACCCAGGAAAGTGTGACCGGCCGGAGTTAAGCGAGCGTGGTGGGTAAGTTGGTGCACCCCTGCAGGGAAGAAAACTTCTATCGATAGCCGGTCCTACGGTAAAGGACACTCGGAGTTGTATCCCGATCGATACAACTAGAACTGGAGATGAAACCTGGATATATGGCTCTGGGATTGCTTCTCGTAGGGAGTCGAGAAGGGATCTCAGGACGAGGTTGACGACTGTATGGCTCTGGGATTGCTTTCTCGCAGGGAGTCGAGAAAGGATCTCTGGGTGAGGTTGAGACTTAATGATACTGCTACATTATATTGTACTGTTCTACTGTCTTCTATTGCTGCAAGACCGCTGAAGATGCTAGTCTTCGATAGGACTAGGCTTTCCCCTCTATTCTGGCACTTCTGCAGCCCAGTCCACATATACAGCCTCTCTTTGATAATGTTGCATATGTAGTGTAGATCCTTGCTTGCTGAGTACTTCGGATGAGTACTCACGGTTGCTTTGCTTTCTTTTTCCCCCATATCCTTTTGATGCAACCAGATGACGGAGCCCCGGATACAGCTGCCCCGGCCGACGATCGCTACTACGACCTCGAGGGTGGCTGCTACTACGAGTTGGCCGACTACCCGGAGTAGGATCGGAGGGTCCCAGGCAGGAGGCCTGCACCTTTCGATCGTAGCTTTTGTTTTGCCCCGCCTTTCTAAGGGCTTATCGGTTTCTGTTTCATATCTGTACTCAGATATCTGATGCTTCCGCTGACGCTTGTACGCAAGCTTATGTATTCGAGCCCTCGAGGCCCCTGACTTGTAATATAAAGCTTGTATCACTTTATTTATGTTTTAGAGTTGTGTTGTGATATCTTCCCGTGAGTCCTTAGGCTTGATCGTGTGCATTTGCGTGTATGATTAGTGCACGATTGAGCCGGGGTGTCACAAGTTGGTATCAGAGCCGACTGCCTGTAGGAATCCCCCTTTCCAACTCCTTGGCCGAAGTTGAGTCTAGTAGTCCAAAACTGTTTTACTAACTTGGCTGTGTGGCTTACGGGCCCACGTCGCCATTGGGTGGTATTAGGATCTTTTATTCCTCGTCTATACTCTGGGACTCTGATCTCTCTCCTATTCGGGTTAAAATTTTACTAACTCCAACATTAGGTTCTCGTGATCACATCCACCCGGTGTTCTGAAATTTCCCCCCTTCCTTCAAGATTGCGGGCCAGGTTCTCCTTGCAGGATCCTTTCATCGAGGGCACCCTATGTTGTCACTTGCAGATTCCTCGCCCCATCAGTTTTCTCCGACGTGGATGTAGCCTTTGCTATGTCACGTTGTTGTAATCCTCACCGCGTGCCTGCGCGCCGCCTAGTTTGTCTAGCTGCGAGCGATCCCGAGCTCGTACTATCCGTTTGAATCTAACTCTGTGCATGGATTGGTATGTCTTTGATGACTACTATTATATATCTAATGCCTTTCCTGTTCTTTCCCGTGTTACATCAAGAATAACTCCATACACATGCAGTTTTACTTGCTAAACTGCCCCTGTTGAATTGGCAGGATGGCTGACGATCCTCCACCTCCACCTTATATTGCCGCAATGATGCAGCAGTTTGAACTGAACCGTCAGGTTATGACCGGGATATTGGCTCAGTTCCCAAATTAGAATGCTCATCAACAGCCTACCCCAATAACTCTGCCAGAATTTGTGCGCCTCAACCCGTCTGTTTTCCGCAACTCCACCAATCCTATGGATGCTGATGATTGGCTTCGTGACATCCTGTTTGAAATGGAGACAACTAATGTGG
The DNA here is from genome assembly GCA_011799875.1 of Thinopyrum elongatum. NCBI lineage: Eukaryota > Viridiplantae > Streptophyta > Magnoliopsida > Poales > Poaceae > Thinopyrum > Thinopyrum elongatum. The sequence continues at coordinate 369,518,060 of CM022299.1, read as the reverse complement.
CCCCTGACAGTTACGTCACCTTTGCAACATTCCACCTGAAGGGCCCAGCTGCTCAATGGTGGGAAAGCCACAAGGGTATGTTGCCTGCAGAGACTGTAACCACTTGGCAGGAATTTCACTCAGCCTTTCGTGCACGGTATATTCCTCAAGGTCTGATGGACCAGAAGAAGCAGGAATTCCGCAAACTCACCCAAGGAACAATGACTGTGGATGAATATCAGAGGAAATTTCTCGAATTGTCCCGCTATGCTGTAGATGACGTCTGCACTGACGCACGCAAGCAAGATAAATTCCGTGAAGGACTGCGTACTGATATAAACCTTGCACTTGCTGTCCATGATTGCACAGACTTCGAAACGCTTGTCAGCCAATCTTTCCAAGTTGAAACTGCTCTGACTAAGTACCAGAAGTCACTCAAGCGCACTCGTGATGTTGGCTCATCCTCGGGTCAGCCTGTTCAGAAACGTCGAGTGTGGATTCCACACAATGTTCATCACCGACCTGCCCCTGTACCCAGGCCATCTTATGTTGCACCTCGTCTGCCTTCACCACCGAGGCAGCTGACGATGCAGGATGGACAACCCAATGTTGAAGCTCCTCCCCATAATGATGGTTTATGCCGCAGGTGTGGACAACCAGGGCATCGTGCTTTCAACTGTCCTCGGGGTCAGCCGCAGAATTCATCACGTTGTTCTGTTGACCATAAAAAGGGCCGACGAAACCATCCTAGCAGAAATCGTAATGCCAGACCACCTGCTAGTCAGCTTGTTCATGTTAACCATGTCAAGACTGAAGAAGCTCGACAGGACACCAACATTGTGATGGGCACCCTTCTAGTGAATTCAATCCCAGCTTCTGTACTCTTTGATTCTGGAGCATCGCACTCCTTCATGTCCGAAAGTTTTGCACGAAGTCATGATATCCCTTTCGAGAAGATGTCCACCACTTTGGTAATTCAGTCACCCAGGGATAATTGGCAAACTACCAGGGTAAGCCACGGTAACCACATTGTGATCGGAGGATTGGTGTTCCCCGTTTCACTCATTGCTCTCAAGACCTCCAACATAGACATTATTCTGGGTATGGACTGGTTGAAGCCTTATAAAGCTTTGATTGACTATGCCACTGAATCAGTCCGGCTCACTCACCCTTCTGGCCAGAAAGTACAATACTCAGCTCGAACAGTTCAGAATGCTGAGAGCCAGATATATGCTCTGAATGCATTGAATGCCTCACCCCTTAAAGGCATTGAGAACGTTCCAGTTGTTCGCGATTTTCAAGATGTCTTTCCAGAAGAACTTCCAGGAATACCCCGTGCTAGAGCTGTTGAGTTCGTCATCGACTTGAAGCCTGGCACTACCCCTATTGCGAAGCGCCCTTATAAGATGCCTCCGCACCACCTTCTCAAGCTTAAGGAAGAAATCGACAAGTCACTTAAGAAGGGTTTCATCCGCCCCAGTTCCTCTGCTTGGGGAGCACCTTCACTCTTCGTTAAGAAGAAGGATGGAACTAACCGATTGGTTCAGGATTATCGGCCCATTAACCAAGCTACAATCCAGAACAAATATCCGCTTCCTCGGATCAATGATTTGTATGATCAACTTGCTGGGTCATCGGTGTTTTCTAAACTCGACTTGAGGTTGGGTTATCATCAGATCCGTGTTCGTGAAGAGGATATTCCCAAGACTGCATTTGTTACCCGCTATGGTTCTTATGAGTACACTGTAATGTCATTTGGCTTAACAAATGCTCCAGCCACATTCTCCCGTCTGATGAATTATATCTTCATGGATTACCTCGACAAGTTCGTCGTGGTTTACTTGGATGATATTCTGGTCTATTCTAAGAATAAAGAAGAACATGCTGAACACCTCCGTCTTGTACTGGAAAGGCTCCGAGAACACCAGTTGTATGCCAAATACTCCAAATGTGAATTTTGGCTTTCTGAAGTAACCTACCTTGGTCATGTGATCTCCAAGGATGGAATTGCTGTTAACACGGAACGAGTTCAGGCTATTCTTGACTGGACTCCACCGAAGAACGTCAAGCAAGTGAGAAGTTTTCTCGGCCTTGCAAGCTATTGCCGTCGATTTGTTGAGAACTTTTCTAAGATTGCTAAGCCTTTGACTGATCTGCTTCACAAGGGCGTTAAATTTGAATGGACAGATAAATGTCAGGAAAGCTTTCAAACCTTCAAGGACAAGCTAACATCTGCCCCAGTACTTGCTCCTCCAGATTCTCGCAAAGACTTCATGATTTATTGTGACGCATCCCGTGAAGGATTAGGCTGTGTCCTAATGCAAGAGCGTAAAGTGATTGCTTACGGCTCTCGTCAGTTGCGCCCACATGAAGAGAATTATCCGGTACATGATCTAGAACTAGCTGCTGTCATCTATGCACTGCAGTTGTGGCGACATTACCTCCTCGGTAATCGTTGCGAGATCTACACGGATCATAAAAGTCTGAAGTACTTGTTCACTCAGCCATCTCTAAACCTCCGTCAGCAAAGATGGATGGAGGCCATTGCGGACTATGATTTGGGTATTTCCTATACCCCTGGCAAGGCTAACGTTATGGCTGATGCCTTAAGCCGCAAGTCCTATTGCGATAACCTCATGGTTAAGCAAGCTCAACCTCATCTTTTTGAAGAACTGCGCAAGCTGAATCTGCGTATTGCTCCACAGGATTCTCTTAATAACCTTGTGATACACCCAGATCTTGGGAAAGCTGTTAAGAGTGCGCAAGCTACAGATGCTGAAGTTGATCTGATGAAGAGAAATCTTCACCTTGAAAATTACAGGGATTTCTCGCTGTCTGAAGATGGAACCTTGTATTTCAGAAACCGCATTGTGGTACCTCGCTTCGAACTCATGACTGACAAGGTCATGAAGGAGGCACATGATACACCGCTGTCTATTCATCCGGGTAGCACCAAGCTGTATCATGATCTCCGTCAAAGGTACTGGTGGTCTAAAATGAAGCAGGATATTGCTTGTTATGTTGCTGAATGTGATGTGTGTCGTCGCGTTAAAGCAGAACATCAGAAGCCTGCTGGAATTCTGCAACCATTACCTATTCCTCTATGGAAATGGGATAAGGTTCAGATGGATTTCATTACGGGACTTCCCAGTTCACAGAAGGGTCACGATGCTATTCTTGTCATCGTCGACCAACTCTCTAAAGTTGCACACTTTCTGCCTGTCAAGGAGACGATCACTGCTAGTCAGTTAGCAGAATTATATATCTCCAGAATTGTATCACTCAACGGTATTCCGAAAGAGATCAGTTCGGACCGTGGCGTTCTTTTCACCTCCAAGTTCTGGGAAAGTTTCCAAGAAGCTATGGGAACTCATATCACCTGGAGTTCAGCATATCACCCCCAGTCCCAAGGCGAAGTTGAGCGAGTCAATCAAGTGCTTGAAGACATGCTTCGAGCTTGTGTCATTTCTTTCGCCAAGAAGTGGGAAGAATCTCTTCCGTATGCCGAGTTCTCTTATAACAACAGCTATCAAGCCAGCTTGAAAATGGCCCCCTTCGAAGTTCTATGTGGACGTAAGTGTCGAACCCCTCTGAATTGGTCAGAAACTGGGGAACGACCGCTCTTGGGTCCGGATATTATTCAACACGCCGAAGAACAAGTCCGTATCGTTCGAGAAAATCTCAAGGCGGCTCAGGACCGCCAGAAGAGCAACTACGATCGCAAACGATGGGATTTGACTTATCAACCGGGTGATCAAGCTTATTTGCGAGTCACTCCTATGAAGTGCACTCACCGTTTTGGAATCAAGGGCAAGTTAGCTCCACGCTACATTGGTCCTTTCCGTATTATTGCAAGACGTGGTCAGGTGGCGTATAAATTGGAATTGCCGCCGCAATTCTCTCATATCCACGACGTCTTCCATGTGTCGCAACTTCGTAAATGCTTCAAGGAATCTCCGCACCGAGCAGTGGATCACGAAATGCTCAAATTGCATGATGATCTTTCATATAAGGAGCATCCGATCCGCATTCTCGATGAAGCTGAACATCGAACCCGTCAGAAGGTTACCAAGTTCCTCAAAGTGCAGTGGTCAAATCATACTGAAGATGAAGCCACTTGGGAACGCGAGGATAATCTTCGTGCGGAATTCCCCGAACTTTTTCTTTCTACCTCTTAATTCTCGGGACGAGAATTCTTGTTAGTGGAGGAGATTTGTGACACCCCATGTATTAAGCTACAGTAATCCCCCTTTTTGATAATGCCAAGTCAGCATGATTAACAGTGCATAATCATCATTTGCATCATATTGCATTTCAACTCCTAACTCAAATATTCAAATTAAATAAAAGTTGTTCAAACCAGAAACTAAAATGTTCATTAAATGACTAATATTCCAGAGACCATTCTAAAATTATAACCAACAATTAATAAATTAATTAGGTGACTCTAACATTACCAAAACAGCAAGGTTTAATACATTTTATTTAATATAAAATTTGTGTGAACTCCGTTTGTCTCCAAAACAATTTTTGGCAGTTGTAGATATTACATAGCATCTAATGGGCTAGGTCACTAATTTTGTAAAAGTCATTTTGAGGCCTAACTATTTACAAAACAGAAAGTAAGAATGAATAAAAAGAAAAAGAGAAAACAAAACAAAAATAAAATAAAAGAAAAACCGAAACCCCCCTGGCCCAACTGGGCCACGGCCCAGCCAGGCCGGCCCACTCCCGCTCGCCCACTGGCCTATATGGCCTGCCCCTCCCCTGGGCGAAACCCTAGCCGATCCCCACTCCCCCCCTCGCTCTCTCCCTCTCGCTCGATCTGGATCGAGCCCGACCCCGGCGGCCCCGCCCGTCCCCGCCGGCCGGCCACGCCGCTCCGGCGACCACGCCGTCCCCGACGCCGCGCTCGCCGCCCTCGTCCCCGTCGCCTACGCCGGCGCCGCCCCTTCGCACCTCGCCAATGCCGCCTCCCCACCGGACCGTCCCCGTCTTCCTCCCCACCGGCCGACCCCGAGCCTCGCCGCCCCCCTTCCTCTCCTCGCACGTGAGCCTCCCCTCCACTCTTCCCACGGTCGCCACGCCACTCCCCGTCACCGCACTCGCTGGCCGTGCCCCGAGCCCCCCTGCCCGTGCTCCTCGCGGACGGCCTCGACGCGCTCGCGCCGCTTTTCTGGGGCCCGCGCTCGCCGCGCTCGAGCCCGCGCCAGCGCGCTCGCCTCGCCGCTTCCCGCTCGCCCTCGAGCTGCTGCGCGCTCACCCCGCTGCTCGTGCTCGCCTTCCCCCTCGCCGCCGCGTACTGCTGCTGCTCCCGTAGCTGCTCTGGCAGCCGCAGCTCGCCGCTGGCCACCACTCCCCGCGCCGCCGTCGACCGCGGCCCCCGCTCGGCCTCCACCTCCGTGCTGCCGACACCGCCCGTGCCGCCGCGCGCCGCTGCCGCGGTGCGGCTGTGTGTGTGCGTGTGTGTTTGTGGCCAATGGGCCACTAACCGTGGGCCCAAACCCCCTGGCCCTATGACATGTGGGGCCCAGCCCCCTGAAACGTTTTAAATTAAAGAAAAGGAAAAGGAATTAAAAAGAAAAATATAATAAAAATAAATAAATAATAATAAAGTTAATTACTTAATTAATTAAGTAATTAATTAGGAATTAATTATCTTAATTAATTTGGTTTAATTAAACTGATTAAACTTAGTTAAACTAATCACCTAATTAGGACTAATCAGTTCTGTCTAATTAACCGGTGATGTCATGCTGATGTCAGCATACACTGTTTTGGATAATTCGGATTTTAAATAATTAAATCTTTAGAAATTCATATAAAATAATCCGTAACTCCGATGAAAATACTTTCTACATGAAAGTTGCTCAGAACGACGAGACGCATCCGAATACGAGGTCTGTTCGTCCGCCACACGTCTCTAACTACCTGAACATGGGACATTCCCCCTTCGGTCACCTGTCCGACATTTGTCCGGAACCGGGAATGCTTTCCCGGATGAATTCCCCCTTTGCCAGTATGACCCGGCACTGCGTTAGATCACCTCTGTCACCGCGTATTGCCATGTTATGCTTTGTGCTGCACTTGTTTGCTCTATATTTATTGTTTCCTCCCCCTCTTCTCTCTCGTTAGAGCCCGGTACCGACGCAGCTCTGGAGATCGACGACCTTGCTTTTGCCGCCGAGCAAACAGGCAAGCCCCCCCTTTGATCATCCCGATATCGCCCATTCTATTTTCTCATGCTTGCATTAGAATTGCTGCTGCTGCTGCTTTACCTATTCTGATGCATAGCCTGTTTATTGTAACCTGCTGTTGATAATTACCTGCATATCCTAAACTGCTTAGTATAGGCTGGGTAGAGACCTATCAGTGACCCCACTAGTCCCGAATGCCCCGCTGGATTATCAGAAGACCCGATCAATGGGATCGAAGACCAGGCCCCGGCACCGCACTTCACCCCCTTTAGTTGAACGTCACTACTGGGTTACTATCGAGTGTCGAGGGTGATACCTCGTATAGCACTCCTGATGTTAACTCAGTAGAGTAGCTATTCGGTCGTGGTCATCGAGGGTGATTCCTCCTTCTCCACTTCTGATACGACCCTGTCGTGCAACACACCAAGTGTGAACTCATCGAGGGTGATTCCTCCTAAGTTCACCTTGACGGTTACATCGAGTAGGAATCCAACGAGGGTGATACCTCGGATTCCCTTGATGTTATGGACACACGGATACTTGGACCTTACACTGTTACTTGGAAAGGCGGGTCGACCATGAGGGGTACCCGCGTGCGCCTAAGTGGCGAGTGTTGTGAAGACGGGTTGCCTGTATGGTGCCCGAGTGATGAATACGAGGCGTGGCCGGGCATTCTTGGCCCTTGCCGCAAGTCCTCGAGACGGGAAGATGGGGTCACATCTTTCATGAGTCTCTGCTCGTTACCACAAGCCCCTAGTCCACTAACGATTTGGATATTTGATCCGAGAGGGCCTCTGGCCTGATAGCACTAACCATCACGTGGTCATAGTATGGGCGTTCTGCATCGTAGCATCAGCCGAAAGCTCTGTCAGACATCTAGTTCAGCCCGTCGGCCGGGCTGGGCCGGCACCATCCTGAGGGGTGGAGCCTGGATCGCCCGGCACGCAACGACCCGGAGGGCGAGGGGTGACGGCCAAGACCCCCTTGCGCTTAGGATGTAGACCGACGGGGACCTCTCTGCTGAGCTGTAGGTAGGGTTGCGGTGTGTCGTTTGGCCGAGGCCGGGCATGACCCAGGAAAGTGTGACCGGCCGGAGTTAAGCGAGCGTGGTGGGTAAGTTGGTGCACCCCTACAGGGAAGAAAACTTCTATCGATAGCCAGTCCTACGGTAAAGGACACTCGAAGTTGTATCCCGATCGATACAACTAGAACTGGAGATGAAACCTGGATATATGGCTCTGGGATTGCTTCTCGTAGGGAGTCGAGAAGGGATCTCAGGATGAGGTTGACAACTTTATGGCTCTGGGATTGCTTTCTCGCAGGGAGTCGAGAAAGGATCTCTGGGTGAGGTTGAGACTTAATGATACTGCTACATTATATTGTACTGTTCTACTCTCTTCTATTGCTGCAAGACCGCTGAAGATGCTAGTCTTCGATAGGACTAGGCTTTCCCCTCTATTCTGGCACTTCTGCAGCCCAGTCCACATATACAGCCTCTCTTTGATAATGTTGCATATGTAGTGTAGATCCTTGCTTGCTGAGTACTTCGGATGAGTACTCACGGTTGCTTTGCTTTCTTTTTCCCCCATATCCTTTTGATGCAACCAGATGACGGAGCCCCGGATACAGCTGCCCCGGCCGACGATCGCTACTACGACCCTGAGGGTGGCTGCTACTACGAGTTGGCCGACTACCCGGAGTAGGATCGGAGGGTCCCAGGCAGGAGGCCTGCGCCTTTCGATCGTAGCTTTTGTTTTGCCCTGCCTTTCTAAGGGCTTATCTGTTTCTGTTTCATATCTGTACTCATATATCTGATGCTTCCGCTGACGCTTGTACGCAAGCTTATGTATTCGAGCCCTCGAGGCCCCTGGCTTGTAATATAAAGCTTGTATGACTTTATTTATGTTTTAGAGTTGTGTTGTGATATCTTCCCGTGAGTCCTTAGGCTTGATCGTGTGCATTTGCGTGTATGATTAGTGCACGATTGAGCCGGGGGCGTCACAATACGTTATTCCCTTTGTCATCGGTATGTTACTTGCCCGAGATTCGATCGTCGGTATCATCATACCTAGTTCAATCTCGTTACCGGCAAGTCTCTTTACTCATTCCGTAATGCATCATCCCGCAACTAACTCATTAGTCACATTGCTTGCAAGGCTTCATATGATGTGCATTACCGAGAGGGCCCAGAGATACCTCTCCGATACTCGGAGTGACAAATTCTAATCTCGATTTATGCCAACCCAACAAACACCTTCGGAGACACCTGTAGAGCATCTTTATAATCACCTAGTTACGTTGTGATGTTTGATAGCACACAAAGTGTTCCTCCGGTATTCGGGAGTTGCATAATCTCATAGTCAGAGGAATATGTATAAGTCATGAAGAAAGCAATAGCAATAAAACTTAACGATCATTATGCTAAGCTAACGGATGGGTCTCGTCCATCACATCATTCTCCTAATGATGTGATCCTGTTCATCAAATGACAACACATGTCTATGGTTAGGAAATATAACCATCTTTGATAAACAAGCTAGTCAAGTAGAGGCATACTAGGGACGCTCTGTTTTGTCTATGTATTCACACATGTATCAAGTTTCCGGTTAACACAATTCTAGCATGAATAATAAACATTTATCATGATATAAGGAAATATAAATAACAACTTTATTATTGCCTCTAGGGCATATTTCCTTCAGAGTGGGAGGTGTCGGTGGCTAGGGTTTGGGTAGTGGGGGTTAAGGGGGAGTGGGGATGGGCCGGCCTGGTGGCCTGGATGCCCGGTTGGGCCGGACGGCCCAGGGGGGAAGGGGGACCTTTTGGCTGTTTATTTTTTTCTTTTATTTTCTGATTTCTCTAATAGTTTCATTTATTTTAGCTTTATAAAACACCAAGTTAGCCCCAAAATTAGGATCATTGATATAGGCCACTGCCAAACTTAGTTTGGACCCATAATAAGTTAGTTCAATATTTTTATAATTTAAAAGGCAATTAAAGTATTATTGTAGTAACTGTTTTTAATTGGTCTAGGGCATTTAAACGTTATGAAAAATGTTGGTTCCACCACCAAAATTAGTTAGGGATTAATTGCCACATGACGAATATTTTAGTTTTAATGTTTAAAAACTTTTACCGTTTGACGTTATTTTAAAATTGAAATTTGAACTGATTTTTGGACCGACGCGAGTTTATCAAAAGTAACCGAGGTGACGTGGCATCATTAGCAGAGGGTTACTATAGCTTAATTACCCGGGCGTCACACCTGTTCATCCGCCTGCAAATGCTCCTAGAGGAGGTTTTGGTTGTAGTTGGCGTCGGCCTGCGCCTCCCGAAACTGCTCGTCCGCTCCTCCCGCATCATGTCCATATAATTTGTGCTACTTATGAGCTGCGTTGGGATTTCCTCAAAGAGGAGAGGATGAAGCAGTACAGTAGAGATAAGTATTTCCCTCAGTTAAGAACCAAGATTATCAATCTAGTAGAAGAACCATACAGAACCTCGTTAGCAGCACCTGCACACACAAAAGCAAATACTTGCACCCAACGCAAATTAGGGGGTTGTCAATCCCCTCGGCCATTATTTGCAAGGATCAAATCCTGTAGTGGTAGGCAAATAGATAAATTGCAGAATAAAATAATGGTAATAAAATTGCAGCAAGATATTTTTGGATTTTATATATGATAAAGGTAGACCCGCGGGGCCATAGTTTTCACTAGAGACTTCTCTCTCGAGCACATAACGTACGGTGGGTAAATAAATTACTGTTGGGCAATTGATAGAAAAACGCATAGTTATGATGATATTCAAGGCAATGATCATGTATATACGCATCACGTCTGAGACAAGTATACCGACTCCTGCCTGCATCTACTACTATTACTCCACCCATCGACCGCTATCCAGCATGCATCTAGGGTATTAAGTTAATAAAAATAGAATAACGCCTTAAGCAAGATGACATGATGTAGACAAAGTAAACCCAATCAATATAAATAAACCCCATCTTTTTATCCTTAATGGCAACAATACAAATACGTGTCATGCCCCTTTCTGTCACTGAGATTGAGCACCGCAAGATTGAACCCATTACAAAGCACCATCTCTCATTGCAAGAAAAATCAATCTAGTTGGCCAAACTAAACGGATAGATCGAAGAGAAATACAATGCTATAATAATCATGCATAAAAGAATTCAATTAATATTCATGAATAATCTGATCATAAACTCATAATTCATCAGATCCCAACAAACACACCGCAAAAGAAGATTACATCAAATAGAACTCCAAGAACATCGAGAAGAACATTGTATTGAAAATCAAAGAGAGAGAATAAGCCATTTAGCTACTAGCTATGGGCCCGTAGGTCTGTGGTGAACTACTCACGCATTATCGAAAGGGCAGCAAGGATGATGTAGAAGCACTCCGTGATCGATTCCACCTCCGGCAGGGTGCCGAAAAAGGCCTCCAGATGGGATTGGGGAATAACAGAAACTTGTGGCGACGAAAAAAGTGTTTTGGGTGGCTCTCTGATGTATTGAGAATACTTGAAAATTTATAGAGGTGGAATTAGTTCAAGAGGTGCCACGAGGGGCCCACAAGCCTGTAGGGCGCGCCTCCCTGGGGCGAGCCCCCTGGGTTTGTCACTTCCTCGTGACTCCCCAGGTCTTCTCCCGAACCTTCGTGGGTCCCTTCTGGTCCAGAAAAAATTAATTCAATTTTTTTCTTCATTTGGACTCTGTTTAATATTGATTTCCTAAAAAGCAAAAAACAGCAACTGACACTGGGCACTAGGTTAATAGTTTTAGTCCCCAAAAATGATATATAATTGCATATAAAACATACAAGATTGATACTATAATGACATGAAACAATTAAAAATTATAGATACGTTGGACACGTATCAATGGGCATGGCCCTCGCCGATGGTCATGGTGCAATGCACCGGCGATAGTGGAGCAGAGGAGGAGGGTGCAGCGGAGGAAGAGGAGGGTGGCGATGGCTCGTCGTCGGAGGCGTCCTCCATTTGCACGTCATCCAGCTACCTGCCGGCTTACCAGTCGGCAGCAATGGAGGCCATGGCCTTCTTCTGCTCCGACGTCAGTCCGTCCCAGAGAGCTTGGGCAGCGAAGGATCCATGGCGGAGAGTGGTGCGGAGAGGGATGACTGTGGCTATGGTCGGGGCAACGGTTTATATAGCATCAATGGACGGCAGATGGACGAACGAGTGGCGCCGGAGAAGACGCCTTGGCAACCGTGTGCCATCAATGCGGGCGGCAGACGGACGGACTGGCGGCCGTCGTCTGCATGGGGAAGCGGCGCGGACGGTGCTCTCTCGGCCGGTGGGCCGCTTCAATGCGGGCGTCAGTGAGCGGTCGTGTCCGCTCTAGCCGGACATGAACGCGGGCGCTGACGCCTGGAACGGCGCTAACCGAAGACGGGGGGGGACGCGGGGGGGGGGGGGGGGGAAGGGGGGTGGGGGAATGGGGGGTTGTTGGAGGGGGTTTTGTGGGCCAGAGCGGTCAGAAGCGGTCTTGGGATCGGTTCGGACTTCCGTAAACCTCCCTCACTTTTGTCTCTGGTTCGCAGGAGAAATCGCGTCCGGACTGCGCCGTGGATCAAGGCGTTGAAGATGCACTTAGATTCCGGTGTCTGCGGCTCACAGATGCTTTGTGCTAGGTACCTGTCGTCTAGCACTAGTATATGGCTGTCTCCAAAGGATATTCGTATACAAATCAAGTCAGAGTACCAATCACCGTCATTAGTCGACAATGTCGTACTACTAATTAGCAACGGAGTAGTACAAACCAAATGGTTGTTTTGGTATACAAACACACACCATCATCCCATCTGAAACACTTGGGAAAGGATTTCTTCAGTGGTACTCCCTCCGTCCAAAAAAGCTTGTCCCTCAAATGAATATATCTAGCATCAAGTTAGTGCTAGATTCATTCATTTGAGAGACAAGTTTGAGACAAGCTTTTTCGGACGGAGGGAGTATGAATTAAACACTTTTTATGGGACCTAATTAAGTTAGGTAAGTAATGTCCACTCCCCCACCCCCCTCCCTCCTCTGGCAATGCACCCGCCGCTCCGTTCCTTCTAACCTCAACTGCCACTCCCTCCCTTCCTTCCCTCCTCATCTGTGCTGCAGGCGCAAACGGTTTTGGGCGCTGAGCAGGGTGAGCGACTCCGATGATGAGGAAATCGAGCCTTCGGGGGAGCTGATCTGTAGAGCTCTTGTGCGCGATTAGTTGGCAAGTCGAGCATGGTGTCTCCAAGCATTACATGGCTAGTTGGAATGGTGGTTCTGGCTAGCGCCTCACATTTGCTCCTGTGGGCCAGACATTGGTGTTCTCCAGTGTCGGGGGTGGCGGCGACCTACCTACCTTGGAATCTGGTCATGGCCAGACCTAAGCAGTCGTCGGGTTTTTTGCCGTTGGGATGGGGTGGGGGTGCTAGCTAGATGGATAGGGATCTAAGAGCATCTCGACCACTCTAAAAAAGCTCTCCTTGTACATGCATTTTAGGACACGAGTTAGCTACAAACGTGTTTCAGGTTCTAACAACCTAAAACTTTGTTTGGCTAATCTAACTTTTTTTTTTTAGAAATGGAGGAGGACCCCCGGCCTCTGCATCTGGACGATGCATACAGCCATTTTATTAATTATTCACACAAGACCTTACAAAGTAATACAACAGTAAGACTGAAGCCACCGTCTAGGCAACAAACTGTCGCTACTCCTATTCAATTGATGAAGGGATGCTGATAGTCTGGGCCTAATACCAAACAGACCTCGCAGCCAAACCTAAACATCTAAGACCTGAGGTCCCAATCAGGACGTCTGCCGGGTATGGGCACCCACCAGTCCGGCGTGTTCCTCAACCAGGACGCCTGCCGGGTATGAGGCCGCCGCAGCCACTTGCCACCAATCTATCTTCAGAGCTGTACTGCTGCATCTACCTTGCCCGGTCTAGCTGCTGCCGACGCCATCACGACGCCAGACAGCGTCGACCTCCTGCGCGTGTCCATCGCCACACATCTGACGCCAAGCCTCCGCTGCTCCATGCCGCCAAAAACCTCCGCCATGAATATGTAGAAAGAAACACCGCTCCACCGAAGAAGCCAACCGCTGGTCCCTCGAGCCCGAGTGCATCTAAGAATGCCGCCCTCAAGGATAAGCAAAACTTGGTTCTTTTAACACCTAAAGTCTGCATTTAAACAAAAACAGGACCTGAGGACGTTTTTGTGCAAAACACGTTTTAGAAAAATTGATCGACGATGCTAGGCGTGTACAACTGCCATGCGTGGCGTGCAACTTCGTGAAAAAGAGCATCTTCCACCACAAGATCTACGTCGAGACCCTGACTGTGGCGATGATAAACAGTGGCGGCACACGGCGCTGCCGGGTGGAGCGGCGACTACATCGTCTGCCCACGATCTCATGGTGCTCTTGGCCATGCGGCGCTGCCCGTTTCCCTCAAGTTCCTGGAGCATGCCATCCCACTTTCACAGTGAGGTTGACTGCCATGGGCATCACAGTGTGCGGCGTGGAGCATTCTCATGAGCTCTGCGCTACGCCACTGCTAGGGCATGGATGCTCCTGGACATCCAGCGTTGAGGAGCGGAAGACTTGGTACACGTTGCACGTGTTCACACCGAGGATCACGCTTACAGGCAGCCGGCAATTAGGGACAGTTCTGGGAGGACGTGTTGACGCTATCAGCGATGCGTACCACCTGGTGCACGTCGCCGGCTAGTCCATGTACAGCAAGATAACGCTGAACGGTTGAACTTTGTTAAATTTCAACCTTTCTTAATTTTTTTGTGGAATCATTCGGTTTAGTTGAACTTTTGTTAAATTTCATTCTTTCTCAAACATATCAAAATTTAACAAATATCATCCGATTTGCATGAATTTCGTCCATTTATGTGAAAGGTCCGTTTGAAATGAGGCGGACCTTTGATGCACCTGATTGCACGTCCGTTCCATATCCGTGAACACATCCGGAAACGTCGGTGGACGTTTGGTGTGGCCGATGCATGTTGTTGGAGTTAATTCTTGACTCTACTTCTCTGAAATTGGCACATCCCTCCGTGGTGTATTATCGAGAAAAATATAATCCATGCTGAGCTGCGTATAGACTGAGGGCGTCTCATGCGTGTACTTTTGTGACGGAAGAAGACGTTACGACACCGGACAAAACAGGAACAACAGAGTATCTTCATCTTGCCTCCTCGCATTTACATACAACGACAAGACCATGAGCGAGGACGAAGGAGTCATGGACAACAAATATATATACAGGAGAAACACACAGTCACGCCCACAGAGCGAGCGAGATGGCAACGGCGATGGCATCGGATGGCGTGACCCACCGGACGCTGGAAGTGAACGGCATCAAGATCCACGTCGCCGAGATCGGCGACGGCGCGGCCGGCACCGTCCTCCTCCTGCATGGCTTCCTGGAGCTTTGGTGCTCGTGGCACCACCAGCTCCGATCTCTCTCCGAGCGCGGCTACCGCTGCCTGGCCCCCGACCTCCGCGGCTATGGCGACTCCGCCGCCCCGGCCTCCCCGTCGTCCTACACTGCTTTCCACATCGTGGGCGACCTGGTTGGACTCCTCGACGCCCTGTCCCTGCCGCAGGTGTTTGTGGTGGGGCAAGGCTGGGGCGCCCTGCTGGCGTGGCACCTCTGCACGTTCCGCCCCGAGCGGGTGCGCGCGCTGGTAAACATGAGCGTCGCCTTCATGCCGCGCAACCCCGCCGTGAAGCCGCTTGAGCTGTTCCGGCGGCTCTACGGCGACGGGTACTACCTCCTCCGGCTGCAGGAGCCCGGCGTCATGGAGGCGGAGTTCGCGCAGATGGACACCAAATTCATCTTCAAGAAGCTCCTGACGACCCGCGACACCGGCGCTATCTCCATGTCCGAAGAGTGGTGGGGCCCGACGGAAGAGGACATTCCTTTGCCCCCGTGGGTGTCAGAGGATTACGTCGGCCACCTCGCCGCCAAGTTCGACGAGACGGGGTTCGCCGGCGCCATGAACTTCTACCGCTGCCTCGACCTGTAAGAACTTTGCTAGTACAAATTAGTCCTCGTGTTTTTCGTTCATTTCATACGGCTTAACTCCATTTAATTCTGGATGATTAAACTTTGTAATTTATGGATATGGTGGAGGAACTGGGAGCTGACTGCGCCGTGGACTGCGGCGAAGGTGACGGTGCCGACCAAGTTCATGGCGGGGGAATCGGCGATGTCGTACAACTACACGGGGGTGCAGGAGTACATACACAAGGGCGGGCTGAAGGGCGACGTGCCGGGGCTTGAGGAGGTGGCGGTAATCGCCGGCGGTGCGCACTACATCCACCTGGAGAAGGCGGAAGAGGTCAGCGAGCACATCTACGACTTCTTCAAAAAGTTCTGACCAAAGCGCAGGCCTTCGAGGTATGGGAATTGTAGTATCTTTTTGTTTATTCGTAACGTACCATGAGAATGACTCTGCGAAAGTTAAAAAAAAAAAAGAACGACTCTGCGATTGCAACGGGATATAAATATTTTATACGTTAGCCAGTGATTTATTTATTATATTAATGTGATTGTGTAAATACATGTCTATTAAATCCTGCTCGTGATTGTGTAAATAAATGATCGGTAAATAAATTAAGATGGATTTGGTGCAAAAAATAAGTATATTAAGTTGATTGATTAGGGGAAGGTGTGAAAAAGGATGTGGTGGGACTAAAGAACCGGTTGGATGAAAAAAAAAATCATGAATGGACGTGGTGGAAGGAGGGAGAACCGGTTGACGAAGCGTTGCTGGTAGGAAGTCGAGTATGCCTCTCTTTTTTTAGGCTCGGTTCTTTTCATTTTACTAGGACTCCTCGAAATAGGCTTTCGCCCCGCTTTATAGATAAATCAAAGATCTATACAACCAACATCCAGATAAGCCATAAAGGCGACGACTGGGGCAACAGTACAATAATGCCCAAGGAGAAACAGAAAAGAAAAGAAAAATAAGGCCACCTAGTGGCGGTCGACGGGTGAAGCTAGGATGATGAAATCTGACGTGCCGAATCCACGAGCGCATCCAGCATGATGTCTAGACGCTCGCGGTCGTGCTGCCTAGTAAGTGGGTGCCATTGCTGCAGAAAAGCAAGGAATTTGAACAAAGAGTCAGATGCCTACCTCGGGAACACCTTCTCAATCACATTTTATTTCTTGTCGTCCAAAGAGTCCATGACATGGCCGCAAAGATCAGCCAGAATGTGCGACGGTGTCGTCCTGGCATGGTAGCCCTGGCCTGGAGGAAGTCCATGAGATCCAGGGCCTCCCAGTTGGGCCCTAGTGCCTCACGGACAAACTGCCAAAGGACCCGAGCCGCTGTGCACGAGAATATAATATGGGCCACAGTCTCAGGGACCCTGCATAAATGGCAAAGTCCATCACCCGGGCCCTGTCGCTTGAGCACCTCGGGCCCCGAAGGGAGGCGATTTCTAAGAAGCTGCCAAACGAAGATCATTATCTTCAAGGGCATGTGGGCCTTCCATAAGTTAGATAGCCAAGGGATAACGGGGAGGCGGCCTAGAGCCTTGTATGCGGATTTGACGAAAAACTCACCCGAAGGTGAGAGCCGCCACGATACAGTGTCCGGATAGTCCGGCAACACTGGCGGCAGGGTTGCCAACAGTCTAGTCCATTCGGCATGCTCTGCCTGCCCAAACATCCGGCGGAACTGGATATCCCACTGCCCCTAACGTGACGCCTCGAAAACTAGAATAGACGGGTCCGTGCATATAGAGAAAAGGGTAGGGAAGTCCACCCTGAGGGTCTCGGTACCCATCCATGGGTCTAACCAGAATTGGGTCCCGTCCCCATTACCTATAGTGAAGGAAATCCCAAGGCGGATATCCTCCTTTATCTTTTGGATGGATTGCCAAAACTGGGAACCTCCCGGCCGTGAGCACGCCAGGAGGGGTACACCTCTCAGATATTTTGCTTGAATTAGTCGTAGCCATAGTCCTCCCTCGTCGCGCATGATCCGCCACACCCATCGTAGCATAAGTGCAATGTTCATGCGACGGGACACCATAGTTCCCAGCCCACCTTGGTCCTTGGGCCTGCAGATATCTGCCCACTTGACCATGTGGTACTTCTGGCGGCCGTCTGCGGCCTGCCAGAAGAACCTCGCGAGCTCCTTATCGAAGGCGCCATGAACACCTTCTGGTAGGATATACATCCCCATCAACAACATGGGGAGACTCGCCAGGTTAGCAGAAATAAGGATCAATTTACTCCCCTTGGACGTAAATCGTCTGCGCCAGGGCTCAGCCCGCGTCGCCACCCATTCTACCAACGGATCGAAGGCACTCATTAGAATCTTTGAGTCGGCCATCGGCGTTCCCAAATAGGTAATGGGAAATGATGCCAGACTGCAGTTCAAGTTATCCGCAATCCGTTGTTGCTCGTCTGTCGGGAAGCCTATAATGACAACCTCGCTCTTATCAAAGTTGATCTTAAGTCCCGACATAGCCTCAAAGCAGAGGAGCAGGAACTTAAGATTCACTATGTCAAGGGCCAACCCTTCCACCATAATCATGGTGTCGTCCGCATATTGGAGGTGGGTGACCCCACCCCCCGGGATCAGATGGCCAACAACCCCTGATATGTGGCCTGACGTCCTAGCTTTATCCAGGATGCCTGCCAGAGCGTCAACGGCGAGGTTAAAGAGGAGAGGGGATATCGGGTCGCCTTGCTTCACTCCCGCAGAGGACGTGAAGAAAGGCCCGACCTCGCCATTGATATTGATCGCAGTCCTACCAGATCGGACCAACTGCATGATCTAAGAGCACCACCTATCATCAAAGCCCCGACGCTAAAGCACCAACCTCAAGAAGGACCAATCCAGACGATCATAGGCCTTCTGGAAGTCCAACTTGACGAAGACACCCTTATGACCATGCGTCCTGACCTCATGAACAATCTCATGAAGGGCCAGGATCCCATCATGGATCCGCCGCCCTTTCAGAAAAGCCGTCTGTAGGGGGTGATCCAAGTGCTCTGCAACAGGGGCTAGACGGGTCGCACACACTTTTGAGAAAATGCGCTCAAGCACATAATCACCATGGTAGGACGAAAGTGGCGGATATTTGTAGCCCCAACTATTTTGGGGATAAGGGTGATGACCCCATAATTAATCTGGGACATGTCAAAAGTTCCAATGTAGAACTCATGGAACATTGGCATGATCACCGGTTTAAGAACATTCCAGAACTTCTGGAAGAAGACCACCGGCAAGCCATCCAGCCCTGGGGCCGACCCCGCCTTCATAGAGGCGATGGCCCTGCCCACCTCTTCCGGGGAGAATGGGATGGTAAGCTCCGCATTCTCGCTACCAGAGACTCTATCCGCCACCAGCCAGAAGTCCTCCGCCAGGGACACCCCACCCCGGGGTTCTGCCGTGAATAGCTCCTTAAAGAAGGAGTAAATGTGGGATCTAATCTCATCCGGGTGTTCCATGGACTCGTGTTCAAGAGTTCATCCGATTAACCAATTAACTTGTCGATCAATCCCTACTCATAGGGTCACTGAGTAGCCGATAAACTGATAAATAGTTGGATTAAGTGATTACCTGCCGAAGCCTATTAATCCCCTACTCGCCAGCTAACTGAGCAGTTACCAGTTATTTCCTCAACAATGACTAGGACAATGCCCATGTGTTGCAACGTGATATAAATATTCTGTAAATAAATGTTTGTGCTTTAACTACACATATTAATGCAATTGTGTAAATACATATTTATCAAATCCTGTCCGTGATTTACCTTATAGTTTGGCGAGAAGTTTGGTAAGCAAATTAAGGTGATTGGTTGGCATAAGGGAAATGTGCGGACAAAGAGCATGGTGAGACAAAAAACCGGCTGACAGAAAATGTTGAATGGGGGAACTGGTTGACGAATCGTTCTGTCAGTAGGAAAAGAAACACTACTCTGTCTTTTAAGTAGTAGAGATTAGAAGATGAAATGTAATTCACTGACTCTAGAGGGGGGCATTAAATTGGAACGATAAAAGTAGACCTTAATATGTCCTAGTTTCATGTTTTGGCCAATTGACGAACACATAGGTGTTGCATTTTTGTGTTCCGCAGTAACTCCATATGATCACCGGAGACGCGGCGCTGCAACAACAAATTTAAGGCTTCTACCTTGCGCTCCTCACTTTCAAGGAGCAAGGAGGTTTTGACATCTCATTATTGGCTCGGGATACCCGAGAAAGGGTTAATGCGAACGAGAACACAACCGTGATGAGAACTTTTGGCCATCATGCGGGATATTGGATCCAATATGGCACCCGGTCGCGATGGTTTCTCGATATCGTTATATAAGTTCTGGCACCTTATGGTTGGCCAGATATTTGGGTTTCTTGATGACTTTGCCAAGGATAGGATTGAAATCAAACATCAGAATTCCATAGTTCGTATTCTGCTACCTAAAGTACCCGACGAAGAGTTTATTTGTCTTGGTCTGATTGCCTTGATCAACATAGCATTTGTGCTAGCTGTCAAGGGTTATTCCACCTAGCCGTTCCCGGTGGGAATAGATTGATTCAGCCGAATCAATTGGCGTTTGTTCATGGTGGGAGTATCCTGAAGGGGGTCTATATTCGCCATGAAATGCTCCACTCGAAGCACGCCTCCAAGAGATCTTCATTCTGAGGATTGACTTTGAGAAGGCATATGATGGAGTTAGCTCAGACTTTCTAGAGGATGTTATGACTGATAACAACTTTGACCCCACCTGAGTAGGCACATGAACTACTGTTTGATGGCTAAGTTGGTGTGGCCAATTATCATAGGCTAGGGGGCATGTCGTTAGATATAATTCATAAAAAATAGCTTCGGCTAGCCCCTTTGGCTCTGGCGACGGGGGTTTATGCTACAAGGTCCCAATTCTGGAAGTCTATAGTGAAGGTTCGTCACCTTCTACGGACTTGCGTATTCTGTGAGGTCATGAACGGTTAGACCACAATGCCACATGCTTTTGTTGGATCATTGGATTAGCGACGCTTCGCTTCCAACTGCTTTTGTGGGCCTCTTTTGCGATTGTAGATGAACCTGAAACCCCAGTAGATGATGTTTGCATCTAAGGTCAGTGGAGACCTCTTTACCACCGTAACCTAGGACCAGCAGAGATGGCGGAGTGGCAACATTTGGCGAGTCTACTCGCCACCCGTACTCTTTGCCCCGAGCCCGACTCCTCCCGGTGGAAGTTGGAGCCACCATGAATGTTTTCTATGGGCTCCTTATACCATGCCCTCCATTAAGGAGTTGTTGAATTTCAAGCCATGGATATTATAAAGGCTTGTGTGATGACCAAGATTAAAATCTTCATATGGCTTGATCCAAGACCGACTTGTTGGCGATCTGTGGTTCAAAAACAACACGACGCCGACAATGAGTGTGTGTTGTATGGCATGGTAGAGGACTTCGATCACATCTTATTCTCGTGCGTTCTGGCACAATTAATGTGGGGTAGAGACATTGCTGGCTGCTTTTGGGCACTACCTTTGTTTGTGGACTTTCATACCCTTAGTAGTATGCAATGGGTTAGCTTAAGAGCCAAGAACACATGGTTGTGCTTGTATCATGGTGTGTGGATTGTGTTTTTTGCTCTTGAGCCTGACTTGTGCCTTTTCTTTCAGACCCTTATCCTATAAACCATCATCAGCTCAGGTAGGTGCCTCATTTCTATATCTACATGGGAATATCATTAGTCCATCTCGTGTGTACGAAACATGGGTCTCAACATGATGTCCAACCAGGTCATGCTAAAAGGCTAGTGATAGGCGTCGATCGACCGACGCTAGCCTCGACTGGTCTCATCCCGCACCATACAATGCGACATCTCCCACACGTAAGGTCTCCCCCCCTCCCTCGCCCACACACATCGTTCACCCCACCCCACCTCCCCCCACCCTCAAAAGAAATATCACAACAACGCGCACGGGAGGGAGGCGACAGGGAGTGCCGCCGATCCCTGCCAGGGACTTGCGCGTGCGCGACCGACCTCGAAGCATCGCCGCACCACCGGCCCGCTGCATCTTGCTGCCGTTCATCATCGCACCCAGCGTCACGCAGCACCCCCAATGTCGCCCTTGTAGCACGACCAAAGCCCGTTCCAGCATACATCGCCATTGATCCCAACAAAGGATGTCATTGATTCCAGAATTGACACCGCCGCTCCCAATAATCGAAGTCACCAGTTCCAACAAATGGCCATCCCATCGCAACATTCAATGCCACCATCCCAACAGTTGATGTTGTCGGTTCCAGCTATGGATGTTGCTGGTTCCAGTAATGGATGTTGCTGGTTCTAGCAACGGACGTTGCTACTCGCAGCATCGGCCGCCGCCGGTCGTAGCGAAAGCTGCTGGTGGTTGCAGCAAAAAGCCCTTGCAACACCCAACCGCGTTGGTCGCAGCTCCTCCAGGCGTCGGGTGCAACTCCATGGTGCACCGGCCGCAGCATTGCAGTGCACGTTGGCCCGCAGCACTGGCCCATCGCCTGTAGCGTCTCCTCATGAACCACCGGCAGAGGCTTGCAACTCGTGGTGAGAGATGGGATGGGGAGGGCGGCGTGCTTTGCGAGGGGAAAGGCCGGCGCCAGCACGCACAGGTAGGGCTATGAGGAGTAGTTGGTTGTGGCACACGGTGGGGGGGGGGGGGGTGGTATTTTAGATCAGGAAGGAAAAAAAGCCGGCGGGGACATGGATTTGCGCGATGGTGAGAACGAAAAGAGAAGACAAGAACGAGCGGACGCGAAAGATAGAGAATAATATTAGGCAACGTCCTGCCATGAGTGGGCCCCACAGCTACGTGGCGCAAAGCTGAAGAGATAAAGGATGCACACATGGAGGCGACCGACGTCAATCTCTGCAGGTCGGCCAATTTTAAACATTTTCCCATGATAAATGTGACTTGCTGCCAGTTACTACTAAACAATACTCCCTCCATCCCACAATGTAGTGCGCCTACGCTTCTCGAGATTCAAGTTTGACCGTAAATTTAACTAACGAGACCGACTGCGACGGGAGTCGGTCTCGTTGGTTAAATTTACGGTCAAACTTAAATCTCGAAAAGCGTGGGCACACTATATTGTGGAATGGAGGGAGTACTTAATATAACAATAGAACAGAGTCAAAGAGAGCAGCGATTCGGTGCCTAGGCTCATTTGCGCCTGCGATGAAGAAAAAAATTCAAAACAAATGCTAGAAAAAACAAAAAAAAACTATTTTTTTCATGGTAGATAACTTGGTGCGTGAGGTGCGCTCCAAGTTCCAGATCATTTGGATATCTGAGTAGGTCTCGGCAAAAAAGACAAATTTAGGGTATGTAAAAACATTTACTGTTCATTAATGTTCTAACCCAATTTGTCTTTTTTCTGGAAGCTACTCATATGTCTAAATGATCTGGAATTTAGAGCAAAAGTTGGAATTTTTTTGTATTTTGTGTGATTTTTTTTAACCGGGTGGAGATAAGCCCTGGGTTTAGAAATGATATTCGAGATTCTAAGCTAAACTTGCTACATGGCGTAAAGCTGAAGAGACAAAGGATGCACACAGTCCCATGATAAATGTGACTTGCTGCCAATTGCTACTACTAAACAATACTGAATATGACGATAGAACAGAGTCAAACCTAAACTTGCTAAAGAAAAATACAGTCAGTAGACAGACAGACTCGAGTCACAACCTGGTGAGGACTACCCCTATCTGGACACTCTTGACCTCTTCCCTCTCCATGGACTCGGTGACGAGCTGCGTGTACTTGTGGAACAGCGCGTCGACGATGTCCGGGCCGAAGTGGTGGCTGAGCATGGACTCCTGGATGGCCCTGATCGCCATGGACACCGTCCTGCCGTCCTCCTTGGCGTCGCCGCTGCTGCTCAGGTTGATCTCGTACGTCTGCACGTAGTCGAGGCTGAAGGACCCCTCCAGCCGCACCTCCACCTCGATCTCCTGCAACGACGGCGCGTAGAACGGCACGTTGTAGGCGTCCACCTTGTCCTGCTCCACGAGCCCCTGCGACACGAGCGCGGCGAAGGACTCCGAGAGGAGCTCCCACAGGAAGGTCGTCCTCCTGTCGACGCACTCGTCGGTCTGCCTGCCGAGCATGGCCAGAACCATCCGGCCGCCGAGGAAGACCTCGGCGGCGCGCGACTTGAGGAACAGGCTGAAGTCCCTCTGGAACTGCCTCCGGTAGGCCACTAACACGGCGGGAGGGCTCGTGCTCGATATGTACATCTTCCCCTTGTTGATCGGCGTCTTCGCCTCGTCGAAGAGGCCCGGCGGGACCTGAGAGAGCCAGTGCAGGCTGGAGCAGGAGCAGATGAAGTGCACGCTGGTCCTCGGGAACAGCCTCCCGTAGAAGGACCCGGGGACGCCGGAGAGGAACACCATCGGCCGGCCCCACTCGTCGGACTTGGCGGCGGACTTGAGCCTGTGGGTGAACTCCG
Organism: Thinopyrum elongatum; assembly: GCA_011799875.1. NCBI lineage: Eukaryota > Viridiplantae > Streptophyta > Magnoliopsida > Poales > Poaceae > Thinopyrum > Thinopyrum elongatum. Next base: position 369,494,370 of record CM022299.1, on the reverse strand, counting down.
GCAGGCTGAAGAAGATGGTGTTGAAGTCGTTGGTCGGGAGGTCGTTGAGGAGCACCGAGAACTCGGGCGGCGGCTGCGACGACCGGCAGCAGACCTTGCCGATGCCTCCGATGATGTCCTCCACCAGGCAGAGCGCGTTGGGGCCCGAGGAGCACCCGAGGTCGGCCACCGTGAACCTCTCCGGCATCTGGGAGATGTACACGTCCGTTGCCGAGTTGATGATGAGGCTCTTGAGAGTGTCCATGCCCCTCTTCTGGAGCGAAGAGTTCTGCGCGTAGCTGCTCTCGTCGAGGCCTTCTTTCATGTGGAGGATGGTCTCCACGTTCATCAACGGGAGCTTGTCGGAGCAGTGGAGCAAAGAGGAAGCCATTGCCGGCTACTGTGTGGTAGTGGACCGGCTCCCAAGTCTCAAGAATTAATGCCTTCTTCCTGTGGTCATGTAATGCAGCATATATAGACGGTCAGAACTCTGGTTAATTGTGTAGTGCATCCTCATTTGCACAAATTATACCCTGCCCCTGCCCACGGTAGGTGTAAACAAACAAATATTCTCGAGGCATCTGTTTAGGCCGGTTTGCGCAAACAGAGCGTGATATGTCTAACTGAGATCTCCTTTTTGGCTGGGTTTGGTGTGACTGATTGAGAAGCCAGGTTCAGATAAAAGTACAATACTGTCAAGCTTTCAGTACATCGTCCGTGATTCGCTGTTATCATATCATGTACGGCTTCCAGATTTGACCCCCAGGTGAAACCAAGTGAAAAGTGTGGCGAAAACAGTACATGGAAGAAAAGAAAAGGTGCTGCAAGCAAGCAGCAAAACAACTGGTGAAAACTTTTTCCTTTTAGAATATATAAAAAGAAAGAATGAAAGAAATCATTTTACGCGCAATGTTCCCTGGCCAACAAGTGGCTGAAAACCTGAGTCAACCGACACCTTTGGTGCTCAATTGGTGCCCTGTCGACCATGACTCCTATGCAGGCAAAGGCATGGTCGCAACTCAAAGGCACGCCTCCCACTCTGCTCAGAGACATGTCCATGCTTTTCCTAAGGAAGATTTTGTTCTTGCTTATTAGGAAAGGACGACATTCCCATGCCTGAATGGACAATGGGTGCAATTCCTGAAAGCATGCCCACTTTGCTAACAGGCATTTCCATGTGCAAAAAGCCTCTCTTTTCGGCGCTTCGTTTCAGAAACAGAAGGTTCTTGATTGAACACATGCAGGGGAAGCGGATAAACACGGGCTAACTGAGCGAATGCGGAGCACAAAGCCATCCTCTAGCTGTCTGGTGGGGGCAGACAATGCTATTTGCAGACCTAGTAACACGCACGCCACCCATTTCATAGCCAGACCAAGCAGATTGTGATGAACATACCTTTGGGTTTCAGACAGACAGTATCCGCTCGCTGGTCTCCTCTCCAAGCTGCTTTGCTTAACTTTGCTTTGCTTGGTTAGCAGGCTGGGTGGCTTGGCATCTGCAGTGCTCGCGGCTCGGGGAATTTATAGGCAGGCAAATGGAATCCGAATAGTGGAGTTGCGAGAGGCCGCCCCCACTTGCGCACAACTGTAGTCGTAAAAATGACCACCACCACCACCACCACCACCATGTCCATGCTCGCTCTCGCTCGGCTCCACACCGTTGGCTACGGCATGGAGAAAAATATCAGCATGTCTCTCGCTTTGCTAGTAGTATATGATATTGGTGGCGTTATTCTTGTACCATGCATGGAGCCATGGATTAGATACGATACGCTACACACAGCTGGTTCTCACTTCTCACGATGCATTCATTCGTGCGCCCATCCGTATCATTCATGCCTGTGGACTCCGTGACTCTGTGTGTGTATAAACAAAACAAAGATTCATCCAATCTTGCGGTTAATTTACGAGAGGAATCTCCAAAAGCCAGCCTCTGGAGAAGAAGGAAGATATTCGAGGCACATGAGTTCGTAGCGTATCGCGGCGGGACAGGTAGGCGGTGCCGGTGGAAAATTAAGCGGCAGCGAGATGCGGGATGGACCGACGATGGCCGCTTTTCCGTCGTCTTTTCCGTGCGGGGTTGCGCAGTTGGTGGCGGAGGAGGGGAGGGCCGGGAGGCCGCCCGGTGTTTTTCTTCCATTGCCTTCCCTTTCCTTGAGTCAGTCGGTGGTGGGGTGGTCACAGGTACGAGAGGAGCAGGGCATCCCAGAGGACGAGCGCTGCGTGCCGACGTCTCGTCGGTACATTCCCTCCGCTAACTTGCCTGTCAAGAGTGGAATGTGCCCATGAGAGCCTGAGGCTCAGGCGAGTTGCTTCCCAGGACGAGAGTGTTCGGCACAGTCGCAAACCGAATCCATCTCCCCTGGTCCCGGTGAATCTTCTCCCTCCGTTTCGCTGTTGCTCGTCTCGTCCCAAGCAAAAGCGGCCGGGAACGAGTTAACCCGCGGCCGGCGCGGCGTCATGCATGCCGGCGGTCGTTTTCATGCAGGGAAACGGTCCTGAGCTTTATTCGCGACTGAAGCAAAAGTACTGACAGTCGCACAAGAATAAACCTATAGCTAAGCTTAGGACCTTTATATTAATCACACAGTTCAAATCTAACGACTAACATCACGTCTGAATAAGTAAATTCGACGAACAAGCAAGCAGGAATCTCTTCTCTGCCTGCATGCACTTGGGGAAAAGGCGGAGACAGACAATGCGAAAAATTATGTAACTTGGCTATAGGCTTTTTTACAGTTGGACCTCAGGCAGAGAGATTTGCACACGTACTGATTAGGACTAGACATGCTATATTGTAAACGCATAGCATCGCTTATACGCATCTCTTTTTTGCATTTCAGGTAAAGGAGAACAAAGAAAATGCGAATTTCTGGCCTAGCGAATGCCCTAGATGGACACGTCCATTGCTGCAATTGTCTAATGCCCTTTCAGGCTTTGACAGCGCATTTAAAATTCTAGATATGATCTGATCTATTCCACATTTTATATCCCCGGATGCATTATTTAAGGTATCTGTGCACAACACTTTGTCCCTTCAGGACTGCGCCCCATCTCTGTATGTTCTAAACTGCTGATTCACTAATTTAAATTGCAATGTTTGAGTGAGCCCGGTCTCATCTGCCTCCCCCTAACAGCTTTTTTTTAAAACGGAGGCAAAAAATTTGCCTCATCTATTAATTAAGACGAGAAGAGAGTTTGTTACAGAAGTCACTCTTACACGGCATGAAAGATTACTCGCACAAAATAATAGACCCTAATTTCTTTGCTCCGGCGGTGACCCAGTAAACTTGAAAAAAAAAGTATTCCTAATAAATTTTAAAAAATTATGATATTTTTTGGCATCAAAGATGCTCTAGTGCCCTAGATGCATGCAAAATTTCATGATGAATGGACATTCATGTCGCCATGTGGTGAAGCCGTAGTTAGCTCCTTCGGGATGTGTAACGTTAATTGTGAGGAGGGATTTCAACGCAGTTTCTTATTATACCGACGTGGCTTTTTGGGTTGGCCCATCTGTTGGTACGCTCAGGGTACCCTTATTTTTATTGTGCTGACAACAAGATATTATAATCAATTTCAATCCTCATATTGTTAGTTAATCTAAATACTAATATTTCATAATATCAAATCTCATTGAAACGATTGCATCCAATTCTCGTAGCAACGCGCGAGGTATCATCTCTAGTATATGAACATTCCATCAGAAGATGGGCGGGCCAGTACAGTTTCCCAAAATTTAGCAGTGCAACTTTTATTATTATTTTTTTGCGAGAAAAAAAAAGTTGCCCTGCTAAATTTAGCAATACAACTTTTATTATTTTTGCAGTGCAACTTTTATTAACAGTAATACATACCGGCATAAACTTACCAAATTGCATAGAAGCAAACCATAATACATACCGGCATCTTTAACATTAAGCTAGAGAGAGATAGGGACATTTGAACTTGATTTTTGTAAGTCAGACACATATTACAAAAGAATTAATGTGCAACAAGAAATATAAATAATAATATATGTAGTCACAAAAATAAGTTGTAGTGATTTATTTTTCTTTATAGTTATTACTCCCTCCTTCCCAAAATCTTAGGAGTATAAGATTTTCATGCAATCCAATAATCTAAGACACACGTGCCTTCATCTCTCATTCAGTTACACCCATCACTAACGATCCCTATTTTTCTGGATACAAAAACAAATTGCTGGCTAGGTCTATTGTGCGGTTAGCTCGCAGCGTCCACTTAATTTGGGATTGGATCGCTCAAGTAAAGCTGCGCTAATATTCGTGCAGAAACTAATACGCCTAACATTATGGGAAGGAGGGAGTAGTAAAGAATCATTAGATTTTCATGGCAAAAGGAAAAAAAGTCTAAGTTTAGTAGTTGGTAACCGTGCTTGAATTTGGAGATTTATCTTCACCTATTTTACTTTTAGTCGAATTAATAATTGTTTGAATTGTGTAATCTCCCATTTATGTAGATTGGTAACTGAGTTAAACCTGATTATAAATCAATTCATGATGACCATAGGTAAAATTTTATATTCTTCGGTCACTGATAAACATATAGTTTCCTAAAATTTTGCGGTAAAACTTTTGTTAACAATACATATATAACATTGAACTTACCTAATTGCATAGAAGCGAACCATAATACATACTGGAAGGGGGGCATTTGAACTTGATTTTTGTAATTCGGACACATATTACAAAAGAATTAGTGTTTAACAAGAAACATAAATAATAATAATATCTAGTCGCAAAATAACTTGTACTTATTTTTTGTTTATAGTTATTAGTAAAGAGTCATTAGATTTTCATAGCAAAAGGGGGGAAACAAGTTTAATAATCGTAACCGTTCTTCAATTCGGCGATTTATCTTCGCCTATTTTACTTTCAGTCGAATTCCTAATAGTTTGAATTGTGTAATCTCCCTTTGTAGATTGGTAATCGACTTAAACCTATTCGAGTATAATTGAATTGATGATGATCATAGGTAGGAAGTTTATATTCTTCAGTCATTGATAAACATCTTGTTGGACATAACTCTACCCAATTTTCACAAAATATACAAATCCAAAACAGGTCATCCTGCTATTTATAGGTACTTGATACCAACTTGGCACATAAAAGATACCGAAATGGCAAGAGCATATGAAAAAGTATATGCGTCGTTTTTTATATTTTGAACACATAAATGCTTTGGGTTAGTGCAAGTTAGAGGTTGGTGTTCTTTTTGTGGTTCCACTGTGGTGGCTCACGGTAGTGCTCGGATCAATTGGCGGTTGTTAATTTCTTATAGTCGTCGCCAGGTCCAAGCAAAGCTTCTCGATGTATGTTTGAAATTTTGTAGTGTTACACCGGTGCTATGCATAATATTCAAAGGCACCTGCTCCCTCCATTTCATTCCCTTTTTGACCAGTGTATAACGGCCCTTCGGGCTAAGCCGTTCTTGAATGAATCTGATTACGCGGCCCTAGTTTTCTGGTTTCCACACATTCTGTTGGCTCACAATTACAGCGAATATTTTACGACTTTATGCTTATGCATGCGCGGTATAATATATAATTAGGTTGTAGGGGCTCTGAATATCTTTCTGACGGTTCCCCGATGTAAAATAATGGTTGAATACATGAATGTACAGGGAATATTATGTTAAGGAAATGCCGAGATCATAGTCTGAACTTGCTAAGTAGTGATAAAGAAACTACAGTAGGAGTATTAAATTTCAAGAGAGGGACTGTTTGTTTTTATAGTACATTAAGAAAAAAGATACGATGAGAAATTAAAAGGTCATTCCTCCCATCCTTATCCCACCGGCCACCGCTGTTGCTAGGGGACGCCAACAAGCAAAGCCTGCTCTGCCGACAGCGGTGGCGGGGCTGCCTGTCGAAACAGGCTTATACTCGGCTTTATATAGAGAGCAACAACCGAATCAAATACACGGCCGAACGATATAAGATGATGAGGTAGCCCTCATAGAGGCTGCCTCCTTTGCGTGGGAAGTGTTCCGATCGTGTATCACGGTGGTCTGTAGCAAATCATCGGCTGAGTCAGCTCTCATTGTTTTTTCTTTCTTTTTGTTTCATTCTTTTTTGTTCGTGTCTCATACTTGGCCATAATATTGCGTCAAAAAGTGTTAACGGTAACACTCTTGGCCAGACTGTTTTTCCCCCTCAGACAAGCTTCTCAAGGCATTTCTAATACTATACGTCGAACCGTCCATAAATGTCTGGATTGTTGAGACACTTTATGCCTTTCAACATTGTTCATCAAACATCCACAAATAGGGCACGTCTGAATTCTCGCAACCTGAGGCAAATCTGAAAGAGGTTTATGGGCGTCCGACACCATAGACCCGCGCAAAACCATTTATCTCTTTCCACTCCATCCGCTACTCCACTCCATGCTTTCATGTCAATTCACAGCGGACGTGACCGGTCACTAGAATATGCCGGCCAAATGGCGCAACATTCACACCGATGCGGCGGTCGAGGCGCCTCCTCAGGCGCGTCGGTGCGCAGTCGATTTCCGCGTTTTGGATGTTGCGGGAGGAGCATCGGTGCAATCCGCAGCTCCTCAAGCAGCACCTGCTCGCAGAGGGACATATCTCCGGCGAGCAGGCCCTCGTCGCCATGATCACGGAGGATCTGGGTTGCGTCGATGAGCAGTCGATGCTATATGAGTTGTGCGTAGCGCCTGCACCATCTGCCGCGAGCGTTGACATCTTAGCGTCATGGAGGCGAAGCCCGACCGTATGTTGAGCAGATCGCGGCGGAGACGAACGAGAACGCTGCCAAGGTCGGCAGCTCCACGTTGTTCTCGTCGGACCGCAACGACCACGAGGCCAGAGCGTCCACGTCAATCATCGACCTCACCTCCACCGGCGATGTCGGTGCCTAGGCAGCAGACTTTGGCGAGGAAGCGTAGGAGGTGGGACACGGACCTGCCCACGTCCGGTGAAGAGCAAGACATGGGACACAGTTGGATGGCCGTCTCTGCTAGTGTTGTTCGTGAACACGTCTAGCCGTGTCCGTGGATGTTTTGCGTGTCTATTTTGATGGACCGCGTTGGAGATGCTCTCACATGCTCTTCGTCAGTTGCATAGGCTAACCGGCCATTCAGTATATGTATGTTTCATCTGCGTAAAAGAAAGGTCTATGTATGTTTCATGATACCTGCGCCAAAAAAAAAGGTCTATGTATGTTTCATGACCTCAGAGCTCAGAAGCATATGTCCAAAGTACAATTCAAAAATACTCCACTTCCTTTATTCGTGAATCGTGACATCAGGCATCCTAGCAGTAGGCTACTACTACAGTCCTTGGCCACTTGAGAAGCATCAGAACATTTAGCTTCAATTTCCTTCCATCCATGTATTCTGTCACCACTGTCAGTTAAGCTGGACCATCAGCAGGGCCTGTCATGACAGCCACCGGGGGATTCACAACGTCACGACCTCCACACATATCTAAGTCCAGGTACATGAGATCTGTGAGCAAGACATGCAACAACTCTCGATCTTGTGCCGATGCCGGTTTCAGAACCTGAATCTAGGGGACACCCAATGATATAAGTATGTTTCTGTTTTGACAGCTCGGTGTGGTGAATATGCAAGTGCTCCATTCAGCTGGTGTCCTCCCAGTCCCCTTCAGTTCACTGCTCTAGGAGAAAAACAAAGTGGGCTACAGTCATGCCCACTGGAAACGGATGGTTTTTAGCATGTTCTTCTTTTCCTTCGCGTGTCACGTCATTTCCCTAGTTGACAGAGATTTGCATCAGGCGCTAGCAGCCATGCAAACTACTGTAATTAACTTTGTAAAGGTTCCTCGCCAAGAATAGTGACACTGTGTGGGGGTGGGTGGGTGGGTTGGGGGGCCTCTTGAAACTGTACTGCAAGAATTCTTTCAAATGTTTGGACCAGACTATCCGGTGCACCGGTGCACCGTTAGCACCACATACATCCCCAATGGGTGGGGGATGTCATATCTAACGCAACATGCAAACTACTCACGTGTTGTACTATATGTGACCTATGCATGCAAACCAGCTCGTTCGTACACGTCGCATTGCCGGCCGCCTCCCCGACGGCCACCCCGACGTCTCCGGTCAAAGCGTGACGCCCGAACAGGAAAAGGGCTGGGCGAGCTCGATTTGGAAGCGTCGAATGTGGGAGAAGCAATACTACTCCTACCTCCAAGTGGCAGAATCGGGCGGGTCAAATCCTACGAGCCACCTGCGCTCCAGTGGAGCAAGCCGAGCAAATCAACCAATCGCCCGCTCGACGAGACGGGGACGGTCGTGTGGCTGCTGCGCCTGTGCCTTGATTGGCCTCATTGGCCTGTCTGACGCCATACGTGCAGGATGATGGTGTCCCCGGGCAACACAGCAGGGTGGCACCCCCGGCCATCCACTGTGCCCCGCCCAAGGTATCATCATGCTCATGGCGGAATATGCACCAGGAAATGCACACTCGTCAGCAGGCTGATAGCAAACAGGCCTGCAGTCAAACCAGAATTGCATTGGATCGCTGTGTGCCGTTGGCTTGCATAGTTGCATGCAGAGCTCCCTTTTTAGCAGAGTAGGAGTATTTTCCTTTGCACCAATTTGTTAGGTCAAGCGATGACATAATCACGGAAGCGAAACAGTACAAAGTTTTTTCCTACCTCATGATTTGGTCTGAGAGACGTCTCCAACTCTCAGGTACACTGGTACAAGAACACGATGCTCTCTCGAGACGCATCCAACTTTTCCACGGACGAAACGGACGCCACCACCGGCTGCTGTACGACGGCACGACTTACGAGCCAGTGTCCCATTCCCATTCCCACTACAATACGGCTAACAACGGACGGCGTAGGTGAGGTAACGTACTCCCAAGTCCAGCTAGATTCACATACGCCGCCATCTCTGGACTCCGACGGATCAACGCGATCACTAACATTAGAGCTGCATCGATGCCGGTGTTCTTCAGGCCACAAATTCAACGTTCAGCAACAAAATTAGACGGGCAAATTCTCAACGGGACACGGAGAATTCTGTACTCTACACCCTTTGTATTTCTATACAAATTCTGTACTGTACACCTTTGCTTTTCTGGACTCAAATATGTTCCAGGCATCAACAATATAAGTACTCAGCAGTGGAACATCAAAGACGTGGCAAAATGCTCGCCTGCCCTTCTATTCGTCGTGATACTTACAGAACTTTACACACAAACAAATGACAAATATATGCATCCAATTTGGCAAGAAGAATTAATATCCCGTCTTGAAGGAAAAGAAATAGCTGATACTTAGAAGCAGAACCTCTTTTTCTGCAAATTAATGGATGGAGTCACAATACGGACAACAAGGGGTAAGCGCCAAGAACACGCCCCTTTCCGAACTTAAAAGGCACGAACAAATAATAGGGGAAAACATACCTGAAACTTGTTTTTGTCCTGTTGCTCAATATATGCAAGCAGCTCGTCCTGCCTTATCAATGTCTCATAGAGCACCTGCATATGGGATGAAGAGAAACAAAGGTTAATAAAGGAAAATACTACGCAAAATGAATGGATAGAGGCATGCATCATGTGTTTCTCATGCTTCTAGTGGAAATCATAAAACTGGGTCAACTGTTACAGGCACTAACCTCAACAATTGTTATACACTACCCCGCAAAGAAAAAAAAAAGATATACAATTGGTATTATTGAACAATAATCTATGGCTCGGGAAAAAGTTTTTGTTTAATGATCCGGAGGTACCTTCTTTGTAGAAATCAGCTCAACTTCCAATGCATCGACACGGCAGACAGCTGTATTGAGCACTTCCTCTTTCTCAAGTGGCATTTGAGATGGCTTTGCTTCAAGTACAACCACCTTCTCCTCCAGTTCACGAAGCCGTCTTAATACATACGGTACCTTAAACTCCAAATTTTGGGTAAGTTCCCCACAATTGTGATCACAGGCAATGGACTGTCTTGACAACCTTTCAGATACTCTACTTGGGGCAGAACGGATCACCATAAAAAGGCTCATAATTAGAACTGTCAGACAAGTAACAATCTGAGTTCGTAGCACTCCCAATGCCATACGTATATTTCTCAAGGAGAATGAACCTGGGTGAAGCATGCAACAAAACTAGTCAGTATAAATACGTTAAGCTCATCATAGTGGAGCTCTTTTAATAACATACTCTATTCCTAAAAGAATGTTCTGTACTAGAAGGCTCATTATGCAGTGAGTATGTTTCTAGTTAGTCTGTACAATATGGCCATAAGTCACGGTAACATTAAGAGGGATAGCAATACATAAAAACCTGAGGTAGAAGCCATTGAAGTGGCTTTTGGACTGTTGCACACATCATCCACAAGCTTGTCAACAACAGTGGGGACGCTTTCCTCTACGACAGTAGCAGTACCAGAAGTTGAAGCATGTCCTGAAGATTTTGGCTGCAAGTAGGCTACATTAATCAATAAGCATACTGACCAAGAAAAAATACTGGAAAAAAATGGAAGCCGCAAATTAAGAATTTCGCACGAACCCAAAAGGCACTTCTCCACTTATTATCATAGTTTCAGATAGTAGACTGCTACAACTTAGTCTCAGGTAGTTGAAGCTTGAAAGGCAAAACGGACATGATAAATTATATCATATTTTGGCAGTTAAACATAAAATTTACGTACTTCTCTTTTTTCTTCGAAAAGAGGATAACCCCGGCCTCTGCATCATACGATGCACATAGCCAAAATTTACATACTTCTAGTGGTAGCATTGGTTAATATCTTGAATTGGGTTACGCTCAAAAGGGATATATACTCGCCTCATGAAGGGTCAAATCAGGGTTCACAGTGGCATCCAGTGGAGCAGCAGGAGACGTAATATCTTCTACATCAGATGTAGATTCGGCTGAGGCATCACTGGTTTTTTTCTGATCCAAAAAGAAAACAAGATAAAGCTCGTAATGAAATTTTAAGGTGATCTAGTCATTCAAAATGATCCAAACAACGTGTGCTTACAGCTGAGGAATGAAGCTTAGTATAACAAACTGTCTTCCCATCAGTGCTTGATATGGCAAGAATTTGTTGACCATAATTTGCTTCACCGTTAAGGACCCTCTATAATGGAAGAGACATATGTTAGTGATATACAACAGGACAGCCAGTAATAGGAGTGCGAGGAGAAACCTCTATTATGTTAGGATCCTTCCAAGGACCTTTGTCTGATTTTGAGCAACCTCCACTCTCTTCACACCTGCATTTGCCTCCAAGAAAATCTGGCAGTTCACTGGACATGATACTAACAAATTAGGCAGAAGCTGAACAGCAGTATGTACGAACACACAATTAGCAAGTAACGAATAACTGTTTTGACAGTTTGGTATTACCTTTCATCAATTATTTCAAGCAGCTTATTTTGGTACTTGCTTCCAAGAACCTTGATGAGAATGATACATGAGATAATCATTACACACAGTAAAACTTACGAGTTTAATAAATGAACAAAAAGGTGTCCTAATGATAGTGAAGGCAGAAATACACAGCTAAGGTTACAATACTTACATGAATCTTCGAAGCAGTCTGTGGATCAAGAAATGATTTAATTGTACCCCATAACATCTTGAAGCCCTGCCCAGCATTTATAATGTACAAGCGGCACAATGTCTGCAAAAACATTCAGAATTAGTAGTAACTAGGCGATGCCCCGCACGTTGCGGCGAGATTTTGTATGAAATAAACATTGCGCTGAACTAATCATCTAGTTGCTGTCTTTATAGTTTCTCTTGTAGTAAGATAAGTTGTTTATCAATATTTTACAAATAAAGAAACACATATCTCCATCTATAAGTTTAAAGTTGGACGGAATAAAAATGCATGCAGGACTCACTTTTCTTTCATATATAGAGCACTCAGGTATCATGCTATGAGCTGCATGCATGCGTCAGTTTTTTTTCTTGATTAAAACACACATAGGCGGCAGTTACTGCATGCATGCGTCATTTACTACATATGGTACGTGCAGCAGCTCTCGTTGTGTAGATCGGACGGATATTGTTGATTGATCTACTATATCCGAGGGCTAAATTAATTTGGATGATGTGGCTCAAGGAGAAGCGAGAGAATTCCTAGTAGTGGGGGCTAGCTATTTAGATATAGTAGATTAGCTACATATGCAATTTGAAAGAGAGACCAAATGGGCACATAGAGAAAAAGGTTATTAATTAACAGAAGATAATAAGTATTTAGAAAATCATTATAGCAGAATAACTGTATCACCTACCTCTGGATAGTTATCATTGTCAATCTTCTGCAGTCGCATGATTAGTTCCCTTGCATCTTTTGAGAAGTTCTTTAAGCCCTGAATTATGAAAAAGAAGTCACTGACTACCATGACCACATAAAATTGGATTCACTGAAAGCAAACCTGGCCATAAGAAAACATACCACCCCTTGCACATCTAAAATAGTTGTAGACGAGTCTATGTGCCTTTTTGCAGCTATGGAACAAGCTGGAAACCTCATCTGGAAACTTCTCTCGAACTCCTTCACATGATACTTTATGTATCGGTCAAGAGTTGTTACTTTGACTAGTTTATTGGCATCAACCTTTCCAACTAGTTCTACATAGACAGGCCTTCCCTCTTTATCCACTCCATGGTAAAATTGTGGATAATACTTCTTAACTTCATTTAATTCAGTGTAGTCGAATTCCTAACGAATCAAGGGTCAAGATTAGAAGTCACGTGAAGTAAGTAACGTCGCTTGTTTTCTTGGTGTATGTTTCGATTTTAGATTTACCTCTATATTGTCGACCCCATACTCATTCCTCCATCTAAGCATTTCTGACCACATATGCTTTGCTTTCTCAATATCAAACTTTCTTGCTTTCAGGAACCTACACATGGGAGGTGTAAAAAAAATGAACCAATCCAAAAAAAACTTGAAACAAATGAGCAAAACTGGAATTTCCTTCTTAACATTAATTTTGAAGGAATATATGAAATTTAAAATAGAAGAAACAAACTACAACTTTAGTGTACAAACTATCACAAACAAGAGATTTAAATACCAATTATATTTAAAAAACTACATTAGAAGACATATCAAAAGCCAACCGCTCCTGGGACGTTACAGGCGATTGTTGTTTGTTCCTTGTTTTGTGTACATTTTGGTGACCAAGCAGAGCACTGGTGTTATTGCGGTGGAGGCATTGTTGCATGGAAATGAGACCCTCTGGCAGTGTCTGCCTTCTTCCCTGTCACGGTCTTCAGCGTCGACATAGAGCCAATGAGGGTGTGGTCCCACAGGTCTGGATGTCCAGATCTTTTTTTGGGTGGGTGGGTGGGTAGTGAGTGTGTGTGTGTGGGGGGGGGGGGGGGGGGGGTTGTAGGCGAGTTTCTAATGCGCAGTGCTTAAAGTCTCCTGGAGGCGATTTAGGCTTGTGCAGGTTTTCTAGCAAAAGATGGAGGGAGTTAGAGATCTTGCTCGTTTTTCTGTCTATATTTTGTTGTACTGTACTGTTTTCCTTGTCTGTGAATATCAGATACGGTTTCTAAAAAAAGACTAGTTGAGACTAAGGGCGTGTTTGGTTGCCTGCATAACACTCAAGAAGAACACCGGCTGCACCTCGAAGATCAAGCTCCGGGAGATCAACAGGAGGCTAGCCATGGATCAGGGGTGGGCCGGCTTCGCAGATCGGCTAGGTGATGACTGAGGACACCTTCAAGGTGATCGTCTTCAACCTTTCCGGCGCAGAGGTGGTGGTCAAGTACCCCCCGCACGACGAAGCACTTACCTTGATCCAAGAAGTTTAATGTGTTTTCGTTAGTCTGTCAGCCACAATCTGTTATGACTCTGTCGTCGTTATTATGACTATGCTTGTTAATGTAGTGTGAATGCTTGTTCAAATTGCTATGCTCTGTCTCCGAGTGTGTGTGTGTGTGTGTGTGCTGGTAACCTCACCACTCGAACAAGAGGTTGCTGTTAGGTTGATCTCCTCCCGATCGAGCCCAACGGCTCGACGGGCCCCTGACTCGCGCCCTGATCGGGGGCGCCCAACTGTTCTCTGGTTGGTGGGCCCCTGTCGCGCTGCGCAATATAAAGAGGTGGGGGGCCGGGGCACGCACTACGAGGTTCGTCGCGCAGCCACCAACCCCACCAACATCCCCTACCTATCTAGGGTTCGCAGTAGCGATGGGAAGCACCGCCACCACCGCTGCTCACTCACCGCCGCCACCACAGCTTCACCATGGCCTCCGGCTCGAGCTCGTCGAGCCAAGCAGAAGGTGAACTACCGATACAATCTAGCCTACCCGATCCACAGTTCTATTAGTTACCACATCGCATGTCTTGAACGTAACCAAACAACAGCACGTTGCATCTAGGTACCACATGCTTGCAACCAAACGGCGTGCTAGTGGTTCGCCTCTAATGCAGGCTGGGGTTTTGTGGGCAACCAAACTAGGCCCAGAACATGGTTTTAAGCCTGCATTAGCTCAGGCATGCCGAACCGGGCCACACATGCAAAGAGGCCAAAATGATGCAGGTAACCAAACATGCCCTAGTTGTAACCCAGAACCAGATGTAGTGATGCATTTTCACAAATCATGGGACTTAAAAAACCTAAATTTGTAGTTTTCTTATACAACTTCTCAAAAAATATGTAGCTTACTGATGTATGTAATTTTGTGACAGCCTGTACACTAAACCTGTATTGTATGTAGTTTTGTGACAGCCTGTACACTAAACCTGTATAATTTGGTGAAATTGACACTAAAATATATAATCAACATGTTATTTGCGATTTTTTTTGCTGGAAATGGAGGTAATCTACCAAAGAAGAAACCCAAATATTCTTTCAGATCAGCAGATGTGTTACCTTAACATCGTGTGATAATCGTCATGACGTTCTGGCAACAAGCCCCCATCAAGCAAGCATCGGCGGAATCTTTCAACAGTTTCCAGCTCTTGCACATCCCTTATATCCTCTATTGAGGCTAGATTGCCGCTCTTCTTTTTGCTCTTCCTCCTCAAGGAACGCCTAAATTTATTTCCGGCACTAATCGCTCTTTTCTTGAAGGACCCCTTTTTGGCCTTGTTGTCACCTTCGGAGTTATCTTCATCAGATTTGCTCTCCTCCTTCTCATCATCATGAGTGAAGCCCTCAACACCTGCACCTGCAAATACAATATTATCTTAGCATTCCTTCGCTGACTGAAAAAGAAATTGGCAATTATTGTCGTAGTAATAGTATCGACAAGGGTAGGCAATAAGTGGACTGAACACTTAGTAATGCTTCACAGTGAACTAAATGCTATCACATTAGTGACATATTAAAAATTCCTCAAGATACGCAAAAAAAACCTAATCATAATTAGTAATTTCGTATTTTCACCCTAAAAAAATCGTATTTTCTATACTACTGTTATTGGACACTCCACTCAGAAGAAAGGCATGAGACGTACAGCCAAAAAATCACAGCGCGCTGAATCCAAGGACTAAATCTCGGTTATAGAGATTATCTTGAGCGAATTATCTTGTTATCAACTGTAATTACTTTTTTGAGGAACCATCTATTGTAATTGTTCAACTCCACGGAAGCAGCCATAATCTCTCGTGCGCAAATACCGGTAGCGAATCGATGCGCGAGAACGTCCAGGCAAGCACGGAGAAAGGGCAGCGGGAAGGAGAAAAGACGAAGGGCAGGCAGTTCAAGGAAGCAACGCTCGGAACTCACCGGGCCTCCCGGACCGGTCGACGGGCGCCGACATCCCTGGCCGTCCTCCCAATCCAAGCTTGGTTGCTCCGGTGGATCCCGAGCCCTACGCCTCCATAATCCCCCGGGGAGCGAGGTTTTCGGCGGATGAACTCAAGAAGACGAGGGAATGAACGGTGGCTTGTTTTGAATTTCAGTCTCTTTTTTTATCAGGGAATATCGGGGGTGAGGGGAAAGGAAGCTTCTGCTTTTCCTTCATCGCTGGAGAGCGGAGGGGAGGGGGAGGGTAGGGTGAACACGGAAGCGTGCCACGTGGGAGGCCGACATGGGCTACGCCGCCGACCTGGCACACGGGTATGCAGCAGAGCTGGCCAAACGGGCCGGCCCGGCATGGCCCATGCTAATCATGCCAGGCACGGCATGGCTCATGTGGGCACGGTTAGTAAGCGGGCTGTGCTGTGCAGGCCCAAGCATAGACCGCTTAGTTAATCGCGCCAGCACGTTGGCCTGTTTAGCAGTTCGGTCTTATGGGTTTTTTTTTGCCATTTTAGGCCTATTAGGTTGTTTATATGAGCCATATATATTTGTATACTTTAAAAAAATATACAAAATAAACGGGTCGTGTCGTGCCGGCCCGCGTGCTCAGCCTCCCAGCCTAGGCACGGCCCCTGGCGTTTCGCGTGCTGGCCTGGCTCGTTTAGCTTGGGTCAGTCCGTGCTTGGCCGTGCCGGCCCAGCTAGCATGGCCTATTTGGCCAGCTTTGGTATGCAGGAGAACCAAGATTTTTCCTCTTATTATGCAATGAACTCTCATAAGCCCCTTTTACAGAAAGGACACTGAGATCTCTTTTAATGTATATACAATCCTAGAAATACAGCGAACGGTCTATGAAGGTTGGCGATGAAAGGACACATGTTGGTTTTGACCTATTTAGCGGTAGTTAACACAGACAAAGGACCGATAGGGGGCTCACATGCAGCGAACGGTCGATGGAGGTTGGTGATGATGTCCCACTGCCCACTGCACGACGGCGAGTTGAAAAAGGTTTAGCATGTCTCCCATTGATTAACAGAACGGTGTTGGCGACACAATGGACCGACGAATTTATATTTTGGATGCGGGTAACACCCTATGGTATTATGGACCTTAGAAATAATTTATTTTATTGAAGTTCTTTATACTTTAGTTATACCCTTGTTTTTTAAGGTTGCCACCCGAATTTCATGAATTCCGTCTATGCCACTATGGAATACGAATAAATTAATTACTTACCGCTGCCTGGTGTCTCCATCGGGTAAGACCTCGTTTTCGTATCTGCGAAGAAAAGAAAGATTGAAGGGAATGAGTGATCTTTATTGATTGATTCATCCAGGTATTTATATGTCCTGAACGGATGTTTACATTGTCGGTTACAAGTGTGTCGCATCGTTTAGAAAAGGCACGGCGACGGTTCGGAAAGACACGACCACGGTTCGCTATGTACTGTGACAACGCCAGGATTCTAACCACCGGTTAGAATATTTTAAGGAATCTGCTAATCGCCTAATTAGCCTAATACTAATACTATTAGATTCCTAACCCTCTCCCTTGGACAACGCTGTTTTTAATCTTCAGTGTCTTGAGAATCTATATATATCTTGAGTATCATAAGTCTTGCGTCTTCTTGATAGTCCTTGATCTTGTAATTTTGAGAATCTTTAATCTTGTACTATTATATCCCTGTAGGAAAATATAAGAGGAACTATAGAAATTTGATATATCGTTAGTATATTTAATCACTTATTTAAAACCACATGAGAAATCCGTTGGAAAGCTCATAAGTTTAGTTCTAGGAAATTTCTCCCCCTGAACATTGCAAATTTCGTAGTCGTCTCATACCAATGCCATGAATGCATTTTTGAAATGTTGCTCCTGGTAAAGACTTAGTGAACAAGTCCACAAGATTGTCACAAGATTTTATTTGCAAAATATTAATCTCTCCATCTTTCTGTAATTCATGAGGAAAAAAATAGTTTTGGAGAGATATGTTTTGTGATATTACTTTAGTACCTTGTAAATATCTGAAGATATTCTTTACTCCCGTCCAATGGCGTTTTGTTGGAGCTGCACTATGTCGAGCCAGTAAATTTACTGCAAAGGCAATGTCTAGTCTAGTACAATTTGCAAGGTACGTTAGTGCTTCTATGGCACTAAGGTATGGGAACTCAGGTCCCAATACTTCCTCGTTATCATCCCTAGGTCTAAAAGGATCCTTCTTCGTATTAAGGGATCTGACGACCATAGGTGTTTTGGATGGATATGATTTATCCATGTTGAATTTTTCTGAATGTAAGCGGGTTGATAAACGAGTATTCCCGAGGGGAAATGCTCAAGTTGTATACCTAAGCAGAATTTTGTTCTTCCCAAATCTTTCATCTCAAACTCCGTCATTAAATGATTGTGTGCTACAGTTATATCTGATGCGTTGCCAATGATGTTGAGATCATCAACATATACTGAGATGATGCAAATTCCCTTTGAGGATTTCTTTATAAATACACATGGGCAATCATTGTTATTCAAGTATCCTTTACTGAGAAGGAACTCACTGAGTCGGTTATACCACATTTTACTCGAATGCTTCAAGCCATAGAGTGACTTTTATAGTTTTACACAATACATCTTGCGATTTATATTTGGATTCGGAATTTTAAGTCCATCAGGAACTTTCATATAAATTTCCACATCGAGTGACCCATATAGATAAGCGATCACCACATCCATTAATTGCATTGATAGATTCATTTGTATTGCCAAAGATATTAAGTATCGAAATGTAATTCCATTCATTACAGGAGAATATGTATCGTCATAGTCGATACCGGGTCTCTGCGTAAACCCTTGAGCTACTAGTCTCGCTTTATAGCTCACCACCTCATTGTTTTCGTTCCTTTTCCGAACAAAAACCCATTTTGCTCCCACAGGGAAGACTTTATGAGGAGTAGGTATTATTTTAGAAAATACCTCTCTTTTATTAAGCGAGCATAATTCTGCCTCAATTGCCTCCTTCCATTTAGGCCAATCCGAGCACTTGAGGCACTCTTTCATGGATTTTGGCTCTGGATCCAGTTGAAGGGTTTCAGCAATTTTCGAGGAGAAATCTGTGTCGACAATTGTAGTGTTTCTATTATAAGTTTCTCCTGAATCAATATAATTTATGGATATTTCATTAATTTCTTCAGGCACCGTGTGATTTCCCATAACAACGGAGTCTGATTGTTTCGATATCCCAACATTATAATTTGTGTGCACATTTGTTGGGTTCTTGATGTTGAACATCTATTTGGTGTCCATCAACTTGAGGTTGATTTGCATTTACTGCCATAGATTTTGATTTACTTTGTTTCCGCGGAGGCTTTAGAGAAGCCTTTTCCCCAGTGACCAGATTTCTGCCCCTTTTATTTGCAGTTGGGAGTTGAGTAGTTTTATTTGGTACCTCTACTCGTTCTGGTGCATTAACTGCAGGGATATAAGATTTAGTGACACCTTTGTGATCAGTAAATGCGTCTGGCAGGTTATTTGCAAAGTGTTGCAAATCTGTACTTTTCTGAACTTCAGATTCAGATTCGTTAGTATGTGGATCTAAGGACTGAATGCCTGTAACATTCCAATCTATTCCCTGACATTCTTTGTGGTTTGTTTCTCCCCCTAATGTCGGAAAATGGTCCTCATCAAAAACTGAATCAGCGTACCGGGCTGTGAACAGGTCCCCTATTAGGGGTTCTAAATATTTTATAATTGACGGAGAATTATATCCCACATAGATTCCTAATTTTCTATGGGGGCCCATAGAGGTACGCTGCGATGGTGATATCGGTACGTATACATCGCAACCGAATTTTCGCAGATGGGAAATACTTGGTTGATTGCCACGTACTATTTGAAATGGGGAAGTTTTATGGTATGCAGTTGGTCTGACTTGCATCATATCTGCGGCGTGTAAAACTGATTGTCCCCAACAAGAGGTTGGTATATTGCAATTCTGTAATAATGGTCTAGCAATTAATTTTACTCTTTTGATTAAAGATTCAGCCATTCCATTTTGAGTATGAACATAGGGTACTGAATGTTCTAAATGGATTCCTAAAGCCATACAATAATCATTAAATGTGCATGAACTAAATTCAGCAGCATTGTCCATTTTTATTGTTTTTATCCTGTGTTCAGGATGATTCGCTCTCAATTTGATAATTTGAGCAATTAATTTAGCAAAGACATGGTTACGTGTGGATAATAAACACACATGTGACCATCTAGTAGATGCATCGATTAGCACCATGAAGTACCTAAACAGTCCAGATAGAGGTTGTATTGGACCACATATATCTTCTTGAATTCTTTCAAGAAAATTAAGTGACTCATTTTTAACTTTAAGTGTAACACCCCATGTCATTAGCCACAGTAATCATTTTTGATATTGACAAGTCAGCTAGATTAACAGTGCATAATCATCATTTGCATCATATTGCATTTCAGCTTCTAATTCAAACTTCAATTAAATTCAAAGTGGAAAATAAAAGTTATTCAAATCAGGAACTAAAATGTTCATCATATTGTAAATAATCCAGAGACAATTCTAAAATTATATCCAACATTCACTAAATTACTTAATTGACTCTAACAACAACAGAACAAAATTAAATTAATACCTTTTGTTTAAATAAAATCCATATGGAAGCATTTGGACTCAAAACCTTTTTATATGAATGTTAAATATTGCACTGCTATTATATGGGCAAGTTCCATATTTTATAAAAGTCATTTGGTTTAAAAAGAAAAGACAAAATAGAATTAAGAAAAGAAAACAGAAAGAAAAAAGAAGAAAAAGAAAAGGCCCCGGGGCACTGGACCTAGGTCCACAGTGCCCGGCCCAGCCCATCTAGCCTCTATAGGAGATATGCCCTAGAGGCAATAATAAATATTATTGATTATCTCCCTGTTCATAATTAGGTTTATGTTCCATGCTATAACTGCTATGGTTCTCGAGTCTGCAAATAAAACGAGGCTTGGAGGAAGACTCATATGCACGTGTGGGATAATAAACGATAAAATGTATTCCTAGTCAAGCCTCTATGACTGGCTCAAGTGTTGCATGATGGTTCTGTTTTCTTGATCATGGGCATGTCTATGCCAGCAACTTTGAGGGCACAATGTTATAAGAACATTTGTGTTGAATCGACCCGATTGATGTTATGCTATGAGATACATTCGTCATGAGTTAATGGTTAATAACACAGAGATGGTTAATGTTTGCATAATTCCTTAGACCATGAGAGTATCGAGTTTCTTCATACTTGCTTCATGAACTTTGGGGTTTGTTAAATGTCATCCGTAAATGGGTGGCTATTACGGCGGCTTACGGGTTCATGGAAAAGTATGTCAAGTAACTTGATAGCTCGAGATTGGGATTTGCTCCTCCGATGATGGAGAGATATCTCTGGGCCCTCTCGGTGTTACGGTATCCATCATCGTCTGGCCAGACACTTCGTGATTTGATCACGGGGATGCTGGAACACGGTAACGAGAAAAGAGAACAATACCGGTAACGAGGTAACTAGCATAGTGGACAAGTGTTGATCCACGGGAATGCCAACATGTCTCACCTCGGGTATTTGTAACATATCACGAAGCAACAGGAATAGCACACGGCAACTGGAGGTTCACTCGAATATTCATTCGTGTGGGTATAGGGGTCAATATGGGTGTCCACGGCTCCGATGTTGATCACTGATCGGAAGGGGTTCCGTGTCATGTCTATACTTCACCGAACCTATAGGGTCACACGCTTAAGGGTCATCTATCTGCTGAATACTAGACAGGGAGTCTGAGAGAAAATCACCGAAAAAGTTTCGGACACCGAAAAGTTTCGGATAGCGGAAAAGTTCCGCAGAGAGAGGTCACCGGATGAGTTCCGGTGAAACTGAAAAGTTGTTTCAGGGGATACCATTAAGTCAAAATGGTTTCGGCACATGCCTGATAATTCTTGGAGGATACCAGAATCATTCTGGAAACTTCTGGGAATTTTCTGGAAGAAAAACCGGAAATGTTCCGGGGCTGCCGGAACCGCTTCAGATGCTTTTCGCAGATGAAATCACTAAACTGGAATTGTTCCAGAACGCATTGAAAATTATTTTAGTGGGTACTGGAAATGTTCTAAGCCCACATAAATATTTTCAGTTCGAACGGACGCTGAAAAATGTCGTCGTGAATAGTGAAAGTGCTTTTTGGGAATTTTATGGAAAGCACCTTTTGGGAATTTCCCAAAAGGCTTCTAGAATGCCTTAGGCACTAAGGAAGCCCCCTTGGGGGGTCCCCCAAGTGTGTGGCCGGCCAAGCATGGTGGAGCTCCTTGGAGCTCCACATGGCACCCCTTTTATCTTTATTCTTTTGTGGAAAGGCATAAAGTGGGGGTACTTTGGGGTTTTTTTGTATGACATCTTTACCCCTTGGCTATCCTATAAATAGAGGTGGAGGGGCAGCCCTCCACACTCATCCCTTCTCACATACAAGTGCCATGCAATGATCTGGCTTCTCTCTCCCTCCCACGAAAAGAGTTTCGTAGAGCCGAAAGGCTGTCTGGGTTCCGGTGGGAACTAGTTCTGGACGGCGAAGCCCTGCCGGATAGATGACACCGTATGTGTGCAACTCTGTAGAGAGGTCGTAGTTTCGATCTTAGTGCCCGAGGGGCTGTTCGAGAGTGCCTCCCGAAGGGCTGTCCAAGTGACGGTCCGAGTTCTGTGAGTCCTCCCGAAGGGCTGTCCGAGTTTCGAAGGTCCTCCCGAAGGGCTGTGCGCGACACCGTCCGGGGGACTGTCCGACTGCCTCCCGGAGGGCTGTCCGGGTGGCGGATGAGGGTATACATCCTCGCGGTTGGGAGGTTGTAAATCCTAGCTGCGGGGATCTGCACCGCCAATCGTCATCGACTCTACTTCCGCTGCGCTACGAGTCGGTAACGAAAATGATCAAACCTTGTATGCAGTCTCCATAGTGGTCCTGGGCTGGTGCGTAGGTCGGAAAATTTTTGTTTTCTGCTGCGTTACCCTACAGTGGCATCATGAGCCGTGCTATGCGTAGATGCAGGTTGCGATCTAGAATACCTGAGATGTATGGGTGTTGCACAATATAATTAGGTAGTAGATGAGTTCTATTACTGAAAAATATTTGTGCGGGTAGCAGATGAAATCTGTTACCCGATGTTCTTGTTGCTTCCCTGGAATTTGCATATTTCTGATCTTGATAACAGCATGGTGGAGTTTCAATGTTCTGGCAATCCGCGATCCTGATTGATCAACGAAGTGCTAACAGTTCATTGAATTCCACCGTAGTTAAAAAGAAAGATGAAATTTCGCAGACAAAAGGGCAATGCAGATATGATCTGCACGGGGGTCATGCGTATGACGAAGTTTAGTATGGGATTCAAGATTTTATTATCTCGTGCTTCATACACCCCGCATTGTTAATCTAGCGACTTGAATTATCATACTTGATGATGGACGTTGGTAGCTTCGGTTTGTTTCGAAACCTTAGAAGCCACGTAAAATGGATTTTGCATGAACCAATTAGAGGCGTCTAACTTGGTTTTGCAGGAGGGTTTGCATGTGCATATGATGTGGTATAGCAGTACTCATAATAATTTGATTATGTATGAGATGTCTATATGATGTAAATTGATTAACATGACCTGCGTGTCATGATTCGGCATGATGGCTGGAGCCATATGATTGCACTTTAAATGACCTGTGTGTCAACCTTGTGTAATGCATTATTTTATTAGCTATAGAGATAGCAATATTATCTGGTGCATCGACAAGGTGGTGGCAATCTTCGTGAAGGTGAACACCGACACGAATGCCGAAGACGAAGAAATACAAGACTTCTCCGTCAGAAAGGGCTATACCATATCATGCTATTATGAATTGCCTGAGATGTTTATCCCTTATGATGCACCCTTCTTGATTGCGCGGTAGTCGCTTTTATTAGGGTGATCTCTCACAAAATATCAAGTAGTTAGTGTTCTCCCAAGTGTAGCACCGTCACGGCACCTAACTTTTCGGGGTATCACATGCTACCATGGGTACGAACGATTAGAGAAGTGTGAGGCGGGTGAGTTGAGACCTCGCAGCGAGATCACTTGGTTGTCTTGATGTTCAGGCATGAAAGTCATGAGCTCGGAACACACGCATCGAAAGATGAACAAGAGTCACATAGAGATGTGATTGGCAAGTTTGCCTACCGATTGAGATTTTCGTCATCAGTGATGCTACCATCAATGGCGTTGAATTGAAATGCGGATCATGAATCACTCACAATCAATTATGAGAGATATTGATTTGAGTGGGAGCGCACTGTAGAATTAATTCTATTAATTCTCAGTGCAATTAATTTTGAACAGTGTCTAAGTGTGATTTGCATAATAGTTGTAGAATTATGGCTCGCATTTCCACCTTCCCTATTAAAATTGAATAGCTGTTAAATATCTGATTAAAACTTTACGGTTGGTAAAGTAATGTGAGGATTGTCCTCAAGAGTGCCGAGAAGGACTTTGTCCTATCGCATACTTTCGGTATTCTCTCGCTTATGCTATGGATCATATGACTCTCGTCCTTCGATCCAAAAGCTGGAATTCCATTTCAGTCAAGTGCAATATGTTTGCTTCCATGAGACCCGAACTTCGAAAGTTTGGATAGTTATGTGATATTCATGGAATCTGAAAATCATTTTCAGAGACAGACAAAGGCTAAAAGATATGAGATATCCAAAGCAATGTTTGTTTGCAAACTATTAGTAAAGGAGTTTACTATGCATTAGACTGATAAGAGAGGGATCCAGAAGAACGCCTGTCATATGATGAAAGGTGAATAAAACAACAACTTAAAGAGAAAGGAAGTGTCCGAAGGGTGTTAGTGTGACTTACACACCTAGGAAGTCCGGGGCTAACGCCACTCTTAAGTTGGGTGCTTCTTCTGAGAGTAGGAGAAATACTGAAAGTTAAACTGTTAGAAGTATAAAGGCAAAAAGAAAGAAGACTGGAATTTCCAGCTCATGTATGAATGTCATACAAGTTTTTAATGTATATAAGGCTGGTCAAAGATATAGTCCTTGGGAATTATGATTAAATTGTTAATCACTGATTCTTGGGTATTGTGAGTTAAATCACAAAGATACCCGCTCGATTGCATTCTGTTGCAACTCGATGTAAGAACTACTATGGCCTGAAAGACTAGCCAGGAATGAGGTTTAGGTATACACAGGGAACATAGTAAATGTTACTATACCTTCCATCGGTGTATTACCGTCTGTATTTATTTTTATAATTCGTTTGGAGTTTCACAAACTCTAGCCCATTGCATAAGGTATCTTGCAAGAAGGTTGTTCATAAGAGAACTTTTGATGTTCGAAGTTATGAATAACATAAGGGCCATACTTTCATTGAGAATGAGATGTATGTTATGAATAATGATATTAATATATTACCTCTAGATTTACTTTCATAATTCATTTTAGAGTTTCATACACTCTAGCCCATTGCAAAATGTTTGTTGCAAAAGGGTTGTTCATAAAAGAACAATTGTTGTTCAGTATTATGAATAACATGAAGGGCCATGCTTCCATCCAGATGGGACGTATGTTATGAATATTGATGGTAATATGATACATCCATAAAACTGACGCTAAATGTCGCAAGACTAAAAGAATACCACACAAGTGTGGCACTGCATTTGGTCACATTGGAGAAACCCGCATGGAAAATTCCATTATGATGGATTTTGAAGTCATTTGATTTTGAATCATCTGACACTTGCAACTTTCCTCCGAAAAGTTTAGTGACTAAAATACCGTTCACAGGCCATAAGGAACGAGCAAAGAACTTATTGGTGATCATACATTTTGATGTATGTAGTTCAATAAATGTTATTGCAAGTAGTGGATTTATCTATCTTCAAAAATGACTCAAGTAGATATGTGGATATTTACTTGATGAGACGTAAGTCTGGATCTTTTGAAATCATTCGAAAGGTTATCAAATATGAAGTAGAAGTTATTGTAATAAGAAAATTATGTTTCTACAATTCGATTGCAGAAAGGAATATTTGAGTTACAAGTTTAGCGAATGTCTGATGAGCTGTGAAAGGGGTTTCATAACTTGCACCTCCCGGAACACCACTGCAAGTGGAAAGTCCGTGAAGATGTAATCGAACCATTTATGACATGGTAAGATCAAAGATGACATAAATAAATTTGCCATTACCCCTTTTAAAGAGTGATGCTTTAGAGACTGCGGCTTTTACACTGAAAAGAGCTCCATCAGGTCTGTTGAAATGACACCATGGTATTGTACGCCCAACCATGTTATATCTTTTCTTAACATTTGGAATATGGGGCTTGTGTAAAAGGTACAAACCTATTCCAAATCAGACAAGTGCTACTTTGTAGGTTATCCCAAGTCATTGGGTATTCCTCCCTCACTATACCGAGGCAAATAGGTTTGCCACAAAGAACGGTATGCTTTTTGAAGAAAATGGTTCTTTCAAAAAGGTGAGTGGGAGAATAGTGCAACTCGACAAGATAAACAGTATCTTCGTCATCAGGTCAAAGGAAAGGAACCTTGGAATTGATTCCGGAGTTTCCTACTGCGACTGATACGGAAGTCTCTACAATAAAATGTATGGACTTCGGTCGAACTTGCAGCTGAACCACGTAGGCAAGGCTCGTGCAAACCTCTCAGGTGCGCAAACGAGATATTGTTGTTAGACAACAGTATACCTACGATACACAAGGAAGCGTTGATGGGCCCTGACTCCGGAATTGGCTAAATGCCAATAGAACCCGAGTTAGTTTCCATATAAGTGATTCAAGATTAAAACCTTGATACACCTTTCGGAAGGCTTAGAGTCTAACGAATATTTATGGAACTTAAAACTGATACGGATAAAAATGTTTTATCCATAAAGCTCGACTTGTTGCAATAACAAGTTCAAGGAGTTGACTACGATGAGGTTGTTTCATCGTAGCGATGCTTAAAGTCGGTTCGGGTTGAACTAGCAATTATTACATATTTCAATCATGAGATATGAAACAAAGGATGACAAAAGGATTTTCATCTGATGGAAATGAAACCAAGGACTTGCATGTGTTACAGTCCAAGGTATTTTGTCAATCCAGAGGATGCTAGTAAGTATGCAAACTTCAGAGTTCCAGCAATGGACAGAAGAGAGCAAAATGGAGTTGGAATCTTCGTGTTTTGATGAAATAGTCAAAGGGGTTTGACTTCATCAATGGGTAACGAAGATGCTTATGATTCAAGAAAGTAAGTGGGAGCATAATAATATTTCTAGAAACGTTGTGTGCTTGACACATTGTTAATTGGAAATAAATTTCTTGACACGAATTAGGACTTCATTTAAAAATAGTTTTTTGATGAAGTGCTTGGGCTAAATAGCCTTTATATTAAGCATGATGATCTACGGAGATAGATTTACCTAATGGGGCTGAGCAAAGATACATATTGACAAAATGCTAAAACCTTTTAGCCTTAAAAACGTCAAGGAGTGATTCTTGCCGAAGTCACATGGAAAGAGTTTTTGCAAGACTCGGTGTCCCAAAACACTGATGAGCAAAATACATGATGGAGATTCCACACACTCTTGTGTTTGGATTAATCATGTATTCCATGGTATGTAAAACAACCAGATATGTCCAATACTCCAAAGTTGTTGCGAGTATAGATACCAAAGTGATCAAAAGTACTGATCATGGGACAACAGTGAAAAAGGGTCATTGAGTACTATAGTAGCACTGATGACATGCTTTCTCGCAAGTGGAGATCATGAAGAGTTCGATGTAAAAGGTTACATCGAAGCAGTCTTCATCATTTCTCCATGCGATTTTCAATTTAAATTGAGGGTTTTGTGTAACACACAATATGGTGGCACAGTTAGTTGGAAATTGTTCCAAACAAGTTACTGTGGCGAATTCTATAACAGAGGCAAAGTATATTGCCGCTTTCGAAGCGACAAACAAGATGTTGAATCATATAGTTCATTCATGAACTTAGTATGGTTCCAAGATGGCTTTTGTAAATGGGACACTACTGCAAGTAGTTGCTCCATAACTCAGTCTGAGGAATCCAGGTTCGACCTGTGATTCGCATATATACCAAGCCAAGTCCACACAAAATATGAATTTTGTGAAAGCGTGAAAACGCGAGGATATGCAAAGATACACACGGAGCTGAAGTCGTCAGATCCGTTGGACATTCAGGCTATACCACAAGCGAAGCATATTTACACCGGTGTGCCACAGGTGCAATGTGCATTAGCATTAAACTAGATTATTGACTCTAGTGCAAGTGGGAGTCTGTAGGAGATATGCCCTAGAGGCAATAATAAATATTATTGATTATCTCCCTGTTCATAATTAAGTTTATGTTCCATGCTATAACTGCTATGGTTCTCGAGTCTGCAAATAAAACGAGGCTTGGAGGAAGACTCATATGCACGTGTGGGATAATAAACGATAAAATGTATTCCTAGTCAAGCCTCTATGACTGGCTCAAGTGTTGCACGATGGTTCTGTTTTCCTGATCATGGGCATGTCTATGCCAGCAACTTTGAGGGCACAATGTTATAAGAACATTTGTGTTGAATCGACCCGATTGATGTTATGCTATGAGATACATTCGTCATGAGTTAATGGTTAATAACATAGAGATGGTTAATGTTTGCATAATTCCTTAGACCATGAGAGTATCGAGTTTCTTCATACTTGCTTCATGAACTTTGGGGTTTGTTAAATGTCATCCGTAAATGGGTGGCTATTACGGCGGCTTACGGGTTCATGGAAAAGTATGTCAAGTAACTTGATAGCTCGAGATTGGGATTTGCTCCTCCGACGATGGAGAGATATCTCTGGGCCCTCTCGGTGTTACGGTATCCATCATCGTCTGGCCAGACACTTCGTGATTTGATCACGGGGATGCCGGAACACGGTAACGAGAAAAGAGAACAATACCGGTAACGAGGTAACTAGCATAGTGGACAAGTTGTTGATCCACGGGAATGCCAACATGTCTCACCTCGGGTATTTGTAACATATCGCGAAGCAACAGGAATAGCACACGGCAACTGGAGGTTCACTCGAATATTCATTCGTGTGGGTATAGGGGTCAATATGGGTGTCCACGGCTTCGATGTTGATCATTGATCGGAAGGGGTTCCAGGTCATGTCTATACTTCACCGAACCTATAGGGTCACACGCTTAAGGGTCATCTATCTGCTGAATACTAGACAGGGAGTCTGAGAGAAAATCACCGAAAAAGTTTCGGACACCGAAAAGTTTCGGACAGCGGAAAAGTTCCGCAGAGAGAGGTCACCGGATGAGTTCCGGTGAAACTGAAAAGTTGTTTCAGAGGATACCATAAAGTCAAATTGGTTTCGGCACATGCCCGATAATTCTTGGAGGGTGCCAGAATCATTCTGGAAACTTTTGGGAATTTTCTGGAAGAAAAACCGGAAATGTTCCGGAGCTGCCGGAACCACTTCAGATGCTTTTCGCAGATGAAAATCACTAATCTGGAATTGTTCCAGAACGCGTTGAAAATTATTTTAGTGGGTACTAGAAATGTTCTAAGCCCACATAAATATTTTCAGTTCGAACGGACGCTGAAAAATGTCGTCATGAATAGTGAAAGTGCTTTTTGGGTGGCTTCTTGGAGAAGCCACCTTGAGGGTCCTTTGGTATTTTTCCCCTTGGCTTCTTGGAGAAGCCACCCTTGGGCTTGGCCTGTAAATAGGGGTGGAGGGGGCTGCCTAAAGACTCACTCTTTCTCACATATACATGCCATTGCAATGATCTGGCTTCTTCTCTCCCTCTCCGCGAAATAGTTTCGTAGAGCCGAAAGGCTGTCTGGGTTCCGGTGGGAACTAGTTCTGGACGGCGAAGCCCTGCCGGATAGATGACACCGTATGTGTGCAACTCTGTAGAGAGGTCGTAGTTTCGATCTTAGTGCCCGAGGGGCTGTTCGAGAGTGCCTCCCGAAGGGCTGTCCAAGTGACGGTCCGAGTTCTGTGAGTCCTCCCGAAGGGCTGTCCGAGTTTCGAAGGTCCTCCCGAAGGGCTGTGCGCGACACCGTCCGGGGGACTGTCCGACTGCCTCCCGGAGGGCTGTCCGGGTGGCGGATGAGGGTATACATCCTCGCGGTTGGGAGGTTGTAAATCCTAGCTGCGGGGATCTGCACCGCCAATCGTCATCGACTCTACTTCCGCTGCGCTACGAGTCGGTAACGAAAATGATCAAACCTTGTATGCAGTCTCCATAGTGGTCCTGGGCTGGTGCGTAGGTCGGAAAATTTTTGTTTTCTGCTGCGTTACCCTACAGCCTCGCCTCCCACCTCGCGTTGTTCACGCGCGCTCGCTGTCGCCCCCTGCCGCACGCGCGTGCACCGGCCCCCCTCGTCCCCGGTCGACAGCAGCCACCCGCGCGCCGCGGTGGACTACAAGTACCCATCCCTGACCCCGCGGACGAACCCTAGCACCTCTCCCCTTTCTCCCTCGCTCTCTCCCACGTCACCCGGCGCCGCCATGTTCGGCCGCGGCTGAGCTGCGCGGCCACCGTCACCGCCCCGCCTCGCGGACGTGCCCACCGTGCTCGTCGTCATCGCCTGCTTCGACCGCGCCAACGAACCGAAGCCCGGAGCCACCGCAGCGCCTCCCCGAGCTCTTCTTCCTCCTCGGATCCCCGCCGCTGTTCGCCGTCGATTCTGGCCACCCCACGCACGCTTTGCACCTCTGCAGGATCGCTGTGAGCTCCCCTTCCTCCTTCCCCTCGTTGCGCTCCGTTTCCGCCACCGTAGCCCCCTCTCCCCGTCATGCCTGAGCTCGCCTCCGCACGAGCTCGTCGCCGGCGAGCACCCGACGACCATTGGGCCTCGTTCATGTTCCCGTTGAACTCACACGCGCGCGTAGGTGCCTCCTAGCCAATTCGTTCGGCTCGAGCGCGACCGTTTCGCCGTTTGCCATCGCCACCCGAGACCGGTCGCCGCCGATGTGCTCGCCGCCGTCGCTACGCGCCGTCTTCGGTCACGCCACCACCTCCACTGGATGCGGCCCATCTCCAGCTTCCGAACGAGCCAAACCCCGCACGATTTGATGCAGCGTAGCGAAAACCCGGGCTCGCCGGAGTTCTCTGCCGCGTCCGGCGCTCGCCAGCGCACTCCGGTGGCCGGTGCCGACGTGGCTGCCACCTGGCACCGTGGGCCCCGCCCCATGCCACTGACCACGGGCCCCACTGGGCCCCGTTGACCCTAGTCAACACGCTGACTGGGTGCAATGGCCCACTGACATGCGGGCCCCACTCCATTAAACGTTTATTAAAAATAAATAAAACTGATAATTAATTAATTAGTTAATTAGAATACTAATCTCTCACTGACAGTAGGGCCCACCGTCTAATTAGGTTAATTAGATTAAACTAACTCTGTTTAGTTAACACTGTCACTGACATGTGGGTCCCACTGGACCCACCTGTCTGGTTTGACTGGTCAACTGACCAATTGACCTGCTGACGTCACTCTGATATCATGCTTGCGTCATCATTTACTATTGTGGATAATTCGAATATAAATAAATAGTTAAATTCAAAAAATGATTAAAACTTTAGAAAATCATATAAAATAATCCGTAACTCCGATGAAAATAATTTATATATGAAAGTTGCTCAGAATTTCGAGACGAATCCGAATACGCCCTTCGTATTGCTGTCAGATGCCCCTAGCTACCTGAACATGGAACTTTTAGACTGATTTCGATAAATGAATAGTGCTCAACTTTAATAAAATAAATCTGAATAAATTCCTAAATTAACTAACTCATTTAGTTAGGCAGTAGAACACCCCGACATATCATTTAGGCATGTCATACATATTGTTTGCATTTTTGCCATGAATTTACTGTTTCTTCCCCCTCCTTCTCTCTCGATAGACGCCGAGACCGACGCCGTTGCAGCTGAGTACGACTACGCTCCAGACGAGCAGCCCGTTGACGACCCCTCTTTCTTGCCAGAGCAACCAGTCAAGCCCCTCCTTGAGCATCCAGATATCGCCCATTCCATTTCTCCTCCTTGCATTAGATTTTGCTACTGTTAATGTTTGCTCCTATTCTGATGCATAGCCTGCTTTTGTAACCTGTTTATTGTTACCTTACCTGCCTATGTTAAACTGCTTAGTATAGGTTGTTAGTGAACCATCAGTGACCCCCACCACCTTACCCTTGTTGCCCCTGCTTGATCATCGACGACTCGATCAATGTGATCGTCGACCAGAGACCGACACATCACTTCACCCCCTTAGTTGTACGACTCTGCATAGTTACTATCGAGTGCCGAGGGTGATACCTCGTAACGCACTCCTGATGAATACTCTGCAGTGTAGCTGTTCGGTCGTGGTCATCGAGGGTGATTCCTCCTTCTCCACTTACGATACGACTCTGTCGTGCAACCCCTCAGTGTGAACCTCAAGGGTGATGCCTCATACGTTCACCCTGATGATTTCATCGAGTGGAATCCACCGAGGGTGATTCCTCGGGGTTTCCCCCTTGATGTTATAACCACACGATTACTTTGACCTTTGTTACATGCAGGTCGACCCTGATGGGTACCCGCAGGGGATCTATGATGTCGGGTGTGCCGGAAGGGCACTCGAGTGTGATATGGTGGCGGAGCTTCAGAAGCTCTGATCGTCTCCGCGTGTTACTAAATCAGCCTATCGGATTATGGTTTATGGGGCCCTCTACGTCGTACGTTTCTCCCAAAAGCTCTTCAGACGTCACGGTTCACCGTGCGGGCTGATCGCCGGGAATGGGCTGGATACTTCACTGACGAGTTCAGTGTCGCGCCTGCACCCCGGCCAGCCACGCAACGCGCAGGGTGCCCAGGGCGATGGCCCAAGACCTCTGGGTGCATAGGTTAGTCCGGCGTGCTGACCTCTCTGCTGAGCCTAGGTAGGGCGCTGCTTCGTGTTGATCTTCCGAGGCCGGGCATTACCCAGCAAGTGTGTCCGACCGGAGTTGATCGAGCGTGTTGGGTAACATTAGTGCACCCCTGCAGGGAAGAATAATCTATCGATAGCCGGTCCTATGGTAAAGGGCGCTCAGTTTGTTTATCTCGATCTACTACTTGAACTGGATACCTGTTTAATTAATTGAAGCTTCGGGATCACTTTCTCGCAGGGAGTCTAGGAAGGATCTCTAAGCTGTACTTCAACATGTTTGCTTAATAAAATGCTATTCTACTCTCTTCTATTGCTGCAAGATGGTGGCTTCGTGAAGATATTTGAAGATGCTAGTCTTTGATAGAACTAGGCCTTCTCTCTATTTTGGCATTTCTGCAGCCCAGTCCACATATACAGCCTTTCCCCTTTGATAATATTGCATATGTAGTGTAGATCCTTGCTTGCTGAGTACTTTGGATGAGTACTCACGGTTGCTTTGCTTCCTCTTTTTCCCTATATTCCCCTACTTGGTGATACATCACACGATGGATCCCAGGAGCCAAATGCCACTGCAGGAGCTTACTACCAGATGGGTCCAGACAGTACTTACTACTGGATCGAGCCAGCTGACCAGGAGTAGGATCGGAGGCTCCCAGACAGGAGGCCTTCGCCTTTCGATCTAGAGTCGTTGTTTGTGCTAGCCTTCTTAAGGCAAACCTTGTCTAACTATGTCTATACTCAGATATTATTTGTATGACTGACGTATGTATTCGGATCTTCGTGATCCCTGGTCTGTAATATTGTGGATCTCCGTTTATTTGTGTTAGAGTTGTGTTGTGATATCTTCCCGTGAGTCCCTGTGCTTGATCGTGCATGTTTGCATGTATGATTAGTGCACGATTGAGTCGGGGGCATCACAGGTTGGTATCAGAGCCGACTGCCTCTAGGAATCCCCCTATCCAATTCCTTGGCCGAAGTTGAGTCTAGTAACCGAAAACTGTTTTACTAACTTGGTTGTGTGGCTTACGGGCCCACGTTGCCAACTGGGTGGTATTAGGATCTTTTATTCCTCGTCTTTACTCTGGGACTCTGATCTATCTTCTATTCGGGTTAAATAAATTTACTAACACCGACACTTAGGATCTCGTAAATTCCGTCCACCCAGAGAGCTGAATATCTGTGCGATTTCCCTGTCATTGATGTGATTAGTCTGATAATCATTTTCCTTTCCATTGTTTTGTTTAACCTTTCTCTCCGAGTTGTATTATACTTCTCATTGACATGCTGACGTGATAGCACCTGACGTTACCGTCAAAATTAAAGGGTTAGAATTCCTTGCCTCACCCATCGTCTTGAAGTCTTCCACCATAGACCTCATACTCGGAATGGATTGGTTGAAAGCTCACATTGCTTCGATCAATTGTGCCACTAAAGTTGTCCAACTTCTTCACCCCTCCGATGAGATAGTGAACTATACTGCCTGCATTACACGGGATGCTGAAGCTCAGATATATGCTCTAAATGCTTTGAACGCCTCACCTCTGGAAGGAATCGAGAACGTTCCTGTCGTTCGAGATTTTTCGGACGTCTTTCTGGAAGAACTTCCAGGACTACCCCTGGTTAGAGCTGTCGAGTTTGTCATTGACTTGAAGCCTGGCACTACCCCTATTGCGAAGCGTCCTTATAAGATGCCTCCTCACCACCTTCTCGAGCTTAAGGAAGAAATCGACAAGTCACTTAAGAAGGGTTTTATCCGCCCCAGTTCATCTACTTGGGGAGCACCTTCCCTCTTTGTCAGGAAGAAGGATGGAACTAACCGATTGGTTCAGGATTACCGGCCCATTAACCAAGCCACAATCCAGAATAAATACCCACTGCCTCGGATCAATGATCTTTATGATCAACTTGCCGGATCCTTTGTGTTCTCGAAACTCGACTTGAGGTTGGGTTATCATCATATCCGTGTTCGCGAAGAGGATATTCTGAAGACTGCCTTTGTTACTCGATATGGCTCTTATGAGTACACTGTCATGTCATTTGGTTTAACAAATGCTCCAGCAACCTTCTCCCGGTTGATGAACTATATCTTCATGGATTACCTCGACAAATTCGTTGTGATTTATTTGGATGATATCCTTATATATTCTAGAATGAAGAAGAACATGCTGAACATCTTTGGCTTGTATTGGAGAAGCTACGTGAACACCAGCTTTACGCCAAGTACTCTAAGTATGAATTCTGGTTATCTGAAGTGACCTACCTTGGTCATGTGATTTCCAAGAATGGAATTGCTGTTAACCCGGAGCGAGTACAGGCTATTCTTGATTGGACTCCCCCTAAGAATGTCAAGCAAGTTAGAAGTTTTCTCGGACTCGCTAGTTATTGCCGTCGATTCGTTGAGAATTTTTCCAAGATTGCAAAGCCACTGACTGACCTGCTCCACAAGGGTGTTAAATTTGAGTGGACAGAAAAATGTCAAGAAAGCTTTCAGACACTAAAAGATAAGTTGACATCTGCCCCAGTGCTAGCACCCCCGGATTCCCAAAAGGACTTTGTGATATACTGTGATGCATCTCGTCAAGGATTAGGCTATGTCCTAATGCAAGAGCGCAAAGTGATTGCTTATGCCTCTCGACAATTGCGTCCTCACGAAGAAAATTACCCAGTGCATGATCTCGAACTTTCTGCGGTTATTTATGCCCTGAAGCTATGGCGACATTACCTTCTCGGTAATCGTTGCGAGATATACACGGATCATCAGAGTTTGAAGTATTTATATACTCAACCAGATCTGAACCTTCGTCAACAAAGATGGCTCGAAACAATTGCCGATTTTGATATGAATATCTCATACACCCCTGGCAAGGCTAATGTAATGGCCGATGCTTTGAGTCGCAAGGCTTATTGCAACAATCTTATGGTTCAGGAAGCACAACCTCTCCTTTACGAAGAACTTCGCAAATTGAACCTCCACATTGTTCCACAGGGTCATCTCAATACCCTGGTTGTGGAACCAGATTTAGAACACATCATTAAGACTATGCAACGGTATGACTCTGAAGTTGAGAGGATTAAGCGATACCTCAAAAAAGGAAAGCCATCGGAATTCCATCTTGATAATGATGGGATCCTATTTTTCCAACACCGTCTCTTCGTACCCAAGTTCAAGGATGAGAGGGAACACGTTATGAAAGAAGCTCATGACACTCCTCTGTCAATTCATCCTGGTAGCACAAAGATGTACCGTGACATTTGTCAGAGATACTGGTGGCCAAATATGAAGCGAGACATTGCTCGTTATGTTTCTGAGTGTGACGTTTGCCGCCGCATTAAAGCAGAACATCAAAGGCCTGCTGGAACTCTGCAACCACTTGATATTCCTGAATGGAAATGGGACAAAGTTCAAATGGATTTCATTATTGGTTTTCCCAGATCTCAGAAGGGTCATGATGCTATCTTTGTCGTCATTGACCGATTCTCAAAGGTGGCTCACTTTCTACCAGTTAAGGAGACAATCACTGCTAGCCAGTTAGCAGACTTGTATGTTTCCCGAATTGTGTCACTCCACGGTGTTCCGTTGGAGATCAGTTCTGATCGTGGCAGCCTCTTTACCTCCAGATTCTGGGCAAGTTTCCAAGAAGCTATGGGAACTCACCTGTCCTTCAGTACCGCTTTTCACCCTCAGTCACAGGGTCAAGTCGAACGAGTTAATCAAGTGCTCAAAGATATGCTTCGAGCTTGCGTATGCTGAATTCTCTTACAACAATAGCTATCAAGCTAGTCTGAAGATGGCACCGTTTGAAATTCTTTACGGACGTAAGTGTTGAACCCCTCTGAATTGGTCAGAAACTGGGGAACGCTCACTCGTCGGATCGGACATTGTTCAGCAAGCAGAAGAACAAGTCCGCATTGTCCGTGAACATCTGAAAACTGCTCAGTCTCGTCAGAAGAGCAACTATGACCGAAAGCACAAGGTAATGGTCTATCAGCCTGGCGAGCAAGCTTACCTTCGCGTCACTCCATTCAAAGGCACTCATCGGTTCGGACTCAAGGGCAAGTTAGCTCCTCGCTATATTGGCCCGTTCCGTATTCTTGCCCGCCGAGGAGAAGTGGCATATCAATTGCAATTGCCGCCAAATCTTTCTCAAGTGCATGACATCTTTCATGTATCCCAACTCCGTCGCTGCTTCAAGGATCCTATTCGAGCTGTGGATCATGAAATGCTTGAATTGCGGGAAGATCTGTCTTATCCAGAATATCCCATCCGTATTCTTGATCAAGCTGAACGTCGGACATGTCAGAATTCGATCAAATTCCTCAAAGTTCAATGGTCGAATCATTCTGAAGATAAAGCCACTTGGGAACGCGAGGATCGTCTTCGCGAAGAATACCCCGCTTTCTTCCAGTCTTCCTCTTAATTCTCGGGACGAGAATTCTTGTTAAATGAGGAGAATTGTAACACCCCATGTCATTAGCCACAGTAATCACTTTTGATAATGACAAGTCAGCTAGATTAACAGTGCATAATCATCATTTGCATCATATTGCATTTCAGCTTCTAATTCAAACTTCAATTAAATTCAAAGTGGAAAATAAAAGTTGTTCAAATCAGGAACTAAAATGTTCATCATATTGTAAATAATCCAGAGACAATTCTAAAATTATAACCAACATTCACTAAATTACTTAATTGACTCTAACAGCAACAGAACAGAATTAAATTAATACCTTTTGTTTAAATAAAATCCATATGGAAGCATTTGGACTCAAAACCTTTTGATATCAATGTTAAATATTGCACTGCTGTTATATGGGCAAGTTCCATATTTTATAAAAGTCATTTGGTTTAAAAAGAAAAGACAAAATAGAATTAAGAAAAGAAAATAGAAAGAGAAAAGAAGAAAAAGAAAAGGCCCCGGGGCACTGGACCTAAGTCCACAGTGCCCGGCCCAGCCCATCTAGCCTCGCCTCCCACCTCGCGCTGTTCATGCGCGCTCGCTGTCGTCCCCTGCCGCACGCGCGCGCACCGGCCCCCCCTCGTCCCCGGTCGACAGCGGCCACCCGCGCGCCGCGGTGGACTACAAGTACCCACCCTTGACCCCGCGGACGAACCCTAGCACCTCTCCCCTTTCTCCCTCGCTCTCTCCCACCTCACTCGATGCCGCCATGTTCGGCCGCGGCTGAGCTGCGCGGCCACCGTCACCACCCCGCCTCACGGACGTGCCCACCGTGCTCGCCGTCGTCGCCTGCTTCGACCGCGCCAACGAACCAAAGCCCGGAGCCACTGCAGCGCCTCCCCGAGCTCTTCTTCCTCCTCGGATCCCCGCTGCCATTCGCCGTCGATTCCGGCCACCCCACGCCTTCCCCGCGCACACTTTGCACCTCTACAGGATCGCTGTGAGCTCCCCTTCCTCCTTCCCCTCGTTGCGCTCCGTTTCCGCCACCGTAGCCCCCTCTCCCCGTCATGCCCGAGCTCGTCTCCGCACGAGCTCGTCGCCGGCGAGCTCCCGATGACCATTGGGCCTCGTTCATGTGCCCGTTGAACTCACACGCGCGCGTAGGTGCCTCCTAGCCCATTCGTTCGGCTCGAGCGCGACCGCATCGCCGTTTGTCATCGCCACCTGAGACCGGTCGCCGTCGATGTGCTCGCCGCCGTCGCTACGCACCGTCTTCGGTCACGCCACCACCTCCACTGGATGCGGCCCATCTCCAGCTTCCGAACGAGCCAAACCCCGCACGATTTGATGCAGCGTAGCGAAAACCCGGGCTCGCCGGAGTTCTCTGCCGCGTCCGGCGCTTGCCGGCGCACTCCGGTGGCCGGTGCTGACGTGGCTGCCACCTGGCACCACGGGCCCCGTCCCGTGCCACTGACCACGGGCCCCACTGGGCCCCGTTGACCCCAGTCAACACGCTGACTAAGCGCAATGGCCCACTGACATGCGGGCCCCACTCCATTAAATATTTATTAAAAATAAATAAAACTAATAATTAATTAATTAGTTAATTAGAATACTAATCTCTCACTGACAGTAGGGCCCACCGTCTAATTAGGTTAATTAGATTAAACTAACTCTGTTTAGTTAACACTGTCACTGACATGTGGGTCCCACTGGACCCACCTATCTGGTTTGACTGGTCAACCGACCAGTTGACCTGCTGACGTCACTCTGATGTCATGCTTGCGTCATCATTTACTATTCTGGATAATTCAAATATAAATAAATAGTTAAATTCAGAAAATGAGTAAAACTTTAGAAAATCATATAAAATAATCAGTAACTCCGATAAAAATAATTTATATATGAAAGTTGCTCAGAGTTTCGAGACGAATCCGAATACACCCTTCGTATTGCTGTCAGATGCCCCTAGCTACCTGAACATGGAACTTTTAGACTGATTTCGATAAATGAATAGTGCTCAACTTTAATAAAATAAATCCGAATAAATTCCTAAATTAACTAACTCATTTAGTTAGGCAGTAGAACACCCCGGCATATCATTTAGGCATGTCATACATATTGTTTGCATTTTTACCGTGAATTTACTGTTTCTTCCTCCTCCTTCTCTCTCGATAGACGCCGAGACCGACGCCGTTGCAGCTGAGTACGACTACGCTCCAGACGAGCAGCCCGTTGACGACCCTCTTTCTTGCCAGAGCAACCAGGCAAGCCCCCCCCCCTTGAGCATCCAGATATCGCCATTTCATTTCTCCTGCTTGCATTAGATTTTGCTACTGTTAATGTTTGCTCCTATTCTGATGCATAGCCTGCTTTTGTAACCTGTTTATTATTACCTTACTTGCCTATGTTAAACTGCTTAGTATAGGTTGGTAGTGAACCATCAGTGACCCCCACCACCTTACCCTTGTTGCCCCTGCTTGATCATCGACGACTCGATCAATGTGATCGTCGACCAGAGACCGACACATCACTTCACCCCCTTAGTTGTACGACTCTGCATAGTTACTATCGAGTGCCGAGGGTGATACCTCATAACGCACTCCTGATGAATACTCTGCAGTGTAGCTATTCGGTCGTGGTCATCGAGGGTGATTCCTCCTTCTCCACTTACGATACGACTCTGTCGTGCAACCCCTCAGTGTGAACCTCGAGGGTGATGCCTCATATGTTCACCCTGATGATTTCATCGAGTGGAATCCATCGAGGGTGATTCCTCGGGGTTTCCCCCTTGATGTTATGACCACACGGTTACTTTGACCTTTGTTACATGCGGGTCGACCCTGATGGGTACCCGCAGGGGATCTATGATGTCAGGTGTGCCGGAAGGGCACTCGAGTGTGATATGGTGGCGGAGCTTCAGAAGCTCTGATCGTCTCCGCGTGTTACTAAATCAGCCTATCGGATTTGGGTATTTGATCTGAGTGGGTCGACGTGCCCTATACGCACTACCACCACGCGGGATTATGGTTTATGGGGCCCTCTAGATCATACGTTTCTCCCGAAAGCTCTTCAGACGTCACGGTTCACCGTGCGGGCTGATCGCCGGGAATGGGCTGGATACTTCACTGACGAGTTCAGTGTCGCGCCTGCACCCCGGCCAGCCACGCAACGCGCAGGGTGCCCAGGGCGATGGCCCAAGACCTCTGGGTGCATAGGTTAGTCCGGCGTGCTGACCTCTCTGCTGAGCCTAGGTAGGGCGCTGCTTCGTGTTGATCTTCCGAGGCCGGGCATTACCCAGCAAGTGTGTCCGACCGGAGTTGATTGAGCGTGTTGGGTAACAGTAGTGCACCCCTATAGGGAAGAATAATCTATCGATAGCCGGTCCTACGGTAAATGACGCTCAGTTTGTTTATCCCGATCTACTACTTGAACTGGATACTTGTTTAATTAATTCAAGCTTCGGGATCGCTTTCTCGCAGGGAGTCGAGGAAGGATCTCTAAGCTGTACTTCAACATGTTTGCTTAATAAAATGCTATTCTACTCTCTTCTATTGCTGCAAGATGGTGGCTTCGTGAAGATATTTAAAGATGCTAGTCTTCGATAGGACTAGGCCTTCTCTCTATTCTGGCATTTCTGTGGCCCAGTCCACATATACAGCCTTTCCCCTTTGATAATGTTGCATATGTAGTGTAGATCCTTGCTTGCTGAGTACTTCGGATGAGTACTCATGGTTGCTTTGCTTCCTCTTTTTCCTTATATTCCCCTACTTGGTGATACATCAGACGATGGAGCCCAGGAGCCAGATGCCACTGCAGGAGCTTACTACCAGATGGGTCCAGACGGTACTTACTACTGGATCGAGCCAGCCGACCAGGAGTAGGATCGGAGGCTCCCAGGCAGGAGGCCTTCACATTTCGATCTAGAGTCGTTGTTTGTGCTAGCCTTCTTAAGGCAAACCTTGTCTAACTATGTCCGTACTCAGATATTATTTGTATGACTGACGTATGTATTCGGATCTTCGTGATCCCTGGTCTGTAATATTGTGGATCTCCATTTATTTGTGTTAGAGTTGTGTTGTGATATCTTCCCGTGAGTCTATGTGC
Organism: Thinopyrum elongatum; assembly: GCA_011799875.1. NCBI lineage: Eukaryota > Viridiplantae > Streptophyta > Magnoliopsida > Poales > Poaceae > Thinopyrum > Thinopyrum elongatum. Next base: position 369,453,166 of record CM022299.1, on the reverse strand, counting down.
TTGATCGTGCATGTTTGCGTGTATGATTAGTGCACGATTGAGTCGGAGGCGTCACATTAAGGTAAGATGGCTTAATAATTAATTTCCCGGTAGAACAGGCGGTGCTTACAAAATCTGATGATTTGGGAAATCTTTTAATTGGTAAATTATGACCAACAGAATTACTTATAATTTTTGTCATCATACCTATTCCAGGATGACCAAGGCGATCATGCCATGTCTTGAATTTATCAAGATTTTGAAAAATTATTTTGTACGCAACATAAGGTACGGGTTTTATGTATGTAAAGTATAATCCGGATGAAAATGAAGGGAATTTTTCAAGAGTTTGTTCCTCATATCCATTGCTTTTTGTTAAAAGCAAATATTCTTTGTTATCCACCTCTACTGTTTTTAGATGAAAATTGTTAGATCGGATATCTTTGAAACTTATAAGGGTACATGTAGATTGAGGATACAAGAGTGCATTCTGAATTACGATAGTAGTACCCATAGGGAGTGTGAATGTGGCTCTTCCTGAACCAATAATTGCTTTGTTATTTCTAGTTATGGTCATAACATTTTCCTTTCTCTTAGTAAGAGTTTGGAAATATTTTGCTTCCCTTAAAATTATGTTAGTGGTAGCACTATCCACTATACATAACTCTTCTTCCATCGAATTGTTCCCGTAAAAGTTCTATAGATAGAAAGAGAATATTTTAGAATAAATATACTTCTATTCATATATTCATCAAATTACATACACAATATTTATATTACAATCTTAAATATAAATTCATTACAATATTATGTCTGATTCACATAATACAATATACATAGTCTGAAATACTTTATTCTACTTATTGTTATACAATATATAACATCTTGTAGTTTTTAAATAGCTAAGTGACATCAACTTGTTTATGGAGATTAACTGAGGTCTCCAAAAACATCTCGGGTGTAATCCACAAGCATGTCTTCATCGAGGATGATATCGTCCTTTGGCTTGTATACTTGAATAGCGCTTTGAGAAGGACCAGCTTGAGTGTTATCTTGAATGGCTTTGAAGTGAGCTTCAGCTTTATTTCCATGAACTTGTTTGCCTTTCCCACCGTACTTCATGTACAAATCCACAAGGTGCTTGGGAATTCGACATTGATTAGTACGATGATCCATGCATCCACACCTTTGACAAGTTTGAGAGTTCTCATTTTGATCATTTTTCTTGAAATGACTTTTCCCCTTAGTTTGACCATTGGTCTTCTGACCATTGTTCTTTTTCCATTTTCCCTTGAATTTTCGGATGTTCCTTTTACGGTTTCCAAATTTACTAGTAAAATGAGCATTAGCATGTGCTTCAGGGATAGGCATGGCACCCGTTGGGCGAGCATTGTGATTCTTCATGAGAAGTTCATCATGCTTCTCGGCCTGAAGTAATGTGTATATAAGCTCAGAATACTTTGTGTATTTCTGTTGACGATAATGCTGTTGCAATATCCTCATCGAGGGATGGAAAGTGCATAAATTTTTCTCTATTAAGTCCGCATCTGAAACTTGTTGATTGCAAAATCTCAGTTTTGAGTTAATTTTATGCACAGCAGAATTGTATGCAACAACGGATTTAAAGTCATGAAACCTTATAAGAGACCATTCTCTTTGGGCTTCCAGCAACATTACTACTCTTTGTTGGTCATATCTCTCCTTGAGGGAGTCCCATAAAGCTAATGGATCCTCCTCCATCAAATATTCAGTTTTTAAATCAGGATGGAGGTGGTGCCTTATGTAGTGCAATGCTGCATACTTTACCATTTGAGGTATTTCTGGAGCATTTTCGCGGGGGGGGGGGGGGGGGGTGGTGCGACAATGCAAGGGCCAAGGTTACGTCCACTTAAGAATATTTTCATGTTCATGGCCCATGATAGATAGTTACTTCCATCTATTTGCAGTTCTTGGAATTCTTTCTTATTGATGTCAGCCATATTTCCTTTCTTCTTCTTGGCCTATTCTCCCTATACTAGAGCGATGCGTGCATGATAACGTGAGAAGAAAAGAAAGATTGAAGTGAATGAGTGATCTTTATTGATTGATTCATCCAGGTATTTATATGTCATGAACGGATGTTTATAGTGTCGGTTACAAGTGCGTCGCATCGTTTAGAAAAGGCACGCCAACGGTTCGAAAAGACACGACCACGGTTCGCTATGTACTGCGTCTGAACAGCGCCAGGATTCTAACCACTGGTTAGAATATTCTAAGGAATCTGCTAATCGCCTAATTAGCCTAATACTAATACTATTAGATTCCTAACAGTATCCTGTGACTCACCTCCTCCTCCATTTGGCCCACCACATGTTATGCCATCCTCGTCACCGTTAAGACACATTTGACCGTCGACTCTGATGTACGGCCAACGGTCGACAAAACGACACATCACAGCCGTAGTGATGGACAATGGCACAACATTGAACATTCTCATATTTGCGTGCCATGCTGGGCTTGCATCGGATTCCAGTGACCGGCCGTTGCTTCTCCCACGACACTCCTTGACACGACAACCGAAAACTGCTATCCTCCCCCCAACGTTCGCCACAGTACTCACCTTCCCCACTAATGACTACTGACTTCTTGTTCTACATAGTAATCTTAGAATTTTCAGATTTTATCGCGTTCATGCATCTTTTTTTTGTTTGATTCCACCAGGATCTTAATGGAGGAAAGAATCAAAGTATCAAAGAAGAGAATATAAATATGCGTGTGAAAGTCATGCAAATTGGCGTGATAATAACCTACCAAAACAAAGCAACGATCAGATGGGAGCAAAAGCAGCCGCTCAGGCGCATCCAAGAGTGAAGAAGTTTTCTGGTATGAGAGCGAGTACGTATCTAACACAACTATGCAATATTTCAACATATGTATTTTCTTTGCTTAAGAAGGCGTACTTAAGTATGTGTCTCTCGCACTTTTAATTCCAGTCATTGAACACTTGCGATATTTCAACCTCTGTATTCTCTTTGCTTTGGACCTCAACTAACTTGCAGGCAAATCTATGTATGCCGACTTGATTAATATTAGGTCGATCCATATTTGAAAAAATTAAGATGCCCTTAAAAATCAAGGTCTTTATGTGGTTTGTGCACAAACGAACATAGGTGGGAAGGTAGTAAAAGATGTTGTTTTTGTAATTAGGAGGAAACGAGTCGGCATCATTTTTTCAAATGCTCACTAGCCAGGTTATTGTGGCGAACAATACATGTGTCGTTTAATGTTTGTCCACCTCATAGAATCTTCAATTTGTTCGGTAACTGGTTAAATGGGGTGAAGCCAATACAGCAGCACGAATTTATGTGAGAGTTTGTGCACTATTTTAGGCCAACTCCAACGCATGACCTCAAACGAATGTCCGTTTTGTCTGGATTTCGTCCATTTAGGGATGGCAATGGGGCGGCGTTCGCCCGGTTTTCTAGATGCGCTGGCCGTGCGTCCAACGCGCGGCCGCATTTCGGCCGCATCTTGTCCGGCTGCATGCAAATTTTTCAAAGCAACAAAGATGTAGCTCTATGCCTGTGGCCATAGTTCACGCCAACGGCCGTGGTTCATGCTGGCCGGCAATAAAGCCAGCAGCCTACAGAATGGTCACCCCCAAGTTTCATGCCAACAACAAAGCCACCGGCCGACACAGTAGACAGCCTTCAAAATGAACAAGTTTTTTACGTCGACAACAATGTCAGCGGCCAGCACACTAGCCAGCCTTCAAAAAGAACGGCCATAGTCCACGGCCGAGGTCTCCCTAGTTCAGGCCGTCTTGGGCGAACATCTCCTTCTGCCGATTCGCGAACCAAGCCTTTCTCTCCGGTGACATGTTGGTCTTGTCGACGCTCATGATCGCTAGCACCACCTCTTTTGTTTTGGTGTCAGCATTGGTGGCCTCGATCGCGAGCTTCTTCAATTGAGTGGCCTCCTCAATGTCAAGCTTCCTCCTCTTCGCGGCCTCCTCCATGTCAAGCTTCTTTGTTTGGAGCTCTAGGTATATCTTCATTTTCTTCTCCTTCCCTTTGCTCCTCCTCTCTTCCCTCACTTACTTTTGACTCATCATGCCTTGCAAAGTGGCTTGCAAGGCGATGGATGACGCATCACGCTTCTCGTCGGCCTTCGAGTTGGTCTTGCCCCTCGGCCTCTTGAGCAAATCTCCCTCCTCAGCCACGGTCGCCTTCCCTCCTTTTTTCTTAAGAGCGGCATATTGGTCTTTGAACTTGGGACAATCTTTAATGAGCGACCAACAATGCGTGAGAGTGAATGGCTTGTTCTTGTGCCAGGCCTTGAAGACTTCCAAAAATTGGAATGCCTACACAATCAAAGAGGATGCCACAAATGTAATAGCGAAGGACACAAGATGCAATAAACATAAACATGGCATAGTAATGGAAATACGAGAGGCTCATACCAAGTTACCAACGTCTAGGCCACTCACGGGACGGGCTTGGACGCTCTCAAGCGCGACACAATACTTGTTGCACTCTTGTTGAATGAACGCCCATCTCTTTTGGATTGAGTTGATGTCGCGGGTGCTCGCAAACTTGTAGGGGCAAACTTCCTTCGCTCATGAAAGATTTTGTGAACTCTCGTCCAAAACACTGATCCTTTTTGCTCGGCACCTTTCGTGGGATCTTGTCCTATCTCCATCCAACTCTCGCAAATCAAAGTATCCTCCTCTTGGGTGTATGATCTCGTGCGAATGCTTTGCCTCCTTCTTTGTGCGTCGGCCCTTTGGGTGAGCTCATCGATAAACATCGATGGCTCATCCGCAATGTCGACCTCTTCTTCCTCATCTTCTCAATACATGTCATCATATTCATGCCATGAGTTGCCATGGTCGTCGGTCTCATCTTCATCATGGCCACTGAATTGGTCGTTACCATACTGGCTGCGGTCGTCCTGGCTTTGGGTCGCGTCGGGATCGAAAGCATGGCCTTGACCGTCGACATGGAAGGCCTCACCACGGCCCTCGAAGATGACGTTCTCCATGAACGCAGCGTAGACAGGGTCGTCGACAGTCGGCGTCGGCAGTGGCATTTCATCGAACATCTTGCGGGCTCCGGCAAGGTTGGCCGTAGGAATCGACCGGGGCTGCTACCTTTGCGTCCCGTCGGACGGCTGGCCAGCGCCACTGTACCCCGGCGTCACATTGAGGTTGATGACAACCACGACCGAGATGGCGAGGGTGGCCGGCGCGACCACGCTGCCGTCCGGCGACATGGAGAACCGGGTCTGGCCATGGCCATGCAATAGCGGTGGATGATACTCGCGTATCTCCAGTGTGACAGACAAGCTCGAGGACCAGTACTACGAAGGGCGAATAGCCGACAAGCCTGTGCAGCCGCGGCCATGGCAGCGACCGAGATAATGGCCGGCGGGGGTCGGCACAACCCTAACATGAGGAGGGCATGCGCCTTGGCGATGATGGACTCCTTGTCATCGATGTCGGCCTGGTGCTGCGCAGCACACAGCGCGGCCGCCTCGGCGGCAAAGCCGGCATCGACTTTCTTTTCCGCCTCTCTTGTTCGTCGGTTCCTCCTCTTGGCCGATTCGACGTCGAGCTTGGCGAGCTCCACTGACGTGATTTCTGACCGCGACTTCTTGGGACCCTTCTTCTTCACCGCGGGGCGCGTGGTAGCGGCCGGGTCGCCGGGATTCTTCGGGGCACCGGCCATGGACGAGGGAGGGGATGGGGCGCGAGAGGGTTTTGGGTGAAATGGAGGGAAAGTGGACGCGTGTGTCCCCGACGGGCGGGCCAGGGGAGGACAAGGGCGCGCGTCCCACCCGTCGACGTCGTGTCCGTTTTGACGCAAGCGCGGTCGAAATTTGGGCCGGGAATGGGCCGAAATCGGACCAAAAACAGACATTTGTCTGTTTGCTCTCGCGCATTGGGCCGCGTTTTGTGTCCATTTACCCCCAAACGGACGCGGCCGGACCATTTGGGTTCGTGCGTTGGAGTTACCCTTAGGCTATTTGAAATTGTAAAACGACATTGACTTTAATCGAACCATTATTACGACCTTTTTGCGGGTTATCTTCTCGGAGTCTAGATGGATCGGTATGTGGTCATTACTCAGCAGTGCAGAAGTCAGGGAGCTTACAGCCTTTCGGTGCAACCGTTGGGAGATGGTAGCGGGGGCTACATACAACGGTTTGGATGATGGTTCAATAATAGGATAAGTGTTTAGGCATCATGTCCTAGGTTTACCGGTTGTGGCATTTTGTTTTATGTTTTGTTTTTGCTATCGTACCTAAGATGAGTTCCGCTCTTTGTTACTATATTATTCAAATAAAATGGATGGGTGCATCGCTTGATACAGAGCTGGGGGTAATCCTCTTTTTGAGAAAATGTTAAAATTGCTCATATCACAATGGCGGTAAGCACGACCTTTACAAGAACAATGTGGCTGGCGTCTCTGTCTCCGGTTCCGGTTCCAACTAATATAAGTGGGGGTTAAAACAAAAAGGTCCTCACCCGCACCTGTCAATCCATCTGACTCGCCTCCACCTACGACATGAGTAGACGGAAACATTGCCTCTTAGATTCTTGAACTGATGAGCCTACTCCATAAAGTGGAATCTGAAATGATGTTCTTAACCGTGGTGACGCTGTGGTGGTCGATGTTGAAAGGTGAGAAGGACCGTGAGCCATGCAGGGATCCAAGTTGGCGGGAACTTCCAAATGTTTTGAGTGGGGTTTGAATCTATCTAGCAACTTCTTAAGAAGAATCGAATTATCTAAATGATATGTAACCACTAATCAAGCGCTGACTATCAAAAATATTATGTCAATCTATGAAGAGTGGACTGGTCAATTGTTGAGTCCTGATAAGTGTTCCATTATGTTTGGGAAGAAGTGTAGCATGGAAGATCAAGTGTCTTCCATGGTAATTTTGAGAATTACTACGGATGGTTTTGAGGATAAATATCTTGGTTTGCCGGTGCCACAAGGTAGAATGAAGACTAGGGAATTCCAATCTACTAAAGAAAAGACTCTTAAAATTTTATCGGACTGGATAGAAAAATATGTGCCTAATGGGGTGAAGGAAACTTTTCAAGTCAGTTATTCAGGCTCTTCCGATTTGTGCCATGGGTATTCTTAAATTTTCGGCGTCACTTTAGTGAGGAATTAATTCAGATTATCAGAAATTTCTGGTGGGGCGGCGAGGAGGATAGGAGGAAAATACATTGGTTGGCTTGGGGCAAATTGACAAGGCCTAAATGTGCGGGAGGCATGGGTTTTCGTGATGTTTGTTTGTTTAACCAAGATCTTCTGGCTAAGCAGGCTTGGAGGCTAGTGATTAACCCGCACTCGCTATGCGCCAAGGTGCTGAATGCGGAATATTGTCCTCAGGGACATATTCTTGACATTGTCTTTCTGCATTCGGCGTCAGTTACTTGGCATGGTATTTTGCATGGTTTGCATTTGCTTAAATCCGGAATTATTTGAATAGTGTGTGATGGGTCTACTATTAATATTTTGAGAGATAATTGGCTTCTAAGAGCCTCTAACCTTAAAATTACTGCTAAGAAGAATAGGACCAAGATAAAGTGGGTGTCTGATATGATTTTGAGTGAGCCAAGGAGATGGGATGAAAATTTGATTAGACACTTATTTTATTCCCATGGTGCGAAGGAGATTTTAAAATTGCGCATTTAGTCATCGGGGGATAATGATTTTATTGCTTGGTACTTTGAGAAGAATGATTTGTTCTCGGTCAAAAGCGCGTACAAGCTAACGCGAAATATCAAGGATCGTAAAGAAGACGAGGGGAAATATATTGATGCTGTGTTGGGGGAAAAGAAAATTTGGGATATTATTTAGAAGACCAGTGTTCCTTAGAAGATTCTAATTTTCGTGTGGCATGCCGCCACCAATAGTTTGGCAGTTCAGGTAAATAGAGTATTCGCATCACCAAGCCACCTCTAGCATGTGCTCTATTTGTGAAGTGGAAGATAAAAGTACTTTTCATGCGCTCATCATTTGCCCAAAGGCCTATGCGTTGCGTATGGCTATGAGGGAAATATGGGACTTACCGGGGGAGGGGGTTTTAAGTATACTGGGGTAGACTGGCTGCTAATTCTTTTGGACCAGTTGAGTTCAAAGCTGCGTGAACAAATAATTTTCATTTCTTGGCGAGTCTGGCATTCGAGGACTTTCTTGATTTTTGGTAAAGGAAAGGAACCCGTTTCAGCCTCCGTTAGCTTTATGGCTAATTATTGGTCGTCCTTCATATCATGTCACTCCTGTCCTGAGGTGAATTCCAACAATGAAGGTAAAGGAGTGTTATCTGGATTAAGGAATGACCTTGCTACTCTGGAGACTCAGGTGATCTGGCGACCCCCACCTTTTGATTATATCAAGGTCGATGTCAATGCAAGCTTAGTGGAGAGCATTAGCATTTCAAGTGTTAGGATGGTGGTCAGGGACTCGTCCTGAAAGGTTATCATCTCCTCGTGGGATTTTATTGGGGCATTGTACAAGTGTGGAGAAAGCGGAACTTTAGGCTTGTCTTGCTAGCCTTTGTATATGTATCACTTTCCACAAATCTCATTATTTTAAAGCCTGACTGCACTTTTACGGCTACGGCCCTTGCATATAGAAAATTTGATAGGTCACCTCTGGTCGATTTGAAGAAGGAAGCGATTATTATATCAAAGCTTATAAATAATTTTAAGCTCTCCAAGATTAATCGATTGGCTGACGTGGTGGCTCATATTGCAAAGTTTAGCTTTCATGATAGACTAGAAGGGTTGGGTGCACTTTGTTGCGTCGTTGGTTTTGTTGGATTTCTTAAAAATATTACTCACTATGTTTCAAATATAAGGTGTATTGTATTTTTTAAAGCCAAATCTTTTTAAGTTTGATCAAATTTGTAGAGAAATATATCAAAATCCATAATACCAAATCGGTACAATTAGATTCGTCATGAAATGAATTTCCATATTTTTTTGTTTAATATTTTGGATGTTGACATTTTTTGCTCTGAGTTTGGTCAAAGTTAAAGGAATTTGACTTTCCAAAAAACTAATACCCTTTATATTTTAGAACTGATGGAATATTTAGTTTGGCGGGGTGGGGAGATGATAGAGTGTGTTTTATTTTTTATAATTCGATGATTTGATGGGCCTTTCTCGATGTGATTCTGTGTTATCCGCTAAGAAATCCATATTTATGTGGGGAAATTTCTGCATCGGTAGTTGCATGTACTATATTGGTGCTACAGTATCACATGGTGGCGTTTTTTTCTAGGTGGTGGGAGGGTGTGCGGGATTGACATGGTTTTATAGGCCGGTTGCTGCTGATTGATTTGAATAATGATTGGCCAGATCAAAATCGTAAATCAAATCCATAATTGAATACCTCAATCGAATTGAAGAGCTTCAAAATTAGGGAACAATAGTGAACTAAAATAATTGAATGGGAGAGCTCCTTGAGAAATTGTTGACCCAGTCAAAATCGAGTGACTCAATTTTATATTGGAGACCTCAATGAATTGCGAGGCCTTGAAAATTAGGACGCATAATGTATGTATTGTATTTTATAAACGAATTAAATGAAAAAGCTTTGAAAAATTGTTGACACGATCAAAATCGGGTGATCCAATTTTAATTGGAGACCTCAATTGATTATGAGCTCTTTAAAATTAGGGAGCTTAGTGTTATAGAGGATTAGATGGTGTCCTTGTTAACAATGTTTCGCCCTGCATGATGAAGGTATAATAATTTTTTATTTAATTAATATATGAGGTAATGTTTTTCAAAAAAAAAAAACTGATGCAGGAACAGTGCAGAAAGTGCAATCGTGCTCATTGCATGAATCCTGACCAGCTTGCACGTTACCCGCATGTGGAGCTCCTTTTTGCTATGCAGTGGCTTAAATACCGGGTTATCTAACGTGGGGTTGTGCTCCTCACGGAGAAGAAAAATACTTATATAGCACCGAGCAATTTTGACTTTGGCGTTTATAAGTTCAATGGCGCCCGGCCCCGGCGGAGCTAGGCTGCAGCCTGCAGCCCCTGCGCCAAACCCGAGCGGCGTAGCGGATCGGTGAAATGGGGAGAGGAGGCCGCGTTTTGCTGCTAGCCTTCGTCCTCTTCCTCACGTCACACTTGACGACGCCGGCGTCCGCTGCCACGAAGGCAAATATCTCTCTCTCTCTCTCTCCATAAACAATTTATGTTTCTATTGATGTCTAATGAATAGTACTCCAAATTCTGTGCATGCAGTCTTGTTTGCTTGTCTTGAGTGACCTGACCTCTTGGTCTGCTCTGATCGCTGGACTCACCAACCAGTAAGCACAATAGCACGTTAACTATTTACGTCCATCATACATTAGTTCGTGCCGAAGAAGACGCCTAGCCTTTGGTTCTTGATCCCCAAAACATGCAGGTACAAACTATTGTATCTCTTCAAGGAAATCAGCGCCATCGGGTTGCAGATCGACGACAGCTTGTTCCCAGCCCTCAAACGTAAGTGCCGCGCATATGATCATGATCCAAGGATTTCTGTGTTTTGAGTTTACTGCTTCATCAGCAGTTTTTACCTAACACTAACCACGTCACACGCTGCACTGGCCAATTATTCTTTGGGTTCAGAGCTCCCCGGGGTTCTGGCTGTGATCCCGGACAGGCTTCACAAGGTCCAAACGACGCATTCCTGGGAGTTCCTCGGGCTGGAGAGCGGTGGCGAGCCGGAGAACGAGTGGAAGTACGACGCCAAGTTCGGCGAGGGGGTCGTCATTGGAAACGTCGACACCGGTAATCTCGCAGTTAAATTACATCATTTCTTCACATCAATCTATCCCTTACGTACTCCCCAGGAAGCGCAGTATATACTCGTGTAGTAGTACCACTACCAACTCGATATCTTTTGATTGATCGTCGGAATCTTCTTTTAACCTAATAATCAATTAATTGCTTTCATATCAATATGTGGGTTGGTCGTAGCGCGTATTCGGTGCCATGCATCATGCGTGGCACCTGTCTAACACACGCATGCACTGTCGACAGCGTAAAGTCGAAGCACTGCACATGTGAGCTTTGACCTGGATCCTAGTAATAGTGAGCACTTACGTGGTTAATTAATAGAGGTCTTGACATGCATGAAATACTACGTAATAATTTGTTGTCCCCGCGCGATATATTCCATCCTGAATGAGACCGAATCAAATCCCAGTAACGTGCCGGAGTGTGAAGTCAACTGAAACCTGACAGATGATAGCGTCAAGGCCCCACGATCTTACTCGAAATCTGTTACTCACTCCAATCCTTTTTTTTTGTGGGTGCCCTCCGGAGTAGCTTTTTTCCTTCAGAGGTAACAATCAATTACGTTGACATTGTTTTTGTACATTGCACACTTAGAAAATATGAAAATGGTGAATAAGTAGGTATGTGTAAGAAAAACGAAAGTATGCTTCTAATCTCGAGCTCAAATGCTCCTTCCATAAACAGTAAAATCAAAAAAAATAGAAAAAAATTATTCAGCAATTGATAGCCGTCCTATCAAGAGGTTATCATCCTTGATGTTTAGATCAGATGGTTGTTAGCATTAACTTAATTAATAGTTATTTCTTCTGTTCACAAATATATGATGTTCTAACTTTTTTCTAAATTAAATGTATATAGAGATTTTAGTGTGTTTGTTCATCCATTTTAGTGCATACATGTGGTCCATATTGAAATATACAAAACATCTTATATTTGTGAGCAAAGGGAACATTTCTTAGTCAGTTTTGTTTCTGAAAGTTCACTAGTTAGTTCACAAACATTTGCATATTGCACTATTGAGTAATCTTTCAGATTCATTCCACAACACAAGATTGTTTGATATGGTTTAAAGATATCCAACGTCCCACGAGATTTTTTTTCTTCAAAAAGACGATAGACCCCTGGCCTCTACATCGATTGATGCACGCAACCATCCATTATTGCAAACTTCCAAGTGTCATATTCTTAGTCATCCAACAAGACTTACTAACCTCTTCCAAAAAAAAAAAACATTCTCTGCAATAGTAGTACGACCTTAGCAAATGCTAGGATGGCCAATCCACTGTCATTCAACTTGGAAACATTGAGCGGCAATTGCCTTCCCTATATACCTCCCACTCCACACATCTTCATCAACACCTTCTCATACATTTGCATGAAGACCTAAATGTTTTGTTATTGTTGTTGTTGTTCCAATCTCATTGTCTATGTCCTTCTCCACCAATAAACTATACAGGACATCCTTGTCCACCCAGTGGTGGTGGGAATGCCATCGTTCTTGTATTTCTGTACCCCCTGGTTTTCAAATCAACATTTATGATGTCATGGAGTGAGTCACTAGGACCATCGGTTGGTTGTGGAGGCACAATGCAAAATGGCCATCATTATTGCCTGTACTCCGTACTAGACTACAAGAGGTCGATGTGAAACTCAATGTCATATTTTGGCACAGTTGGTGCCAAGGATGCTTGTTAGCCCAATGGAACATATAGTGGGGGTAAGGGCACGAGGTGTCATAATCGAAATCATTGAAAGTCTCCATAGAGAGGAAAGGCGAAAGATCTCAAAGCTACGCTTTCAACCCAGTCCCCATGTTGACATGGCTGACACTTGGCATCAATGGTGGCTGCAAGGGTGCCGATTATGAGGGTAGGAAGCTCAGGAGGACTTGGTAGTGTTGGATGGTTGTTAGGATGGAGATGGATAGAAGAAAAGGAGCATGAACCCTCAACGTTATCCAACCACTTTGTTGTGCCAAAAAAAGTTGTTAGATGGAGAAAGTTCCCATTTCTTCCTAAACGAATGTTTGTTCCATTTGAAAAAGATGTAATAATTACAATGTTTTTTTGTTTGCTGAAACAAGTTTCATCCCCTTGTATGTTGCACTCAGTGAGGAAAACATTTTTTTTACTACACTGACAACATAATAACATTTCACTCGACACAAATTTATGACAGATCAAAACACATTCTGGTTGCCATGGAATCAGATTTGTAGAGATGAGGAAAAAAATTATTGAGTTGAAGAATAAAAATCAGTTACACTAGAGATGAGTTTTTGTGTGATTTTAAGAAGCTTTAGTTGCGCTTGAAGCAAATTTAAATATCATAGAACCAAAATGTCGCCATATGAAAGCAATTTGCATTCGTCATAAAATTGATGGATTATTTGCTTGATTAATTAGTTGAAATTTTTGTGATTTGCATGATTGTCTTACGATATTGCATGTAGCCATTAATATATGTTTTATAAGGACGTAGAAAATGTTTCGGTCACGTGAAAGTTAGGGCAAAAAATGACAGTGGAATAGGTGAGCCCTAACTTTTGTCAAGTATACTTACCAAAAGATCTCACCCTTCTTTATTCTAGAACCAGCTCCTGATGCAACATCGCCGTTAAGCCACGTCACCCTAAAACAAACAGTCGTAAGATTACACTGCGAGTAGGCTTCGCTCTTGGAGCAAGTCACTTTTTTCAAACGCAAAGATTCAGTTACACATGGCCCTGGAGGTGATTTTGCTTCTCGATTTGGCTCAGGAGCATAGAGAAATCTCCAATGATGAAGCTGACATCTGGAGAAGGCTAAAGAGGAAGATCATTGGATGGGCTGTACTGGAGAAATCAAGAAAGAGGCAAAACTCGAGAATAACTAATCTGAAAGAAGGAGATGCTAACACCCACTACTTCCACTTACGGGTGAACCATCGTAGGCGAAAAAATTTCATCCATCGCCTCAAACACAATGGTGGTTGGGTCACTGAACACAAGCACAAAGAGGATATTATCCACCGTCACTTTAAGAACATCGCCAAAAAGGGACCCTCGCGCAAAACGGATATCAACTAGGGCATTATTCCTACTCCTAATTGCGACCTACATGGATTGGATGATGCCATCTCTGAGGAGGAGGTCAAGGCTGCAGTTTTTTCCATGACAAGTGATAAGGCCCCGGGGCCAGATGGATTTACCGGTGCCTTCTTCAAATCCTGCTGGAACATCATTAAGGTTGATGTCATGAAGGCTATAAATCGCTTCTCGAATCTACATGCCTCCCATTTGCACCGGCTAAACACTGCGGATGTTGCCCTCATTCCCAAGAAGGAGGGTGCTGAAGACATCGCCGATTTTCGCCCCATCAGTCTCATCCATGCCATCGGGAAGATAATCGCCAAAGTTATGTCCAACCGTCTAGCTCCGCACATGAATGACCTTGTTTCCCAAGCTCAAAGCGCCTTCATCAAAAGAAGATGTATCCATGACAACTTTATGTACGTTTGCAACTTGGCCCGGCGCTTCCACCGCAAAAAAAATCCGGCTCTGCTATTCAAGCTTGATATCAAAAAGGCTTTCGACTCGGTTCGTTGGGATTACCTCCTCAAGTTGCTGAACCATTTAGGCTTCCCTCCGCGCTTCCGAGGTTGGGTCTCGGCCCTGCTTTCTACCGCTTCGTCGAGGGTACTTCTCAATTGTGACGCCCCCGGCTTAATCGTGCACTAACCATACACGCAAATGCACACAATCAAGCCTAAGGACTCACTTGAAGGAATCACAACACAATTCTAAAACATAAATAAAGGCATAGAAGCATTATATTACAAGCCAGGGCCTCGAGGGCTCGAATACATAAGCTCGCTTACAAGCGTCAGCGGAAGCATCAGATATCTGAGTACAGATATAAAAGAAAGACATAAAAGCCTTTAAGAAGGCGGGGCAAAAGAAAACACTACGATCGAAAAGGCGCAGACCTCCTGCCTGGGACCCTCCGAACCTACTCCTGGTCGTCAGCCAACTCGTAGTAGAAGTCATCCTCGGGGTAGCAGTAGTGATTGTCGACAGGGGCAGCTGGCTCCGGGGCTCCGTCATCTGGTTTCATCAAACGGATATGGGGAAAAAGAAGAAGCAAAGCAACCGTGAGTACTCATCCGAAGTACTCAGCAAGCAAGGATCTACACTATATATGCAACATTATCAAAGAAATGCTGTATATGTGGACTGGGCTGCAGAAATGCCAGAATAGAGAGAAGGCCTAGTCCTATCGAAGACTAGCATCTTCAGCGGTCTTGCGGCATCATCTTCAGCGGTCTTGCAACATTAGAAGAGTACTGAATAGCATAATACAAAGTAGTAGTAGTGTCATCAACCTCTTCCAGAGATCCTTCCTCGACTCCCTGCGAGAAAGCAATCCCAGAGCCCTAATATCCAAGTATCAACCTCGGCCAGAGATCCTTTCTCGACTCCCTGCGAGAAAGCAATCCCAGAGCCCTAATATCCAAGTATCAATCTCGGCCAGAGATCCTTTCTCGACTCCCTGCGAGAAAGCAATCCCAGAGCCCTAATATCCAAGTATCAACCTCGGCCAGAGATCCTTTCTCGACTCCCTGTGAGAAAACAATCCCAGAGCCCTAATATCCATATCTCATCTCATCATTAGGTTCTAGTTGTATCGATCGGGATACAACTCCGAGCGTCTGTTACCGAGGATCCGGCTATGCATAGATTAGTTCTTCCCTGCAGGGGTGCACCAACTTACCCACCACGCTCGCTTAACTCCGGCCGAACACACTTTTCTGGGTCATGCCCGGCCTCGGCCAAATGATACACCGCGGCCCTACCTAGAGCTCAGCAGAGAGGTCCCCGTCGGTCTACATCCTAAGCGCTCGGGTTTTTTGGGCCATCGCCCCTCACACTCCGAGTCGTTGCGCACATGGTTAGATCCAAGCACCACCTCTGTCATGGATGGCGCCAATCACTCCATGCCGCACTGCTGAACTGGACGTCTGACATAGCTTTCGGCTGATACCACGATGCAGAGTGCCCATGACTGTTCCCACGTGATGGTTAGTGCTATCGGGCCAAAGGCCCACTCAGATCAAATATCCAAATCATTAGTGTTTTGGTAGTGCGGTAACGAGCAGAGACTCACGATCGATGTGACCCCGTCGCCCCGTCTCAAGGACTTGCGGCAAGGGCTAAGAATGCCCGGCCAGGCCTCGTATTTATCTCTCGGGTACCGTTCAGGTCAACCCGTCTCCACATCACTCGTGGGTACCCCTCAGGGCCGACCCGATGTCACCATGGCTCTGTGTTAAGTCAAAGTAACCGTGTGTCCAAACACTAGGGGGAAACCCAAGGAATCACCCTTGATGGATTCCTCCTAATGTAGTCGTCAAGGTGAACTTAGGAGGAATCAGCCTCGAGGTTCACACTTGAGGTGTTGCACGACGGCGTCGTTATCGGAAGTGGTTAAGGAGGAATCGCCCTCAATGACCACGACCGAGTAACTACTCCACAGAGTTAACATCGGAAGTGCTGACGAGGTATCACCCTCGGCACTCGATAGTAACGCTGCAGTGTCGTACAGATAAAGGGAATGTGATGTGCGGTGCTGGGGCCTGGTTGTCGAGTCTTCTAATAATCCAGCGGGGCAATCGGGACAAGTGGGGTCACTGGGGTCTCTAACCATCCTATTCTAAGCTGTTTAGGATAAGCAGGTAATCATCAAAAGCAGGTTACAAAAATCAGGCTATGCATCAGAATAGGTAAAGCAGTAGCAGCAACAATTCTAATGCAAGCACAAAAGAGAAGAGAATAGGCGATATAGGCATGCTCAAAGGGGGGGGGGGTGCTTGCCTGGAAGCTCTGTGGCAAAAGCAAGGTCGTCAACGGTGTCGTCGGGCTCCTGAGCTGCGTCGGTCTCGGGGTCTATCGGAATAGAAGAGGGGGAAGAAACAATAAATAAAAGACAGACAATTGCAATCACAGATGCATGGCATGGCAGCACGTTATACGAGGGATTCCCTAATGCAGTACTACGCAAGTTAGTGGGAGCGGGAAATTATCCGGGAGTGTTCTCCCAGCTCCGGGTGATTATCGGACAGATGAAACGAAGAGAAAAGTTTCATGTTCATCATGCTAGAGGCATGTGACAGGTATGAGGAGGGCATATTCGGATTCGTCTCGTCTTTCTGAGCAACTTTCATGTACAAAGTATTTTCATCCAAGATACGGTTTATTTTATATTAATTTACAAAGTTTTAGTTATTTTCAGGATTTACTGAAATTTGGCTGTCTGAGAATTCGATAGTTTTAAACATCACTTAGCTGTTTTCAAAAGACTACAACTATTGTTCTGTACATCCTATGATTTTGTGCCTTATATCAATTGTGAGCATTTCTCTGCGATCTACATGTTAGTATCACTTTCATCCATATTAGAGTTCATTTGCTTGATCATCAACAGCTCTAAAGTAGCTATGAAAATAAAGCTGTTTTTCCGTTTTTCTGTTAACAGAACATAAAACTTTGTGATTTTCGTAAGAATTAATCCACGCATTATCTGAAACAGGTCCAATGAAACAAAATGAAATTTGTTACGTCTACTTTCCGTTCATATAATTTTTACCCATGTTAGGACTTGTCTTATCGCTGTTTAGGGGTTGTTTAGATGGCTAGTCAGTGTAATATCAGTAAATCTAGCTACTGCTACAATAACTGAATGTTACTGTAGCCGCGCAGCATAGCAGCAGGAAGCGGTGGCGAGCAGCGCGGCTGCAGTGACTGGCTGCAGTGAGCGGCGCCAGGAGCGGCAGCAGCACGGGGCGGAGGCAAGCCGGGCGGTAGGTGCGGGAGCGGCGGCAGGGCGCGGCCGGACGGCCGCCGTGGCAAGCAGCGGCGGCGGTGCGGCGCTTGGCAGCGGGCGGCGCTAGCTGCAGTAGGCGGCAGCAGTAGCAAGAAGCAGCGGCGGCAGCTGCTAGCGTAGCGAGCAGCAGCAGGCAGAGCAAGCGCGCAGCAAGCAGCAGGCAGGGTCATGGGCGCGACGACTGTGGTGAGCAGAGGCAAGGCGCCGCAGAAGCGCAGCACCGGCAAGCGAGCAGCAGAAGCTGCGGGCGCGTGAGCGGCCAGGGAGCAGCGAGCGGCTGCGGGCGGACGGGCACGGCCTGGCGCGAAGCACAACGCAGCACGGGGGGCACGCGGAGCTCGGCAGGGGGCGAGCTATCGGCCATGGCGGACGGCGCTGTTCGGGATCGTAGCTAGAGACGAGTTGGAAGGGAGGGGAGGAGCGCATCCGGCGCGGCGGCTCACAGTGGTGTCGAGGAGCAGAAACGGGAGGTCGAGGAGGTCATGGTGGCGCATGGCGGCGACGAGGCAGAGGCGGTGGCCAACGGAGATTCGGCGATTCGGCGGCTTGAGGGCGCCCCGGCTCGATCTGGAGGCCGTAGCCGATGCAGTCGACGCAGGCGGTGCAGATGGACACCAACTCAGGTGGCGGGGACGGCGGTGGCCGCGGGATCGACGGCAGCACGACGATGACCGCGCTCGGCTGTGAGCGAGGAGAGGAAGGCGAGTGAGGGGGAGAGGATTGTGAGGCTAGGGTTCTCCGTAGGGTCGAGGGCATCGACCTTATCCTCTCCCGGGCACTGTAGCGACGACACACATCGGCCATCCAGCTATGGCGGGCGATGGATGAACGCCACGCCTCTGTTTAGTGAACAGAGGTAGGAGGAGAGGGGAAGTTGGGCTGGGTACTATTCACGGTGGGCCAAAATGCATAGTGAGATTGCCCTTGTATTCTTTTCCCTTATCTGTTTTTCTTTTCTTTTCTAGCCTGTGTTTTGCACTACACTTTAATACTAAATGAGTTCTTTTAAAATATGAGACATGTCACATAAATCAAGCACATTATTTCTAGGTGTCACAAAAATTTGAGGCCAAAAGGAGTTGTCTAACCATTTTTTTTAAATTGAAATTGCCAATTTTAAATGCTGCTGGACCACTAAATAATTTTCAGGGGCACTTTGGGAATCCAAAAGAGGTTGGTTCCAACATGAAGCTTACTTAGTGATTATTTGCAACATTATGAACATTTTAGTTTTGCAGTTTGAAGAAATTTTATTTTGACTTTATTTTAACTTTTTAATTTGAACTGTGTTTGAATGCAAATGAGGATTAGCAACAGTAAGAGTGATGACATGGCACCAACAATAGGGGA
Organism: Thinopyrum elongatum; assembly: GCA_011799875.1. Lineage (NCBI taxonomy): Eukaryota > Viridiplantae > Streptophyta > Magnoliopsida > Poales > Poaceae > Thinopyrum > Thinopyrum elongatum. The sequence goes on along the minus strand of CM022299.1, from coordinate 369,434,175 downwards.
TTACTGTAGCATGATTCTCCGGGTGTTACATCAATGGTGTACCTGGATGCCCAAATTCGCTTGGATGTGGCTTGAGACAGGGGGATCCCCTTTCCCCCCTCCTCTTTGTGCTTGCAATTGATCCTCTACACCATATCCTACAAAAGGCCACAGAGCAAGGCAAGTTGCACCCTCTTGACAGAAATGCAATGGTGATCCGTGCCTCCTTATATGCAGACGATGCTGCGGTCTTCCTTGCGCCAGTTAAATCTGAAATCAAATTCTTTGCAGAAACCCTTGCGTGCTTTGGGGAGGTCACTGGCCTGGTCACGAATTGCTCTAAAAGCATGGTTGTCCCCATCCGATGTGATCACTTGGACCTTGATGATATACCGCATACCTTCCCGGCCAACCGATCTACCTTTCCGATGAAGTATCTCGGATTGCCACTATCGGTCAAGAGGCTAAAAATGATCCACTTCCAGCCCCTGGAGGCCAAGATTGCGGCCAAGCTTACTCCATGGCTGGGCATGCTCATGGCATCTCCGGGAAGGGCGGTGCTAGTCAAGTATGTCATCACGGCCATCGCTATATACTATATGACAGCGTTAAACCTACCGATTGAAGTCCTGGAAAAGATTGATTCTCTTTGCCGGGCTGTCCTTTGGACAGACCGTGACAAGGTCACTGGTGGCAAATGCAAGATCAACTGGATGCAGGTATGCAAGTCCAAGGTTCATGGGGGGTTGGGCATCTTAAATCTAAAGAAGTTTGCATCTGCGCTACGCATCCGGTGGCTTTGGGCAGAATAGTTGGATCCGCCGAAGCCGTGGGTTCGCTTGGGCAATCCTTGCGACGAGAATGATAAAAACATTTTTGCGGCTGCCACCAAGGTACTTCTCGGCAATGGTCTTCGGGCTTCTTTCTGGGAGTCCGCTTGGCTCGATGGTTTGAGGCCCAAAGACATCGCCCCGAAGATTTTTGATCTATCAAAAAAAGGGGTTGTTCGGTTCAAAAGGCATTGCAGAATAATTTCTGGGTCTATCAAGTTAACACGGACGGGATCACCTCCACTAGACATCTGACCGAGTTCGTCAACCTTTGGGAGAAGATTTCTACGGTGCACCTAAACCCCGAGATGGCTGATTCTATTTCCTGGAAACTTACTAACGATGGCATTTACTCTGCATCCTCGGCCTACAAGGCCCAGTTCCTGGGTTTGGTTGACTCCAACATGCAACAATTGGTGTGGAAGATCTGGGCTCCCCAAAATGCAAATTCTTTGCTTGGCTCGTTATCAATAACAGGATCTGGACAACCGACAGGCTTCAACGCCGGGGTTGGCCTAACTGCGACCGTTGCCTCCTATGCAAACAAGTTCAAGAATCCGTGGCCCACCTACTGTTACAATGCCGCTACACGGTTCAAGTTTGGGGAATGATCAAGTCTTGGCTTGGCTTGGTGGATGTGCACCCTTCTGCTTGGATGGCTGTCCATTCGGTAAAGGCCCGGTGGAACCTTATTGATTCCAATATGTCGCAATCTAGACGGCCGATGATGTCCCTCATTATGCTTATCTCGTGGGAAATTTGGAACGAGAGAAACGCACGTGTGTTCCGTAACACCGCGGTGCCGGTAGGGGTTCTTGTTGCTAAAATCAAAGATGTATCCAAGCTATGGTGTCTTGCAGGGGCAAAGTATTTGAGTAATGTAGTGCCGCGAGAGTAATGTGTTGTAATTCGGTTTTTTGGCCAAAACCTCTAAACCTTCTTCTTAGTCAACGAAAGTGGCAAGTCTTTTGCCCAGTTTAAAAAAAAAAAATTTGAGAATCAGTCAAATCCATTGGTGAAAAGACACGCCCTTATTGAAAAGATGTCGTTCGTTAAAAGACACGTTCTTGATGAAAAGACTTCTTTTCATGGAAGGCGTATTGTAAAAGAATAAAAAGAAGAACCATAATTACTGTATTATATTAGCACGTTACAAAATTTATAACTTTTCAAAAAAAGAAAAACTGCGACCATCATGTACTAAATCAACGACACTTATTTTGGGCAGAGGGAGTAGAATTGAACATTTCATTTTGTTTTTGCTTTTAGACTATATTTAAACTTTGCTACTCTATTCATAAGAAAATACCAAAAAAATTGCGAGTAAAGAAAGTACAAATTTTATATCTAAATGTTTTAAAATAAACTCCCTAAAATACATATAGTATAATAATACTCACAGCAAAGTGTGGGTTTTGCACTAGTTTTATTTTATTTTGCATTTTGCGCGCGCGAAGGTGTATCGCCGACATCCCAAAGCTTCCGGGACGACGGCTTCGGCGCGCCGTCGGGGTGGTGTGGCAAATGCGATTCCGGCAAAGACTCCACCTTCCGCTGCAACAAGTAACGCAAATATCCACTGGCCCTTACGTCGAGTACAGAGTACAATGCAACCAAGCAACATTTCACTAACACGCACGCCGTGCAATGGTGCATGCAGAAAGTTGATCGGCGCGAGGTTTTTCAACGCCGGCATCCAGGTGCCGAATTTCCTGGACCCGGAGCCGGTGGAAGGCAAGCAGCTGAACCAGACTGATCTGAACTCGCCGCGGGACTACGACGGGCACGGCTCGCACACTCTGTCCACCGCGGGCGGCGGCTTCGTCCAGGGCGCGAGCGCTTTCGGCCGCGGGAAGGGCACGGCGAAGGGCGGCTCGCCGCGGGCGCGCGTGGACTCGTACAAGGCCTGCTACACGGCGGGGTGCTCCAGCCTGGACATCCTCGCGGCCATACTCGCGGCGTTCGAGGACGGCGTGCACGTGCTCTCGCTCTCGGTGGGCGCGCCGGCCGCGGACTACGCCGCTGACATCATGGCGATCGGCACGTTATACGCCGTCCACAAGGGGGTCGCCGTCGTGGCCTCCGCCGGCAACTCGGGCCCGCAGCCAGGCTCGGTGAGCAATCTGGCTCCCTGGATCCTCACGGTCGGTGCAAGCACCATGGACAGAGACTTCGGAGCTGATGTCGTCTTCGGCAACAGCACTATCAAGGTTTGGTCGTCCATAGAACCTTGCATGCATGTACAGCGTGCAGCCTTGCTCAATTACTCAACTACCGCTAGCACTGTGTTTATTACCGCTCTGTATGCATGCAACCAATTTGCAGGGACGAAGTCTATCAGCTAGCACTCTGCCTGCTGGCCAGCCATGTCCGATGATCAGCGGGCAGAACGCCTGCGCCGCGGGCCAATCCATCGACAACTCGTAAGGATCGGATCTTGTGAGTGCAGCCATTCAGTTCCATTGTCTCAGTGTGCTGACTGATGATATCCCTTTGCGTGCAGGACGTTGTGCTTTCCCGGTTCTCTAGACCCTGCCAAGGTGAGAGGCAAGATAGTTGTGTGTACCAGGGGAGTGAACGGCAGAGTCGAGAAGGGGCTGGTGGTGAAGCAGGCCGGTGGCATAGGGATGGTCCTTTGCAACGATGCCGGCGGCGACGTCGACATCATCGCGGACCCGCATCTCATTCCAGCGGTTCACTGCTCCTACTCACAGTGCGCGGATCTCTTCAAGTACCTAGCTACAGACCACCCAGTAAGCAGCACATTAGAAAAACTCACCAGTTACACACATCTTGTAAAGACACTTGTGATTATGCATTTCATTAACCCGACGTTTACTGATCACTCCCTCCGCTTTAGATTTCCGGTCGGTTACATCGCAGCAAAGGACGAACTTGGCGTGAAGCCGGCGCCGGTGATGGCAGACTTCTCGTCCCGTGGGCCAAACACCATCACTCCTCAGATCCTCAAGATTGGTACGTTCATTAATCAACTTTCACGATCTCGGTGACTCCGCGGCGTTGCTAATTTTCTCGGGTGGCAGCCTGACGTTACGGCGCCTGGCGTCGACGTGATCGCCGCGTACAGCGAGGAAGCTCCGGCAACCGATCTGCCTTTCGAGGACCGCCGTGTCCCCTACAACATGGTGTCCGGCACCTCCATGTCGTGCCCCCACGTGGCGGGCATCCTCGGCCTGATCAAGGCGAGGCACCCTGACTGGAGCCCCGCGATGATCAAGTCGGCGATCATGACCACCGGTGAGAGCACAAAAGGCCACCACAGCTACACTAATTTTGTCAGCGTCGAGCCCTGCAATCCCATGGACTTATGACGTGCTTCTTCTCCGCGTTATGTTTGTGCAGCATCCACCGGAGCCAACGACGAGGGCCAAATCCGGGACGAGACCGGCGCGGCCGCCACCCCGTTCAGCTACGGCTCCGGCCACGTGAACCCCGTCCAGGCCCTGGACCCCGGCCTGGTCTACGACACGACGCCGTACGACTACGCCAACTTCCTCTGCTCCGTGCGGCCGACCCAGACGCAGAACCTGATCCCCTTGTCGATCCCCTTGCTCCTCCCTCTGTTCGTCGGCGCCAATGCCAACCCGTTCCAGTGCAGCCTTGGCGCCTACCGCCCCGAGAACCTCAACTACCCGTCCATCTCCGCGGCCTGCCTCTCCGGCTCCGGCACCACCACGGTGAAACGCCGGGTGAGGAACGTGGGAGCGGGGCCGTGGCTCCAGTACAACGTCACCGTCGTGCAGCCGGTTGCGGGGGTCAGGATCACAGTGCAGCCAAGCACGCTGAGCTTCGGTAAAATCAACGAGGAGAAGGAGTTCACGGTGAAGCTGGAAGTTTGCGACGCTACCGCGGCCGCCGGCTACGTGTTCGGCAGCATTGAGTGGTCGGACGGGAAGCACCGCGTCCGGAGCCCCGTCGTGGGCACCACCAAGTGCGGGTAAGGTAGGGTGATCGGCTGAGATTCCTTCAAGCTGGAATCGGCAATCAAAAACACCTGTGTTGGCACGCTAAGGTTGACCATTTGTTCGGGTAAACAAAAGAACCGTTGTAATCTTGTCCCTCCATGTATTGCCACAATGTTGCATCGAAACGTCAGAACTAATCTGTAAGGGTAACTTCAAGGCAGTGGCTGAGCCAGTACTTTTGTAAAGCCTGGGCGAACTTGAGGGTAAGTGTCTAATCTAGAAATCAAAATTGGGGGTGTTTGAATATATACAACTTACAAAATATCCCCAAAATTCTAAGCCATTAATCTACATTAATAATGAAGTGAAAATGCAAATATAATTTTGAAGTGAACTAATATATAATATATATCAATACTCATTTTTGTAGACCAAACTTTTTTTTTTCGAGAAAACTTTCAATCTATTCATCAACTGTCATGGTAGTACAAAGAACACTAGAAATAATAAAAATTACATCCAGGTCAATTGACCACCTAGCGACCACTACAAGCACTGGAGCGAACCAAAGGCGTGCCGCCGTCATCGCCCCTCCTTCATCAGAGTCGGGCAAAACTCGTTGTAGTAGACAGTCGGGAAGTCGACGTGCTAAGCCCCCACAGGACCAGCGCACCAGAACAACAACCGATGCGGATAAAGAGAAGCGTAGATCAGAAGAAACCAACGTGTGGACACACGAACGTAGACGCACCAAGACTGGATCCATGGAGATCCACCGAAGACCAACACCAACTGAATCCCACGAGATACGCCGAAGACACACCTCCACACGCCTTCAGACGACGTTGTGCGCACCGCCGGAATGGGGATTAGGCAGGGAGGACCTTATTCCAACTACAGGGAGCTGCCGCAGTCTCGCATCCCTGAGTAGGACACGAACCCTGATCAACTCTAAAAAAAGCTAAAAATGGAGCAGGAGCCCTCCCACCGGCGAGGGCCAAGGTCCATCGCGCCTCCATGGTCCTAAGGCCACCAGAGACAAGGCAGATCAGCGGCGGCGCTGACGAGAGGCGAGAACACCCTCGTCTTGGGAGGAGTTTCTCGTGAGGAGAGCTAGATGGGATCTGATGTTGATGTTGAATATGCCCTCAATCACGCTGCCTATGTGAACAAATTCTAAAACTTTGCATAAGCAGCTTAATTAACTAGAAAAACCTAATCGATAGCCTGCTACGTATACTTCTTACTTTCACTTTGACTTTCGATACCTCTCCCCTAGTGTACTCAAGAGCTTGAAGGGGAAGACAACTAGAAGACTTCCACACCATAACTTCCTTTCTTGGCTGTTCAGTATGATTACTATCTTTCGAACAGGACTACTGCTTAAAGGCTAAAAAGACACAAACTAAAGTTGAGACATACAACATAATTCATAAAAGCAGGCCATACATAGAACCAAACTCGCCATGTTGCCAACAAAAGTATAGGTACCCAAATTACCATCCATACGCTATAGAAGACACTACAGTATAAAAAATGAACTTGTAATTCACATAAATTAAGTGTTCTGATTTTTTAATATATTCAGAATAGATAGCTTGAAAAAATATAGATGGTCAGATGGAACATACCAACAGTGTGCTACACATATCACGAGGCAAACGGTATTTCCAAAACTTTACTGTGGTAAAATGTTTTAATAATATCCCTATTATCAACTGACTTGAATAAATCTCGTTCGGTGGGGGCATGCCCAGGCATCGTACAGTGTCGCTTGCGAAGCAAGCCCGGGCAAGTACCCAGGGTCGCTGGGCACTGGTTCCGCTACTGCTTCAAGGATGTTCACATCCTCATATGTTCACGGACAAGTCTGGACAGATGTCGGTCATATACATATACTACTCGCAAACAAGTGCAACCAAATGTGAAAGCATGGGATGTTTAACAAGTTTCATAATTTGCAACCATCAAACAAGCAAAAGACGTATGATGTCGGAATCGAATGAATCACTCCACCCCCTCTTTTCCTGCCGCATAGCGTGCAAAGATGCGGCTATGTATTAGGTGAACGTACTTCGCCACATCGTGATCTACGTCATCGGCTTTCACATACAAGACCTTGGACTCCTCGCACAAAATTATTATTAATAGTAATTAGTAATTCAATAATTACAAAAGTAATAAAGGGTAAATTGAAATTAGAAAAATAGTAAGGGCGCGGTGGATAACAGCGTCCCAGCCTGGACGTTGATGCGAAGAACGTCCAGGTCTGGACGCTGTTGTTGCTAGCATCCACCATCTGGTTGGGCCTAGCCCCGACTCCCTGAACAAGATAGCATGCTGCCGGTCGCCGCCTCCGCCTCATCCCTGTCGCCAACCTTCATCTCCCCTCCTCCCCTGCCAGCCTGGCTTCCAGTTCATCCCCGCCGCCCACCTTCCCATGGACCAGCTCGGCCTCCGCCTCGTCACCCCGACCTTCGGCTCATCCCCGTCGCCCACATCCTCACGGCTGCCCCTGACCTCCTCATGGCCAAAGGTGGGGCAGATGACACCCCTGCTGCAGAATTAGTAATTTGGTCGGAGGTGGTCGCCCATGTCTCTCCGCTGCTTGTCCGTACATCGTCTCAACCATTGGTAGCAGCGTCGCGGGATGTAGTACGGCACTATAAGTTATCCTCATAAAATGTACACATTCTGCTAGTCCCCAATTAAACCGTAGATGCTTTCAAATTACTTTTGATTAATGATTTACTATTTGCCTCTTAGTTTGGTTAAAAATAATATAAATTTCAGAACTGTTATGAAATAACCTAGCACTTAAGCACTTGAGCATAATTGATTGATATGCTATCTTGTTGTAGCTTTACTGATTTCACTGACTGCCTAAGCGTAGGTGAAAACAATGAATTGTTTGAGCTTTATTTATTAGTGTAGTATTTTGAAGAATAAATTCAAATGATTGCTTTGATATTTCATTTCAACATCTTACTCATTCTTTTTATGCTGTAATAGGTCTTGAAATAGATACAATTGCACATTTCAATGATTTGTTATGGATGCCTCACAGGCAGCACAAAATATCCAAAGCTTGGGAAAATGTGAGTATCCTTTAAATTTGCATATGTCGTCTGTTAGGCTTAGTGGTTAACTAAAGACTAATTGTTGTGTCGTGTTGGCATCCCATTTGATTCTCTATGTAGCCCGGCTTTAGAGAACCTTAGTTTTTTTTATCATATTGCTAAGATGAGGAAAATCAATGTCTACAAATATTTGATATTGGCATTGGTGGAGCGTCAGCGGCCCGAGACAAATAGTTTTCACCTATGTGTACTAGAATTTGAAAAATCACCGGCAGATGTTTGATGCAATGACGAATGCATTGCACTTTCATACTTTTGTGATTCCCTTTCAATTATTAGTGTGTTGCTTCCACCGCTGACTTGGCTCAACATGTCTCGATTTTGCGTCAAATTAACATATAACTCTATCACTTGCCATGTTGTCCGGGACTTGGTCTTCCCAAAAATCATGTTCCATCCTCTTTCCTCATATACCGGAATTAATTGAAAATAATGTGGTCCGCGTTGTTTTGAGCACTAGCATTATCAATTCCAAGTTCTCGACATGTCTCATTCTTGATGTCTTCGAAAGTGATTTTCTTGGAGGAAATGTTAATTTGGGAGGAACACTATACTCCACACCTATGGTTCCATGTTGCACTTCACCATCCACCTAAACCAGAACAATTAACATGTTCTTATATTCACCTAAAAACATACACGTGGAGGAAGTGAATATCTTAATTTTAAATTGATGTACTGCAGACTCACGAACGAAAATTTGGCGTCTCATAAACTAGCATAATTTAATTTCACGGACCTTCTATCTATCACTAGGAAACGATCCGGTTTAGTCCAATCTGATGGTTGGGCAAATATCATAACTAGATGCTGCTTGTAATAGCGTCCACACCTGGACGTTGTCCTCAATAGCATCCAACCCTGGACGCCATTGTTCATTGTGTCCTTCCCATTTTTAAAATTTCCACCCACCCTTGACCAGTTTCAGAATTAATGGATTATTAATTACTATTAATAATTTTTTTGGCTCCTCGCACATTTGCTTGACTACAAGCTTCTTCTCCTTGAGGCTCTTCTTCTTTCTTGCATGCCCATGAACGCTTTAGATCTCCCCGCCTTCTTTTCCTCCTTGAGCTCATTGTGCTTGGCACTTACCTCCTCCTCCTTCTTCGCCATGTCATCCCATGTGTTCGTCATCTTGGCCTCCGCTCCATTGGGCTTCTCATTCTCGTTATCCCATTTCTTCTTCCTCGACCTTGGCACACGGGTGGCTGGTGGGAGCCCTGCTCTAACTCCACCACTTGTTTCACCAACTCCATCCTCTTTGTCATCAGCGGTCTTGAGTGAATTGGCTATGTCACTCCACTTGTTTTGGTCATTCAACTTGGTCCAACAAATGATGCATCGTGAATGGCTTTCCCTCGTTCTTTTTTTACAACACCACCGCGAGGCTGGGTTTGCAAAACAATACAATCACATTATCAACGCAATGCAATGTAGAGGAAAATGATCACATACTCAACACACAGAGCAAAACTTATGAGCTCATGGAGTACCACGCCACTTGGTATCGGGTTTTTCATTTGTGAATATGCACCACAAAACTTGTTAACATACTCTTGAATAGTGTACCACTAATGGCTTAGCGAGCTCTCATTTTGATCACCAACCTTTTCCTTATTATACAACACATAGTGCTTATTCACATGAAACCACTCATGTACTCTCCTTTAAAATGTCCGACGCCTTTTGCTCTGCACCGGCAAACATGTCAACACTTGTGCCCAACCATGGCAAGCACATCCATTCGTCAGAGTGAATTGCAAAAAACCACCACATTTCATGGAGTACCACGCCACTTGGTCGGCCCATTCTCCTCGGGATGGGTCGACGAGCCCTCATTCATAGTCAATATGGACTCCGAAGGCCGCATACAGGAGGCGTGATCAAGACTACCTCTCCCCAAAGACTTGACGTATACTCCAAGATCTCTGCCGCCGCCTAGCTCCTAGTTACCGACCTTGTAACCCTAGATACCCTCCCTGGTGTGTATATAAGCCATAGGGTTTAGCTCGGAGAGGGGACATCAACACAAAAAATCATCCACCTAGCCCTAGAGTTAGACCACACATTGCGATCTCGAGGTAGATCAACTCTGTATTCGATACATCTTCATCAATATAAACAAGAGCAGGATGTAGGGTTTTACCTCCATCAAGAGGGCCCGAACCTGGGTAAACATCGTCTCCTTCGTTCCTGTTACCCTCGATCCAAGATCCACAGCTCGGGACCCCCTACCCCGAGGTCTGCCGGTTTTGACACCGACATTGGTGCTTTCATTGAGAGTACCGTTGTGCGATCATCAGAAGGATCGATGGCTCGTTTGCAGATCAACTGCTCCAACGGCCTTGGGGGCGTTTTCGCCCCCGGCTAGTTCTTTGTGTTCGGCAGCAAGGTCTTTTGCGCCGAGCTGACAGGTCATCTGGCCTCCGTCGAGAACTACGCCCTAGGTCAGATCATGTCCTTCAGCGGCCTCGAATACACCATGGATTCCCGTGGCGAGCTCGTCCTATCGGGATGGTCCCCCGGTCGAATTGAGAACACATCTGGCTCCAGAGCCTCGACTCCGGGACCGATCTCCATCGTGGCATCGGTAGAGGCCCCCGACGTAACTACCCCGGCTGATCCTCTCCCGATCTCCAGTCCGGACGTGGATCCGGCTCCCATTTCGGAAATTACGTCAGGATCGGAACTAACCTCGGCGCGGAACCCAAAATCACTCCCGGACCTCCCGAAGACACGTCAAGTTACACTCGGAGCGTACTTTGAGTTAGCCCAACTTATAACGCAGCAATGACTTCCGAAGAGCTGTCTCACCTTAATGAGTGCTTGATCGCATTCAGAGCATGTCCATATCGGACGGCAAGACTTCAGTCTATGATCAGGTTGGATGTGAGAACCTGGAGTTATCTTCCAGATACTCCTGTGTTTAAGTGTCAACCCCAGGATCATTGTTGACAACACAGTGAAATGATATCATTGCAGAATACGTAAAAGCATTACAAGTAGTATATTTGTCACAAGACATACCTAGTGAAATGTCTCATGACATTTATTACAATCAGAAAACAGCGGAAAGTAAAAATGCGTAGTGACTCCATCTCAGCCATAGGCAGTCGATGTAATCCACATGACCTCACTCCAACGGATCTTCATAGTAGTCGTAGTCATCACCTTCGTCTTCATGGAGCTCTGTTGTTCAACAAAATTATTGCCATGAGTACATTACGTACTCAACATGCCTCCTTCGGAGAAGGACCTAATAACTACATGTGGCTTCAAAGGAAGGTTGTATGGCTCATTTGCATAAAAGCTAATTTTGTTTGAAAAATAGAGTCGTTGGATAAAAGCAGTTTGTGATGAAAACATATTTTATCTCCAGAATATCTTTCATCAAAGTGAGAATCCACGATCAACTCACATCCTTCATAGGTTCCAAGAATAGGGGAAAGAGGGAATAAGCAAGACATGTCATGTACGTCAAGAAAGATTCATGTGTCGTCCATGACCATGGACACGGCTATTCGAATAGTTTTACACTCTGCAGAGGTTGTACACTTTACCCACACGACATAATCCCGACTTGTTGACACTAACTGTCGCTAGAGTAGTACACCATTTGGTATACCGGTAGGGAGATTGTGACGAGGTCTTTCATTAGACCACACTTACTGTGCCAAGCCCACTAGGTTTCAACACGGAAGTAACCGCAGTTCACAGTCCGGGCCTCCCTTTTGTGTCGAGGATACTCCTCGCAAGTCAGCTATCCCATCTGCGGTACAGCGATGACGACAATAAGAGTGAACTAACTAATTAACCAAGCCAGTGCCCATATAGCATGTGGCTGTACTGTTATCACAATCTTCACATCCAAGACTTATTAGGCCTCATACGGCACGGACGACTGATTGCCCCCTATGAAGGGCAGCCAATCGCTCCTTCAATCCTTGATTCAGCTATCGTCCGCGCCAGTATTCAGATGATAAGTTTCACCCAGAGTAGAAGAGGATAGAGGAAATCAACAAGGGCCAACCGGCCTAGCTCAGCGATAAGTTTCAAGTGTCAATGACTCAAAGGTCATTCAACAAAGCACCTATAGGGTAATAAGCATGGCTAAGCATTTCTACTCTACCAGAATACTATAATTCTACTCAGGTGTCAAGTGAATAGGCGACAAGCGGATCAAGGTAATGTGTCAATCGACACGCTAGCTACGAGATTAAAAATCATGCATATAGTAACCATAAAACATAATGCAATTTTTGCAAAACATAGGATAAGTATGATCAAAGAAGGAGGCATGCCTTCATTGTTGAGTCCTTCTTCGGTAACCTGGTTCTATCCATGTCCAACATCGTCGTCACTCCCTACTCATCGCAATGATAGCAGAAGACAAACAATAAATACCAAAGCAATAGTAAATACAAATAACATCGAAACCAAATTAGGAGTAGATGGATAAGATATTGATCAGAGGGAGATTCCAAAAGGATATAGAGTGACTGGAAGGTAAGTAGAAGACTCAATGAATTGACAGGGTTTAGGTTGATGATGGATAATCAAGTCTTCCCAACAGGACTAGCGTTCTGATACAAACTATGCTATTGACCACGAGTAGTGTCCGCTACACAACCTGACTAACTATATAAGAAATTACCATATAACAAACGCACACGCATCAACACACATGAAATTGAACCAACCTATGCATTGTAACTACACAATCACAACATGGTATGATAAAGGAAAAGAAAGTTAACCACAAATAAATATTTAGATAGAATCTAAAAATTTATAATGGTCAACAACAGCCAAACATATACATCAACTATATAATAATTCAAAAGCAAGTATTCTATAAGACAACCAAACCAACATTACAAACCATTCTAGTCAAGCAATGAAATATCATACAACAATATGAATTGAATTGGTCTAGGTTTGGTCCTAAAGCAATACTAAACCATATAGATCTAATATCATGAACCAAAGCATTGTCATCTAATATAAATCAATTAAACAACACATGGAATAAATGAATAACAATTGTTAGATGGTAATATATGATAATGTAACCTTATCCTACACAAGCAAGAACATCACATGATTAAAAGTAACAATTAACCACAAATAAATATTTAGATAGTTCTAAATATTTATATTGGTTAACACCAATTAGAATTAAAGATCAACCATAACAACTATTAACAAACATTTCTATAGTGAAAGACAACCAATGCTTTGGTGAAAGATAATTAAACAACTAAATAATAAGACACATCTCATACAAAGCATGTGAATCATAATTATAAATATGTCTTAACTAACAACACAAGCATCAAACATACAAGTTATCATGAGAAGATACAAAACTAGGACATGGTGTTTATAATAAGAAACAACAAATATCCAATAACAACTAGCTTGAAAGGAAACTATCCCAAGCATGTGATGAACTATTACGACACATGTAAAACAACCATAATGTGTAAACATGAGACAAGTTGAGCATATAAGCAACACAAAAACAACTATAACACATGGAACATACCATGAAAGATTATTTGCATTAAAGATGTCTAGGCATACAAATGAAGTTAAAATGCAAACCAGATATAAAGCATGAACATGGATGATCATCACACGAGATACCACACTAGGCTACCAATATAACATATAACTCATGACTATAACATAACTTACTTCATGTCGACTATACTAAACATCAAGCATGGCAACAACACACCATCCTATCATACTAGTTATGAGAAACCAGCACATCTAGTAAGCACTAGCTTGTAGGCAAGTAAACAACTAGATCATGACATCAAATCAACATGTATTGTAATCGTATGGATAACATGATAGCATCATTTCTATCTAGTACATCATACACTTGAAATTGCATAGATAACAATGTAGGCATCATACTAGACACAAATTGGTACACCCATACACTGTCCATTCTACTTATGCAATCACACAACATGGCATAGAATTGTTCAAGCAAGAAGGAATCCTACTTAATTTGAATATGTGAGATCTTAACTACTAACATATATCTCAACCAATCAAAGGCTAAGCATATATGCCATCATATATTATAAACTAGCAATTTTATGTCACATGGGAGACATACAGTAAAACATGCATTCAACTTTGAGCAAGTGTTAACATGGCATGGCAATCAACTAACATAAATAAACACACCTGATAATTATCAAGATGTAGTATATGCCATAAGAATAAATTCTATATAGCAATAGAAATATAAGGCATAACATTAAACAACCAACCATATAATGTTGCATAGCAAACTTCTAAAAAAACAAGAGGAACAACTAGGCAATTGATTTTACATCTAGTATAATCGAATTATGCAGAACACATGAAATAATAAGAATCAACTATACTAGACATGGCATAGTTTCAAACAATAAAGCAAACATGTGAAATGGATGAAAATACATAGGTAAACCATATTTAAAATATTGCAATGTTAAACAAAAAGGAAATAATCAACACATGAATATTCCATGATTTGATAAACATAGCAAAGCTTAGAATAATTCTATGGAATTATAAACACGGAGAACATTCACAAAATTTGTACGCACGCATAACACATGACTACAAAAAGTATACGATATTTAGTAACTCAAACAAAATCTATATTAAAAATACAAAATAATAAACATGACAATAATTTACAAAAATTAGTACGCATTCATAAAATAAAAATACTACCACAAATTATCGAGCCGAAACAACATAGAACAATTTTGACAATTTAAACAAAGGTAAAATAAATCTAGTAAATCATATTTTACTCATAATATTATGGAATAATTGGAGCGACTCTTAGGCAGGTCATGACCATATAAAATATCAAACCAACACAAAAGTTCACCGATCAACTACTACACATGATAACAAATCACAAGAACTAATATGAAACAAAAGCGTGACACATTACTACAATTAGGCATGAATTATATACATGAAACCATACTAAACTATATTAAAATCTATAGTCATGTCTAACACAAGACAATAGCAATACAAAAAAATATTATCAACTTGCGACAACAAAAACTATAATCTGTAAACAAATAAATCTAATAAGTTATTTGTCACACACAAAATTACGAGACCAATAGGATGCACTTCTAGGCATAACGCAAACATATGAACAATAACATATTAATTAATACAAAAATTTAACCGATGAAAAACCCCATTAAATCTTGGGCAAGAACGACTATAACAAAATTTATACTAAAATCCTATTGATGAAACTAGTGATCTAACTCCACCATGGGGTTATATGGGCATTGATGGAAATATGCCCTAGAGGCAATAATAAAATGGTTATTATTATATTTCCTTAATCATGATAAAGGTTTATTATTCATGCTAGAATTGTATTAACCGAAAACTTAAATACATGTGTGAATACATAAACAAATACCGTGTCCCTAGTAAGCCTCTACCAGACTAGCTCGTTGATCAAAGATGGTTAAGGTTTCCTAACCATAGACATGTGTTGTCATTTGATAATGGGATCACATCATTAGGAGAATGATGTGATGGACAAGACCCATCCGTTAGCTTAGCATATTGATCGTTCAGTTTATTGCTATTGCTTTCTTGATGACAAATACATATTCCTTCGGCTATGAGATTATGCAACTCACGGATACCGGAGGAATACCTTGTGTTCTATCAAACGTCACAACGTAACTGGGTGATCATAAAGATGCTCTACAGGTATCTCCGAAGGTGTTTGTCGAGTTGGCATAGATCGAGATTAGGATTTGTCACTCCGAGTATCGAAGAGGTATCTCTGGGCCCTCTCGGTAATACACATCATAAGAAGCCATGCAAGCAAAGTGACTAAGGTGTTAGTTGCAAGATGATGCATTATGGAACGAGTAAAGAGACTTGCCGGTAATGAGATTGAACTAGGTATGAAGATACCGACGATCGAATCTCGGGCAAGTAACATACCGATGGACAAAGGGAATTACGTATGTTGTCATAAGGTTCGACCGATAAAGATCTTCGTAGAATATGTAGGAGCCAATATGGGCATCCAGGTTCCGCTATTGGTTATTGACCGAAGAGGTGTCTCGGTCATGTCTACATAGTTCTCGAACCCGTAGGGTCCGCACGCTTAACGTTCGTTGACGATATAGTGTTATATGAGTTATATGATTTGGTGACCGAATGTTGTTCGGAGTCCCGGATGAGATCACGGACATGACGAGGAGTCTCGATATGGTCGAGAGGTAAAGATTGATATATAGGATGGTGATATTCGGACACCGGAATAGTTTCAGAGTGCACCGGGTATTTATCGGGTCACCGGAAGGGGTTCCGGACACCCCCGATAAGTGTATGGGCTTAATGGGCCAAAGGAGGGGACAGACCAGCCCACTTGGGGGCTGGTGCGCCCCTCTACATGGCCGGCCGGCCCTAGGGGAAGGAAAGGGGAGGGGTGGCCCCTCCTGCCTTTCCCTCCTCAGGAGAGAAAGGAAGGGGGGGGGGGGGGCGCCACCTCCTCCTTCCTTCCTCCCGCACTCAAATAAGGAAAGGGGGGCGCCACTTGGGAGAGACCCCAAGTAGGATTCGACCTACTTGGGGCGCCTCCTTGGCTGCTCCTCCCTCCCCCCCACCTATATATATGTGGGAGGGTGGTGCCACACATAACCACGACAATTGCTTAGCCATGTGCGGCGCCCCCCTCCACCGTTTACACCCTCGGTCATATTTTCGTAGTGCTTAGACGAAGCCCTGTGGAGATAACTTCACCATCACCGTCACCACGCCGTCGTGCTGCCGGAACTCATCCACTACTTCGTCGTCTTGCTGGATCAAGAAGGCGAGGACGTCACCGAGCTGAACGTGTGGTGCCGTACGTTCGGTACTCGATCGGTTGGAGCGCGAAGAAGTTCGACTACATCAACCGCGTTAACAAATGCTTCCGCTTACGGTCTATGAGGGTACGTAGACACACCCTCCCCTCTCGTTGCTATGCATCTCCTTGATAGATCCTGCGTGTGCGTAGAATTTTTTTTGTTTTCCATGCAACGTTTCCCAACGGTGGCATCAGAGCCAGGTTTATGCGTAGATGATATGCACGAGTAGAACACAAAGAGTTGTGGGCGGTGATAGTCATACTACTTACCACCAACGTCTTATTTTGATTCGGTGGTATTGTGGGATGAAGCGGCCCGGACCAACCTTACATGTCCACGCACATGAGACCGGTTCCACCGACTGACATGCAACTAGTTTTGCATAAAGGTGGCTGGCGGGTGTCTGTTTCTCCTACTTTAGTTGAATCGAATTTGACTACGACCGGTCCTTGAAGAAGGTTAAAACAACAAACTTGATGAATCACTGTTGTGGTTTTTGCATAGGTAAGAACGATTCTTGCTAGAAGCCCGTAGCAGCCACGTAAAACTTGCAACAACAAAGTAGAGGACGTCTAACTTATTTTTGCAGGGCATGTTGTGATGTGATATGGTCAAGATATGATGTGATATATGTTGATGTATGAGATGATCATGTTTTGTAATATCGACAATTGGCAGGAGCCTTAGGGTTGTCTCTTTATTGTATGAAGTGCAAGCGCCATGTAATTGCTTTACTTTATCGCTATGCGTTAGCAATAGTTGTAGAAGCAATAGTTGGCGAGACGACCCCGACGCAATGATGGAGATCAAGGTGTCGAGCCGGTGACGATGGAGATCATGACGATGCTTTGGAGATGGAGATCAAAAGCACAAGATGATGATGGCCATATCATGTCACATATTTTTTGATTGCATGTGATGTTTATCCTTTATGCATCTTATTTTGCTTAGAACGGCGGTAGCATTACAAGATGATCCCTTCACTAAATTTCAAGATAAAAGTGTTCTCCCCGAGTATGCATCGTTGCCAAAGTTCATCGTTTTGAAGCACCTCGTGATGATCGGGTGTGATAGACTCTACGTTCACATACAACGGGTGTAAGACAGTTTCGCACATGCAGAATACCTGGGTTAAACTTGATGAGCCTAGCATGTACAGAAATGGTCTCGGAACACTGGAGACCGAAAGGTCGAACGTGAGTCATATAGTAGATATGATCAACATAGAGATGTTCACCATTGATGACTACCCCATCTCACGTGATGATTGGACATGGGTTAGTTGATTTGGATCATGTATCACTTAGATAACTTGAGGGATGTTAATTTAAGTGGGAGTTCATTAGTAATTTGATTAATTGAACTTAATTTATCATGAACTTGGTCTTAACAATTTTTTGCATATCTATGTTGTAGATCAATAGCTCGCGATTTAGCTCCCCTATTTTTGATATGTTCCTAGAGAAAACTAAGTTGAAAGATGATGGTAGCAATAATGCGGACTGGGTCCGTGATCTGAGGATTATCCTCATTGCTGCACAGAAGAATTATGTCCTTGATGCACCGCTAGGTGACAGACCTATTGCGGGAGCAGATGTAGACATTATGAACATTTGGCAAGCTCGATATGATGACTACTTAATAGTTTAGTGCGCCATGCTTTACGGCTTGGAACCGGGTTTTCAAAAACATTTTGAACGCCACGGAGCATATGAGATGTTCCAAGAGCTCAAATTGATATTTCAGACTCATGCCCGTGTCGAGAGGTATGAGACCTCTACTTTGCCTACAAGATGGAGGAGAATAGCTCAGCTAGTGAGCATGTGCTCAGAATGTCTGGGTACTACAATCGCTTGAATCTAGTGGGAGTTAATTTTCCGGATAAGATAGTGATTGAAAGAGTTCTCTAGTCACTATCACCAAGCTACTAGAACTTCGTGATGAACTGTAATATGCAAGGGATGACAAAAACGATTCCTGAGCTCTTCGCGATGCTGAAATCGGCGAAGGTAGAGATCAAGAAAGAGCATTAAGTGTTGATGATTAACAAGGCCACTAGTTTCAAGAAAAAGGGCAAGGGAAAGAAAGGGAACTTCAAGAAGAATGGCAAGCAAGTTGCCGCTCCCATGAAGAAGGCCAAAACTGGACCCAAGCCGGAAATTGAGTGTTTCTACTGCAAAGGAAATGGTCACTGGAAACGGAACTGCCCCAAATACTTGGCAGATAAGAAGGATGGCAAAGTGAACAAAGGTATATTTGATATACATGTTATTGATGTGTACCTTACTAGTATTCGTAGTAGCCCCTGGGTATTTGATACTGGTTCAGTTGCTAAGATTAGTAACTCAAAACAGGAGTTGCAGAATAAACAGAGACTAGTTAAGGGAAAGATGACGATGTGTGTTGGAAGTGATTCCAAGATTGATACGATCACCATTGCACACTCCCTCTACCTTCGGTATTAGTGTTGAGCCTAAATAAATGTTATTTGGTGTTTGCGTTGAGCATGAACAAGATTAGATCGTGTTTATTGCAATACGGTTATTCATTTAAGTCAGAGAATAATTGTTGTTCTGTTTACATGAATAAAACCTTCTATGGTCATGCACTCAATGCAAATGGTTTATTGAATCTCGATCGTAGTGATACACATATTCATAATATTGATGCCAAAAGATGCAAAGTTGATAATGATAGTGCAACATACTTGTGGCACTGCCGTTTAGGTCATATTGGTGTAAAGCGCATGAAGAAACTCCATGCAGATGGACTTTTGGAATCACTTGATTATGAATCATTTGATACTTGTGAACCATGCCTCATGGGAAAGATGAATAAAACTCCGTTCTTCGGAACAATGGAGCGAGCTAATGACTTATTGGAAATAATACATACCGATGTATGCGGTCCGATGAGTATTGAAGCACGCGGCGGGTATCATTATTTTCTGACCTTCACAAATGATTTGAGTAGGTATGGGTATATCTACTTAATGAAACGCAAGTCAGAAACATTTGAAAAGTTCAAAGAATTTCAGAGTGAAGTGGAGAATCATCGTAACAAGAAAATAAAGTTTCTACAATCTGATCGCGGAGGCGAATATTTGAGTTACGAGTTTGGCCTTCATTTAAAACAATGTGGAATTGTTTCACAACTCACGCCACCTGGAACACCACAGCGTAATGGTGTGTCCGAACGTCGTAATCGTACTTTATTAGATGTGGTGCGTTCTATGATGTCTCTTACCGATTTACCACTATCGTTTTGGGGTTATGCATTAGAGATAGCTGCATTCACGTTAAATAGGGCACCGTGTAAATCCGTTGAGACGACACCGTATGAACTATGGTTTGGCAAGAAACCTAAGCTGTCGTTTCTTAAAGTTTGGGGATGCTGTAACATCCCCAGCATCCCCTTACAATGATCACCTCTTAATCATGACATGTCAGCAAGTTTAACAAGGGCCTAGTCATCATTTGCATCCTGTTGTATTTCAACACCTAATTCAAACTTCAATTTAATTCAAGTGGAAAATAAAAGTTGTCCAAACCAGAAACTAAAATGTCCATCAAATAGCAAATAATTCAGAAGAAATTATAAAATTGTAATCAACAATAATGAAATTAATTAAGTAACTCTAACAACCAGAAACAGCACCAAACCAGCACCAATTTAATCCATTTCATTTATTTAAAATGCAGATGAAATCATATCTTGTTCAAACCACTTTTTGGGGGTAGGTAATATTGTACTATAATATTTAGACCAAGTCTCATGTTTTGTAAAAGTCTACAAATGGCTAAACAATTGTCGAGACAAAAAGGATAAAAGAAAAACAAAACAAAAATAGAACGAAGAAAGGCCAGAGGCCCCTTACTTGCTGCAGGCTCAAGCCGGCCCAGCCCACCTCCACCTACTTCCCCCTCCGTGTCACCTTCCCCGTGGACGCGCGCCTCTCCGCTGGCCGCAATGCGCCACCGCGACGGGGAACAGGAGCGCGAGGGGATAAGGCCGCGCCGAGCCGTTCCCCCTGGTCGCTTCCTCCATTCCCCACCTCTCTCTGGCACTCTCCCTCGCTCACTCTCCCCTCAAATCCCCTCTCCCTCGCTCATGCTTCTCTGTCCCGAACACAAGCCGCCGCCGCGCCTCGCCGTCGTCGCGGCCCGAGGCCACCTCGAGCTCCGGGAGCTTGCCCATCAGCCATACCTCACTCTTCTGCATTGCCTGCACCACGAGCTCGACCTCGAGGAGCACCGGCAACGACGCCCGTGCCGTTCTTCCTCGCCAGGATCCGCCTCGGCCGCCGCCGTCGGTCCGCGTCTTCCGGCAACGCCCGTTGTCACCGAGCCCTCTCCTGACCCCTCTGTGAGCTCCACCTACACCCCTGCATCTTCTTGGGTTCGGATTTGAGCTCGAGCATGCCTATCCATCAACGACCGAAGCTTGCCGCTGCCGTCGTGTAGCTCGCCGTCGATGTAGTCCGCGTCTGGCCAAATGGGGCACGTAAGCGTGCTCCTCGTGCCCAGTATGCGCCGTTCAACCTCTCCTTTCGCTCGTTAGTGAACCATAGCGCCGCGCCGTGCAACCACCGAACACCGTCGCCGCCATTAACGAAGTTGAGCTCGATTCTGGCCATCTCCGTGCCTATCACCACCACCTACGGATGCGGCCCGGTCCCAGGAACACGTCGGGCCAATCCGCGCAATGAATGGCTGCCGGAATCGGCCGGACGGCCAACTCCGGTGACCTCTGTTAGCTTCGGTGATAACCGGCGTTAAAGGCGCCGACGTGGCATCGTTACCTGCTAATTAACCCCCTCCTAACACTGACTGATAGTGGGCCCCATGTAGTTTAATTAGCTCTAATAAAACCAGTTTAGGTATCTGTTAGGATTAGATTTAATCACTGGGGTCCCACGTGTCAGCTTTGACCTGGCCCAGTCAGCGTTGATCGGCCCCACATGTCGGTGGCTGTGACTGACTGACACGCGGGTCTCGCTGGACCCGCTAACCGGTCAAAGGTTGACCAGTCAACTGCTCCGTCAGCAGTTGACTGGCCTCACCTGTCGGCCACTGGTGCACCTCTGGGTGCACCCAGCTTTTCTGTACATTTTCAGAAATAATATAAATCCAGGAATTTTTAGGAAATGCTTAAAAACTTTGAAAATTCGTAGAAAATAAACCGTAGCTTTGATCGAAAAACTTAATACATGAAATTTGCTCAAAACGATGAGACGAACCTGATCGTGTCGTCTGTTTCTATGTCGGAACCCCCTACATAGGAGAACTCGTAACTTTAAGCCCGATTCCGGTAGATGAATAGTGCACACATACCGGTTAATAAACCCCACGTTGTTTCTAAAATAACTAAAATGACCTAGATGCATCTTTAGGCAACCCTACACTGCATACTAGGCGTAGCATGCCTGATGTTGCATTTGATTGCATTATGTTTACCTATTTCCTCCCCTTTTTCTCTCTCGATTAGACCCCGACGTTGATGTAGCTCCTGAGGCAGACGCCGCTCTGGAGAACGACTACGTCCCCGACGACCAGCCACTTGCCCCAGAGCTTTCAGGCAAGCACCCCCATTTTGAGAATTCCGATATCGCCCATTCTCTTCTCTCTTATGCTTGCATTAGAATCTGCTGCTGTTACTGTATCCTTTATCTGCTGCATAGCCTGTTTACTTGTAACCTGCTATTGATACTTATCTGTTATCCTAAACTGTTTAGTATAGACTGGGTAGAGCCCCATCAGTGACCCCACTTATCCCGACTGCCCCGCTGGATCATCAGAAGACCCGATCAACAGGATCGAAGACCAGACCCCGGCACCGCACATCACTTCCCCTTAGTTGCCCGACACTACTGGGTTACTATCGAGTGCCGAGGGTGATACCTCGTCAGCACTTCTGATGATAACCTTGTAGGTTAGTTAATCGGTCGTGGTAAGCTAGTGTGATTCCTCCTACACCACCCCCGATAACGACGTTGTCGTGCAACTCCTCAAGAGTGGACCTCGAGGGTGATTCCTCTTAAGTTCACCTTGATGGTTATGTCAGGTGGGGATCCAACGAGGGTGATGCCTCGGATTCCTTCTTGATGTGATAGCCACACGGATGACTTACATTACTGATATTACTGTTCATACTGATAAAGACGGGTCGGCCCTGAGGGGTACCCACGCGAGCTTAATAGCGAGTGATGTGGAATCGGGTGGACCTGGATGGTGCCCGAGGGTTGAACACGAGGCGTGGCCGGGCATTCCTAGCCCTTGCCGCAAGTCCTCGAGACGGGGCGACGGGGTCACATCTTTCGTGAGTCTCTGCTCGTTTCCGCACTATCAACACACTAACGGTTTGGATATTTGATCCGAGGGGCCTCTGGCCTGATAGCACTAACCATCACGTGGGCATAGTATGGGCGTTCTGCGTTGTATACTTCAGCCGGAGCTTAATGGACATCAATGACTGAGCGGCGCACGCCGAGTTGGACTGGTTACGCAACTGCGCTTGTATTAAGGGGTTGCTAGGTCTGCTCTCGGCCATGAACGTAACGCGCAGGAGTTCCCGGGGCGAAGGCCCAAGACCCCTGGGGGCATAGGTTAGTCTGGCGTGCTGACCTCTCTGTTAAGTATTCGGTCGGGTTGCGGCGTATCGTTTGGCCGAGGCCGGGCATGACCCAGAAAAGTGTGTCCGGACGGAGTTAATCGAGCGTGGTGGGTAAGTTGGTGCACCCCTGCAAGGAAGAAAACATCTATCGATAGCCTGTCCTACGGTAACGGACACTCGGAGTTGTATCCTGATCGGTACAACTAGAACTTGAGATGAATTGGATAGTATGGCTCTGGGATTGCTTTCTCGCAGGGAGTCGAGAAAGGATCTCTGGGCGAGGTTGATGACATTACTACTGCTTTACATTATGTTAATCTGCATTCTTCTAATGCTGCAAGACCGATGAAGATGATTGAAGATGCTAGTCTTCGATAGGACTAGGCTTTCCCCCTCTATTCTGGCATTTCTGCAGCCCAGTCCACATATACAGCCCCCTTTGAAAATGTTGCATATGTAGTGTAGATCCTTGCTTGCTGAGTACTTCGGATGAGTACTCATGTTTGCTTTATTTTCTTTTTCTCCCCATATCCATTTGACGCCGCCAGATGATGGAGCCCCTGAGATAGCAGCCCCCGTCGACGACTACGGTTACTACTACTACTACCCTCCCAGCGAGTACTACTACGAGGAGCCGACTGACGACCAGGAGTAGGATTCGGAAGGTCCTAGGCAGGAGGCCTACGCCTTTTGATTGTAGTGTTTTTATTTTGCCCCGCCTTCATAAAGGCTTATCTCTAATTCTGTAATATATCTGTACCCAGATATCTGATGCTTCCGCTGACACTTGTATGCCATCGAGCTATGTATTCGAGCCCTCGAGGCCCTGGCTTGTAATATAAAGCTTGTATGAATTTATTTATGATTTAGAGTTGTGTTGTGATATCTTCAAGTGAGTCCTTAGGCTTGATCGTGTGCATTTGCGTGTATGGTTAGTGCACGATTAAGCCGGGGTCGTCACAGGTTGGTATCAGAGCCGACTGCCTCTAGGAATCCCCCTTTCCAATTCCTTGGCCGAAGTTGAGTCTAGTGGTCCAAAACTGTTTTACTAACATGGCTGTGTGGCTTACGAGCCCACGTCGCCAACTGGGTGGTATTAGGATCTTTTATTCCTCGTCTATACTCTGGGACTCTGATCTCTCTTCCTTTCGGGTTAAAATTTTACTAACTTGACATTAGGTTCTCGTAACCACTTCATCCCAGAGAGCCCCTTCACCACAGATGATCGACTGTTTCATCAGAAGACTCTGAAGATACTCCTCGATGATTCCCGAGACCCTGTGCCCACTGCTTTGCAGTTCCTGACCACCGATAAACTCCGATGGATAACTAGTTACAATTGTCGCTCATATATTTGTTCCGGTTACTCTCGGGTTTCCTCCGACATATCGAAATACTATCCGACATTTCGAGAATTCTCTGAACCTACTGCCTTGCAGTTCCTTTCCGCCTGAACACACCTACGAATAAATCCTCATGCTTACACGGGGTCCGTTCATCCCCAGTTATTCAAGTGCTTTCCAGAACACATTGAATTACTATCTGATCTCCCAAAAATCCACTGCACTCTATTGCTTTGGAAATTCTTGCCCGTCTACATTATGGTTAACGCCATATGACTGTCAATACTCATTAACATCCTCTGTCATAGTCATCCTAAGTCTATTGATTCGTTATGTATGCAAATGCTTGCTATCATCAATTACTTCCTAGAATTCGTCCTTTCGGCTCAGTCACCATTCCGGACATGAGCTGGTTCTCGGCCAATCAAGCATTGATTGATTGTCCAACTAAGCATGTACAAATCACTCGTCCCTCTGCCCAGGTGAACTAATTGTCACTCCTGGTTTTGGAAATCATGAACCCTCTGAATTTTATACTTGGGTTGTTCAAGTGCTTCCTTAATTCGATGTGCTTGCCTCCCGTCCTTCCTCAGGAGGACTCTCAGGGGGGACCAGTTGTTAAAACCCTACCCCGTTAGTTCTCACGGATCACTTGATTCTTTTTGTGTACAATTATCCGACCGATTCTTTTCTATTCTAAGAACCTTACCGGTTCCTCCCCCGTTGATATTGCCTTTGGCACTGAAGCATTCTCTACTTCTTGCCGTCTATATATCCGCCCTACTTACATGTCATAGAAAGGCAGTGCATTCCTTCTCCATATTGACTTGGGACTGACTACTGATTAGGACATGTCCCGTAACCATGGGTGGAGATCTCTGCAAGACGGAACGCTAAGGTTGTTCATCTAGTTCTATTCAACCTACTCATATTTGGACAGAGCTTTTTGCTTCTGATCCTTCGTTTCTGAACCATAACTCCTTTGTACTTAAACGTCGGATTATTCCGATGTTTCTATAATCTGATGCCGTTGCATTCTTTCTTCTTCTGTTTGAGTACCGATACTCACATCGGATCCTTGGCTGACCATCTGATCTTTTGCTGGGTTGCTAGCCGACAGCACCGATCATATTCAATAACCTTGTGAGTATTTCCTCGGATACAGAATGTCTGTGGTAAAATGTATCCTCTCCTTCTGTCAACCATGCTCTGCTTCCGAGCTTGAGTTCATTACTCCTGCAAATTGTGGTGTATGTTCCTAAGATACCCGGATGGGTTGAACATATGCTTTCCTTAACCTGTGTAAATTGAAAGTTATGCGGGTTACTTATACTCGCGTTTCGTCGGATAAATTTTCAACTCTACAACTTCTTCAAAGACGAGAAGTGAATGAAAGGTTATGCATTGAAGAAGTGGGAGTCGACCTTGAACCTTTGTGTTCATGCCCATGGACCCGATGTACAACTTATCATGGAAGCTGCTTGTAAAAATAATTATTTCCTCAGTACCAACTCATCTTGTATCTGTGAATTGATTCTTTGCAATCGTGGTTCCAACCCTATTTTCTTCTTGATCCCATTTCCCGGACAAGTTACAATACTTGTCTTTTGCAGATCAATTCATCTACCCAACCTTTATTCTGATCTACCTCGAGTATTGCCCCTACTATCTCGAGGATGTCATCCTATTGTACTACGTCCTATGAATTTTTCCGATGGAGTGATACCTTTCCCTGCCATAGTCACTCCATGGGTTCTGGGTTGTCTTCAAACCGAGACCACCGAATAATGAATCGATTCCACTCGGTGATTCAGCACTCCTAGTACTTTGTTGCTGGGGAGTCGAATACCCCATCACATCATTCCTAGTCTGATCGATTATATTTTTGTCGTGCCAACTTTTAACTGTGCTACCTAGTCCTTATGCCCGGAGCAACTTCCGACGACGAGCAAGGCTTGCGTCGATCTTTCGCATCCTATCATTTCATCCCGAACAACAAGCTTGATTTCGAGCTTGTGTCTTATCCTTGGTTTCGTTGACCTCGAACTTCATTCCAGCTACTTTGATCATCTTGCTGATTGATTCCCTCTTCTTAGAACCCCTCGACAAATGTGTCGTGATCAACGTCAACATTGTGGCTTCTTCAGAGATGACAATTGAATTTATGGTGACAAATACCATCCTGGCCCCTCGATGAACTGTGTTATCATCGACCACATCCCTGACTTCCTGCCAACACAGACCTGATTGTGCTTGGTTATTCCTTATGTGCCGAGATAATCTTGGAAGTGTTCCTTTGTATCTCTTGTGATCCTCAGATCCAACCCTTACCCGAAACACCATGTTATTGCTACCTCGAAGCATGACTATGGTACTCCGAATATCAACAGGAACATTGGAAGAGCATTGCCAAATGTTTCTTGTTCTATTATCCAAAACACCGTTGTATGGATAACATCATGAATTCCCTTGCCTCATTATCTAAATGCTTTTGAACTTGCTGTCCTATCATGTATATCATGCTTCACTTTTCCTTGGGAAGGATATGCTCCTAATTCTTGTGAGAAAACACATTTTCCTTTCCAATGGTCTGTATAATTCGATAATTTCATTTTCATTTCCATTGTTTTGTTTAACCTTTCTTGAGATCTATATGAATTAAGCAGTATTAATTCTCTGCTTATGGAAACACAATGGTCTACAACTCAGTCAGTAAGACCCTGTTACTATTGTTGCTGACAATTCGGTAACCACTGATGGACGGGAACCTTGCCTATTGGTCCGCCTCATTTTAACGAGCAGGAAAATGGTTCTCTTCGCCCCTTGCCCTTGGTACCGGCGATGTTGCCAACAAAGCTGACAAGCTATCTTCTGACATACCTTGTTGTCGTGACCGGTAAAGATGACACCGCTCTCCCTACCCTCGATCGACACCCCCCCCACAGTTCCACAGGATCGGAACCTGACTCTCTTGTAAATCCTTGATTCTGAAGTATCCTTTGCTCTTGGCTTTGTGTGCTATCACGAGCCACCCTCCGAGAGTTGATCTATTCCCGATGCTCTGAACCCCCTTCTCACACTCTGTTTAGGTATCGATCGGATGTCCATTCGCTTGAAACTTAATATGGTACCTTCATACTTTGCTCTCGAAGTTTTCTTAAGTTTCAACTCATGAGATACTACTGCCGCATTCCCTGAATTGTCCATCAGATAATCGACCCTACAAGGGTCAGTTCTCCCAAAGTTACCCTTCACTTCCCCACTTAAATCTCGGGACGAGATTTCTTGTAGTGGAGGAGATTTTGTAACATCCCCAGCATCCCCTTACAGTGATCACCTCTTAATCATGACATGTCAGCAAGTTTAACAAGGGCCTAGTCATCATTTGCATAATGTTGTATTTCAACACCTAATTCAAACTTCAATTTAATTCAAGTGGAAAATAAAAGTTGTCCAAACCAGAAACTAAAATGTCCATCAAATAGCAAATAATTCAGAAGAAATTATAAAATTGTAATCAACAGTAATGAAATTAATTAAGTAACTCTAACAACCAGAAATAGCACCAAACCAGCACCAATTTAATCCATTTCATTTATTTAAAATGCAGATAAAATCATATCTTGTTCAAACCACTTTTTGGGGGTAGGTAATATTGTACTATAATATTTAGACCAAGTCTCATGTTTTGTAAAAGTCTACAAATGGCTAAACAATTGTCAAGACAGAAAGGATAAAAGAAAAACAAAACAAAAATAAAACGAAGAAAGGCCAGAGGCCACTTACCTGCTGCAGGCTCAAGCCGGCCCAGCCCACCTCCACCTACTTCCCCCTCCGTGTCACCTTCCCCGTGGACGCGCACCTCTCCGCTGGCCGCAATGCGCCACCGCGACGGGGAACAGGAGCGCGAGGGGATAAGGCCGCGCCGAGCCGTTCCCCCTGGTCGCTTCCTCCATTCCCCACCTCTCTCTGGCACTCTCCCTCGCTCACTCTCCCCTCAAATACCCTCTCCCTCGCTCATGCTTCTCTGTCCCGAACACAAGCCGCCGCCACGCCTCGCCGTCGTCGCGGCCAGAGGCCACCTCGAGCTCCGGGAGCTTGCCCATCAGCCGTGCCTCGCTCTTCTCCGTCGCCTGCACCACGAGCTCGACCTTGAGGAGCACCGGCAACGCCGCCCGTGCCGTTCTTCCTCGTCGGGATCCGCCTCGGCCGCCGCCGTCGGTCCGCGTCTTCCGGCAACACCCGTCGTCCCCGAGCCCTCTCCTGACCCCTCTGTGAGCTCCACCTACACCCCTGCATCTTCTTGGGTTCGGATTCAAGCTCGAGCATGCCTATCCATCAACGACCGAAGCTTGCTGCCGCCGTCGTGTAGCTCGCCGTCGATGTAGTCCGTGTCTGGCCAAATGGGGCACGTAAGCGTGCTCCTCGTGCCCAGTACGCGCCGTTCAACCTCTCCTTTCGCTCGTTAGTGAACCGTAGCGCCGCGCCGTGCAACCACCGAACGCTGTCGCCACCATTAACGAAGCTGAGCTCGATTCCGACCATCTCCGCGCCTATCACCACCACCTACGGATGCGGCCCGGTCCCAGGAACACGCCGGGCCAATCCGTGCGATGAATGGCTGCCGGAATTAGCCGGACGGCCAACTCCGGTGACCTCTGTTAGCTTCGGCGATAACCGGCGTTAAAGGCACTGACATGGCATCGTTACCTGCTAATTAACCCCCTCCTAACACTGACTGACAGCGGGCCCCACGTAGTTTAATTAGCTCTAATAAAACCAGTTTAGTTATCTGTTAGGATTAGATTTAATCACTGGGGTCCCACGTGTCAGCTTTGACCTGGCCCAGTCAGCGTTGATCGGCCCCACATGTCGGTGGCTGTGACTGACTAACACGCGGGTCCCGCTGGACCCGTTGGCCGGTCAAAGGTTGACCAGTCAACTGCTGCGTCAGCAGTTGACTGGCCCCACCTGTCGGCCACTGGTGCACCTCTGGGTGCACTGCACCGGGTGCACCCAGCTTTTCTGTACATTTTCAGAAATAATATAAATCCAGGAATTTTTAGGAAATGCTTAAAAACTTTGAAAATTCATAGAAAATAAACCGTAGCTTTGATCGAAAAACTTAATACATGAAAATTGCTTAGAACGATGAGACGAACCTGATCGTGTCGTCTGTTTCTATGTCGGAACCCCCTACGTAGGATAACTTGTAACTGTAAGCCCGATTCCGGTAGATGAATAGTGCACACATACCGGTTAATAAACCCCACGTTGTTTCTAAAATAACTAAAATGACCTAGATGCATCTTTAGGCAACCCTTCACTGCATACTAGGCGTAGCATGCCTGATGTTGCATTTGATTGCATTATGTTTACCTGTTTCCTCTCCCTTTTCTCTCTCGATTAGACCCCGACGTTGACATAGCTCCTGAGGCAGACGCCGCTCCGGAGAACGACTACGTCCCCGACGACCAACCACTTGCCCCAGAGCTTGCAGGCAAGCACCCCCATTTTGAGCATTCCGATATCGCCCATTCTCTTCTCTCTTATGCTTGCATTAGAATCTGCTGCTGTTACTGTATCCTTTATCTGCTGCATAGCCTGTTTACTTGTAACCTGCTGTTGATACTTATCTGTTATCCTAAACTGTTTAGTATAGACTGGGTAGAGCTCCATCAGTGACCCCACTTATCCCGACTGCCCCGCTGGATCATCAGAAGACCCGATCAACGGAATCGAAGACCAGACCCCAGCACCGCACATCACTTCCCCTTAGTTGCCCGACACTACTGGGTTACTATCAAGTGCCGAGGGTGATACCTCGTCAGCACTTCTGATGATAACCTTGTAGGTTAGTTAATCGGTCGTGGTAAGCGAGGGTGATTCCTCCTACACCACCCCCGATAACGACGTTGTCGTGCAACTCCTCAAGAGTGGACCTCGAGGGTGATTCCTCTTACGTTCACCTTGATGGTTATGTCAGGTGGGGATCCAACGAGGGTGATGCCTCGGATTCCTTCTTGATGCGATAGCCACACGAATGACTTACATTACTGATATTACTGTTCATACTGATAAAGACGGGTCGGCCCTGAGGGGTACCCGCGCGAGCTTAATAGCGAGTGATGTGGAATCGGGTGGACCTGGATGGTGCCCGAGGATTGAACACGAGGCGTGGACGTGCATTCCTAGCCCTTGCCGCAAGTCCTCGAGACGGGGCGACGGGGTCACATCTTTCATGAGTCTCTGCTCGTTTCCGCACTATCAACACACTAACGGTTTGGATATTTGATCCGAGGGGCCTCTGGCCTGATAGCACTAACCATCACGTGGGCATAGTATGGGCGTTCTGCATCGTATACTTCAGCCGGAGCTTAATGGACGTCAGCGACTGAGCAGCGCGCGCCGAGTTGGACTGGTTACGCAACTGCGCTTGTATTAAGGGGTTGCTAGGTCTGCTCTCAGCCGTGAACGTAACGCGCAGGAGTTCCGGGGCGAAGGCCCAAGACCCCTGGGGGCATAGGTTAGTCTGGCGTGCTGACCTCTCTGTTAAGTATTCGATCGGGTTGCGGCGTATCGTTTGGCCGAGGCCGGGCATGACCCAGAAAAGTGTGTCCGGCCGGTGTTAATCGAGCGTGGTGGGTAAGTTGGTGCACCCCTGCAGGGAAGAAAACATCTATCGATAGCCTGTCCTACGGTAACAGACACTCGGTGTTGTATCCCGATTGGTACAACTAGAACTTGAGATGAATTGGATAGTATGGCTCTGGGATTGCTTTCGTGCAGGGAGTAGAGAAAGGATCTCTGGGCGAGGTTGATGACATTACTACTGCTTTACATTATGTTAATCTGCACTCTTCTAATGCTGCAAGACCGATGAAGATGATTGAAGATGCTATTCTTCGATAGGACTAGGCTTTCCCCCTCTATTCTGGCATTTCTGCAGCCCAGTCCACATATACAGACCCCTTTGAAAATGTTGCATATGTAGTGTAGATCCTTGCTTGCTGAGTACTTCGGATGAGTACTCACGTTTGCTTTATTTTCTTTTTCTCCCCATATCCATTTGACGCCGCCAGATGACGGAGCCCCTGAGATAGCAGCCCCCGTCGACAACTACGGTTACTACTACTACCCTCCCGGCGAGTACTACTACGAGGAGCCGACTGACGACCAGGAGTAGGATTCGGAGGGTCCTAGGCAGGAGGCCTACGCCTTTCGATCGTAGTGTTTTTATTTTGCCCCACCTTCATAAAGGCTTATCTCTAATTCTGTAATATATCTGTACCCAGATATCTGATGCTTCCGCTGACACTTGTATGCCATCGAGCTATGTATTCGAGCCCTCGAGGCCCTGGCTTGTAATATAAAGCTTGTATGAATTTATTTATGATTTAGAGTTGTGTTGTGATATCTTCAAGTGAGTCCTTAGGCTTGATCGTGTGCATTTGCGTGTATGGTTAGTGCACGATTAAGCCGGGGTCGTCACAGATGCGACGCTTATGTCAAAAGGCTTCAGCCTGATAAGCTTGAACCTAAATCGGAGAAGTGCATCTTCATAGGATACCCTAAGGAAACTATTGGGTACACCTTCTACCACAGATCCGAAGGCAAGATCTTTGTTGCTAAGAATGGGTCCTTTCTAGAGAAGGAGTTTCTCTCGAAAGAAGTGAGTGGGAGGAAAGTAGAACTTGATGAGGTAATTGTACCTTCTCTCGAATTGGAAAGTAGCACATCACAGAAAACCGTTCTCGTGATGCCTACACCAACTAGAGAGGAAGCTAATGATGATGATCATGAAACTTCAGATCAAATTACTACTGAACTTCGTAGGTCGAACAGAGCATGATCTGCACGAGAGTGGTACGGTAATCCTATCCTGGAAGTCATGTTACTAGACCAAGGTGAACCTGCGAACTATCAAGAAGCTATGATGAGCCCAGATTCCGATAGATGACTTGAGGCCATGAAATCTGAGGTAGGATCCATGTATGAGAACAAAGTGTGGACTTTGGTGGACTTGCCCAATGATCGGCAAGCCATAGAGAATAAATGGATCTTCAAGAAGAAGACTGACGCTGATGGTAATGTTACTGTCTACAAAGCTCGACTTGTCGCAAAAGGTTTTCGACAAGTTCAAGGGGTTGACTACGATGAGACTTTCTCACCCGTAGCGATGCTTAAGTTCGTCCGAATCATGTTAGCAATTGCTGCATTTTATAATTATGAAATCTGGCAAATGGATGTCAAAACTGCATTCCTTAATGGATATCTTAAAGAAGAGTTGTATATGATGCAACCAGAAAGTTTTGTCGATCCTAAAGATGCTAACAAAGTGTGCAAGCTCCAGTGATCCATCTATGGACTGGTGCAAGCATCTCGGAGTTGGAATATACGCTTTGATGAGGTGATCAAAGCATATGGTTTTATACAGACTTACGGTGAAGCCTGTATTTACAAGAAAGTGAGTGGGAGCTCTGTAGCATTTCTGATATTATATGTGGATGACATATTGTTGGTTGGAAATGATATAGAATTTCTGGATAGCATAAAAGGATACTTGAATAAGAATTTTTTAATGAAAGACCTCGGTGAAGCTGCTTATATATTGGGCATCAAGATCTATAGGGATAGATCGAGACTCTTATAGGACTTTCACAAAGCACATACCTTGGCAAAAGTTTTGAAGAAGTTCAAACTAGATCAGTCAATGAAAGGGTTCTTGCGTGTGTTGCAAGGTGTGAAGTTGAGTAAGACTCAAAACCTGACCATGGCAGAAGATAGAGAGAGAATGAAAGTCATTCCCTATGCCTCAGCCATAGGTTCTATAAAGTATGTCATGCTGTGTACCAAACCTGTTGTGTACGTTGGCATGAGTTTGGCAAAGGGGTACAATAGTGATCCAGGAGTAGATCACTGGACATCGGTCAAAATTATCCTTAGTTACCTAAGAGAACTAAGGAGATATTTCTCGGTTATGGAGGTAATAAAGAGTTTGTCGTAAAGGGTTATGTCAATGCAAGCTTTGGCGCCGATTCGGAAGACTCTGAGTCTCAATCTGGATACATATTGAAAGTGGGAGCAATTAGCTAGAGTAGCTCCATACAGAGCTTTGTAGACATAGAAATTTGCAAAATTCATACTGATCTGAATGTGACAGACCCGTTGACTAAACTTCTCTCACAAGCAAAACATG
Organism: Thinopyrum elongatum; assembly: GCA_011799875.1. Classification (NCBI taxonomy): domain Eukaryota; kingdom Viridiplantae; phylum Streptophyta; class Magnoliopsida; order Poales; family Poaceae; genus Thinopyrum; species Thinopyrum elongatum. The sequence continues at coordinate 369,400,225 of CM022299.1, read as the reverse complement.
ATCACACCTTAGTAATCTTTGGGTGTTAATCACATGGTGATGTGAACTAGATTATTGACTCTAGTAAACTCTTTGGGTGTTCGTCACATGGCGATGTGAACTATGGGTGTTAAATCACATGGTGATGTGAACTAGATTATTGACTGTAGTGCAAGTGGGAGACTGATGGAAATATGCCCTAGAGGCAATAATAAAATGGTTATTATTATATTTCCTTAATCATGATAAAGGTTTATTATTCATGCTAGAATTGTATTGACTGGAAACTTAAATACATGTGTGAATACATAAACAAATACCGTGTCCCTAGTAAGCCTCTACTAGACTAGCTCGTTGATCAAAGATAGTTAAGGTTTCCTAACTATAGACATGTGTTGTCATTTGATAACGGGATCACATCATTAGGAGAATGATGTGATGGACAAGACCCATCCGTTAGCTTAGCATATTGATCGTTTAGTTTATTGCTATTGCTTTCTTGATGGCAAATACATATTCCTTTGACTATGAGATTATGCAAATCATGGATACCGGAGGAATACCTTGTGTGCAATCAAACATCACAACGTAACTGGGTGATCATAAAGATGCTCTACAAGTATCTCCGAAGGTGTTTATTGAGTTGGCATAGATCGAGATTAGGATTTGTCACTCCGAGTATCGGAGAGGTATCTCTGGGCCCTCTCGGTAATACACATCATAAGAAGCCTTGCAAGCAAAGTGACTAAGGTGTTAGTTGCGAGATGATGTATTACGGAACGAGTAAAGAGTCTAGCCGGTAATGAGATTGAACTAGGTATGAAGATACTGACGATCGAATCTCGGGCAAGTAACATACCGATGGACAAAGGGAATTACGTATGTTGTCATAAGGTTCGACCGATAAAGATCTTCGTAGAATATGTAGGAGCTAATATGGGCATCCAGGTTCTGCTATTGGTTATTGACCGGAGAGGTGTCTCGGTCATGTCTACATAGTTCTCGAACCCGTAGGGTCCGCACACTTAACGTTCGTTGACGATATAGTGTTATATGAGTTATATGATTTGGTGACCGAATGTTGTTCGGAGTCCCGGATGAGATCACGGACATGACGAGGAGTCTCGAAATGGTCGAGAGGTAAAGATTGATATATAGGATGGTGATATTCGGACACCGGAATAGTTTCGGAGTGCACCAGGTAGTTATTGGGTCACCGTAAGGGGTTCCGGACACCCCCAGTAAGTGTATGGGCTTAATGGGCCAAAGGAGGGGACAGACCAGCCCACTTGGGGGCTGGTGCGCCCCTCTACATGGCCGGCCGGCCCTAGGGGAAGGAAAGGGGAGGGGTGGCCCCTCCTACCTTTCCCTCCTCAGGAGAGAAAGGAAAGGGGGGGGGGGCGCCACCTCCTCCTTCCTTCCTCCCGCACTCAAATAAGGAAAGGGGGGCGCCACTTGGGAGAGACCCCAAGTAGGATTCGGCCTACTTGGGGCGCCTCCTTGGCTACTCCTCCCTCCCCCTACCTATATATATGTGGGAGGGGGGCGTCACACATAACCACGACAATTGCTTAGCCGTGTGCGGCGCCCCCTCCACCGTTTACACTCTCGGTCATATTTTCGTAGTGCTTAGGCGAAGCCCTGCGGAGATATCTTCACCATCACCGTCACCACGCCGTCGGCCGGAACTCATCCACTACTTCGCCGTCTTGCTGGATCAAGAAGGCGAGGATGTCACCGAGCTGAACGTGTGCTGAACACGGAGGTGCCGTACATTCGGTACTCAATCGGTTGGAGCGCGAAGAAGTTCGACTACATCAACCGCGTTAACAAACGCTTTGGCTTATGGTCTATGAGCGTACGTAGACACACTCTCTCCTCTCGTTGCTATGCATCTCCTTGATAGATATTGTGTGTGTGTAGAAATTTTTTTGTTTTCCATGCAACGTTTCCCAACAGGCATGAGAAACAAATCATATGTTGAACACAAGATCATCTGAGAAACTAAAAGTATGTGGACATGTCGATGCCATCAGATGACATTTGTTCTTGGATCGGCGCAAGAAACGACATAGATAGGTTGTATAAAGATGTCTAGGAGATTCACTGTAATATTTTGAGAAGGTGTGCAAAAGGAATTTGATAGAGGCTCACCGAGTTTGACGAAACGATGCGATGAACTCGATGAACAGTGTTGACGGACATGCGGAATTCTGCGCGTATGATCAACGAAACACATTCTTTCTTCCCTGAATGGATTCATTGCATGGAGGAGAATCATCTGGCGCGAGGATTTTGATGGAGGTGCTTGAAGTCACCGGGAACAAGCACTGATGTCCATGGAGCAGCAGCACTTCATGGATGAATTTTGGAAGAACAGAGAAGGGAGAGGGCAGGAGGTGGTAGGGGATTGCAAGAGGAGGTGGAGACACACATATATATACTCACGGATTTGAGGACGGTTGAGAGAATCGGAGGGTGCTAGTGCCTGTACGTTTCAGCTTCCTGTGCGCATGTACGTTCAAGTGTGGGTGGAGCCGTGAGGAAGGAGAAGCGCTTGGGTTGGCGTTGGAAGATGGAAAGCGGAGAGAAATAAGGCAAGGGAAGAGTCAAGGAGAGGGAATTAAGGAGGCAGCGGTGACTTTCTGTGTGTTTCTCTCTGTATGTTTCTCTAGTGTATGGATGTGGGGTTTCTGTGTGTAGGTGACAAGGACAGGTTCAACTACCATGTGGTAAATGGGCTAAGGCCCATGTGGGAAAAAAGGAAGAAAAAAAAGAGACAGACTTTGACCCATTCGGTTGAGAAAGAAATAGAGATAGATAGAAAAGAGTGACATAGATTGGGCCTAGGTAACTCTGCCCATGGTTAGACAGATGGAAAACAATAATTAGATTTTCCTATGAGAAAATTATAGAAGGAACGAATTAGATTTTTTCTAAAAGAAAAATCTAGAAAAGGAATAGAAGATCAAACAACAATCAAAAGAAGTTCCAAAAATACAAATGCGCATAATTTAATAAGTCAAATACAAGAAACATAAAACCCAACTTAAAGTAAAGAAAAAAAACAAAAGTTTAATTTAAGTTGACATTAGTTCAAATTAAATCCTCCAAATTATTAAAGTCCAATTTAAGCTTTGTTAACAAATAAAGCAAATGGAATTTTCTCGCCCTGATTTTTGGAAAACTTTTTTTTAACATTCCGAGTATCGGGATGTTACATCGGACTTAAGGTCGACGATCGGGAAATTTACTTCCCACCCACCACCTACCTAGTCGCCACGGTCGATGATTTAACCAACGTATTAGACTATGATGAGGCCACGAACATGGATGAAGACACCGATGGCCTCGCAGAAGAGACCCCGCCCATGGTAAACACCGGCAGGTGGACTGTTACATCTACTTACGATGCCTACATGGTGGACAACCCCAACACCCCTCCAAGATGTCGACCAAGACGCAGAAGAGGCAATAAATGGGGAACCTAGTGGCAATAATGCAACTGCCGATAACGGCAACGCAGAAGCCGCCGACTCTGATGACCTCTGCTACTTCTTGAGCTTGCGTTGGTTTTTCCCTTAAAGAGGAAAGGGTGATGCAGCAAAGTAGAGATAAGTATTTCCCTCAGTTAGAGAACCAAGGTATCAATCCAGTAGGAGACAACGCACAAATCATCTAATACCTGCACAAACAATCAAACACTTGCACCCAACATGATAAAGGGGTTGTCAATCCGTTCACGGTCACTTGTAAAAGTGAGATCTGATAGAGATAGATAAAACTGAACAAAAGATAAAGTAAATATTTTTGGATTTTTTTGGTTTATAGATCGGAAAGTAAAAGATTGCAAAATAGTAGATCGAAAACTTATATGATGGAAAATAGTAGATCGAAAACTTATATGATGGAAAATAGACCCGGGGGCCATAGGTTTCACTAGAGGCTTCTCTCAAGATAGCAAATAATACAGTGGGTGAACAAATTACTGTCGAGCAATTGATAGAAAAGCGCAAAGTTATGGCGATATCTAAGGCAATGATTATGAAATATAGGCATCACGTCCGTGTCAAGTAGACCGAAATGATTCTGCATCTACTACTATTACTCCACACATCGACCGACTCCTGCCTGCATCTAGAGTATTAAGTTCATGAAGAACAGAGTAACGCATTAAGTAAGATGACATGATGTAGCGGAATAAACTCAAGCAATATGATGTAAACCCCATATTTTTATCCTCGATGGCAACAATACAATACGTGCCTTGCTGCCCCTACTGTCACTGGGAAAGGACACCGCAAGATTGAACCCAAAGCTAAGCACTTCTCCCATTGCAAGAAAAACCAATCTAGTTGGCCAAACCAAACCGATAATTCACAGAGAATTACAAAGATATCAAATCATGCATATAAGAATTCAGAGAAGATTCAAATAATATTCATAGATAAGCTGATCATAAATCCACAATTCATCGGATCTCGACAAACACACCGCAAAAGAAGATTACATCGGATAGATCTCTAAGAACAATGAGGAGAACATGGTATTGAGAATCAAAGAGAGAGAAGAAGCCATCTAGCTACTAGCTATGGACCCGTAGGTCTGAGGTAAACTACTCACGCTTCATCGGAAGGGCAATAGAGTTGATGTAGAAGCCCCCTCCGGCAGGGTGCTGAAAAAGGTCCCTAGATGGGATCTCACGGGTACAGAAGGTTGCGGCGGTGGAAAAGTGTTTTCGTGGATGCTTCTGAGGGTTTGGGAATATATGTGAATATATAGTATGAAGAAGTAGGTCGGTGGAGTCACATGGGGCCCACAAGGCAGGGGGGCGCACCCTACCCCCCTGGGCGCGCCCTCTCCCCTTGTTGCCTCCTCGTGGCTCTTCTGACTTGAACTCCAAGTCTCTGGGGTGTCTTCTGGTCCAAGAAAAATCATCGCGAAAGTTTTATTCCGTTTGGACTCCGTTTGGTATTCCTTTTCTGCGAAACTCAAAAACAAGGAAAAAACAGAAACTGGCACTGGGCTCTAGGTTAATAGGTTAGTCCCAAAAATAATATAAAATAGCATAATAATGCATATAAAACATCCAAAACAGATAATATTATAGCATGGAACAATAAAAATATATAGATACGTTGGAGACGTATCAAGCATCCCCAAGCTTAATTCCTGCTCGTCCTCGAGTAGCTAAATGATAAAAACAGAATTTTTGATGTGGAATGCTACCTAACATATTTATCCATGTAATTTTCTTTATTGTGGCATGAATGTTCAGATCCATAAGATTCAAAACAAAAATTTAATATTAACATAAAAACAATAATACTTCAAGCATACTAACAAGGCAATTATGTCTTCTCAAAATAACATGGCCAAAGAAAGCTTATCCCTACAAAATCATATAGTCTGGCTATGCTCCATCTTCATTACACAAAATATTCAAATCATGCACAACCCCGATGACAAGCCAAGCAATTGTTTCATACTTTTAATGTTCTCAAACCTTTTCAACTTTCACAAAATACATGAGCGTGAGCCATGGACATAGCACTATAGGTGGAATAGAATATGGTGGTTGTGGAGAAGACAAAAAAAAGGAGATAGTCTCACATCAACTAGGCGTATTAACGGGCTATGGAGATGCCCATCAATAGATATCAATGTGAGTGAGTAGGGATTGCCATGCAACGGATGCACTAGAGCTATAAGTGTGTGAAAGCTCAAAAGAAAACTAAGTGGGTGTGCATCCAACTTGCTTGCTCATGAAGACCTAGGGCAATTTGAGGAAGCCCATCGTTGGAATATACAAGCCAAGTTCTATAATGAAAATTTCCCACTAGTATATGAAAGTGACAAAATAGAAGACTCTCTATCATGAAGATCATGGTGCTACTTTGAAGCACAAGTGTGGAAAAAGGATAGTAGCATTGCCCCTTCTCTCTTTTTCTCTCATTTTTTTGGCTTCTTTGGCCTCTTTTTTTTATTTTTTGTCCAGAGTCTCATCCCGACTTATGGGGGAATCATAGTCTCCATCATCCTTTGCTCACATGGGACAATGCTCTAATAATGAAGATCATCACACTTTTATTTACTTACAACTCAAGAATTACAACTCGATACTTAGAACAAAATATGACTCTATATGAATGCCTCCGGCGGTGTACCGGGATGTGCAATGAATCAAGAGTGACATGTATGAAAGAATTATGAACGGTGGCTTTGCCACAAATACGATGTCAACTACATGATCATGCAAAGCAATATGACACTGATGAAGCGTGTCATAATAAAACGGAACGGTGAAAAGTTGCATGGAAATATATCTCGGAATGGCTATGGAAATGCCATAATAGGTACGTATGGTGGCTGTTTTGAGGAAGGTATATGGTGGGTGTATGGTACCGGCGAAAGTTGCGCGGCACTAGAGAGGCTAGCAATGGTGGAAGGGTGAGAGTGAGTATAATCCATGGACTCAACATTAGTCATAAAGAACTCACATACTTATTGCAAAAATCTATTAGTCATCGAAACAAAGTACTATGCGCATGCTCCTAGGGGGATAGATTGGTAGGAAAAGACCATCGCTCGTCCCCGACCGTCACTCATAAGGAAGACAATCAATAAATAAATCATGCTCCGACTTCATCACATAACGGTTCACCATACGTGCATGCTACGGGAATCAAAAACTTTAACACAAGTATTTCTACAATCCACAATTGCTCACTAGCATGACTCTAATATCACCATCTTTATATCTCAAAACAATCATTAGGAATCAAACTTCACATAGTATTCAATGCACTTTATATGAAAGTTTTTATTATATCCCTCTTGGATGTCTATCATATCAGGACTAAATTCATAACCAAAGAAAATTACCATGCTGTTTAGAGACTCTCAAAATAATATAAGTGAATCATGAGAGTTCAATAATTTCTATAAAATAAAGCCACCGCCGTGCTCTAAAAAGATATAAGTGAAGCACTAGAGCAAAATTGCCTAGCTCAAAAGATATAAGTGAAGCACATAGAGTATTCTAATAAATCACGATTCATGTGTGTCCCTCTCAAAAGGTGTGTATAGAAAGGATGATTGCGGCAAACTAAAAAGTAAAGACTCATATAATACAAGACGCTCCAAGCAAAACACATATCATGTGTTGAATAAAAATATAGCCTCAAGTAAAGTTACCGATAGACGAAGACGAAAGAGGGGATGCCTTCCGGGGCATACCCAAGCTTAGGCTCTTAGTTGTCCTTGAATATTACCTTGAGGTGCCTTGGGCATCCCCAAGCTTAGGCTCTTGCCACTCCTTATTCCATAGTCCATCAAATCCTTACCTAAAACTTAAAAACTTCACAACACAAAACTCAACAGAAAATCTCATAAGCTCCGTTAGTATAAGAAAATAAATCACCACTTTTGGTACTATTGTGAACTAATTCTTTATTTATATTGGTGTAATATCTACTGTATTCCAACTTTTCCATGGTTCATACCCCCCGATACTACCCATAGATTCATCAAAATAAGCAAACAACACAAAGAAAACAGAATCTATCAAAAACAGAACAGTCTGCGAAGATCAGAATTGTTATAATACTTATGTAACTCCAGAAATTCTGAAAAATTAGGAAAATATAGTAAATTTGCATATCAATATCTTGTAAAAAATTTAGTGTTTTTTAACTCTCTCGTGAATTATTAAAATTATGTAACTGGACGCAAAAGTTTCTGTTTTTCAGCAAGATCAAATCAACTATCACCGTAAGCCATCCCAAAGGTCTTACTAGGCACAAACACTAATTAATACACCAAAACACATCTAACCAGAGGCTAGATGAATTATTTATTGAAAAACATCAAGGAAAAATATTGGGTTGTCTCCCAACAAGCGCTTTTCTTTAAAGCCTTTTTAGATAGGCATTGAGATTTCGATGATGCTCACATGAAAGACAAGAATTGAAGCACAAAGAGAGCATCATAAAGCATGTGAAAAATGAGTTTAAGTCTAACATAGTTCCTATGCATAGACATTTTATAAGCAAACAAATTATCAAGACAAGAAAAACCTAGCATATGCAAGGAAGGAGAATAAAACATAGACAATCTCAACATGAAGAGAGGTAATTTAGCAACATAAAAATTTCTATGACCATATTTTCCTCTCTCATAATAATTACATGTGGGATCATATTCAAATTCAACAATATGGTTATCACATAAAATATTCTCTACATGATCCACATGCATGCAAAGTTGACACTCTTCCAAAATAGTGGGATTATCATAAAATAAAGTCATGACCTCTCCAAACCCACTTTTATCAAAAATTTCATAAGATTGACCATTCTCCAAATATGTGGGATCTAGAGTTGACACTCTTCCAAACCCACTTTCAATATTATTGCAAACATTATTATCGATCTTATATTCATCATGGGGCTTAAATAAATTTTCAAGATCATAAGAAGAATCACCCCAATCATGATCATTGCAACAAGTAGTGGACATAGCAAAACTAGCATCCCCAAGCTTAGGGTTTTGCATATCATCAACACAATTGACATTAATACAATTTATAATAACATCATTGCAATCATGCTTTTCATTCAAGGAGCTATCGCGAATCACTTTATAATTTTCTTCTTTCAACACTTCATCACAATTTTTAGATTCACGAATTTCAAGCAAAACCTCACAAAGATAATATAGTGCACTCAACTCACTAGCAATAGGTTCATCATAATTGGATCTCTTAAAAAGATTAGCAAGTGGATGAGGATCCATAAACTTTTAGCAAGCGAAGATGCAAGCAAAAAGAAGGCACATGGTAATACAAGCAAACAAAAGATCGAACGGAAAGAAGGCAAACAAAAAGGCAAATCTTTTTGAAAATCATTTTAGAAGTGGGGGAGAGGAAAATGAGAGTCAAATGGCGAATAATGTAATGCAAGAGATGAGAGTTTATGATGGGTACTTGGTATGTCTTGACTTGGCGTAGATCTCCCCGGCAACGGCGCCAGAAATTCTTCCTGCTACTTCTTGAGCTTGCGTTGGTTTTTCCCTTGAAGAGGAAAGGGTGATGCAGCAAAGTAGAGATAAGTATTTCCCTCAGTTAGAGAACCAAGGTATCAATCCAGTAGGAGACAATGCACAAATCACGTAATACCTGCACAAACAATCAAACACTTGCACCCAACGCGATAAAGGGGTTGTCAATCCCTTCACGGTCACTTGCAAAAGTGAGATCTGATAGAGATAGATAAAACTGAACAAAAGATAAAGTAAATATTTTTTGGTTTTTTTTGGTTTATAGATCGGAAAGTAAAAGATTGCAAAATAGTAGATCGAAAACTTATATGATGGAAAATAGTAGATCGAAAACTTATATGATGGAAAATAGTAGATCGGAAACTTATATGATGGAAAATAGACCCGGGGGCCATAGGTTTCACTAGAGGCTTCTCTCAAGATAGCAAATAATACAGTGGGTGAACAAATTACTGTCGAGCAATTGATAGAAAAGCGCAAAGTTATGACGATATCTAAGGCAATGATTATGAAATATAGGCATCACGTCCGTGTCAAGTAGACCGAAATGATTCTGCATCTACTACTATTACTCCACACATCGACCGACTCCTGCCTGCATCTAGAGTATTAAGTTCATGAAGAATAGAGTAACGCATTCAGTAAGATGACATGATGTAGAGGAATAAACTCAAGCAATATGATGTAAACCCCATATTTTTATCCTCGATGGCAACAATACAATACGTGCCTTGCTGCCCCTACTGTCACTGGGAAAGGACACCGCCAGATTGAACCCAAAGCTAAGCACTTCTCCCATTGCAAGAAAAACCAATCTAGTTGGCCAAACCAAACCGATAATTCACAGAGAATTACAAAGATATCAAATCATGCATATAAGAATTCAGAGAAGATTCAAATAATATTCATAGATAAGCTGATCATAAATCCACAATTCATCGGATCTCGACAAACACACCGCAAAAGAAGATTACATCGGATAGATCTCTAAGAACAACGAGGAGAACATGGTATTGAGAATCAAAGAGAGAGAAGAAGCCATCTAGCTACTAGCTATGGACCCGTAGGTCTGAGGTAAACTACTCACGCTTCATCGGAAGGGCAATAGAGTTGATGTAGAAGCCCTCCGTGATCGAATCCCCCTCCGGCAGGGTGCTGAAAAAGGTCCCTAGATGGGATCTCACGGGTACAGAAGGTTGCGGCGGTGGAAAAGTGTTTTCGTGGATGCTTCTGAGGGTTTGGGAATATATGTGAATATATAGTACGAAGAAGTAGGTCGGTGGAGTCATGTGGGGCCCACAAGGCAGGGGGCGCACCCTACCCCCCTAGGCGCGCCCTCCCCCCTTGTCGCCGCCTCGTGGCTCTTCTGACTTGAACTCCAAGTCTTTGGGGTGTCTTCTGGTCCAAGAAAAATCATCGCGAAAGTTTTATTCCGTTTGGACTCCGTTTGGTATTCCTTTTCTGCGAAACTCAAAAACAAGGAAAAAATAGAAACTGGCACTGGGCTCTAGGTTAATAGGTTAGTCCCAAAAATAATATAAAATAGCATAATAATGCATATAAAACATCCAAAACAGATAATATAATAGCATGGAACAATAAAAAATTATAGATACGTTGGATACGTATCAACCTCGAGGGAGACCATCAAGCTTCCCCAGGCTAGAACGGCACACCTGATGGACATCTCGAGGATTCAGATCACGACGACCTGTTTGAAGGGGCAGATGACAACTATATGCTGGAATCCGAGGAGGATGAAAGCCTCGGTACCGAGGACTTTGTCGTCCCGAAGACCCTTTCGAGCAAGAGCGCTTCCCGCGGTGCCTCATCGCAACATCTCGGAGCATGAAACGCAAGCAGTGATAGCTGCAGGCCAATACTGACGCACTAAATGAAAAGTGGGTCGAGGTGCTCTCCGCCGAACAAGACATGGAAAACCGACGCCGTAGTGCACCAAAATCATATCCACGTAGGTGTCTCTTGCCGGAGTTTGACGAGGAGCTCAACAACGACCACGACTGACCCCCTGGTGGGCAGGACAGGCCAACGCGGGAGAACCTCAATGACCGGCCACCCCCACGCCATTACGGCAAGGACCCCGCGGATTACCTAGACCCTCATGATGTTCGACATTGCATTGAGGCAAATAGGACACCTCCTCGGTCCATCTATGGATCAAGAGGACGCGCGCCTACCGGGCTGGATGGCTACGACGCCTGGATGGATAGGAACGGCCGTGCCTGAGACCAAGCCTATTCATGGCTCTCCCCCGACCTCCTACGGGATGCTCCTCGGTCCCGAGGTCTGGCCCACCCAATCTGCTTCACAGACAGGGTGATGGAACATCAATTCTCCGAAGGGTTCAAGACCATCAACATTGAATCGTACGATGGAACCACCAATCCAGCAGTATGGATCAAAGACTTCCTTCTCCATATACACATGGCCAATGGAGACGATCTCCATGCCATTAAATATTTTCTGCTCAAGATAAAGGGACCAGCTAGGCATTGTCTTAACAACCTGCCTCCACACTCTATTGGCAGCTGGGAGGCCCTAGAAGATGCTTTTCGAGCAAACTTCCAGGGCACGTACGTCCGCCCTCCGGACACCGATGACCTCAGCCGTGTCACCCAGCAGCCAGGCGAATCAGCCCGGAAATTTTGGAACAGGTTCCTCACTAAGAAGAACCAGATAATATATGGTTCCAAAGCTGAGGCCATCACCGCATTCAAGAACAATATCCGAGATGAATGGCTGGCCCGTCAGCTCAGCTAGGATAAACCGAGGACGATGGCTGCCCTCACCTCACTGATGACTCGCTTCTGCGCGGGAGAGGATAGTTGGATCACCCGCAGTTCCCACAATGGCGAGGCAGGCACCTGGGAAACACGTGATGCCAATGGAAAATCAAAGAGCAATAAAAACAAGCGTAGGTATAAAAATGGCGGCAACGATACAGAAGACGCCACGGTAAACGCAGGCTTCACCGGACCTAAATCCGGACGTAAGAAGAAGCCCTTTAAAGGGAACAAAGATAGACCTAGCCAGCTTGATAGACTCCTGGACCGCCCATGTGGAATCCATGGCACTCAGGATAAACCAGCAACCCACACTAACATGATTTGCTGGGTCTTTAAACAGGCTGGCAAGGTCGCGACAGAGGGTCCAAGTAAAACCCAGAACTGCAGTGAAAACGAGGATGAACCTCGGTGGCCCAATAATGGAGGCCAAGAAGTTTCTCGATGAGGTAACCGAGGGCTAATATGATATACGCTACTCACATCCCTAAAAAGGAGAGGAAGCGAGCACTTCGGGATGTCTACGCGTTGGAGCCAGTCGCCCCGAAGTTCAACCCCTGGTCGGCTTTCCCGATCACCTTTGATAAGCACGACCATCTGACCAGCATTAGACACGGCGGATCGGTGGCACTGGTCCTGGACCCAATTGTTGATGGTTACCATCTAACGCGCGTCCTCATGGACAGAGGAAGCAACCTCAACCTCGTTTATGAGGACACGGTTAAGAAGAGGGGCATCGACTCATCTCGGAGCAAACTGAGCACCACCACCTTTAAAGGTGTCATTCCAGGCATCGAAGCCCGCTACACCAGAATGGTCATGCTGGAAGTTGTCTTCGGCTCGCCTGAAAACTTCGGAAGGGAGGAGTTAATCTTCGACATCGTCCCCTTCCGGAGCGGGTATCATGTGCTTTTAGGGCGCATCACCTTGGCATGCTTCAACACAGTCCCGCACTATGCCTATCTCAAGCTCAAAATGCCAGGACCCAACGATGTCATAACAGTTAATGGTAACATCGAGCGCTCACTCCGGATGGAGGAGCAGACCGCGGCTTTTGCAACCAAGGTACAGGCGTCCGAGGAGGCAGCCCGCTGCAATAAACGCACCGCTAGCTCTTCGAAGCGCACCCGGGCCACACATATCGACCTCGGCCATATATCCCCGCATGCTAAATAGGGATACGGGCTCCTCGCGTACCCTCTCTGGATGGGACACTACGTCCCTAGGGTGCACAATTTTGCACTCAAGATTCCCTGGGCCGCCGAGGAGCCAATAATTTACTAAACATGTCGGAATGGTTCGGCCAAACAAACAACGCGGCTTCGAGCCATCACATAGGCAAGTCTCTGTCAAAGCAGCAGCCAAACACGACTACGCCAACGTGGCTTTAACCACGGAACGGACTTTGGCAGCACCTCCTTCAAGGAGCTCGGTCCATCAAACACCGGGAGCGGATAAAGGGTCGGAAGGGCATCAACCCCCACTAGTCTCCACCATTAATGGTGATAAGCTGGTTAATAGCATGGAAGTGCAGACGTGCGGCAGGAAGCGGACTGGGTTCCTAAAAATTCGAAGACGTATATCAGCCCTGTTTTCTTCCGTCTTTCTTTTTGCTTTTTATGATGTATTCTTTTAGTTCCTCTTGATGCAGATGGGCATGTAAAGGCTTGAAATTATGAAATAAAGAAATCATCCCCTTTAAAGGTCCTTCTCGTATTTCTTTAAAAGCACGGCCCCTGCGCTACAAAGAGACTCCTTAAAAAGATACAATTGTATTACAAGTCTGAAGTATTCAGCATCTCGGATTTTGGCTTTATATGCATCAGTTTCAAACCTAGATTTTGGTCAATAGTTGGGTTGCCCGGCTCCTATGTGTACCTCTTACGTTCCCGATAAATTCGGCTAAGGGTGTAACGGGAGAACCACTACGATAGTGCCACCAGGTCAATTGGCAGAGCGCCTCAATGGAGAAAGCCAAAAACTGACTATCTAGATAGGCGCAAACTGGTCGGCCATCCGTAGACCGCGTCAAGCGATGTGACGATAGAGATCACCCGTGTCAAACGAAGGGCTTCAATTTTTAGCTGAAGTGTGTCATGGCCTAGACCTCGGCCTATCAGGCCAACCACTTCCCCCACCGGGGGCTGGTCATCAGCCCCCACAGTCAAACTCCTAGGACTAATTGAAAGCTCTCAAGCCACTATAGTCTGATTGCCTCATTCCTATAAGTAGAGGACCGCCTTCGGGTACCGAGACGTCGGCTAAGGGTCAAACCTGCATGTCGAAACACAATTTGTATAATCTACACTGGGGCGGAAGCCAACGACTGGCCACTTTCAAATTAAAACAAGTCACCCAGGAGGTAAAAATAATCGAAAAACATATATGGAATTTGTAACACCCCATGTATTAAGCTACAGTGATCATCCTTTTGATTATGCCATGTCATCATGATTATCAGTGCCTAATCATGATTTGCATTCAGCACCTAACTCAAGATTCAAATTAAAACTAAAGTGGAAAATAAAAGTTGTCCAAACCTGAAAACCAAAATGTGCCTCATGTTGCAAATATTCCCAAAGCATGGATAAAAATGATTGCAACATTTAATAGAGTTGGGAAAGAACTCAAACAACAAGAAACAGCAGCAAACAACACTATTTCATACCTTTTTAATTAAATAAAATCCCAAATGAAAACCTTTGGACTCAAAACCTTTTTATAATAGTGGCATATCATGCACTGCTATTATTGGACTATGTCTCATATTTTGCAAAAGTATTTTGGAATGAAATTAAAAGGCAAAACAGTAAAGAAAAAGAAAAACAGAAAAGAAAAGAAGAAATGGAAAAGTGCCCCTGTGCACTTAAGCCCACAGCCGCACAGGAGCCGGCCCAGCCCAACTAGCCCCCCTCCCCCTACCCCCTGACGCCGCAGGTGCGCTGTCGAACAGCTAGCGCGCGCGTGCCCCCCCCCTTCTCCTCGGTCGACGCCGCGCCGTTCCGCGCTCGCCAGTGGGGATAACAACCCCTCCTCCACCCCCAGGACGAACTCTAGCTGCCTCCCTCTCCCTCTGCATCGCCTTCCTCCGCACACCCGAGCGCCGCCATGGCCGTGGTCCTGTGAAGCACGCGGCCACCGGCCTTCACTCGCCTCGCCGACGCGCTCACCAGCTCCGCCGACCTCTTGTCCTTCCTCTCCGGCCATCAACTCAAGCCGGGGGCCGCTACAGCTCCGGGATCGAGCCCTTTCCTCAAGCTCGATCCACCGGCCATCTTCTTCAACCACGGCGCCGCTGCTGCTCCTAAGCCCTCGCCGGACCTTCTTGTGTCCCCACGGTGAGCCATCTCCTCTCCTCTCCCTTCTCGTTTCCTTCCCACGCGTGTAGCCGTCGCTCCCACCGAGGCCGAGCTCGCCGCCGCTTGATCTCCTCGCCGGCCTTGTTCCGGTGGCCTCACGGCCGCGTGGCGCTGTCCAACATGTTCGCCCGCTCCCGTAGATCACTTCCACGCCTCGTGTTCGAGCCGCAGCGCGCTACACTGCTGTTTTCGCTGTCACCCGAACACCACCGCCGCCATACGTCAGGGCCGGCGATGTTCCAGCCACCCCGCGGCCTCGCGTTCATCGTCACTGGACGCGGCACGGACTGCCCGATCGAACGCAAAAGAAATCGCGTGAAATGGGCCTCTGCGGCGGAATTCCGAGCCTCTCCGGCGAACTCGCCGCCGCGGAGAGCTCGCCGGAGCAGCTCCGGCGCCGTTTCCGGCGTCGCTGACGTGGCAGTCCACGTGGACCTCCCCCACAGTCGCTGCCACTGGGCCCCTGGGTCCCGTTGACCCAGTCAAATGCTGACTGGGCAACGCCCAGTCACTGCCAGTGGGCCCCGCGTGGGCCCTGTTGACCATTCAACTGGTCTGTTGACCGCTGACGCAGTGATGACACCAGGATGATGTCATAATTCATTTTCTGACGAATTTAAATAAATATTTAAATTCTAGAAATTAATAAAACTTTAGAAAATCATATCTTTTAATCCGTAACTCGGATGAAAATACTTTCTACATGAAAATTGCTCAGAATGACGAGACGAATCCGAATAAGCGGTCCGTTCATCCGTCACACGTCACTAGCATAGCGAACGTGCATCCGTTCCCCTCTTTTCGTATGTCCGAAATGCCGGACACCGGGAATACTTTCCCGGATGTTTTTCTCTATCGTCGGTATTACCTAGCACTACGATAGAACACCGCTAGCTCTGCTTATTGACATGTCATGCTCTTGTTTGCTTTGTATTTACTGTTTCTTCCCCCTCTTCTCTCTCGTTAGACCCCGACGTTGTCCCCGAGACTGACGCAACTCAGGAGTCCGACGCCACCGTTGACGACCTTGCCCTTGCGGCCGAGCAACCAGGCAAGCCCCCCCTTTGATCATCCTGATATCGCCCATTCTATTTTCTCATGCTTGCATTAGAATTGCTGCTGTTACTGCTTTACCTATTCTGATGCATAGCCTGTTTATTGTAACCTGCTGTTGATAATTACCTGCATATCCTAAACTGCTTAGTATAGGCTGGGTAGAGACCTATCAGTGACCCCACTTATCCCAACTGCCCCGCTGGATTATCAGAAGACCCGATCAACGGGATTGAAGACCAGGCCCCGGCACCGCACATCACCCCCTTAGTTGTAACGACACTGCAGCATTACTATCGAGTGCCGAGGGTGATACCTCGTGTAGCACTTCTGATGTTAACTCTATAGAGTAGCTATTCGGTTGTGGTCATCGAGGGTGATTCCTCCTTCGCCACTTCCGGTAACGACGATGTCGTGCAACACATCAAGTGTGAACCCATCGAGGGTGATTCCTCCGAGTTCACCTTGACGGATACATCGAGTGGGAATTCAATGAGGGTGATACCTCGGATTCCTCTGATGTTATGGACACACGGATACTTGGACTTTACACTGTTACTTGGATAGGCGGGTCGACCCTGAGGGGTACCCGCGTGCGCCTAAGAGGCGAGTGTTGTGAAGACGGGTGCCTGTGTGGTGCCCGAGTGGTGAATACGAGGCGTGGCCGGGCATTCTTGGCCCTTGCCGCAAATCCTCGAGACGGGGCGATGGGGTCACATCTTTCGTGAGTCTCTGCTCGTTACCGCAAGCCCAAGGTACTAGCGATTTGGATATTTGATCCGAGCAGGCCTCTGGCCTGATAGCACTAACCATCACGTGGGCATAGTATGGGCGTTCTGCATCGTAGCATCAGCCGACAGTTCTGTCAGACGTCCAGTTCAGCATTGTGGCCGGGTCGGATCGTGCCGTTGGCGCTGGTATCCACCCTGCTCGCAACGACCCGGAGTGCACAGGGCGACGGCCCAAGACCCCTGAGCGCTTAGGATGTAGACCGGCGGGGACCTCTCTGCTGAGCTCTAGGTAGGGCTGCGGTGTATCGTTTGGCCGAGGCCGGGCATGACCCAGGAAAGTGTGTCAGGCCGGAGTTAATCGAGCGTGTTGGGTAAGTTGGTGCACCCCTGTAGGGAAGAAAACTTCTAGCGATAGCCGGTCCTACGGTAAAGGGCACTCGGAGTTGTATCCTGATTGATACAATTTAGAACTGGATACTTGGATACTATGGCTCTGGGATTGCTTCTCGCAGGGAGTTGAGAAGGGATCTCAGGATGAGGTTGATGACGGTATGGCTCTGGGATTGCTTTCTCGCAGGGAGTCGAGAAAGGATCTCTGGGTGAGGTTGAGACTTAATGATACTGCTACATTGTATTGTACTGTTCTACTCTCTTCTATTGCTGCAAGACCGCTGAAGATGCTAGTCTTCGATAGGACTAGGCTTTCCTCTCTATTCTGGCATTTCTGCAGCCCAGTCCACATAATACAGCCTCTCTTTGAAAATGTTGCATATGTAGTGTAGATCCTCGCTTGCTGAGTACTTCTGAGTACTCACGGTTGCTTTGTTTTCCTTTCCCCCCCCCATATCAGTTTGTCGTGACCAGAGGATGGATCCCCCTGAGACAGATGCCCCGTCGATCGACTACCACTACTACCCCGAGGGTGGTTACTACTACGAGCTTGCCGTCGACCAGGAGTAGGTTCGGAGGGTCCCAGGCAGGAGGCCTGCGCCTTTCGATCGTAGTGTTTTATTTTGCCCTGCCTTCTTAAAGGCCTTTCTGTTTCTCTTTTATATCTGTACTCAGATATTTGATGCTTCCGCTGACGCTTGTATGCCATCGAGCTATGTATTCGAGCCCTCGAGGCCCTGGCTTGTAATATAAAGCTTGTATGACTTTATTTATGTTTTAGAGTTGTGTTGTGATATCTTCCCGTGAGTTCTTAGGCTTGATCGTGTGCATTTGCATGTATAATTAGTGCACGATTGAGCTTGGGGCGTCACAAGTTGGTATCAGAGCCGACTGCCTGTAGGAATCCCCCTTTCCAACTCCTTGGCCGAAGTTGAGTCTAGTAACCGAAAACTGTTTTACTAACTTGGCTGTGTGGCTTACGGGCCCACGTCACCAATTGGGTGGTATTAGGATCTTTTACTCCTCGACCTTTACTCTGGGACTCTGATCTCTCCTCTATTCGGGTTAAAATTTTACTAACTCCAACATTAGGTTCTCGTGATCACATCCACCCGGTGTTCTGAAAATATCCCCCCTTGCTCCAACATTGTGGGCCAGGTTCTGCTTGTAGGATCCTCTTATCGAGGGCACCCTGTATTGTCACTTGCAGATTCCTCGCTCCAATAGTTTTCTCCGACATTGATGTAGCCTTTGCTATGTCTCGTTGTGTACTTCCTTGCCGCGTGCCTGCGCGCCGCCTAGATGTCTAGCCCTCCCCTTTCAGCTGTCGTAATGCCGGATTGTAACCGAGGCTATGTGTGGCTTTGAATGTCTGGTGCGAATATGCTGAAGTATCTATTGCACTTCCTTCTATTGTGCGTGATACTTCATGAATCATTCCATACACCTGCAGTTCTTCTTGCTAAACTGCCCCTGTTGATTTGGCAGGATGGCTGACGATCCTCCACCTCCACCCTATATTGCCACAATGATGCAGCAGTTTGAACTCAACCGTCAGCAGTTTGAGCTCAACCGTCAGTTTATGACCGGAGTATTGGCTCAATTCCCAACTCAGAATGCTCAGCAACAGAATGCTCCAATAACTCTGCCAGAATTTGTGTGCCTCAGTCCATCAATTTTCCGCAACTCCACCAATCCTATGGATGCTGATGATTGGCTTCGTGACATCCTGTTTGAGATGGAATCGGCTAATGTTGCCACTGACAGTTACGTCACCTTTGCGACATTCCACTTGAAGGGTCCCGCTGCTCAATGGTGGGAAAGCCACAAGGCTATGTTGCCTGCAGAGACTGTAACCACTTGGCAGGAATTTCAGTCAGCTTTTCATGCACGTTACATTCCTCAAGGTCTGATGGACCAGAAGAAGCAGGAGTTCCGTAAACTCTCTCAGGGTAAAATGACTGTGGATGAATATCAGAGGAAATTCCTTGAATTATCCCGCTATGCTGCGGATGACGTCGACCCCGACACTCGCAAGCAGGAGAAATTCCGTGGAGGACTACGTACTGATATAAAACTTGCACTTGCTGTCCATGATTGCACAGAATTCGCAACGCTTGTCAGCAAATCTTTCCAAATTGAAACAGCTCTGACTGAATGCCAGGAGTCGCTCAAGCGCACTCATGGAGCTGGCTCATCCTCGGGTCAGCTTGTTCAGAAGCGTCGAGTCTGGATCCCACACAATGTTCATCATCAACCGGCTCCAACACCAAGGCCGTCATATGTTGCATCTCGTCTGCCTTCACCGCCGAGACAGCTTACGGTTCATGATGGACCGCCTGATGCTATGGCTTCTCATCAGGTGGCGCCACGTCCTCCTAATGGTCGTAAGAAGAATTGTCGAAACCGCCGACTCAGAAACCGTAATGTCATACCATCTACTGTTGTACTCGGCCATGCCAATCACGTCAATGTTGAAAAGGCTCAGAGGGAACCGACTATCGTCCTGGGAACACACTCTGTGAATTCAGTGCCAGCTTCTGTTCTTTTTGATTCAGGTGCATCACATTCCTTCGTGTCCTAGCAATTTGCACAATTGCATGGGTTAGCTATGAGCTCATTACCCACTCCTTTAGAAATCATCACTCCACATTCCCGGTGGCAAACCAAAATGGTAAGTCACAACAATCAGATCAGAATTGAAGGGTTGATGTTCTCTGCTTCCCTTATTGCTCTTGGACCTTCCGACATAGACATCATTCTCGGTATGGACTGGTTGACCGCCCATAATGCTTTGATTGACTGTGCCGCTAAGAAAGTCCAACTTACCCATTCTTCGGGCCAGACAGTCAGATACTCAGCCCGAATAGCTCAAAATGCTGAGAGCCAGATATATGTTCTGAATGCATTGAACGCCTCACCTCTTGAAGGCATCGAGAACGTTCTAGTTGTTCGTGATTTTCAAGATGTATTTCCAGAAGAACTTCCAGGAATACCCCCTACTAGAGCTGTCGAGTTTGTCATCGACTTGAAGCCTGGCACTACCCCTATTGCGAAGCGTCCTTATAAAATGCCTCCGCACCACCTTCTTGAACTTAAGGAGGAAATCGACATGTCACTTAAGAAAGGTTTCATCCGTCCCAGTTCCTCTGCTTGGGGAGCACCTTCACTCTTCGTTAAGAAGAAGGATGGAACTAACCGATTGGTTCAGGATTATCGGCCCATTAACCAAGCCACAATCCAGAACAAATATCCGCTTCCTCGGATCAATGATTTGTATGATCAACTTGCTGGATCATCGGTGTTTTCTAAACTCGACTTGAGGTTGGGTTATCATCAGATCCGTGTTCGTGAAGAGGATATTCCCAAGACTGCATTTGTTACTCATTATGGCTCCTACGAGTACACTGTCATGTCATTTGGCTTAACAAATGCTCCAGCCACATTCTCCCATCTGATGAATTACATCTTCATGGATTACCTCGACAAGTTCGTCGTGGTTTATCTAGATGATATTCTGGTATATTCGAAGAATAAGGAAGAACATGCCGAACACCTCCGTCTTGTACTGGAAAGGCTCCGAGAACACCAGTTGTATGCCAAATACTCCAAATGTGAATTCTGGCTTTCTGAAGTAACGTATCTTGGTCATGTGATCTCCAAGGATGGAATTGCTGTTAACCCAGAACGAGTTCAGGCTATTCTTGACTGGACTTCTCCGAAGAACGTCAAGCAAGTGAGAAGTTTTCTCGGCCTTGCAAGCTATTGCCGTCGATTTGTTGAGAACTTTTCTAAGATTGCTAAGCCTTTGACTGATCTGCTTCACAAGGGCGTTAAATTTGAATGGACAGAAAAATGTCAGGAAAGTTTCCAAACACTCAAAGACAAGCTAACATCTGCCCCAGTACTATCTCCTCCGGATACCCGCAAAGACTTTGTGATTTATTGTGACACATCCCGTGAAGGATTAGGCTGTGTCCTAATGCAAGAGCGTAAAGTGATTGCTTATGGCTCTCGTCAGTTGCGCCCACATGAAGAGAATTATCCGGTACATGATCTAGAACTAGCTGATGTGATCTATGCATTGCAGTTGTGGCGACATTACCTTCTCGGTAATCATTGCGAGATCTACACGGATCATAAAAGTCTGAAGTACTTATTTACTCAACCATCTCTAAACCTCCGTCAGCAAAGATGGATGGAGGCCATTACATACTATGATTTGGGTATTTCCTATACCCCTGGCAAGGCTAACGTGATGGCTGATGCCTTAAGCCGCAAGTCCTATTGCGACAACCTCATGGTTAGGCGAGCTCAACCTCGTCTTTTTGAAGAACTGCGCAAGCTGAATCTGCGGATTGTTCCACAGGGTTCTCTTAATAACCTTGTGATACAGCCAGATCTTGAGAAAGCTGTTAAGAACGCGCAAGCTAAGGATGCTGAAATTGATTTGATGAAGAAAAATCTTCACCTAGAAAAGTACAGGGATTTCTCGTTGTCTCAAGATGGAACCTTGTATTTCAGAAACCGCATTGTGGTACCTCGCTTCGAGCTTATGACTGACAAAGTCATGAAGGAGGCAAATGATACCCCATTGTCTATTCATCCGGGTAGCACCAAGATGTATCATGATCTCCGTCAAAGGTACTGGTGGTCTAGAATGAAGCAGGACATTGCTCGTTATGTTGCCGAATGTGATGTGTGCCTTCGCGTTAAAGCAGAACATCAGAAACCAGCTGGAATTCTGCAACCACTTCGTATTCCTCTATGGAAATGGGATAAGGTTCAGATGGATTTCGTTACAGGACTTCCCAGGTCACAGAAGGGTCACGATGCTATTCTTGTCGTCGTCGACCAACTTTCTAAAGTTGCACACTTTCTGCCCGTCAAGGAAACTATCACTGCTAGTCAGTTAGCAGAGTTGTATATCTCCAGAATTGTTTCACTCCACGGTATTCTGAAGGAAATCAGTTCGGACCGTGGCGGTCTTTTCACTTCCAAATTCTGGGAAAGTTTCCAAACAGCTATGGGAACTCATATTACCTGGAGTTCAGCTTATCACCCCCAATCCCAAGGCCAAGTCAAGCGATTCAACCAAGTGCTTGAAGACATGCTGCGAGCTTGTATTATTTCTTTCGGCAAGAAGTGGGAAGAATCTCTCCCGTATGCCGAGTTCTCTTATAACAACAGCTATCAAGCCAGCTTGAAAATGCCTCCCTTTGAAGTTCTATATGGACGTAAGTGTCGAACCCCTCTGAATTGGTCAGAAACTGGGGAACGACCGCTTGTGGGTCCGTATATTATTCAACACGCCGAAGAACAAGTCAATATCGTTCGAAAAAATCTCAAGGCGGCTCAGGACCGCCAGAAGAGCAACTATGATCGCAAACGATGGGGTTTGACTTATCAACCTGGTGATCAAGCTTATCTGCGTGTCACTCCTATGAAGGGCACTCACCGTTTTGGAATCAAGGGCAAGCTAGCTCCACGCTACATTGGTCCTTTCAGCATAATTGCTAGACGTGGTCAAGTGGCATATAAATTGGAGTTGCCGCCGCAATTCTCTCATATCCACGACGTCTTCCATGTGTCGCAACTTCGTCGTTGCTTCAAGGAATCTCCGCACCGAGCTGTGGATCCCGAGAAGCTCAAACTGCATGATGATCTTTCATATAAGGAGCATCCGATCCGCATTCTCGATGAAGCTGAACGTCGGACCCGTCAGAAGGTTACCAAGTTCCTCAAAGTGCAGTGGTCAAATCATACTGAAGATGAAGCCACTTGGGAACGCGAGGATAATCTTCTAGCGGAATACCCCGAACTTTTTTCCTTCTACCTCTTAATTCTCGGGACGAGAATTCTTGTTAGTGGAGGAGATTTGTAACACCCCATGTATTAAGCTACAGTGATCATCCTTTTGATTATGCCATGTCATCATGATTATCAGTGCCTAATCATGATTTGCATTCAGCTCCTAACTCAAGATTCAAATTAAAACTAAAGTGGAAAATAAAAGTTGTCCAAACCTGAAAACCAAAATGTGCCTCATGTTGCAAATATTCCCAAAGCATGGATAAAAATGATTGCAACATTTAATGGAATTGGGAAAGGACTCAAACAACAAGAAACAGCAGCAAACAACACTATTTCATACCTTTTTAATTAAATAAAATCCCAAATGAAAACCTTTGGACTCAAAACCTTTTTATAACAGTGGCATATCATGCACTGATATTATTGGACTATGTCTCATATTTTGCAAAAGTCTTTTGGAATGAAATTAAAAGGCAAAACAGTAAAGAAAAAGAAAAACAGAAAAGAAAAGAAGAAATGGAAAAGTGCCCCTGTGCACTTAAGCCCACAGCCACACAGGAGCCGGCCCAGCCAAACTAGCCCCCCCTCCCCCTACCCCCTGACGCCACAGGCGTGCTATCGAACAGCTAGCACGCGCGCGCCTGGCCACCCCCCCTTCTCCTCGGTCGACGCCGCGCCGTTCCGCGCCCTCCAGTGGGGATAACAACCCCTCCTCCACCCCCAGGACGAACTCTAGCTGCCTTCCTCTCCTTCTGCGTCGCCTTCCTCCGCACACCCGAGCGTCGCCATGGCCGTGGTCCCGTGAAGCACGCGACCACCGGCCTTCACTCGCCTCGCCGACGCGCTCACCAGCTCCGCCGACCTCTTGTCCTTCCTCTCCGGCCATCAACTCAAGCCGGGGGCCGCTACAGCTCCGGGATCGAGCCCTTTCCTCAAGCTCGAGCCACCGGCCATCTTCTTCAACCACGGCGCCGCTGCTGCTCCTAAGCCCTCGCCGGACCTTCTTGTGTCCCCACGGTGAGCCATCTCCTCTCCTCTCCCTTCTCGTTTCCTTCCCGCGAGTGTAGCCGTCGCTCCCACCGAGGCCGAGCTCGCCGCCGCTTGATCTCCTCGCCGGCCTTGTTCCGGTGGCCTCACGGCCGCGTGGCGCTGTCCAACGTGTTCGCCCGCTCCCGTAGATCACTTCCACGCCTCGCGTTCGAGCCGCAGCGCGCTACACTGCTGTTTTCGCTGTCACCCGAACACCACCGCCGCCATACGTCGTCGCCGGCGATGTTCCGGCCACCCCGCGGCCTCGCGTTCGTCATCACTAGACGCGGCACGAACTGCCCGATCGAACGCAAAAGAAATCGCGTGAAACGGGCCCCTGTGGCGGAATTCCGAGCCTCTCCGGCGAACTCACCGCCGCGGAGAGCTCGCTGGAGCAGCTCCGGCGCCTTTTCCGGCGTCGCTGACGTGGCAGTCCACGTGGACCTCCCCCACAGTCACTGCCACTGGGCCCCTGGGTCCCGTTGACCCAGTCAAATGCTGACTGGGCAATGCCCAATCACTGCCAGTGGGCCCCGCGTGGGCCTCGTTGACCAGTCAACTGGTCTGTTGACCGCTGACGCAGTGATGACGCCAGGATGACATCATAATTCATTTTCTGACGAATTTAAATAAATATTTAAATTCCAAAAATTAATAAAACTTTAGAAAATCATATCTTTTAATCCGTAACTCGGATGAAAATACTTTCTACATGAAAATTGCTCAGAACGACGAGACAAATCCGAATATGCGGTCCGTTCGTCCGTCACACGCCCCTAGCATAGCGAATGTGCATCCGTTCCCCTCTTTTCGTCTGTCTGAAATGCCGGACACCGGGAATACTTTCCCGGATGTTTTTCTCTATCGCCAGTATTACCTAGCACTACGATAGAACACCGCTAGCTCTGCTTATTGACATGTCATGCTCTTGTTTGCTTTGTATTTACTGTTTCTTCCCCCTCTTCTCTCTCGTTAGACCCCGATGTCGTCCCCGAGACCGACGCAACTCAGGAGCCCGACGCCACCGTTGACAACCTTGCCCTTGCCGCCGAGCAACCAGGCAAGCCCCCCCTTTGATCATCCCGATATCGCCCATTCTATTTTGTCATGCTTGCATTAGAATTGCTGCTGTTACTGCTTTACCTATTCTGATGCATAGCCTGTTTATTGTAACCTGATGTTGATAATTACCTGCATATCCTAAACTGCTTAGTATAGGCTGGGTAGAGACCTATTAGTGACCCCACTTATCCCGACTGCCCCGCTGGATTATCAGAAGACCTGATCAACGGGATTGAAGACCAGGCCCCGGCACCGCACATCAACCCCTTAGTTGTAACGACACTGCAGCGTTACTATTGAGTGTCGAGGGTGATACCTCGTGTAGCACTTCTGATGTTAACTCTGTAGAGTAGCTATTCGGTTGTGGTCATCGAGGGTGATTCCTCCTTCACTACTTTTGGTAACGACGCTGTCATGCAACACATCAAGTGTGAACCCATCGAGGGTGATTCCTCCGAGTTCACCTTGATGGATACATCGAGTGGGAATTCAACGAGGGTGATACCTCGGATTCCTCTAATGTTATGGACACACGGATACTTGGACTTTACACTGTTACTTGGATAGGCGGGTCGACCCTGAGGGGTACCCGTGTGCGCCTGAGAGGCGAGTGTTGTGAAGACGGGTGCCTGTGTGGTGTCCGAGTGGTGAGTACGAGGCGTGGCCGGGCATTCTTGGCCCTTGCTGCAAGTCCTCGAGACGGGGCGATGGGGTCACATCTTTCGTGAGTCTCTGCTCGTTACCGCAAGCCCAAGGTACTAGCGATTTGGATATTTGATCCGAGCAGGCCTCTGGCCTGATAGCACTAACCATCACGTGGGCATAGTATGGGCGTTCTGCATCGTAGCATCAGCCGACAGTTCTGTCAGACGTCCAGTTCAACATTGTGGCCGGGTCGGATCGTGCCGTTGGCGCTGGTATCCACCCTGCTCGCAACGACCCGGAGTGCACAGGGCGACGGCCCAAGACCCCTGAGCGCTTAGGATGTAGACCGGCGGGGACCTCTCTGCTGAGCTCTAGGTAGGGCTGCGGTGTATCGTTTGGCCGAGGCCGGGCATGATCCAGGAAAGTGTGTCCGGCCGGAGTTAATCGAGCGTGTTGGGTAAGTTGGTGCACCCCTGCAGGGAAGAAAACTTCTATCGATAGCCGGTCCTACGGTAAAGGACACTCGGAGTTGTATCCTGATTGATACAATTTAGAACTGGATACTTGGATACTATGGCTCTGGGATTGCTTCCCGCAGGGAGTCGAGAAGGGATCTCAGGACGAGGTTGATGACGGTATGGCTCTGGGATTGCTTTCTCGCAGGGAGTCGAGAAAGGATCTCTGGGTGAGGTTGAGACTTAATGATACTACTACATTATAGTGTACTGTTCTACTCTCTTCTATTGCTGCAAGACCGCTGAAGATGCTAGTCTTCGATAGGACTAGGCTTTCCTCTCTATTCTGGCATTTCTGCAGCCCAGTCCACATATACAACCTCTCTTTGAAAATGTTGCATATGTAGTGTAGATCCTTGCTTGCTGAGTACTTCTGAGTACTCACGGTTGCTTTGTTTTCCTTTCCCCCCCCCCATATCAGTTTGTCATGACCAGAGGACGGATCCCCCTGAGACAGATGCCCCGTCGATCGACTACCACTACTACCCCGAGGGTGTTTACTACTACGAGCTTGCCGTCGACCAGGAGTAGGTTCGGAGGGTCCCAGGCAGGAGGCCTGCGCCTTTCGATCGTAGTGTTTTATTTTGCCCCGCCTTCTTAAAGGCGTTTCTATTTCTCTTTTATATCTGTACTCAGATATTTGATGCTTCCGCTGACGCTTGTATGCCATCGAGCTATGTATTCGAGTCCTCGAGGCCCTGGCTTGTAATATAAAGCTTGTATGACTTTATTTATGTTTTAGAGTTGTGTTGTGATATCTTCCCGTGAGTCCTTAGGCTTGATCGTGTGCATTTGTGTGTATGATTAGTGCATGATTGAGCTGGGGGCGTCACAGAATTTAAAGCCATAGACATTCAAGCAAAAGATAATGTTTTATACATTTCACAAACTTCGGCATTCCAAAGTACTACCTAATAATACAATGTGTCTTTTGGACACGTGGTCTCGGTCATCCGAGCTCCCTCCTCCATCTCGGGATAGAACTGCTCCGCAGTGCGAGGTTTGTCCACTGGTGGTCCCGTGGCCATAGTCACTGCGTTGACCTTGCACCAATGTGTCTTCACGCAGGCATACGCCCTCCGCACTCCTTCAAAGCATGCAGACCTCTTCCAGTTATCGGCACAAGACACAGTCCCCGCAGGCGCATCACAAGACCAAAGAGGCTACCCAGAAGGGCGTCAGTAGGCCATAGCGCGACACAGAGGTCTTGTAGAGCCGACTTCGCCATGCGAAGTAGCTCGGCCAGCTGCTTCATGCTATTGTTCAGCAGATGCGATGCCGGAGACCCTGGGAACTGCCCCCAAAAGGCCTTCTCCACTTCATGTCCCGCCAGCTGGTTGAAGTGCGCAATGGCATCGACCACGCTCTACGGGAGATCTGCGAAGACGTTTGTGGAATGCCACAGCTGGGTGAGCTCGACGCACCCTTTGCTGCCAAATACACACTGAAGTAAGTATTTCTTACCCGAGGTGATTTGCTCCAACTGCTGGAGCACCTCGCGGTCCGCCCGGGCCGCGGTCTTGAGGTCTGCATGGGCAAGTTGGAGCTTTTCGAGCTCCTCCTTAGTTCGCCGCCCCTCGTCTTGAAGCTTGTCGCATGCTTCAAACATGCCCTTTAGGGTCTCTTCGACCTGAAGAACTAGCGCCCGGTCCTTGTCCCTGACCTTCTTTTCGGCGGCTCGGACCTTCTCCGCCTCCGTGGCCGCAACCTCTCGCTGCTTTACCTCCTACCGAGCCTTTTCAAGCTTGGCCTTGAGCGTCTCAAGCTCAGCTAACGCTGATGTCATTAAAACAGTTCAGCCTTAGTCTTTAATCTAGCAAAACCTATCATAACTCTTTCATGTAATGGATTAGGCAAGTTTAACTTGCTCACCTTGAGACTACTCGAATCTCTGGTTCACTAGGTTGAGGTCCTCCTGGGACCTCTCAAGCTGTCGGTTCATCTCCGCTAACTCCTCGGAGACGGAGCTCAGAACCGAGGTCGACACCTGCCAACAAAAACTTTATTGCGACGCCCACATGCTAAATTATTAAATATCCAGGTTGATTTCCATACGCAACGCCCTGGGGGCTACATGACAGGCTCCTACTAAGTCATACGACCCCAACGCCGGTTTCCTGAAACCAACTTTGGGCTCAGAGGCTACTCACTCACTAAGCCGTTTAGAAGGCTGTGATGACATCTCTTCGTACTAGTACATAAACCTTTAAATAAACCAAGTAAAAGGGTAGGGGCATACCTCGAAGCTTGTTACGAGTCTCTTGAAGGCCTCATGCAAGCCGGCCCCCGCGGACCAGAAGCTCTGTAACGCCTTGCCTATTGAGGCGTGGTGCTCTTCCTTAACACTACTAGGAAATACCTTATAGATAGATGCTTAGAAGTAGCGAGGGGTATAAACCCCACGCTACTACTAATTAGTAGTAGCGTGGGTTATAAACCCACGCTACTACTAAGTTGATAGTAGTAGCGCGGGGTATAAAGCCCACGCTACTACTAAGTGGTCTGCACCGTGCCCTCCGGGACAGGCCGTAGTAGTAGCGCGGGGTATAAACCCGCGCTACTACTAAGTGGATAGTAGTAGCGCGGGGTATAAACCCCACGCTACTACTAAGTGGTCTCCACCGTTCCCCCGAGACAGGCCGTAGTAGTAGCGTGGGGTATAAACCCAGCGCTACTACTATCATGTATACACATAGCGCGCAAAGGCCCAAACCGAAACCCACACTCTCTTGATTCCCCTTCTCCCTCCCACGCGCGATGCCCTTCCTCACCCATCGCCACTGCCAGCCTTGCACCTCGACATCTCCCCCAAATCCGGTGACCTCCTCTCCCACCGCAGCCCCTTCCCCTGCACCTCCTTCCTCCTCCTTCTCCGCTGCTGCAAGGAGATGGAGATCCAGCAGAGCACCATCCATGGCGATGGCCAGATCTTCCATGGACGCAACCACTTGCACTTCCTCATCGGGACAGGGCCTCGTGAGGACATGAGGTCCCAGGAAAAGCAGTAGCAGGTGACCGGGCATCGGCTCCAACTCTGGCGGCCACCGGTGAGTTGCTCCTCCTACTCCTCTCTATCTCTATCTTCCTCTTCTAATCATTTTCTCTTTTTGTGTAGAAGCAGCAGAGGAGAGGTGCGGGGAAGAGTTGGATGGGGAAGCACCGTCACCATGGATGACTTCATCACCTCCAGGACCAGCATCAGCCATGGATGGAGAGGACGATGACGCCCAGCAGCAGCAGCCATGGATGGAATTTATTTTTTTAATTCCTAATTGGTTAGTAGTTGTGAGGGGTCCAGACCCACGCTACAGATAACTAGTAGTAGCGCGGGTGCCACCCGCGCTACTACTACCAGTTAGTTGTAGCGCCGTAGTAGTAGCGCGGGCACCCACGCTACTACTAGTCCTTTACCCTGCGCTACTACTAGGCCTATTCCTAGTAGTGTAAGGGAGGAGACCTTTAAGGCCTCCTCCACCTCCTCGGTCCACCCTCCGCCAGCCCATCCTTGGGTAGTCGGTGGGAGTGGTGGAATGACCTCAGACCCAGGCGCCGATGTGCCGCCCTGGGTGATCTCCACTTGCGGGGGAGGAGCTGAAGCAGATATCGGCTGGACCGATGACTGAACCAGCCCCTCTTCTACGACCTTGGGGCGCCTCTCCCCCGATTCTTGTTGTGCTGAGGTGTCAACCTCGACCATGATGACCACCTCTTCGGCCCCCGTCATATCAACGTCGGGGGCCAAGGTGGACATCGCCTCCCCAAGCCCGTCATGCGTTGGGGAAGGAGCAGCGGGCTCTGGAGTCCTGCTGGCGGATGGCAACCCTCTCGACAAACCGTTGGGGACCACCTTTGGTGGACTGCGTGAGAAAAAGCCCCCTGTGAGTTTACCTTTGCAAGAGAAAATTGGTCGAATAAAAAGACAAGGACAACGGCTTACCCTTTCGGTGGCGGTTTTTCCTCCCCATCGCAAGGCGGTCTTCTTCTGAGTCGCCGGAGAGCTCAACTCTCTCCGGCAACTTGCCGGCAGCCCGAGCTGAGGTTCTCCTCGGCCTCTTTGAGTCCTGGGGCTGCATGCCAGCTTTCGCGTCCTCTGACGCCGCCCTCTTCCCTTTTGGGGGAGGGATCAATGTTGCCCTCCTTCACGTCGCCGTCGTGAGTGGCGAAGGTATGTGTCCGTTCAGACCAGGTGACCGAGGTCTCCTGGGTGTGAGCACTTGGCCTGCCCTTCTGGGACTTCGTCCCTTTAGGGGCCACCACATGTGTCTCCTTGGTCAGGAGCATGGCCAGCAGGGGAGTGTGCTGCTCCTCTGGTAGTAGGGCTGGGCATCGCACATTCGCCACCCAAGCTAGCCACTTCTGCAAAGTGTCAGGCATAATGATCCATTAAATTCTACTCCTCGGAAGACAGAGATGACAACCTGTGTGTAAGATCACTTACCGGGGGGGGCTTCGCAGCCGTACTCGAGGCCGCGGTCCTCCAATTCCTTGGGGATCTTGTCCTTGGCCAGCTTCATGAGCTTCGTCCACATGGCGACCAAGGTGGAGTAGAAGAAGGCGGTGAGGGGGCCCATGTCCTCGGGCTTTTGCGCCGACATCGGGTAGCCCGAAGTTGGAGAGGGAGCATGCGGCGATTGAGCATGACGTTGATGACGTCCGCAAGCTCGACCTTCCCCTTGGTGGACCACCATTTGACCCTGTTAACCAGGGCCTCCACCTCCTCCTGGTTCCCCTAGGCGACGCTCTTCTCCTTCCAGGACTTGAGCTTCTTGGGGGGGGGCCCGGCCAAGAAGGCTGGGACCTCGACCTGGCCTGGGGCGAGCGGTTCGGTGATGTAGAACCTACTCCTTCACCGTTTCGATGAATGTGCCCTTGAACCATTCGGCCCCCTGGTTTTTGCTTATCATGTCCCCTCCACACTCCACGAGGTCGGAGCCACTGGACTTCGGCTTGATACCGGAGATCTTCAGCCACAGGCCGAAGTGTGGCTCGCAGCAGAGGAAGGCCTCACAGGCCGTGATGAAGGCATCGAGATGAAGGATGGAGTTTGGGGCCAGATGATGAAAACTGAGCCCGTAGTAGTCCATGGTCGCACGCACGAAAGGGTGCAGCGGGAAGCCCAACCCTCTGTTGAGGTGGGGGACAAAGACCACCCGCTCCCCGGCATTGGGAGCGGGCACTTGCTGGCCAGCGGCAGGAGCAAGGGCGGCGATGAGGGTGGGCAGGTACCCCGCATTGCGCAGCTCCTGGATGGTCTCCTCGGTCACTATGGAGCCACCCCAATGCCCCTGGAGGGTCTCGGCCATGGCTGGCAAAGGAGGATGGACTTGTTGGAAGAAAAGGGGATGCAGGATCGGATCTGGGCACTAGAGCTGGACGGAGCAGTAGACGGGAGAATGGGAGCGTGGTCAGTAGTGCTATCCTCCCTTTTGCTCTTATAGGCCTATGAAAGGCTAAGAGTCCCCCTCGCTGTGCCGATAATCTCGCCACTCCCATCAAAGATGTCATTTGGCGTACGGGGGGAAATGAAATCTTGATGATATCCCTGATAAAACGGGCATGATCTCTGCTTCGAGGGGACGTGCTAGTAAAAAGTTTGCCTCGGGCTGCGATTCAAGGGAAGCAGTAACTGCTCGACCTGTCGTGTGGTGAGTCGTTTCGGTAAAGTTGTCAGGCGACGTGGAACCATTCACGCCGAGGTGCTTAGTCTTCAAGGCTAAGATACCCGATCTCTACGGGCAGAAGGGACAAGTTCAACCGAGCTTTGGCTGGCGTTGCTCCTTTGGAGGGGTGGTATGAAAATTACAGCGAGGAACTCGTCTGTCGAGCCAAGGACTCCGGATCCGAGGTGGTTATCGTCAGAAACGTTGTCCTCGGCATAGAAGACCAGTTCAGGGGCTACTGACGGTGTCAGTCCTAGATAAGGGGGTACTAACCTAGTCGGCCCATTCTCCTCGGGATGGGCCGACGAGCCCTCATTCGTAGTCAAGATGGACTCCGGAGGCCGCATACAAGAGGCGTGATCAAGACTACCTCTCCTCGAAGACTTGACGTATGCTCCAAGATCTCTGCGCCGCCTAGCTCCTAGTTACCAACCTTGTAACCCTATATACCCTCCCTGGCGTGTATATAAGCCATAGGGTTAGCCCAGAGAGGGGACATCAACACAAAAAAGCATCCACCTAGCCCTAGAGTTAGACCACGCATTACGATCTCGAGGTAGGGTTTTACCTCCATCAAGAGGGCCCGAACCTGGGTAAACATCATCTCATTTGTTCATGTTACCCTCGATCCGTGATCCACAGCTCGGGACCCCCTACCCCGAGGTCTGCCGGTTTTTACACCGACAATTACTAATTTTCTCAATAAACACTAATGGCTAATTTGAGGCGATTAATGATGATTATGACAAATTGGACCCACTTGTAAGTGCTGACGTGGTACTAAAAGTCAAAGAAACAGTGTTGACTGTTAAATTAGACAGAGGCCCACTCCACTGGATCCCCTCCCTCCCCATGATGGTCGGCGCTGCGCAGCCACCTCTTCGGCCTTGCATTGCCTCCTCGACCATCTGCCAACTCTTCTCCCTCCCAGCACCGATGAGATCCACCGTCCCGCTTCCCATCCCACGTAGCCCAACACAGGATCTCGTGATGTGACCCCTCTCCCTGCCCCGATGATCCCCGACGAGCCCCACCTCTCTGGCGTGTCGCGAGCCGGTCCCCATGCCCATGAGCTTGGCGCGCACGAGTCCAGCTCATGCCCACGAGCTCGTCGCCTTCCCTCTCTGGCTTGGCACGCACGGATCTAGTGCTGCTGGGGCGATCATGGCTAGGAGGGCTTGAGCTTGCGTGTGGTGGGGATGTACCCCGAGCTCACCGCCGTGTGGCCGCGCTGTGGTTCCAGATCAAGGTTGGGGTGCTCGCTGGGGAGCTACCTCGCATGTTGCGGCCGCTGCGCTCCTGGCCCCGGGCCATCGCGACCAGGGAGCCTGGCCGGAGAGAAGCCAATCTTGCCGCCGCCGGCATGGTTGCCGGAGTTAACTTTCTGAGCACCTCCACCGTCGCCTATCTCACCTCCGGCGTTGACATACTCACGGACACAACAACCTTCCTAAGGGTCCAATTGCAATCTAATTTTGTTTCTAGGGTGCTTTGTGAATTTTTCAGGGACCCTTTTGTAAGTTCAAATCATGACTCTTGGGCCCCATGTCTAACTTAACGATCAACAAACAATGTTGACCATTTTATGCCATGTCAGTGCTTACAGGTGGACCCTTTCTGTCAGAAATCAGATTAAATCACCCTGAATCAGGCATTAGTGTTTATTGACAAAATTAGCAAGGAAAGTGGTAGATTTTTGAAGCGCCCAAGAAGTGTGGTAGCAAATCCATATTTGAACTTGAAATGTGGTGTTTTTTTGCAATTCACTCCAATTCGTCATCACCATTGGAGTAGGCGGCTCCCCTCTTTCTCCTTCATCCCACATCAGGCACCGAAGACTGGTTTTGCTCCATGAGTATTGATCTTTCACCGCCCCATCTTCTTAGCTGCCACCAAGCTTTGGGGGAGGAGATTACATCGCACAGTGCACGGGAGCCTGCAGATGGTTCCCACGACCGGACGAGTTGCAGTGAGTCGACAAAGGTATAGTCACCGTTGAGGTCGATGATGAACGATGACCGTTGCCTTGAGGTGTCAGACTTCTGCGTGGCCACCACCATGTACTGGGAGGCCGCGAGTAGTATGTCGGTGCATACTGGGTGGGCCAGGGCGCCGCGTGTGGGGGCGCTACTAGCACGACAATTCGATATGGAGGATGACCTCGGGAGGCCACACCGGCCTCATGCGCATGTGCCCTTGAGAACCCACAAGTATAGGGATCGCAATAGTTTTCGAGGGTAGTATTTCATCCAAATTTATTGATTCGACACAAGGGGAGCCAAAGAATATTTGTAAGTATTAGCAGTTGAGTTGTCAATTCAACCACACCTGGAGAACTAAATATCTGCAGCAAAGTGATCAATAGCACAGTAGTATGATAGTTTGACAGCAGTGGCAACAGTAGCAATAGTAGCGGTAACAATAACAGTAGCAGTTTGGCAGTGATTGTAACAATAACAGCAGCAGCAGCAGTAGTAGCTTAGCAAAGATCAATATATGAAAGGCGTAGGCATTGGATTTGTGATGGATAATTCTGTTGGATGGGCCCACAATCCACCAGGGCACGCCCTGATGGGTTGTGGGGCCCACAGAGCTCCGTTTGACCTAATGCCGCCTCTATAAATACCCATAAATCAGGAAACCAACAGAGGAGTCCACGGAATACTTTTTCCGCCGCTGCAAGCCTCTGTTCTCGAGAGATCACATCTGGGGTCCCTTTCTGGCACTCTGCCGGAGGGGGAATCGATCACGGAGGGGTTCTTCATCAACCTTGTTGCCCGTTCGATGATGCGTGAGTAGTTTACCACATACCTACAGGTCCATAGTTAGTAGCTAGATGGCTTCTACCCTCTCGATGTTTCTCAATACAATGTTCTCCTTGTTGTTCTTGAAGATCTATTTGATCTAATGACTTTTTGCGGTGTGTTTGTTGAGATCCGATGAATTATGAGTTTAT
This sequence comes from Thinopyrum elongatum, assembly GCA_011799875.1. NCBI lineage: Eukaryota > Viridiplantae > Streptophyta > Magnoliopsida > Poales > Poaceae > Thinopyrum > Thinopyrum elongatum. The sequence continues at coordinate 369,365,168 of CM022299.1, read as the reverse complement.
GATCAGATCTATCCATGAATATTATTTGACTTTTCTCTGAACTCTTTTATGCATGATTAATATAGCTTTGTATTTCTTCTCCGATTTATTGGTTTGGTTTGGCCAACTAGATTGATTTATCTTGCCATGGGAAGAGGTGCTTTGTAATGGGTTCGATCTTGCGGTGCTCAATCCCAGTGACAGAACGGGACATGACACATATGTATCATTGCTATTAACGGTAAAAAGATGGGGTTTATTCATACGTGAGTTTATGTTGTCTACATCATGTCATCTTGCCTAATGCATTACTCCGTTTTTTCCATAAACTTAATACACTAGATGCATGCTAGATAGCGGTCGATGTATGGAGTAATAGTAATAGATGCAGGCAGGAGTCGGTCTACTAATCTTGAACGTGATGCCTATGTGTGATCATTGCCTTGGATATCATCATAATTATTTCCTTTTCTATCAATTGCTCAACAGTAATTTGTTTACCCATCGTATGCTATTTTCTCGAGAGAAGCCTCTAGTGAAAACTATGGCCCCCGGGTCTATCTTTTATCATATAAAATTCCTGAAAATACCTTGCTGCATTTTTTTATTTTTTTATTTTGTGTTTTAGTTAGATCTATTTATCAAATCCTATACAATTTAATCTTTCTCAATACCGTTGAGGTATTAACAACCCCTCTACGCATTGGGTTGCAAGTATTTGTTGTTTGTGTGCAGGTGTTGTTTACATAGTGTTGCTTGGTTCTCCTACTGGATTGATAACTGCTACTTCTTGAGCTTGCGTTGGTTTTTCCCTTGAAGAGGAAAGGGTGATGCAGCAAAGTAGAGATAAGTATTTCCCTCAGTTAAGAACCAAGGTATAAATCCAGTAGGAGGAACACACAAGTCCCCAATGATCGCACCTACACAAACAAACAAATACTTACACCCAACGCGAAAAAGGGGTTGTCAATCCCTTCACGGTTACTTGCAAGGATGAGATCTGATAGAGATGGATATAAAAGATAAGAAAAAGTGAAAAATAAGATAAAGGTAAATAAATTGCACCAAGGTATTTTTGGGTTTTTGATTTTGTAGATCTGAAAATAATATGGTAAAAGATAGACCCGGGGGCCATAGTTTTCACTAGAGGCTTCTCTCTTGAAAGAAAGCATACGGTGGGTAAACAAATTACTGTTGAGCAATTGATAGAAAAGCGAATAATTATGTAGATATCCAAGGCAATGATCATGTATATAGGCATCACGACCGAGACAAGTAGACTGACTCCTGCCTGCATCTACTACTATTACTGCACACATCGACCGCTATCCAGCATGCATCTAGTGTATTATGTTAACAAGAACGGAGTAACGCCTTAAGCAAGATGACATTATGTAGAGGGATAGATCCAATCAATATGAATAAACCCCATCTTTTTATCCTTAATGGCAACAATACAATACGTGTCATGTCCCCTTCTGTCACTGGGATTGAGCACCGCAAGATTGAACCCATCACAAAGCACCTCTCCCATTGCAAGAAAAATCAATCTAGTTGGCCAAACAAAATCAATAGATCGGAGAGAAATGCTAAGCTATATAAATCATGCATAAAAGAGTTCAGAGAAGACTCAAATAATATTCATAGATAATCTGAACATAAACCCACAATTCATCGAATCTCAACAAACACACCGCAAAAGAAGATTACATCGAATAGAACTCCAAGAACATCGAGGAGAACATTGTATTGAACATCAAAACGAGAGAAGAAGCCATCTATCTACTATCTATGGACTCGTAGTTCCGTGGTAAACTACTCACATATCATCAGAGGGGCAGCAAGGTTGATGTAGATGCCCTCCATGATCGAATCCCCCTCCGGCGGAGTGCCGGAAAAGGCCCCAAGATGGGATCTCACGAGAACAGAAGCTTGCAGCGGCGGAAAAGTATTTTGGGTGTGTCCTCTGGTCTTCTGGGAATATTTGGGTATTTATAGAAGAAATATTAGGGTTGGAGGTGCCATAGGGGGTCCACAAGCCTGGGGGGCACCCCCCTAGGGCGCGCCCTTCGAGCTTGTCGCCAATCTGTGGCCCCTCTGACCTCCTTCCGAAGGTTCCTGGGTGTCTTTTGGTCCAAGAAAAAATCCTAAAAAAAATTCGTTCCAATTGGACTACGTTTGGTATTGATTTTCTGTAAAGACAAAAACAAGGAAAAAACAGCAACTGACACTTGGCACTAGGTTAATAGGTTAGTCCCAAAAATGATATAAAATAGCATAATAATGCATATAAAACATCCAAGATGGATAATATAATAGCATGGAACAATAAAAAATTATAGATACGTTGGGGACGTATCAAGCATCCCCACGCTTAATTCCTACTCGTCCTCGAGTAGGTAAATGATAAAAACAGTATTTTTTTATGTGGAATGCTACCTAACATGTTTATCGTGTAATCTATCTTTTATGTGGCATGAATATTCAGATCCATAAGATTCAAAACAAAAGTTTAATATTGGCATAAAAGAAATAATACTTCAAGCATACTAAAAAGCACTCATGTTTTTTCAAAATATCATGGCTAAAGAAAAATCATCGTAAAGTTTTATTCCGTTTGGACTCCGTTTGGTATTGATTTTCTGTAAAAGTCAAAAACAAGGAAAAACAGCAACTGGCCCTGGGCACTAGGTTAATAGGTTAGTCCCAAAAAACGATATAAAATAGCATATAGATGCATATAAAACATCCAAGATAGATACTATAATAGCATGGAATAATAAAAAATTATAGATACGTTGGAGACGTATCAAGCATCCCCAATCTTAATTCCTGCTCGTCCTCGAGTAGGTAAATGATAAAAACAGAATTTTTGATGTGGAATGCTACCTAACATACTTATCAATGTAATTTTCTTTATTGTGGCATGAATATTCAGATCCATAAGATTCAAAACAAAACTTTAATATTGACATAAAAATAATAATACTTCAAACATACTAATAAAGCAATCATGTCTTCTCAAAATATCATGGCTAAAGAAAGTTATCCCTACAAAATCATATAGTCTGGTCATGCTCTATCTTCATCACACAAAGTATTTATTATGCACAACCCCGATGACAAGCCAAGAAATTGTTTCATACTTTTAATGTTCTCAAGTCTTTTCAACTTTCACGCAATACATGAGCATGAGCCATGGATATAACACTATGGGTGGAATAGAGTATGGTGGAGGTTGTGAGGAGAAAACAAAAAAAGGAGAAAGTCTCACATCAACTAGGCAAATTAATGGGTTATGGAGATGCCCACCAATTGATATCGATGCAAGTGAGTAGGGATTGCCATGCAACGGATGCACTAGAGCTATAAGTGTATGAACGCTCAAAAGAAAACTAAGTGGGAGTGCATCCAACTTGCTTGCTCACGAAGACCTAGGGCAATTTGAGGAAGACCATCGTTGGAATATACAAGCCAACTTCTATAATGAAAAATTCCCACTAGTATATGAAAGTGGCAAAATAGGAGACTCTCTATCATGAAGAACATGGTGCTACTTTGAAGCACAAGTGTGGAAAAAGGATAGTAACATTGTCCCTTCTCTCTTTTTCGCTTATTTTTTTTCTTTTGGGCTCTTTGGCCTCTTTTTTTATTTTTCTATTTTTTTAATTTGGGATCTTTGGCCTCTTTTTATTATAAGTCCGGAGTCTCATCCCGACTTGTGGGGGAATCATAGCCTCTATCATCCTTTCCTCACATGGGACAATGCTCTAATAATGATGATCATCACACTTTTATTTACTTACAACTCAAGAATTACAACTCGATAAAAGATATGACTCTATATGAATGCCTCATGCATGATCATGAAAAGCAATATGACAATGATGGTATGTGTCATAATAAACGGAACGGTGGAAGTTGCATGACAATATATCTCGGAATGGCTATGGAAATGCCATAATATGTAGGTATGATGGCTGTTTTGAGGAAGGGTATATGGTGGGTTTAATGCACCGGCGAAAGTTGCGTGGTACTAGAGACGCTAGCAATGGTGGAAGGGTGAGAGTGTGTATAATCCATGGACTCAACATTAGTCATAAAGAACTCACATACTTATTGAAAAACATTATTAGCCATTGAAGCAAAGTACTAATAAGCATGCTCCTATGGGGATAGATTGGTAGGAAAAGACCATCGCTCATCCCCGACCGCCACTCATAAGGAAGACAATCAAAAATAAATCATGCTCCAACTTCATCACATGACGGTTCACCATACGTGCATGCTTCGGGAATCACAAACCTTAACACAAGTATTTCTACCAATCCACAATTACTCACTAGCATGACTCTAATATCACCATCTTTATATCTCAAAACAAATGCAAGGAATCAAACTTCTCATATATTCAATGCTCTTTATGAAAGTTTTTATTATATCCCTCTTGGATGCCCATCATATTAGGACCAAATTCATAACCTAAGCAAATTGCCATACTATTTTCAAGACTCTCAAAATAATATAAATGAAGCATGAGAGTTCACCAATTTCTACAAAATAAAACCACCGCCGTGCTCTAAAAATATATAAGTGAAGCACTAGAGCAACTGCCTAGCTCAAAGATATAAGTGAAGCACATAGAGTATTCTAATAAATTCACGATTAATGTGTGTCCCTCTCAAAAGGTGTGTACAGAAAGGATGATTGTGGTAAACTAAAAAGCAAAGACTCATATCATACAAGACTCTCCAAGCAAAACACATATCATGTGATGAATAAAAATATAGCCTCAAGTAATTACCGATGGATTGTAGACGAAAGAGGGGATGCCATCCGGGGCATCCCCAAGCTTAGACGCTTGGTTCTCCTTGAATATTACTTTGGGGTGCCTTGGGCATCCCCAAGCTTAGGATCTTGCCACTCCTTATTCCTTAGTCCATCAAAACTTTACCCAAAACTTGAAAACTTCACAACACAAAACTCAACAGAAAACTCGTGAGATCCATTAGTATAATAAAGCAAATCACCACCTTTAGGTACTGTTGTAACCTCATTCCAATTTCATAATAGAATTATATCTACTGTATTCCAACTTCACCATGGTTCATACCCCCCGATACTACCCATAGATTCATCAAAGTAAGCAAACAACACATTGAAAACAGAATCTTTCAAAAACAGAACAGTCTATAGTAATCTGGACTTTAGCCAAACTTCTATAACTCTAAAAATTCTAAAACATTAGGACGCCCTGGGAAATTTGTATATCAATCTTGTGTAAAAAATTCAGAGCAAAAACACATTTATGTGAATTTACAAAATTTCAGAACTGGCGCAAAAGTTTCTGTTTTTCACAGAGTCAAATCAACTATCTTCCAAATCATCCCAAAGGTCTTACTTGGCACAAACACTAATTAAAGGCACAAAAACACCATCATAACAGGAGCATAATGGCATATTTATTGAAAAACAGAAGCAAAACAAGAAAAACAAAAATAACATTGGGTTGCCTCCCAACAAGCGCTATTGTTTTACGCCCTTAGCTAGGCATATTGCATAGATCTTAGGTATTGTCATCTTTGGTATCCACTTCCTCAATTGCACATTCATACTTCCTAGGTATTTCATTAGATTTATCAATGATCACGCTCATAGGTAGAAAATCGAGGAATTCATTAGTGAGAATAGGTTCCTTAGTCATATTGGTAAAACTAGGGTAAATACTTATCATCTTAAGATCCTCGTTTCCTTTACTAGATGATCCACCCTTATTTTTAGGAACATAAATAAACTAAGTAGTTTTATTAGGAGGAAATTTTGGATAGTTTTGACAGAAGCAAAAGCGGAACCCAAATTGGTAAAAATCTCCTCCAAGTTATCGATTTTAGCGGGACTTTGTTCTACCCTCTCGTTAGTTATAGGCTCTTTCTCCTTTAGTGTTTTTAGAGTAATTCCTACCTTTGATCCAATTTGAGTAATATGATTATGAATATTTTTATCAAATTTTCAATATGCTCTATGGTAGAAATTTGATTCTCAATAATATCTAACCGTTGCATCAATTGTTCAAAGGTTAATGTTGTTTCATTAATCATGATTGGTGGTGAACCCACCAAATTTCCATAGCATTAAAAGCATCCATAGGGTGACTACTCAAAAAATTATCCCCAGTGATAGTGTCTAACACGAATCTACTCCAAGTAGTGACACCCACATAAAAATTTCGAAGAAGAACGGTAGTAGAATGCTTATGAGTAGATCTATTCTGAGCATCGCAAATTCTATACCAAGCATCTTTTAAATTCTCTCCTCCCCTTTGTTTAAAATTAAGAACCTCACTTTCCATGGTACATGCTACGAGAGGAGAACTAGCCATGATAACAAAGAAAGCAATCTATCACACAAGCAAAGAAGAAGCAAACGAAAAAGGCAAACGGAAAGAAGGCAGATAAAAAGGCAAATATTTTTGTGTTTTTCTAAAAATGTTTTAGAAGTGAGGGAGAGGAAAACGAGAGGAAAATGGAGAATAATGTAAGTGCAAGAGATAAGATTTTATGATCGGTACTTGGTAGGCTTGATGTAGATCCTACCCGGCAACGGCGCCGGAAATTCTTCCTGCTACTTCTTGAGCTTGTGTTCGTTTTTCCCTTTAAGAGGAAAGGGTGATGCAGCAAAGTAGAGATAAGTATTTCCTTCAGTTAAGAACCAAGGTATCAATTCAGTAGGAGGAACACACAAGTCCCCAATGATCGCACCTACACAAACAAACAAATACTTGCACCCAACGCGAAAAAGGGGTTGTCAATCCCTTCACGGTTACTTGCAAGGATGAGATCTGATAGAGATGGATATAAAAGATAAGCAAAAGTGCAAAATAAGATAAAGGTAAATAAATTGCATCAAGGTATTTTTGGGTTTTTCATTTTGTAGATTTGAAAATAATATGGTAAAAGATAGAACCAAGGGCCACACTTTCCACTAGAAGCTTCTCTCTTGAAAGAAAGCATACGGTGGGTAAACAAATTACTCTTGAGCAATTGATAGAAAAGCGAATAATTATGTAGATATCCAAGGCAATGATCATGTATATAGGCATCACGTCCGAGACAAGTAGACCGACTCCTGCCTGCATCTACTACTATTACTGCACACATCGACCGCTATCCAGCATGCATCTAGTGTATTAAGTTAATAAGAACGGAGTAACGCCTTAAGCAAGATGACATGATGTAGAGGGATAGATCCAATAAATATGAATAAACCCCATCTTTTTATCCTTAATGGCAACAATACAATACGTGTCATGTCCCCTTCTGTCACTGTGATTGAGCACCGCAAGATTGAACCCATCACAAAGCACCTCTCCCATTGCAAGAAAAATCAATCTAGTTGGCCAAACCAAATCAATAGATCGGAGAGAAATACTAAGATATATAAATCATGCATAAAAGATTTCAGAGAAGACTCAAAAAATATTCATAGGTAATCTGAACATAAACCCACAATTCATCGGATCTCAACAAACACACCGCAAAAGAAGATTACATCGAATAGAACTCCAAGAACATCGAGGAGAACATTGTATTGAAGATCAAAGAGAGAGAAGAAGCCATATAGCTACTAGCTATGGACCCGTAGGTCTGTTGTAAACTACTCTCACATCATCGGAGGGGCAGCAAGGTTGATGTAGATGTCCTCCGTGACCGAATCCCCCTCCGACGGAGTGCCGGAAAAGGCCCCAAGATGGGATCTCACGAGAACAGAAGCTTGCGGCGGCGGAAAAGTATTTTTGGTGTGTCCTCTGGTCTTCGAGGAATATTTGAGTATTTATAGAAGAAATATTAGGGTTGGAGGTGCCACAGGGGGCCCACAAGCCGGGGGGCATGCCCCCCTAGGGCGCGCCCTTCGAGCTTGTCACCAATGTGTGGCCCCTCTGACCTCCTCCTGAAGGTTCCTGGGTGTCTTGTGGTCCAAGAAAAATCCTCAAAAAGTTTCGTTCCAATTGGACTCCGTTTGGTATTGATTTTCTGTAAAGACAAAAACAAGGAAAAAATAGCAACTGGCACTTGGCACAGGTTAATAGGTTAGTCCCAAAAATGATATAAAATAGCATAATAATGCATATAAAACATCCAAGATGGATAATATAATAGCATGAAACAATAAAAAATTATAGATACATTGGAGACGTATCAATAACCTTGGTTTCATAATTGAGGGAAATACTTATCTCTATTGTACTGCATCATCCCCTCCTCTTCGGGGAAATCCCAACGCAGCTCACAAGTAGCAGGAAGAGTTTCTGGCACCGTTGCCGGGGAGACATCATTAACATCTATCAAGTACCTACGCATAAACTTTCATCTCCTTGCATCTACATTATTTGTCTTTTGCCTCTAGAATCCATCTCCCCCACTTCTAAAATGTTTTCACAAAAATACAATAATATTTTTGTTTGCCTTTTTGCTTGTTTGCTCATTTGCTTGCTTTTTTCCTTCATGTCAACACTCAAAAACAGAAAAATAAGTAAGAAAAATTAAGATGAATCCTCATCCTCTTGCTAATCTTTTTAAAAGATCCAATTATGATGAACCAATTGCTAGTGAGTTGAGTGCACTAGATTATCTTTATGAAGTTTTGCTTGAAATTCGTGAATCTGAAAATTGTGATGAAGTGTTAAAAGAAGACATTTATGAAGTAATTCACGATAGCTCCTTGAATGAAAAGCATGATTGCAATGATGTTACTATAAATTCTATTAATGTCAGTTGTGTTAATGATATGCAAAACCCCAAGCTTGGGGATGATGATTTTGGTATATCCACTACTCATTGTAATGATCATGATTGGGGTGATATTGCTTCTTATGATCTTGAAAATTTCTTTAAGCCTCATGATGAATATGAAATTGATAATAATGTTTTGCAATAATATTGGCAGTGGGTTTAGAAGAGCTTTAACTTTAGGTAAAAATAACCCCACATATTTGGAGAGTGTTCAATCTTATGAAATTTTTGACAAAAGTGGGTTTGAAGATGTCATGACTTTAGTTGATGTTAATCCCACTATCTTGGAAGATTATAAGACTTCTATGCATGTGGATCATGAAGAGAAATTTTATATGATAGGTATATTGTTGAATTTGATTATGATCGTACATGTAATTATTATGAGAGAGTAAAATATTGTTGTAGAAATTTTCATGTTACTAATTTACCTCTCGTTATGTTGAGATTGTCAATGTTTTATTCCTCTCCTTTGCATATGCTAGATATTTCTTGTCTTGATAATTTGTTTGCTTATAAAATGCCTATGCATGGGAAGTATGTTAGACTTAAATGTGTTTTTCACATGCTACATGATGCTCTCTTTGTGTTTCAATTTTTATCTTTCATGTGAGCATTATTAAAATCTCAAGCCTATCTTAATGGCTATAAAGAAAGAGCTTGTTGGGAGACAACCCAATATTTATATTTTCTGTTTTTTAATAAACACAAAATTATGATACTGTTATGATTGTGCTTTTTATGTTTTAATTAGTGTTTATGCCAAGTAAAGCCTTTAGGATGGTTTGGGTGATAGTCGACTTGATTCTGTTAAAAACAGAAACTTTTGCGCCTAGTTCTGGAATGTTGTAAATTCACAGAAATGTGCTTTTGCTCTGAATTTTTTACACACAATTGATATACAAATTTCCCATGTTTTCCTAAGTTTTCAGAATTTTTAGAGGTACATAAGTATGGTCAAAGTTCAGATTACTACAGACTGTTCTGTTTTTGACAGATTCTGTTTTCCTTGCATTGTGTGCTTATTTTGATGAATCTATGGATTGTATCGGGGGGTGGGGGGGGATAAAGCCATGGTAAAGTTAGAATACAGTAGGTATAATGCAATAACAAAATATGAATGGGTTTGCAATAGTACTTAAAGTGGTGATTTACTTTATTATACTAATGGATCTCACAAAGGTTTTTGTTAAGTTTTCTGTGATTGAAGTTTTCAAGTTTTGGGTGAGATCACGATGGATGAAGGAATAAGGAGTGGCAGAGCCTAAGCTTGGGATGCTCATGGAGCCCCAAGGTAATATTCAAGGACACCCAAGCAACTAAGCTTGGGAATGCCCCGGAAGGCATCCCCTCTTTCTTCTAACGACCATCGGTAATTTTACTTGAAGCTATATTGTTATTTGTCACATATCATGAGTTTTGCTTGGAGCGTCTTGTATTATATGAGTCTTTGCTTGTTTTGCTTTTTAGTTTGTCACAATTATCCTTGCTGGACACACCTATTTGAGATAGTCATAATGATATCATGATTTGTTAGAATTGCTATATGTGCTTCACTTAAATTTTTTGAGCTAGGCAATTTCTCTATGTGCTTCACTTAAATTTTTTGAGCACGGTGGTGGTTAAAATTTTGAAGAAATATGCTGTCATGCTTCACTTAGATTATTTTGAGAGTTGAAATTTCTTAAAAATATATGCTCTCATGCTTCACTTAGATTATTTTGAGAGTTGACAAATGTTGAAGAAATGCACTCTCATGCTTCACTTATATTATTTTGAGAGTTGAAAATTTTGAAGAAATATTTATGCTCTTGTGCCTCACTTAAATATTTTTGAGAGTTGATAATAGCAATGGTAGTTTGCATAAAAATGAATTTTGTCCCAAAGTGATAGATATTCAAGAGGGATATAATAAAAACTTTCATGAAGATCATTGGATATTATAAACTTGATTCCTTGCAATAGTTTTGCGATATGGAGATCGTGATATGTGAATCATGTTGGTGAGTAATTATGCTTTAGTAAGAATATTGGTGTTAAGGTTTGTGATTCCCTAAGCAAGCACGAAAGTCAATAGTTATGCAATGAAGTTATATCCTACTTGTGGTGCATTATTCAGTGTTAGTTATGTTTAATGCGTGTTTATGACTGTTTTTGTTTTTTGGTTGGTCGCTTCTCAATCTATTTGCTAGCCTTCATTTGTACTAAGAGGGAATGCTGCTTGTGCATCCAAAATCCTAAACCAAAGTTGTGCCAAATGAGTCTGATAACTCACAAGTATAGGGTGTCGTTTGTAGCCTTTTTTGCTAAATAAGAGTGTCGAACCCAATGAGGAGCTAAAGGTAGAACAAATATTCCCTCAAGTTCTATCGACCACCGATACAACTCTACGCACACTTTAACGTTTGCTTTACCTAGAACAAGTATGAAACTACTTTGTAGGTATGATGCTAGAACTACTTTGCAAGAATAAAACTAGAGTAATTTGTAAGATAATAAATGTTAGTTGTGTAGTAGAAAGGTTTTTGTCACACAAGAAAGTTATTTGTCCCTAGGCAATCGATAACTAGACCGGCAATCATTATTGAAATTTTATATGAGGGAGAGGCATGAGCTAACATACTTTCCGTACTTGGATCATATGCACTTATGATTGGAACTCTAGCAAGCATCCGCAACTACCAAAGATCATTAAGGTAAAACCCAACCATAGCATTAAGTATCAAGTCCTCTTTACTCCCATATGCAACAACCCCCTTACTTGGGTATAAGTTTCTGTCACTCTCGCCGCCCACTATAAGAGAATAATGAACATATTGCAACACCCTACAATGGGGATCCCTCATGTTTGCGCGACACGGAGGGCACCATAGGACAGTACCAAAATAAAATATACAACTCAAAACAACCATGATCATCAATTAACCCATAGGACAAAATAGATCTACTCAAACATCATAGGATAACCACATATCATTGGATAATAATATATAGTGTTGAGCACCATGTTTAAGTAGAAAATTACAGAAGGAATAGAGAGGTTACACCGCTACATAGAGGGGGAGAAAGTTGGTGTTGACGGTAGCAAGGTTGTTGGTGTAGATCATTGTCACAATCCTTGCCCCGACGGCACTCCGGCGCCACCGGGAGAGAGGGGGAGAGAGCCCCCTTCTTCTTCTTCTTCCTTGGCCTCCCCCTAGATGGGAGGACGGTTTCCCCTCTGGTCCATGGCCTCCATGGCGGCGGAGGGGAGCCCCTCCGAGATTGGATCTCTTTCTGTTCTCTTGTGTTTTGCATTTCTGTTTTCTGGCCCTTCACCGTTTCTTAAATTCCCGGAGATCCGTAACTCCGATTGGGCTGGAATTTTGAGGGGATTTTTATCAACAAATTATATTTCTTGCGGCGAAAGAAGGGCGGCAACAGCCTTACAAGGTGCCCACTACCCATCAGGGCAAGCCGGGCCCCCCTGGCGCGCCCTGGTGCCTAGTGGGCCCCTCGAGCACTGTCTTGCGTTGATTCTTCTTCCAAAAATTCACATATATTCCAAAATAAATCTCCGTAAAGTTTTATCAAGTTTGGACTTCTTTTGATATGGATATTCTGTGACACAAAAAATACGCAACAAACATGAACTGACACTGGGCACTGGATCAATATGTTAGTCCAATAAATCATATAAATTGTTGCCAAAAGTATGTGAAAGTTGTATAATATTGGCATGGAACAATCAAAATTTATAGATACGATGGAGACGTATCAACATCCCCAAGCTTAATTCCTGCTCGTCCTCGAGTAGGTAAATGATAAAAAAAGGATAATTTTTGATGTGGAATGCTACCTAGAATAATCTTCATCATATAATCTAATCATGGCATGAATATTAAGACACGAGTGATTCAAAGCAATAGTCTATAGTTTGACATAAAGACATTAATACTCAGGCATCCCAACAAACAATCATGTCTTTTAAAATATCAATCCTAAAGAACATTATCCCTAGCCCGTCATGCTCAATCATTGATCCATTCATGAAACACACTCAATATTAGCTACACCCAATGCACAAGTATGACAATAGTGCTCTCCAGTTGGTGCTTATAAGAGAAGGTGAAGACTGAAAATAAAAATAAAAATTGCATAAAAGTAAATAGATAGGCCCTTCTGAGAGGGAAGCAGAGATTTGCAGAGGTGCCAGAGCTCAAAGCTTAAATTAGAGATAAAATTATTTTGAGAGGCATGCTTTTCCTGTCAACGCTACAACCGAGAGTTCCCAACATATTCCATGTCAGACACATTATAGGCGGTTCCCAAACAGAAAACAAAGTTCATTTCCTTTCCACCATTCTTTCACAATCCATGGCTAGCCGTATCCACGGGTGCCTTCCATACCAACACTTTCCCAGGAATTTTCTTATTATTATTTTTGATTCGTTGTGGGACTGGGCATCCCTATTACCTGCCACTTTCTCGTGCAATGACAAGTGAATAAACACTCATCGTGAGAATAACCCGCTTAACATGGAATATATCGGCCACCCCCTGCCGCCACATGAGCGGTACGGGCACACAAAACGGAAAATTATTTTGAATAATTAGAGTTGGCACATGCAAATTTACTTGGGATGACATGTAAATACCGCATATAGGTAGGTATGGTGGACTCATATGGCAAAACTTTAGGTTTAAGGAGTTGGATGCACAAGCAGCATTCCTGCTTAGTACAAATGGGGGCTAGCAAATAGATTGAGAAGCGACCAACCAAAAAGCGAAAACAGTCATAAATATGCATTGAACATAACTAACACTGAATAATGCACCAAAAGTAGGATATAACTTTGTTGCATAACTATGGACTTTACATGCATGCATAGGGAATCACAAACCTTAACACCAATATTCTTACTAAACCACAATCATTCACTAGTAACTCCCACATATTATCACCTCTATATCGCAAAACTATTGCAAGGAATCAAACATATCATATTCAGTGATCTACAAGTTTTATGTAGGATTTTATGACTAACCATGTGAATGACCAATTCCGTTGACTCTCTAAATAGATATAAGTGAAGCAAGAGAGTTTATTCTTTCTACAAAAGACCACTCTCTAATAAATATAAGTGAAGCAAAAGAGCATTCTACAAATAATGGTTTTCTATGTGAAGAGAAACAGGTAATCCAAAATTCAAATGATATAAGTGAAGCACATGAAGCATTCTATAAAGCCATACTCAAAAGATATAAGCGAAGTGCAAAGAGCATTATATAAATCAACCAAGGACTATCTCATACCAGCATGGTGCATTATTGAAAGAAAAATCACACGATGCTCCAAGATTTACGCATATCACGTGAACAAAACAAAAATCGAGACATACCGATACTTGTTGAAGAAAGATGGGATGCCTTCCGGGGCATCCCCAAGCTTAGACGCTTGAGTCTCCTTGAATATTTACTTGGGTGTCTTGGGAATCCCCAAGCTTGAACTCTTGCCTCTCCTCATATCGAGACCTCCTCGATCTTCGAACTCTTCATCCACACAAAACTTGACAAAACCTCTGTGAGATCCGTTAGTATAATAAAGCAAATCACTACTTTAAGTATTATTGCAAACCCATTCATATTTTATTTTTCCATTATCCCTACTGTATTTTAACTTCTCCATGGCTTATACCACTCGATAAGATCCATATTGCCATCAAAACAAGCAAAACAATGCATCAAAAGCAGAATCTATCAAAAACAGCACAGTCTGTAGTAATCTGAACTTTGACCATACTTATGTAACTCTAAAAATTCTGAAAAAATTAGGAAAAACTAAAAAAATTGCGTAGTTATACTGTGTAAAAATTTCAGAAACTTTTGACGTTCCAGTAAAAAATGTAAATTCATGCACTACAGCCAAAGTTTCTGCTTTTGCACCGCAGATACCAAACAAGCAATTTAATCATCCTAAAGGCAAATCTTGGCACATTATTTTTATAATACAGCGGATTTGTATGAGGGGATAATTATTTTTTTTGAAAAGTTTCTGTAATTTAGATTCACAAAGTTTCCATGGCCATGAACAAAGTTCAAGGACGTCCCCCACTTCAATGGTGTTCGTCTTTCTCACTTTCACTTTTCTTTTTGAAAAGTTTTAGGTTCCCCGCTATATTTTTTTGTTTTTAAAATTTATAAAAGCACACAACAGAAGTAAATGACTCTCTAAAACTTTCGGGTTGTCTCCTTGGCAGCGCTTTCTTTAAAGCCATTAAGCTAGGCATAAAGTGCTCAAGTAATTGATCCACCCGGATCCCAAGGTATATCAAAGCCAATTTTAATTAACAATGATTTGTAATTTAGTAGTGAGCAAAAAGCAGCATATATCATGCAATGACGAAGTCTAACTCTCTTCCTATGCATCGGCATGTCATAAAAGAACAATTCATGCACACCAAGTAAAGGCTAATGCATAGTATAAACAGTTTCTTGCAATTTTATCGTATTGGAAACATAGAGGGGTGGAGATGTAGTTCCTCTCTCATAATAATTGCATGTAGGAGCAACAAGCACATGCATATCATATTCATCAAAATCATCATGTGTAGTAGTAAAATGCAACCCATCAATATAATCCTTAATAAGCGCAAACTTCTCCGATATAGTGTAGTTAGGTGAATTCAAAAACATAATAGGACTGTCATGTGTGGGGCAATAGCAACAATTTCATTATTAACATAAGGAACTATAGCAAGTTCATCTCCATAAGCATAATTCATATTGGTATCATGGCCACAAGCATAGCAAGCATCAAGTTGATCAAAAATGGATATTTTAAATGAATCAACGGGATCATAGCATCCATCCTTCGGTAAGCACGAAAGAAAATTAAATAATGTATGAGTTGGCGAGTTACTCTCATTAGAAGGTGGGCACGGGTAGCTAATCCGCTCTTCCTCCTTTTATTCTTCGCTCTCCTCATCATCTTTTTCATCCCTTGAACCCACAGTTTCATCAATTTCTTCTTCATAGATTCCTGCAAAATATTAGTCTCTTCTTGGACAGCGGAGACTTTCTCAATAAATATATCAATATCAGAATTGTATTTATAATTGTCATAGCAATATTTAAGTATAGCAAAAATTTTAGGGTCTATAAACATCATCATCATAATGTTCATACTTTTCAAACAGAGATTCAATTTCATAAGCACCCTTAAAAGCAACGAATTCTTCTATTCGTTCCACGTCATAGTAATCATATCTACCATTAGCATAAGAAGCCAAGGTTTAATTATCATTAAATTCACATGAAAAGGGAAGGTGTTTAGCCTTCATCCTAGAGCAACAAGTATAATCATATCTAAAGCATAAATTCCAAGCATACCATTGCAAATAATCAATTTGATCCCATAAGAGTTTCCCTTTTCGAGTCAAGAGATAATCCCTAAAGTATTCACGTTGATCCAACGTGTCTCCCATTATCAAGTTGAATGGGGTTTTCTCAGGATTATCAAAGTAGTGTTTAATATTTTTCACATAACGAGCATCGAGGGTTTTAGGAGGATCCCCATCTCCATGAGTAGCAAGTACAACTAAGTTTTTTGGTATTTCATGTTCCATATCCATAACTAAAGATATAAAACAACTTAGAACAGAAAATAAAAACTACTTAGTGATAAAGCAAACAAGCACACACAAGAATATTCACCCCACGCTATTGCTCCCCGACAACGGCGCCAAAAAAGGTCTTGATAACCCACAAGTATAGGGGATCGTTTGTAGCCTTTTTTGATAAATAAGAGTGTCGAACCCAACGAGGAGCTAAAGGTTGAACAAATATTCCCTCAAGTTCTATCTGTAACATCCCCAGATCTTAACCCTGTCTTCAAGCAAATTAACTTGCCATGTCATCATATTTCACTAAGTCAAAATGCCACTTGTCCCAAATCCAACTTCAAATTCATACTTGAAATAAAGTCAAATATTTATTTCTTCAAACTGCAAAACTAAAATGTTCATAGTATTGCAAATAATCCCAGACCAATTATAAAAATAAAACCAACATTAGGTAAATTCCCAAGTTGACCCTAGTAACCAAAACAGTGGACCAACAGCACCTTTTCTTTCCAATTAAATTTGAATCAAATTCAAATGAAATCATTTGGTCTCCAAATTTTTTCATGGCAGTGCATAATATTGCATTGAATTTATGTGGCTGAGTCACATATTTTACAAAAGTCAAATGGAGTAAAAAAGAAAATGCAACAGAAAAGGATAAAGAAAACAGACAAGAAATAAAAAGAGAAAGGCCGAAGCTTACTATGCACTTAGGCCTGCGACCTACAGTAACCAGCCCAGCCCACCACCGCCCTCATCCTCTACCTCGCGCGCTGTCGGCTGCCCGCTCTGACACGCCGACGACGCCGCACGCGTCGGGCATCCGCCGGCGTATGGAGGTGGATAAGTACCACCTCGGCCCCCCTCGAACCCTAATCCCCAGTTCACTCTCCCCCCTCTCTCTCCCTCGCTCGCGCTCGCCTCTTCTTCTCTCTGTCTCAAACGCCATCGCCGTCGTCTTCCGTCGTTCGCACGGCCACCGGCGGCCCCGTGCCCACCAACTTTGTCCACCTGCTCCACCACGGTCCGCCACGTCTTCTGGTGGTCCTAGGTGGAGCCGGAGGGCCCTGCAGCACCGGATCTTCCTCGCCCCCTTCCGCTTCGGCCACCGATGAACTCCGGCGACCTCGAGCCCCCTGCTGCACCTAAGCTCCCACCGGCCTTTCATGCGCCGCTAGGTGAGCTCCGCCTTCTTCTTCCCCCTCTCCCCGCTGTCGATTGAGCCCCCCAGCTAAAGCTTCACTAACGCCCGAGCGCGCCTCCGCCTGAGCTCGTCGCCGGCAACCGTCCGGTGACCGTTTGGTCACGGGCTCGTGCCCATCGAGTTCACCGCGCCACGTAGATTACCCCTAGCTGCGTCGTTTGCTCGCTAGCGTGCTGCTTCGCCGTCCCCGTAGCACACATGTAGCCGCCGCCTACCGTCGTCGCCGCCGCTGATTCCGGCCTTCCCCGGCGAAGCAGACCCCTCCATTGGATGCGCGACCTCACCGCCGTCCGAAAGTGCCTAACCGCGCCACGAATGAGCCACTGTGGGCGAAACCCGCAGCTCACCGGCGTGCTCCGTCGTTTTCGAGCTCGCCGGAGCATTTCCGGCGCCGGCGTTCGACGTGGCACCGCGTGGGGCCTGCTCCGAGTCACTGCCAGTGGGCCACCGCGCCTCAGCTGACCGCGTTGATTCCGATCAGCGCGTGCACTGTTCACCATTGACCCTGACAGGTGGGTCCCCCACGTTAGTAACTTAATTAGTGACTAAATACACTTAGCCTAATTACCCACTAATTAGTTCAGTCACTGACAGTAGACCCCCCCCTTCTAATTAACCTCTGTTAAATTCAAAACACTGATTAATACTGCTGAGACAATGACATGTGGGGCCCCTCCACTGTTTCAGTGGATAAGATTGAGACAGTCAGCAGCTGACTCAGCAGGCTGGACCCAGATGTCAGCCTCTGCTGACTGGGCGGTCGATTTAGTCAACTGGCCCCACCTGTCAGCCACTGTGAACAATTCTGTGTACACTGTGCTGGGTGCATTTAGCACTTTTGCTATTTATAATTTCAAATTATAAATAATCAGGAAATTCCAGAAATTGATTAAAACTTTAGAAAATCGTAGAAAATAAACCATAGCTCAGATCAAAAAACTTTATTTATGAAAGTTGCTCAGAACGACGAGACGAATCCGACCGTGCCATCTATTTCCATGTCGGGACCCTCTACAGAGGTGAACCCGCAACTTTGTGGCCGTTTCCAGTAGATGAATAGTGCATATACACCGGTTAATAATTCCAACTTTAATCCTAAAATAACTAATATGACTTAGACATGCTTTTAGGCAATCCTGCACTGCACGTTAGCATAGCATGCTCTGTGTTGTATCTGTTTGTTGTGTATTTATAAGTTTCCTCCCCCTCTTCTCTCTCAGTAGATCCCGGCACCAACGTAGTCCCCGAGACCGGTGCAGCTCCCGAGACCGACTACACCGTTGATGACCAGACCTTTGCCACAGAACTTGCAGGCAAGCACCCCCCCTTGAGCATGCCTATATCGCCTATTCTCTTCCCTCTTGTACTTGCAATAGAATTGCTGCTGTTACTGCTTTACCTATTCTGATGCATGACCTGATTTTGTAACCTGCTTTTGATAATTACCTGCTTATCCTAAACTGCTTAGAATAGGCTGGTTAGTGAACCCTAGTGACCCCACTTGTCCCAGTTGCCCCGCTGGATCATCGGAAGACTCGACGACCAGGCCCCAGCACCGCACATCACCCCCTTAGTTGTACGACACTCCAGCGTTACTATCGAGTGCCGAGGGTGATACCTCGTTTAGCACTTCTGATGTGAACTCTGTAGAGTAGCTATTTGGTCATGGTCATCGAGGGTGATTCCTCCTTCACCACACCCGATAACGACGCTGTCGTGCAACACCTCAAGTGTGAAACCATCGAGGGTGATTCCTCCGAGTTCACCTTGACGGATACATCGAGTAGGAATCCAACGAGGGTGATACCTCAGATTCCCCTGATGTTATGGACACACGGTTACTTGGACTTTGCAACTGTTACTTGCAAAGGCGGGTCGACCCTGAGGGGTACCCGCGAGTGATGAGGAGATGGGTTAACCTGGAGGGTACCCGAGAGATAATTACGAGGCGTGGCCGGGCATTCTTAGCCCTTGCCGCAAGTCCTCGAGACGGGGCGACGGGGTCACATCGATCATGAGTCTCTGCTCATTACCGCACTACCAATCCACTAACGATTTGGATATTTGATCTGAGTGGGCCTCTGGCCCGATAGCACTAACCATCATGCGGGAAAAGTTATGGGCAATCTGCATCGTAACATCAGCCGAAAGCTCTGTCAGACGTCCAGTTCAGCATTGCAGCACGGCTGGGCCGGCGCCATCCTGTAGTGGTGGTACAAAGATTCGGCCTACTCGCAACGACCCGGAGTGCACAGGGCGATGGCCCAAGACCCCTGAGTGCTTAGGATGTAGATCGGCGGGGACCTCTCTGCTGAGCTCTAGGTAGGGTTGCGGTGTGTCGTTTGGCCGAGGCCGGGCATGACCCAGAAAAGTGTGTCCTGCCGGAGTTAAGCGAGCGTGGTGGGTAAGTTGGTGCACCCCTGCAGGGAAGAACTAATCTATGCATAGCCAGATCCTCAGTAATGGACGCTCGGAGTTGTATCCCGATCGATACAACTAGAACTGGATACTTGTGATGAGAAATGGATAGTATGGCTCTGGGATTGCTTCCTCGCAGGGAGTCGAGGAAGGATCTCTGGGCGAGGTTGATAACACTACTACTATGGCTCTGGGATTGCTTTCTCGCAGGGAGTCGAGGAAGGATCTCTGGGCGAGGTTGATAACACTACTACTATGGTTCTGGGATTCTTTCTCGCAGGGAGTCAAGGAAGGATCTCTAGGTGAGGTTGATAACACTACTACTACTTTATATTATGCTATTCTGTACTCTCCTAAATGCTGCAAGATACTTGAAGATGCTTGAGATGCTGAAGATGCTAGTCGACGAGAGGACTAGGCCTTCTCTCTATTCTGGCATTTCTGCAGCCCAGTCCACATATACAGTCGTTCTTTGATAATGTTGCATATGTAGTGTAGATCCTTGCTTGCTGAGTACTTCGGATGAGTACTCACGGTTGCTTTGCTTCCTCTTTTTTCCCATATCCGTTTGATGCAACCAGATGACGGAGCCCCTGAGACAGTTGTCCCCGCTGACGACTACTACTACTACTACTACTACACCGAGGATGGATACTTCTACGAGCTGGCGATACGACCAGGAGTAGGTTCGGAGGGTCCCAGGCAGGAGGCCTGCGCCTTTTCGACCGTAGCTTTTGTTTTGCCCCGCCTTCTTAAGGCCTATCTGTTTTATCTTTTATATCTGTACTCAGATATCTGATGCTTCCGCTGACGCTTGTAAGCGAGCTTATGTATTCGAGCCCTCGAGGCCCCTGGCTTGTAACATCAAGCTTGTGTTATTTTAATTTGTGTCTAGAGTTGTGTTGTGATATCTTCAAGTGAGTCCTTAGGCTTGATCATGTGCATTTGCGTGTATGATTAGTGCATGATTAAGCCGGGGGCATCACAGGTTGGTATCAGAGCCGACTGCCTGTAGGAACCCCCCTTTCCAACTCCTTGGCCGAAGTTGAGTCTAGTATCCAAAGAAAAACTATTTTACTAACTTGGCTGTGTGGCTTACGGGCCCACGTCGCCATTGGGTGGTATTATGATCTTTTATTCCTCGTCTTTACTCTAGGACTCTGATCTCTCGTCTATTCGGGTTAAAGATTTTACTAACTCTGACTCTAGGATCTCATAACCACTTCATCCCGGAGAGCCCCGACATTACCGATGATCACTTGCTTCGCCAGAAAATTCTGCAGATACTCCTCGATGTTTCCCGAGACCCTGTGCCCACTGCCCTGCAGTTCCTGACCACCAATAATCCCCGTGAATAACATCCTTGCCGCTTGTACCTTCATCCCTAGTTGCTCCTGTTGTTACAAGATAACCCTAGTACTCTTCGTTGTTCCGAGAATCCTTTGTGCCTTCTGCTTTGCAGCTCCTTTTCGCATTGCGGATAATTCACACCTATCGGGGATTCGTTCATCCCCAGTTGTTCATATGTTTCACAAAATTCTTCGAAATGCAATTCGATCTCCCGAAAATCCTCTGCAGCCTATTGCTCCCGAAAGTATTGTATGCCTGCATTATGGGTAAATCCATATGTCCGGCAATATTCATTGATATCCTTTGTCATTGTCATCCTGAGCCTATAGATTCATTATGTTGCGAATGCTCGCAATCATCAGTCGAACCCTGAAATTTGACCTTCGTACTCAGACATCATTCTGAACATGAGTTGGATCTCGGCCAATCATGTTGCAATTGATTGTCCACCTAGTTCCCTTTAACTTGAACGCCGAATTATTCAGCTGTTTCTATAATCTGATGCCTTTGCATTATTTCCTTCTTCTGATTGAGTACTGATACTCACATCAGATCCATTGAGGACCACTGAATCTTTTGTTGGATTATTATCCGCAGTGTCCTTCATATTCAAAATCTTGTGCGCTCTTCCCCTGATACATATTGCCTTCGATAAATGGTATCCTCTGCTTACTTTCGAGCTTGTGATTATTTACTTCTGGAGTTTGCGGTATAGGTTCCTAAGTTGTCCTGATGGGTTGAACCTATGCTTTTCCTAATCCGTGTGAACTCGAAAGTTATGCGAGTCATACTCTTCTGGTGCTTCACCAGGTAAATCTTCAGCACTACAATTTCTTCGAAAACAAGGAGTGAATGAAAGGTTATGCATTGAAGAAGTGGGAGTCGACCTTGAACCTTTGTGTTCATGCCCATGGAAATGATGTAGATCCTATCATGGAAGCTCCTTGTAATAATAGTTATCCCCTTGATATGTCCCTTGCAACCTTGGTCCTAACCATGATTGTTTTTCTTTGATTCCATTTCTCGGACAAGTTAAAATACTTGTCTTCTGCAGATCATTTCATCTGTCCAACCTCTATTCTGATCTACCTCGAGTATTGCCCCTGTTATCTCGAGGATACTGTGTCATTGCACTATCTCTTGTAAATTCTTATGGGATGATACTCCATCACATCATTCCTAGCCTGATCAGCTATATCATTATCGTGCTAAATTTTAACTGTGCTACCAGGTCCTTCTTCCCAGAGCACAATTTTCGACGATGAACTAAGCTTACGTCGATCTTCCTCATCTTATCATTTCACCTCGAACAACAAACTTGACTTCGAGCTTGTGTCGAATCGGTGGTTCTCATAGCCTTTCACTTCATCCTTCCTTTTGCTTGATGTCATCGCTGCTCGATGGCATCTTCATGGAGTCTCTCGACAAAATTTGTCGTGATCACCATCAACACTTTGGCTTCTTCAGAGATGTCAATTGAATTCATGGCTAGAAATACCATCCCTGCCCCTCGATGATTTGTGATATCATCGATGACATCTTGACTTTCTGCCAACACAGACCTGGTTGTGCTTGGTTATTCCTTACGTTCTGAGATAATCTTGGAATTGTTTCTCAGTATCTCTTGAGATCTTCGAACCCAATCTTTACTTGACACCATATCATTGCTGCATCGAAGCATGACTGTGGTATTCCGAATATCAACAAGAACATCGGAAGCATAATACAAAATGTTTCTCGTTCAATTACCCTCACACCATTTTATGGGTAATATCATGATTCTTCCCTCGCCCCATTATCTAAATGCTTTTGAACTTGCTGTCCTATCATGTATATCATGCTCCGCTTTTCCTTGGGGAGGATATACTCCCAACTCTTGTGTGTAAACACATCTTCCTTTCCATTGGACTGTTTGATCTGATAATCATATTTTTCTTTTCCATTGGTTTGCTTAACCTTTCTTGTGGTCTATATGATATCAGCAGAAATAATTCCCTGGTTATGAAAAACACCTTCATGTGCAACCTTGTCGGTGAGACCCTGTTACTATTGTTGATGACATTCCGGTAACCCCCGATGGACGAGAACTTTGCCTATTGGTCTGCCTTGTTTTAACGAGCAGGAAAATGGTTCTCTTCGTCCCTCGCCCTTGGTACCGCCGTTGTTACCGACATAACTGACAGACTATCCTCTGACATACCTTGATGTCGTGACCATTAAGATGTCACCGTTCTCCCTACTTTTGATCGACCCTCTTCACAGTTCCACATGATCGGAACCTGACTCTCCTGTATATCCTTGATTCCGAAGTATCATTTGCTCTTGGCCTTGTGTGTTATCACGAGCCACCCTCCGAGAGTTGATCTATTCCCGATGCTCTGAACCCCCTTCTTATACTTTGTTCAGGTATCGATCGGTTGTCCAATCGCTTGAAACTTCTTATTGCACCTTCAAACTTTGCTCTCGATGTTTTCTTAAGTTTCAACTCGAGAGATACTTCTGCCACAATCCCTGAGTTGTCCACCAGATATTCGACCCTACAAAGGTCAGTTCTCCCGAAGTTACCCTTTACTTCCCCACTTAAATCTCGGGACGAGATTTCTTGTAGTGGAGGAGATTTGTAACATCCCCAGATCTTAACCCTGTCTTCAAGCAAATTAACTTGCCATGTCATCATATTTCACTAAGTCAAAATGCCACTTGTCCCAAATCCAACTTCAAATTCATACTTGAAATAAAGTCAAATATTTATTTCTTCAAACTGCAAAACTAAAATGTTCATAGTATTGAAAATAATCCCAGACCAATTATAAAAATAAAACCAACATTAGGTAAATTCCCAAGTTGACCCTAGTAACCAAAACAGTGGACCAACATCACCTTTTCTTTCCAATTAAATTCGAATCAAATTCAAATGAAATCATTTGGTCTCCAAACTTTTTCATGGCAGTGCATAATATTGCATTGAATTTATGTGGCTGAGTCACATATTTTACAAAAGTCAAATGGAGTAAAAAGAAAATGCAACAGAAAAGGATAAAGAAAACAGACAAGAAATAAAAAGAGAAAGGCCGAAGCTTACTATGCACTTAGGCCTGCGAGCTACAGTAACCAGCCCAGCCCACCACCGCGCTCGTCCTCTACCTCGCGCGCTGTCGGCCACCCGCGCTGACACGCCGGCGATGCCGCACGCGTCGGGCATCCGCCGGCGTATGGAGGTGGATAAGTACCACCTCCCCCCCCTCGAACCCTAATCCCCAGTTCACTCTCCCCCTCTCTCCCTCGCTCGCGCTCGCCTCTTCTTCTCTCTGTCTCGAACGCCATCGCTGTCGTCTTTCGTCGTTCGCACGGCCACCAGCGGCCCCGTGCCCACCAACTCCGCCACGGTCCGCCACGTCTTCTGGTGGTCATAGGTGGAGCTGGAGGGCCCTACAGCACCGGATCTTCCTCGCCCCCTTCCGCTTTGGCCATCGGTGAACTCCGGCGACCTCGATCCCCTTGCTGCTCCTAAACTCCCACCGGCCTTTCGTGCGCCGCTAGGTGAGCTCCGCCTTCTTCTTCCCCCTATCCCCACTGTCGATTGAGCCCCATAGCTCAAGCTTCACCGACGCCCGAGCGCGCCTCCGCCTGAGCTCGTCGCCGGCAGCCGTCCGGTGACCGTTTGATCACGGGCTCGTGCCCATCAAGTTCACCGCACCGCGTAGATTACCCCTAGCTGCGTCGTTTGCTCGCTAGCATGCTGTTGCGCCGTCCCCGTAGCACACCCGTAGCCGCCGCCGCCTGCCATTGTCGCCATCGCCGATTCCGGCCTTCCCCGGCGAGGCTGACCCCTCCATTGGATGCGCGACCTCACCGCCGTCCGAAAGAGCCTAACCGCGCCACGAATGAGCCTCTGTGGGCGAAACCCGCAGCTCGCCGGCGTGCTCCATCGTTTTCAAGCTCGCCGGAGCGTTTCCGGCGTTGGCGTCCGATGTGGCACCGCGTGGGGCCCGCTTCGAGTCACTGCCAGTGGGCCACCACGCCTCAGCTGACCGCGTTGACTCCGGTCAGCACGCGCACTGTTCACCATTGACCCTGACAGGTGGGTCCCCCACGTCAGCAGCTTAATTAGTGACTAAATACACTTAGCCTAATTACCCACTAATTAGTTCAGTCACTGACAGTAGGACCCCCGCTCTAATTAACCTCTGTTAAATTCAAAACACTGATTAACACTGCTCAGACAATGACATGTGGGGCCCCTCCACTGTTTCAGTGGACAAGATTGACCCAGTCAGCTGCTGACTCAGCAGGCTGGACCCACATGTCAGCCTCTGCTGACTGGGCGATTGACTTAGTCAACTGGCCCCACCTGTCAGCCACTGTGAATACTTCTGTGTACACTATGCTGGGTGCATTTAGCACTTTTGCTATTTATAATTTTGAATTATAAATAATCAGGAAATTCCAGAAACTGATTAAAACTTTAGAAAATCGTAGAAAATAAACCGTACCTCAGATCGAAAAACTTTATATATGAAAGTTGCTCAGAACGACGAGACGATTCCGATCGTGCCATCTGTTTCCATGTTGGGACCCTCTATAGAGGTTAACCCGCAACTTTGTGGCCGTTTCTGGTAGATGAATAGTGCATATACACCAGTTAATAATTACAACTTTAATCCTAAAATAACTAATATGACTTAGACATGCTTTTAGGCAACCCTGCACTGCACGTTAGCATAGCATGCTCTGTGTTGTATCTGTTTGCTGTGTATTTATCTGTTTCCTCCCCCTCTTCTCTCTCGGTAGATCCTGGTATCGACGTAGTCCCCGACACCGACGCAGCTCCGGAGACCGACTACACCGTTGACGACCAGACCTTTGCCACAGAGCTTCCAGGCAAGCACCCCCCCCCTTGAGCATACCTATATCGCCTATTCTCTTCTCTCTTGTGCTTGCATTAGAATTGCTGTTGTTACTGCTTTACTTATTCTGATGCATGACCAGATTTTGTAACCTGCTTTTGATAATTACCTGCTTATCCTAAACTGCTTAGAATAGGCTGGTTAGTGAACCCCAGTGACCCCACTTGTCCCAATTGCCCCGCTGGATCATCGGAAGACTCAACGACCAGGCCCCAGCACCGCACATCACCCCCTTAGTTGTACGACACTGCAGCGTTACTATCGAGTGCCGAGGGTGATACCTCATTTAGCACTTCTGATGTTAACTCTGTAGAGTAGCTATTTGGTCGTGGTCATCGAGGGTGATTCCTCCTTCACCACACCCGATAACGACGTTGTCGTGCAACACCTCAAGTGTGAAACCATCGAGGGTGATTCCTCCGAGTTCACCTTGACGGATACATCGAGTAGGAATCCAACGAGGGTGATACCTCAGATTCCCCTGATGTTATGGACACACGGTTACTTGGACTTTGCAACTGTTACTTGCAAAGGCGGGTCGACCCTGAGGGGTACCCGCGAGTGATGTGGAGACGGGTTGACCTGGAGGGTACCCGAGAGATAATTACGAGGCGTGGCCGGGCATTCTTAGCCCTTGCCGCAAGTCCTCGAGACGGGGCGACGGGGTCACATCGATCGTGAGTCTCTGCTCGTTACCGCACTACCAATCCACTAACGATTTGGATATTTGATCTGAGTGGGCCTATGTCCCGATAGCACTAACTGTCATGCGGGAAAAGTTATGGGCACTCTGCATCGTAGCATTAGCCGAAAGCTCTGTCAGACATCCAGTTCAGCATTGCGCCACGGCTAGGCCGGCGCCATCCTGTAGTGGTGGTACCGAGATTTGCCCTGCTCTCAACGACCCGGAGTGCACATGGCGATGGCCCAAGACCCCTGAGTGCTTAGGATGTAGACCGGCGGGGACCTCTCTGCTGAGCTCTAGGTAGGGTTGCGGTGTGTCGTTTGGCCGAGGCCGAGCATGACCCAGAAAAGTGTGTCCGGCCGAAGTTAAGCGAGCGTGGTGGGTAAGTTGGTGCACCCCTGCAGGGAAGAACTAATCTATGCATAGCCGGATCCTTGGTAATGGACGCTCGGAGTTGTATCCCGTTTGATACAACTAGAACTGGATACTTGTGATGAGAAATGGATAGTATGGCTCTGGGATTGCTTCCTCGCAGGGAGTCGAGGAAGGATCTCTGGGCGAGGTTGATAACACTACTACTATGGCTCTAGGATTGCTTTCTCGCAGGGAGTCGAGAAGGATCTCTGGGTGAGGTTGATAACACTACTACTATGGCTCTGGGATTGCTTTCTCGCAGGGAGTCAAGGAAGGATCTCTGGGTGCGGTTGATAACACTACTACTACTTTATATTATGCTATTATGTACTCTCCTAAATGCTGCAAGATACTTGAAGATGCTTGAGATGCTGAAGATGCTAGTCGATGATAGGACTAGGCCTTCTCTCTTTTCTGGCATTTCTGCAGCCCAGTCCACATATACAACCGTTCTTTGATAATGTTGCATATGTAGTGTAGATCCTTGCTTGCTGAGTACTTCGGATGAGTACTCATGGTTGCTTTGCTTCCTCTTTTTCCCCATATCCGTTTGATGCAACCAGATGACGGAGCCCCTGAGACAGCTCTCCCCGCCGACGACTACTACTTCTACACCGAGGATGGATACTTCTACGAGCTGGCGAGACGACCAGGAGTAGGTTCGGAGGGTCCCAGGCAGGAGGCCTGCGCCTTTTCGACCATAGCTTTTGTTTTGCCCCGCCTTCTTAAGGCCTATCTGTTTTACCTTTTATATCTGTACTCAGATATCTGATGCTTCCGCTGATGCTTGTAAGCGAGCTTATATATTCGAGCCCTCGAGGCCCGTGGCTTGTAACATAAAGCTTGTGTTATTTTAATTTATGTCTAGAGTTGTGTTGTGATATCTTCAAGTGAGTCCTTAGGCTTGATCGTGTGCATTTGCGTGTATGATTAGTGCACGATTAAGCCGGGGGCGTCACACTATCGACCACCGATACAACTCTACGCACACTTTAACGTTTGCTTTACCTAGAACAAGTATGAAACTATTTTGTAGGTATGGTGCTAGAACTACTTTGCAAGAATAAAACTAGAGTAATTTGCAAGATAATAAAAGTTAGATGTGTAGTAGAAAGGTTTTTGTCACACAAGAAAGTTATTTGTCCCTAGGCAATCGATAACTAAACCGGTAATCATTATTGCAACTTTATATGAGGGAGAGGCATGAGCCATTATTGCAACTTTATATGAGGGAGAGGCATGAGCTAACATACTTTCCGTACTTGGATCATATGCACTTATGTTTGGAACTCTAGCAAGCATCCGCAACTACCAAAGATCATTAAGGTAAAACCCAACCATAGCATTAAGTATCGAGTCCTCTTTACTCCCATACGCAACAACCCTCTTACTCGGGTATAAGTTTCTGTCACTCTCGCCACCCACTATAAGAGAATCATGAACTTATTGCAACACCCTACAGCGGGGATCCCTCACATTTGCGCGACATGGAGAGCACCATAGGACAACACCAAAATAAAATATACAACTCAAACCAACCATGATCATCAATTAACCCATAGGACAAAACAGATCTACTCAAACATCATAGGATAACCACATATCATTGGATAATAATATATAGTGTTGAGCACCATGTTTAAGTAGAGAATTACAGCGGGAATAGAGAGGTTTCACCACTGCATAGAGGGGGAGAAGTTGGTGTTGACGGTAGCAAGGTTGTTGGTGTAGATCGTTGTCACAATCCTTGCCCCGGTGGCACTCCGCGCCACCGGGAGAGAGGGGGAGAGAGCCCCCTCCTTCTTCTTCTTCCTTGGCCTCTGATACGTCTCCGTCATATCTACTTTTCCTAATGCTTTTCCTCTTGTTTTGGACTCTAATTTGCATGATTTGAATGAAACTAACCCGGACTGACGCTATTTTCAGCAGAACTACCATGGTGTTGTTTTTGTGCAAAAATAAAAGTTCTCGGATTGGAACGAAACTTTGCGAGGATTTTTTATACAATAAAAGAGAATTTCTGGAGCCAAGAACCACCAGAGGGGGGCACCTGGGTGGGCACAACCCACCAGAGCGCCCCCCCCCCCTCCTGGCGCGCCCAGGTGGGTTGTCCCCATCTAGTGGCCCCGCAGACCTCAATCCTGACACTATAAAATCACATTTTCGGAGAAAAAAATGAGGGAGAAAATTTTATCGTGTTTCGTGAGATGGAGCCGCCGCCACCTCCTGTTCTTCATCGGGAGGCCAGATCTAGAGTCCGTTCGGGGCTCCAGAGAGGGGGATCTTCGATCTTCGTCATCACCAACCCTTCTCCATCGCCAATTCCATGATGCTCCCCACCGGAAGTGAGTAATTCCTTCGTAGGCTCGCTGGTCGGTGAGGAGTTGGATGAGATTCATCATGTAATCGAGTTAGTTTTGTTAGGGCTTGATCCCTAGTATCCATTATGTTCTGAGATTGATGTTGCTATGACTTTGCCATGCTTAATGCTTGTCACTTTGGGCCCGGGTGCCATGATTTCAGATCTAAACCGTTTATGTTATCACCACTATATCTATGTTCTAGATCCGATCTTGCAAGTTATAGTCACCTACTACGTTTTATGATCCGGCAACCCCGGAGTGACAGAAGTCGGGACACTTCCCGGTGATGACCGTAGTTTGAGGAGTTCATGTATTCACTATGTGTTAATGCTTTGTTCCGGTTCTCTATTAAAAGGAGGCCTTAATATCCCTTAGTTTCCATATGGACCCCGCTGCCATGGGAGGGTAGGACAAAAGATGTCATGCAAGTTCTTTCCATAAGCACATATGACTATTTACGGAATACATGCCTACATTATATTTATGAACTGGAGCTAGTGCCGTATCGCCCTAGGTTATGAGTGTTATATGATGAATATCATCCAATGAATTCACTGATCCAATGCCTATGAATTTCTCTCATATTGTTCTTGCTACGTTACTACTGCTATTGTTACTATTGAACTTGCTACAAAATCATTGCTATCACTTTTACCGTTACTATTGCTGTTGCTACTACTATCAAAACTATCATACTACTTTGCTACTGATCACTTTGCTGCAGATAATTATTCTCCAGGTGTGGTTGAATTGACAACTCAGCTGCCATTGCAAATATTCTTTGGCTCCCCTTGTGTCGAATCAATAAATCTGGGTTGAATACTCTACCCTCGAAAACTGTTGCGATCCCCTATACTTGTGGGTTATCAAGACTTTTTTCTGGTGCCATTGCCGGGGAGCATAGCTATATTTGTTGAGTCACTTGGGATTATTATCAAATTATCACTATGAAGAATCTGAAGGACGCTAAGACTAAGATTTTTTTCCTCTAAGATGAGGGGAGGTAAGGAACTGCCATCTAGCTCTGCACTTGATTCACCTTTTGTTATAAGTAGACTTGCAACAACACCACATGCTATTAATTCTGATATGTCGCAAGTTATTAATGATGCTACTTCTGCTATGAATGATACTCATGATCATGCTAGTACCCTGCTTGATGATAATGTGCCACTAGGTGAATTTCTTGATGAACAACTTGCTAGAACTAAAGCTTTTGAGAATGCTGAAACTGATGAAATTGTTGAAACTGATGAAGAGCTTGAAACTGAAAATCTTGAAACACCTATTAGATCTAGTTCTCCTAGATATGAATTGCCTAAGATACCAGAAGGCTATGTTATGGATGAGGAGACAACTAGAGACTTTCTTGCTTGCAATGATAGGGATGATCTTAAGAAATTATTATTCAAACTGAAAGAAAAATCTTTGAATGCTAGAATGAAATATGATCCTAAGTTTTCTACTTCACCTATCTTTGTTGATGATAAGGATTATGAATTCTCTGTCGACCCAGAGTTAATTAGTTTGGTTGAATCTGATCCTTTCCATGGTTATGAAACTGAAACTGTTGTGGCACACCTTACTAAGTTGAATGACATAGCCACCATTTTTGCTCATGATGAGAAAATTCGCTATTATTATATTCTCAAATTATTTCCGTTCTCATTGAAGGGTGATGCTAAGACTTGGTATAATACTCTTACTCCTGGTTGCGTGCGTAATCCCCAGGATATGACTTATTACTTCTCTGAAAAATATTTTCCTGCTCATAAGAAACAAGCTGCCTTACAGGAAATATTTAACTTTGTGCAAATTGAATAAGAGAGTCTCCCACAAGCTTGGGGGAGGCTTCTCCAATTTCTTAATGCTTTGCTTGATCACCCTCTTAAGAAAAATGAAATACTTGATATCTTCTATAATGGACTAACCGATGGTTCTAGGGATTTCCTAGATAGTTGTGCTGGTTGTGTTTTCAGGGAACGAACTATTGGACAAGCTGAAGAATTATTGAATAACATATTGAAAAATTATGATGATTGGATCCTTCCTGAACCACCACTTAAACCTACTCCGAAGAAGAGGGGTATCTTATATCTCAGTCCTGAAGATATGCAAGAGGCAAAGAAATCTATGAAGGAAAAGGGTATTAAAGCAGAGGATGTTAAAAATTTACCTCCTATTGAAGAAATACATGGGCTTGAAACACCACCACAACCTAAGGTGGTAGAGGTAAATTCTTTACTCAAGTTCAATGAAGGTGATATTCCTTATAACAAACATCCTAGTCAATGCTTATATGAGTTTGATAATTACATTAGAAAGCAAGATCACTTCAATGCAAATGTTATGAAACAATTGAAATACAATTCTGATATGATAGCTCGCTTGAGTGACTTGCTATTTAGAATTACCAATGATGTTAGAGGTGTAGGAAAACATGCCTCTATGGTTCAAACCCAATTAGAACAAATTGCTAAATCTCAAAGAGAATTGTTAGATGAAATGAATAATAATATCAATGATCATGCTGTTAGACTAATGACTAGAGGAGGTAGAATGACTCAGGAACCACTTTATCCTGAGGGACACCTTAAAAGAATTGAACAAGACTCTCAAAGAGTTAACACTGATGCACCTAGTCCTTCTAAAAAGAAAAAGAATTAAGATGGTAGGACTTTGCATGCCTCTAGTGAACCTGAAGTAGAAAAACCTCCTGTTAATGATAATGAAGTCTCTATTTCTGATGCCGAAACTCAATCTGGTAGTAGCTAATATTTGAGTGTGTTTCATGAATGGATCAATGACTGAGCATAATGGGCTTGGGATAACTTTTTTTAGTGTTGATATTTTGAAAGACATGGTTGCTTGTTGATATGCTTGAGTATTGATGTCTTCATGTCAAATTATAGACTATTGTTTTGAATCATTTAAAGTACAAATACCCATGCTACAAAAGAAAAGAATATGTGATGAACATGTTAGGTAGCATTCCACATCAGAAATTCTGTTTTTATCATTCACCTACTCGAGGACGAGCAGGAATTAATCTTGGGGATGCTTGATACGTCTCCAACGTATCTATAATTTTTTATTGTTCCATGCTATTGAAGTATCAATCTTGGATGTTTTATATATATTTACAAGCAACTTTATATCATTTTTTGGTACTAACCTATTAACTTAGTGCCCAGTGCCAGTTGCTGTTTCTTGCTTCTTTTTGGTTTCGCAGAATATCAGTACCAAACGAAGTCCAAATGCCACAAAACTTTTTGGAGATTTTTTAGACATAAGGGACACTAGAAGCTTCAGGAGAACACCAGACATGGGAGCATGGGCCCACAACTCACCAGGGCATGCCCTGATGGGTTGTGGGGCCCACATAGCTCCGTTTGACCTAACTCTGCCTCTATAAATACCCATAAATCAGGAAACCAACACGGGAGTCCATGAAATACTTTCTCTGCCGCCGCAAGCTTCTGTTCTCGAGAGATCCCATCTGGAGTCCCTTTCTGGCACTCTGCCGGAGGGGGAATCGATCACGGAGGGGTTCTTCATCAACCTAGTTGCCCCTCCGATGATGTGTTAGTAGTTTACCACAGACCTACGTGTAACACCCCTATGTAATGGTGCTACAGTAATCCATCATGATGATGCTAAGCTACTGTGATTTGCAATGATAATCATGTTGGGAGAATATCTCATTTCAAATTCCTTCTCTAAATTCTACTCAAATTCAAAGTGAAATTTCAAGTTGCACAAAAGTTGCTGGAAAAATGTTCATCATTTAGCAAATATTCCGAAACAATTCGTTGTTAAGGAAAACAACATCACCATCAAGTCAAAGTGGGCCAAGGCATTTAAAACAGTGCCAAAAGAAGCATTTTAAATGCCTTTCCATTTTTTAAAAATTCAAATGGATTCAAAACCTGTCCAAACTTTTTGTGGCACAACAGAATATTCCACTGTATTTTGTGACCAAGTTTCACATTTTTACAAAATCATTTGGTGACTCAAAATATTACAAAACTTCATCTGAAAAAGAAAAAGCAGAAAAGAAATAAGTAAAAAAAAGAGAAAGCCCACTGTTGGCTGGGCCTTAGTGCACAGTGTGCAGGCCCAGCCCAACAGTCCCATCGCCGTCTCCCTCCTCCCCGTGTCGACGCCGCTGTGGACGTGCGCGCTCGCACTGGCTAGCGGCTGACACCGCGACGCTACAGGGTTGGCGAGGGGATAAGGATGCGCCCCCTCGGCCTCCCCTCCATTCTCATTCACTCCCCCTGGCTCCTCCTCGCTCACTTTCCCCTCCTCCTCCGTCCTCCCCCATCGATCTGGAGAGGAGCCCGAGCGCTCGCCGCCGTGCACTGCTCGTCCTCGCAGTCCCCGGCCCTCCCTCGACGAACCAGAGAGTCCAGGAGTTTCGTCCAGTTCCTCTACGTCGACTACAACCAGTGATTCGAGCCGGGACGGCATCAATCACTGCCATCGCCGTCTTGCCCATCTCCGGCCGCCGCGTCTGCTCCGACGAACCCCGCTGCCCTGCTGCTACAAAACTGTCGCCGGGCCCCCTTGTGCCTGCAAGGTGAGCCACCGCGCGTCTTCCCCCTTTCCCCGGAGCTTTTCCGCCCCCGTAGCTGCCGCCCCGCGTTCACCGTGCTCCGGCCGCCGCTCGGGCCAACACCGCCGTGGCAACTGGTCGTCCCAGGGCCAGCTCACACATGGGAGTGCTCAGGGCTTCTCCGCGAAGCTGCCTGACCCTTTCCCTTGTCGAACCCGAGCCCCACAATGAGTTTTGTTCGACGGCCGAACTCCGGCGACCGTTTAACTCGTCGCCGGCGAGGCTCCGATGACCAAATGGTCTTGGGCTCGTGCTCGTTGTGTTCGCGTGCGCATGTAGATCATCCCTAGCTAATTAGATCGACCGCGCGTGCACCGTTTTGCCGCTCCCGTAGCTCGCTCGAGGACCCCGCCGCCGGCGTTGTCGTAGCGCTCGCCTCCGACCGCCCCAGCCACTCCGACCACCGCCATCCGACGCGCCGTCGTCTTGCCGTTCGAACGCGCCCAACGGCGACCAAATGGTGCCTTGTGCGCGAAACCTGACCGCCGCCCGAGCCGCGCCGCCGCAAAACGCTCTCGTCGGCAAGATTCCGGTGAGTCGCCGGCCCCGCTGACCTGGAGCGCATGGGACCAGCCCAGGGTCGCTGACGTGTGGGCCCGTGCACTCGTTTGACCGCGTTGACCACGGTCAACACGGGTCACTGTTCACTTCTGTCACTGACATGTGGGCCCCGCGCTAATTAACTGGTTTTATAAATAAATAAAATGTTAACTAATTTGTTAATTATATTTAATCACTAATTAGTCACTGACTAATGGGGTCCACTTCACTAATTAGTTCTGTTAGTTTAAATTAGATCACTGTTAGTCCCACAGAGGCTGACAGGTGGGCCCTACCTGTGAGTTTGACTGGTCAGCTGGTTAGCCGACTGCTGACGCAAGCATGACCTCAGTATGATGACATATTCCTTTTCTGGCTAATTCTGTTAATTTAAATGAATTCAGAAAATGCAAAAATCTTTGTAAATTCATAGAAAATAAACCGTAGCTCAGATCGAAAAACTTTATACATGAAAGTTACTCAGAACGACGAGACGAATCCAACCGTGCTATTTGTTTCCGTGTCGGGACCCTCTACGGAGGTGAACCCACAACTTTTAGCCTGTTTCTGGTAGATGAATAGTGCATACATACCGGTTAATAAATCCAACTTTAATCCTAAAATAACTAATATGATTTAGACATGTCTTTAGGCAACCCTGCACTGCACGTTAGCATAGCATGCTCTATGTTGCACATGTTTGCTGTGTATTTATCTGTTTCCTCCCCCTCTTCTCTCTCGGTAGACCCCTGTACCGACACAATTCCCGAGACCGACGCAGTTCCAGAGATCGACTACGCCCCTGACGACCAGACCTTTGCCGCAGAGCTTCCAGGAAAGCACCCCCCCCTTTGAACATGCCGATATCGCCTATTCTTTCTCTCTTATGCTTGCATTAGAAATTGCTGCTGCTACTACTTTACCTATTCTGATGCATAGCCTGATCTTGTAACCTGCTTTTGATAATTACCTGTTTATCCTAAACTGCTTAGAATAGGCTGGTTAGCGTGCCCCAGTGACCCCCACTTGTCTTAGTTGCCCCGCTGGATTATCGGAAGACTCGACAACCGGGCCTCGGCACCGCACATCACTTCCCCTTTATCTGTACGACACTGCAGCGTTACTATCGAGTGCCGAGGGTGATACCTCGTAAGCACTTCCGATGTTAACTCTGTGGAGTAGTTACTCGGTCGTGGTCATTGAGGGTGATTCCTCCTTCACCACTCCCGAAAACGACTCCGTCGTGCAACACCTCAAGTGTGAACCTCGAGGGTGATTCCTCCTAAGTTCACCTTGATGACTACATCAGGTGGAATCCATCGAGGGTGATTCCTTGGGTTTCCCCCTAGTGTTTGGACACACAGTTACTATGACTTTAACCATGAACCATGATAAAGTCGGGTCGGCCCTGAGGGGTACCCGCGCGAGCATGTGATGCGAGTGATGTGGAGACGGGTTGACCTGGAGGGAGCCCGCGAGTTAATTACGAGGCGCGGCCGGGCATTCTTAGCCCTTGCTGCAAGTCCTCGAGACGGGGCGACGGGGTCACATCGATCGTGAGTCTCTACTCGTTATCGCGCGCTCCCAATCCACTAACGATTTGGATATTTGATCCGGGTGGGCCTCTGGCTCGATAGCACTAACCATCACGTGGGAACAGTTATGGGCACTCTGCGTCATATGCATCAGCCGAAGCTTAATAGACATCAGCGACTGAGCGGCGCGCGCCGAGTTGGACTGCGTGAAGCAACCGCCTTGATAGTGTGGGTTGCCAGGTCTGCTCTCGGCCGTGAACGTAACATGCAGGAGTTCCCGGGGCGATGGCCCAAGACCCCTGGGGGCATAGGTTTAGTTCGGCGTGCTAACCTCTCTGTTAAGCCTAGGTCGGGTTGTGGCGTATTGTTTGGCCGAGGCCGGGCATGACCCAGAAAAGTGTGTCCGGCCAGAGTTAATCGAGCGTGGTGGGTAAGTTGGTGCACCCCTACAGGGAAGAACTAATCTATGCATAGCCGGATCCTCGGTAACGGACGCTCAGAGTTGTATCCCGATCGATACAACTAGAACTGGATACTTGTAATGAGAAATGGATAGTATGGCTCTAGGATTGCTTTCTCACAGGGAGTCGAGAAAGGATCTCTGGCCGAGGTTGATAACACTGCTACTACTTTATTTTGTACTAATCTACACTCTTCTAATGCTGCAAGACCGCTGGAGATGCTAGTCTTCGATAGGACTAGGCCTTCTCTCTATTCTGGCATTTCTGCAGCCCAGTCGACATATACAGCCTTTCTTTGATAATGTTGCATATGTAGTGTAGATCATTTCTTGCTGAGTACTTCGGATGAGTACTCACGGTTGCTTTGCTTCCTCTTTTTCCCCATATCCGTTTGATGCAACCAGATGACGGAGCCCCTGAGACAGCTGCCCTCGCCGAAGGCTACTACTACTACCCTCCTGGCGAGTACTACTACGAGGAGCCGTCCGACGACCAGGAGTAGGTTCGGAGGGTCCCAGGCAGGAGGCCTGCGCCTTTTCGATCGTAGTGTTTTCTTTTGCCCCGCCTTCTTAAAGGCTTATCTGTTTTATCTTTTATATCTGTACTCAGATATCTGATGCTTCCGCTAATGCTTGTAAGCGAGCTTATGTATTCGAGCCCTCGAGGCCCCTGGCTTGTAATATAAAGCTTGTATGACTTTATTTATGTTTTAGAGTTGTGTTGTGATTCCTTCAAGTGAGTCCTTCAGCTTGAACATGTGCATTTGCGTGTATGATTAGTGCAAAATTAAGCCGGGGGTGTCACAGGTTGATATCAGAGCCGACTGCCTGTAGGATCCCCCTTTTCAACTCCTTGGCCGAACTTGAATCTAGTCGTCCAAAACTGTTTTACTAACTTGGTTGTGTGGCTTACGGGCCCACGTCGCCGAATGGGTGGTATTAGGATCTTTTATTCCTCGTCTTTACTCTAGGACTCTGATCTCTCTACTATTCGGGTTAAATGATTTTACTAACTCCAACATTAGGTTCTCGTGATCACATCCACCCGGAGTTCTGAAATTACCCCCCCCCCCTTTCTTCAAGATTGTGAGCCAGGTTCTGCTTGCAGGATCCTTTTATCGAGGGCACCCTGTTTTGTCACTTGCAGATTCCTCGCTCCAGCAGTTTTCTCTGACGTTGATGTAGCCTTTGCTATGTCTTGTTGTGTACTTCCTTACCGCGTGCCTGCGCGCCGCCTAACATGTCTAGCTTTTAAATTTACATCGTTATGCTGTCCGCATGTAACCGACTCTGTGTATGGATCTGTACGTCTTAATTGACTACTGTTAAGTATCTATTACATAGCTTAATTATTGTCGTGTTACATCATGCTTGTCGCTAAACACTCACAATTGCTTTTACTAAACTACCCCTGTTGAAACTTAGCAGGATGGTTAGACCAGGTGGTCGTGGTCGTGGTCGTGCCCCTGAACAACCACCACCGCCAGATTATATGGCAGCTATGATGCAACAATTCGAGCTCAACCGTTAGTTCATGACTGGGATTATGGCTCAGTTCCCGCATCAGAACAACCAGAACCAGGACCCTGCTTCAATAACTCTATCGGAATTTGTGCATCTTAACCCCACTCAGTTCCGCAACTCTGATAAGCCGCTGGATGCTGATGACTAGATTCGCGACATCACTCGCAAGATGGAGTCTGCAAATGTCTCCCCTGCCAACTTTGTCACCTTCGTGTCCTTTTTCTTAAAGGGTCCCGCTGCTCAATGGTGGGACACACACAAGCGTACACTGCCTGCTGGAACAGTCGTTACTTGGCCTGAGTTCCAGGCTGCTTTTCGTGCCAGATATATTCCTCAGGGAATCATGGACCGGATGAAAACCCAGTTCCGCAACCTCACTCAGGGCAACAAGACTGTCGAA
The DNA here is from genome assembly GCA_011799875.1 of Thinopyrum elongatum. Classification (NCBI taxonomy): domain Eukaryota; kingdom Viridiplantae; phylum Streptophyta; class Magnoliopsida; order Poales; family Poaceae; genus Thinopyrum; species Thinopyrum elongatum. Next base: position 369,326,378 of record CM022299.1, on the reverse strand, counting down.
GCCTATCAGCGGGAATTCCTTGACCTATCCCGCTATGCTGAAGAAGACATCGCCACGGATGCTCGTAGACAAGAGAAGTTCCGTAATGGACTCCACCCAGACATCGAGCTTGCACTTGCTGCTCAAGACTTCACCGACTTTGCTACCCTTGTGAACAAGGCTATTCTGGTTGAGACCGCTCAGATCAAGCACAAGGAGTCACAGAAGCGCTATCGTGATGTTGGCTCATCTTCGGGCTCGTCTTCATAGAAGCGCCGTATCTGGATTCCCCACAGCATGTACCGTCCAACTGCACCTGCACCAAGGCCGTACCATGCTGCACCACGTCTGCCTCCTCCACCACCGAGGCAACCTCTTCGAGCTGCACCACCCCGAGCTCCTGCTCCCAATCCCAATGATGGGCTGTGTCACAAGTGTGGCAAACCAGGTCAACTTGCCAGGAACTGCTACCAGAATCGGAACCAACTGGCTCTGCCTGCTAATGCCCGTGGCAACAATCAGCCCAGCAACAACAATGCCAGGCCTGCTTATGGTCGTGGTCAGGCTTATCATGTCAACATGAGTGAAGACCCGGACCAGCCAGCTACTGTGATGGGTACACTTCCTGTTAACTCAGTACCAGCTTTTGTTTTATTTGATTCAGGAGCATCTCATTCATTCATGTCAGAACATTTTGCACTCATGCATAACGTTAAATGCGAAATGCTACACCAATCCTTAATGGTGAACACTCATGCGGGTCAATGTCAAACATCTTTATTCAGCCCCGAAGTCACCATTGAGATTGAGGGGTTGAAATTTCTTGCTTCCCCCATTATGATAAAGTCTTGCGGTATTGACCTCATTCTGGGAATGGATTGGCTGAAGGCTCACTATGCCTCAATCAATTGTGCCACTAAAGTTGTACATCTCCTACACCCATCAGATGAGCTAGTGAATTACCGTGCCCAGATAACTCAAAATGCTGAGGCCCTAATACACGCTCTAAATGCGTTAAATGCTTCTCCGCTTGAGGGGATCGAAAACATTCCAGTCGTTCGTGACTTCCAGGATGTTTTTCCCGACGAACTTCCAGGAATACCCACTGTTAGAGCTGTCGAGTTTGTCATCGACTTGAAACCAGGCACAACACCTATTGCGAAGCGTCCTTATAAGATGCCTCCGCACCACCTTCTCGAGCTTAAGGAAGAAATCGACAAGTCACTTAAGAAGGGTTTCATCCGCCCCAGTTCCTCTGCTTGGGGAGCACCTTCACTCTTCATTAAGAAGAAGGATGGAACTAACTGATTGGTTCAGGATTATCGGCCCATTAACCAAGCCACAATCCAGAACAAATACCCACTGCCCCGGATCAATGATCTTTATGATCAGCTTGCTGGGTCCTCTGTGTTCTCAAAACTTGACTTGAGGTTGGGTTATCACCAGATCCGTGTCCGCGAAGAGGATATTCCGAAGACTGCTTTTGTTACTCGTTATGGCTCTTATGAGTACACTGTCATGTCATTTGGCTTAACAAATGCTCCAGCTATGTTCTCCCGCCTGATGAATTACATCTTCATGGATTACCTCGACAAGTTTGTCATGGTTTATCTAGATGATATTCTGGTTTATTCAAAGAATAAGGAAGAACATGTTGAACACCTTCGTCTTGTTCTGGAAAGGCTTCGTGAATTCCAGTTGTATGCCAAATACTCCAAATGTGAATTCTGGCTTTCTGAAGTAACCTACCTTGGACATGTGATTTCCAAGGATGGAATTGCTATTAACCCAGAACGAGTTCAGGCTATTCTTGACTGGACTCCTCCGAAGAACGTAAAGCAAGTGAGAAGTTTTCTCGGCCTCGCAAGCTATTGCCGTCGATTTGTCGAGAACTTTTCCAAGATTGCTAAGCCTCTGACTAACCTGCTTCACAAAGGCGTTAAGTTTGAGTGGACAGACAAATGTCAGGAGAGTTTCCAGACTCTCAAGGACAAGCTAACTTCTGCTCCAGTGCTTGCTCCTCCGGATTCTCGCAAAGACTTTGTGATATATTGTGACGCCTCTCGTCAAGGATTAGGCTGTGTCCTAATGCAAGAACGAAGAGTAATTGCGTATGCTTCGCGACAATTGCGTCCACATGAAGAAAACTATCCAGTGCATGATCTTGAACTTGCTGCAGTGATCTATGCATTGAAGCAGTGGCGACACTACCTTCTTGGTAATCGATGTGAGATATATACTGATCACCAAAGTCTGAAGTATTTGTTTACTCAGCCGGATCTCAATCTCCACCAACAGCGATGGTTGGAAACAATTACGGACTATGACTGTGGTACTTCATATACCCCTGGCAAGGCTAATGTCATGGCTGATGCCTTAAGCCGCAAGTCCTATTGTAACAACCTCATGGTTAAGCGAGCTCAACCTCATCTTTATGAAGAATTGCGCAAGCTGAATCTGCGTATTGTTCCCCAGGGTTCTCTTAATAACCTTGTCGTACAGCCAGATCTTGAGAAAGCTGTTAAGAATGCGCAAGCTAAAGATGCTGAAGTTGATCTGATGAAGAAAGACCTTCACCTGGAAAAGTACAGGGATTTCTCGCTGTCTGAAGATAGAACCTTGCATTTCAAAGACCGCATTGTGGTACCTCGCTTCGAGCTTATGACTGACAAGGTCATGAAGGAGGCACATGATACACCGCTTTCTATTCATCCGGGTAGTACCAAGATGTATCGTGATCTCCGACAAAGGTACTGGTGGTCTAAAATGAAGCAGGATATTTCTCGATACGTTGCTGAATGTGACGTTTGCCGTCACGTTAAAGCAAAACATCAGAAGCCTGCTGGAATTTTGCAACCATTACCTATTCCTTTATGGAAATGGGATAAGGTTCAGATGGATTTCATTACTGGCCTTCCCAAGTCACAGAAGGGTCACGATGCTATTCTTGTCGTCGTCGACCAACTCTCTAAGGTTGCACACTTTCTGCCTGTCAAGGAGACTATCACTGCTAGTCAGTTAGCAGAGTTGTATATCTCCAGAATTGTTTCACTCCACGGTATTCCAAGGGAGATTAGTTCGGACCATGGCGGCCTTTTCACTTCAAAGTTCTGGGAAAGTTTCCAAGAAGCTATGGGAACTCATATTACCTGGAGTTCAGCTTATCATCCCCAATCCCAAGGCCAAGTTGAGCGAGTGAATCAAGTGCTTGAAGACATGCTTGGGGCTTGTGTTATATCGTTCGGTAAGAAGTGGGAAGAATCTCTTCCTTATGCGGAATCCTCATATAACAACAGCTATCAAGCCAGCTTGAAAATGGCCCCCTTTGAAGTACTTTATGGACGTAAGTGTCGAACCCCTCTGAATTGGTCAGAAACTGGGGAACGACCGCTCGTGGGTCCGGATATTATTCAACACACCGAAGAGCAAGTCCGTATCATTCGAGGAAATCTGAAGGCAGCTCAAGACCGCCAGAAGAGCAACTACGATCGCAAACGATGGGGTTTGACTTATCAACCTGGTGATCAATCCTATCTTCGTGTCACCCCTATGAAGGGCACTCACCGTTTTGGAATTAAGGGCAAGTTAGCTCCACGCTACATTGGTCCTTTCCGCATTGTTGCAAGACGTGGTCAGGTGGCATATAAATTGGAGTTGCCGCTGGAATTCTCTCATATCCACGACTTCTTCCATGTGTCGCAACTTCGTCGTTGCTTCAAGGAGTCTCCGCACCAAGTAGTGGATCACGAGATGCTCGAATTGCATGATGATCTTTATTATAAGGAGCATCCAATCCGCATCCTCGATGAATCTGAATGTCGAACCCGTCAGAAGACGACCAAGTTCCTGAAAGTGCAGTGGTCGAATCATACTGAAGATGAAACCACTTGGGAATGTGAGGATAATCTTCGGGCGGAATACCCCGACCTCTTTCCCTCTACCTCCTGAATTCTCGGGACGAGAATTTCTTTTAGAGGAGGAGAATTGTAACACCCCTATGTAATGGTGCTACAGTAATCCATCATGATGATGCTAAGCTACTGTGATTTGCAATGATAATCATGTTGGGATAATATCTCATTTCCAATTCCTTCTCTGAATTCTACTCAAATTCAAAGTGAAATTTCAAGTTGCACAAAAGTTGCTGGAAAAATGTTCATCATTTAGCAAATATTTCGAAACAATTTGTTGTTAAGGAAAACAACATCACCATCAAGTCAAAGTGGGCCAAGGCATTTAAAACAGTGCCAAAAGAAGCATTTTAAATGCCTTTCCATTTTTTAAAAATTCAAATGGATTCAAAACCTGTCCAAACTTTTTGTGGCACAACAGAATATTCCCCTGTATTTTGTGACCAAGTTTCACATTTTTACAAAATCATTTGGTGACTCAAAATATTGCAAAACTTCATCTGAAAAAGAAAAAGCAGAAAAGAAATAAGTAAAAAAAAGAGAAAGCCCACTGTTGATTGGGCCTTAGTGCACAGTGTGCAGGCCCAGCCCAACAGTCCCATCGCCGTCTCCCTCCTCCCCATGTCGACGCCGCTGTGGACGTGCGCGCTCGCACTGGCTAGCGGCTGACACCGCGACGCTACAGGGTTGGCGAGGGGATAAGGATGCGCCCCCTCAGCCTCCCCTCATTCTCATTCACTCCCCCTGGCTCCTCCTCGCTCACTTTCCCCTCCTCCTTCATCCTCCCCCATCGATCTGGAGAGGAGCCAGAGCGCTCGCCGCCGTGCACCGCTCATCCTCGCGGTCGCCGGCCCTCCCTCGACGAACCAGAGCGTCCAGGAGTTCCGTCCAGTTCCTCTACGTCGACTACAACCAGTGATTCGAGCCGGGACGGCATCAATCGCTGCCATCGCCGTCTTCCCCATCTCCGGCCGCCACGTCTGCTCCAACGAACCCCGCTGCTCTGCTGCTACAAAATAGTCGCCGAGCCCCCTTGTGCCTACAAGGTGAGCCACCGCGCGTCTTCCCCCTCTCCCCGGAGCTTTTCCGCCCCCGTAGCTACCGCCCCGCGTTCACCATGCTCCGGCCGCCACTCAGGCCAACACCACCATGGCAACTGGCCGTCCCAGGGCCAGCTGAAAACATGGGAGTGCTCAGGGCTTCTCCGCGAAGCCGCCTGACCCTTTCCCTTGTCGAACCCGAGCCCCACTATGCGTTTTGTTGGACGGTCGAACTCCGGCGACCGCTTAACTCGTCGCCGGCGAGGCTCCGATGACCAAATGGTCTCGGGCTAGTGCTTGTTGTGTTCGCGCGCGCATGTAGATCATCCCTAGCTAATTAGATCGCCTGCGCGCGCACCGTTTTGTCGTTCCCGTAGCTCGCCCGAGGACCTCGCCGCCACCGGCGTCGTAGCGCTCGCCTCCGACCGCCCCAGCCGCTCCGACCACCGCCATCCGACGCGCCGTCGTCTTGCCGTTCAAACGCGCCCAACGGCGACCAAACTGGTGCCTTGTGCGCGAAACCCGACCGCCGCCCGAGTCGCGCCGCCGCAAAACACGCTCGCTGGCGAGATTTCGGTGAGTCGCTGGCCCCGCTGACCTGGCAGCGCGTGGGACCCACCCAGGGTCGCTGACGTGTGGGCCCGTGCGCTCGTTTGACCGCGTTGACCACGGTCAACGCGGGTCCCTGTTCACTTCTGTCACTGACATGTGGGCCCCTCGCTAATTAACTGGTTTTATAAATAAATAAAATGTTAACTAATTTGTTAATTAGATTTAATCACCAATTAGTCACTGACTAATGGGGTCCACTCCACTAATTAGTTCTGTTAGTTTAAATTAGATCATTGTTAGTCCCACAGAGGCTGACAGGTGGGCCCCACCTGACAGTTTGACTGGTCAGCTGGTCAGCCGATTGTTGACGCAAGCATGACCTCAGCATGATGACATATTCCTTTTCTGGCTAATTCTGTTAATTTAAATGAATTCAGAAAATGCAAAAATCTTTGTAAATTCATAGAAAATAAACCGTAGCTCAGATCGAAAAACTTTATACATCAAAGTTACTCAGAACGACGAGACGAATCCAACCGTCCTATCTGTTTCTGTGTCAAGACCCTCTATGGTGGTGAACCCGCAACTTTTAGCCTGTTTCTGGTAGATGAATAGTGCATACATACCGGTTAATAAATCCAACTTTAATCCTAAAATAACTGATATGATTTAGACATGTCTTTAGGCAACCCTGCACTGCACGTTAGCATAGCATGCTCTGTGTTGCACATGTTTGCTGTGTATTTATCTGTTTCCTCCCCCTCTTCTCTCTCGGTAGACCCCGGTACCGACACAATTCCCGAGACCAACGCAGTTCCGGAGATCGACTATGCCCCTGACGATCAGACCTTTGCCGCAGAGCTTCCAGGCAAGCACCCCCCCCTTTGAACATGCCGATATCGCCTATTCTTTCTCTCTTATGCTTGCATTAGAAATTGCTGCTGCTACTACTTTACCTATTCTGATGCATAGCCTGATCTTGTAACCTGCTTTTGATAATTACCTGTTTATCCTAAACTGCTTAGAATAGGCTAGTTAGTGTGCCCCAGTGACCCCCACTTGTCTCAGTTGCTCCGCTGGATTATCGGAAGACTCGACAACCGGGCCCCGGCACCGCACATCACTTCCCCTTTATCTGTATGACACTGCAGCGTTACTATCGAGTGCCGAGGGTGATACCTCGTAAGCACTTTCGATGTTAACTTTGTGGAGTAGTTACTCGGCCGTGGTCATCGAGGGTGATTCCTTCTTCACCACTCCCGAAAACGACGCCGTCGTGCAACACCTCAAGTGTGAACCTTGAGGGTGATTCCTCCTAAGTTCACCTTCACGACTACATCAGGTGGAATCCATCGAGGATGATTCCTTGGGTTTCCCCCTAGTGTTTGCACACACAGTTACTATGACTTTAACCATGAACCATGATAAAGTCGGGTCGGCCCTGAGGGGTACCCGCGCGAGCATGTGATGCGAGTGATGTGGAGACGGGTTGACCTGGAGGGAGCCCGCGAGTTACGAGGCGCGACCGGGCATTCTTAGCCCTTGTCGCAAGTCCTCGAGACGGGGCGAAGGGGTCACATCGATCGTGAGTCTCTGCACGTTATCGCGCGCTCCCAATCCACTAACGATTTGGATATTTGATCCGAGTGGGCCTCTGGCCCGATAGCACTAACCATCACGTGGGAACAGTTATGGGCACTCTGCGTCGTATGCATCAGCCGAAGCTTAATAGACGTCAGCGACTGAGCGGCGCGCGCTGAGTTGGACCGCGTGAAGCAACCGCCTTGATAGTGTGGGTTGCCAGGTCTGCTCTCGGCCATGAACGTAACGTGCAGGAGTTCCCGGGGCGATGGCCCAAGACCCCTAGGGGCATAGGTTTAGTCCGGCGTGCTGACCTCTCTTTTAAGCCTAGGTCGGGTCACGGCGTATCGTTTTGCCGAGGCCGGGCATGACCCAGAAAAGTGTGCCCGGCTGGAGTTAATCGAGCGTGGTGGGTAAGTTGGTGCACCCCTGCAGGGAAGAACTAATCTATGCATAGCCAGATCCTCGGTAACGGACGCTCGGAGTTGTATCCCAATCGATACAACTAAAACTGGATACTTGTGATGAGAAATGGATAGTATGGCTCAGGGATTGCTTTCTCGCAGGGAGTCGAGAAAGGATCTTTGGCCGAGGTTGATAACACTGCTACTACTTTATTTTGTACTAATCTACACTCTTCTAATGATGCAAGACCACTGAAGATGCTAGTCTTCGATAGGACTAGGCCTTCTCTCTATTCTGGCATTTCTGCAGTCCAGTCCACATATACAGCCTTTCTTTGATAATGTTGCATATGTAGTGTAGATCCTTGCTTGCTGAGTCTTCGGATGAGTACTCACGGTTGCTTTGCTTCCTCTTTTTCCCCATATCCGTTTGATGCATCCAGATGACGGAGCCCCTGAGACAGTTGCCCCCGCCGACGGCTACTACTACTACCCTCCTGGCGAGTACTACTACGAGGAGCCGTCCGACGACCAGGAGTAGGTTCGGAGGGTCCCAGGCAGGAGGCCTGCGCCTTTTCGATCGTAGTGTTTTCTTTTGCCCCGCCTTCTTAAAGGCTTATCTGTTTTATCTTTTATATCTGTACTCAGATATCTGATGCTTCCGCCGACGCTTGTAAGCGAGCTTATGCATTCGAGCCCTCGAGGCCCCTGGCTTGTAATATAAAGCTTGTATGACTTTATTTATGTTTTAGAGTTGTGTTGTGATTCCTTCAAGTGAGTCCTTAGGCTTGATCGTGTGCATTTGCGTGTATGATTAGAGCACAATTAAGCCAGGGGCGTCACACTACGGGTCCATAGTTAATATCTAGATGGCTTCTTCTCTCTCGATATCTCTCAATACAATGTTCTCCTTGTTGTTCTTGGAGATCTATTTGGTGTAATGACTTTTTGCGGTGTGTTTGTTGAGATCCGATGAATTGTGAGTTTATGATCAGATCTATCCATGAATATTATTTGAGTTTTCTCTGAACTCTTTTATGCATGATTAATATAGTGATACGTCTCCAACCTATCTATAATTTTTGATTGTTCCATGCTATTATATTATCCATCTTGGATGTTTTATATGCATTTTGGTACTATTTTATATCAATTTTTTGGGACTAACCTATTAACCTAGTGCCCAGTGCCAGTTGTTGTTTTTTCCTTGTTTTTGTCTTTTATAGAAAATCAATATCAAACGGAGTCCAAACGGAATAAAACTTTACGATGATTTTTCTTGGACCGGAAGAAACCCAGGAGACTTGGAGAGGAGGCCAAAGGAGCCATGAGAGGGCCACAAACCCTGAGGGCGCGCCCTAGGTGGCGCCCCCAGGCTTGTGGGCCCATCGGGACTCCCCTAACCCTAATTCTTGCTCCATAAATACCCAAATATTCCATCTACATCAGAAGCATCCACAAAAATACTTTTCCGCCGCCGCAAGCTTCTGTTCTCGTGAGATCCCATCTTGGGGCCTTTTCTCGCACTCTGCCGGAGGGGGATTCGATCACAGAGGGCCTCTACACCAACCTTGCTGCCCTTTCGATGATGTGTGAGTAGTTTACCACAGACCTACGGGTCCATAGCTAGTAGCTAGATGGCTTCTTCTCTCTCTTTGATCTTCAATACAAAGTTCTCCTCGATGTTCTTGGAGTTCTATCCGATGTAATCTTCTTTTGCGGTGTGTTTGTTGAGATCCGATGAATTGTGGGTTTATGATCAAATTATCTATGAATATTATTTGATTCTTCTGTGAACTCTTTTATGCATGATTAAAATAGCTTTGTATTTCTCTCCGATCTATTGATTTGGTTTGGCCAACTAGATTGATCTATCTTGCCATGGGAGAGGTGCTTTGTGATGGGTTCAATCTTGCAGTGTCCTCACCCAGTGACAGCAGGGGTAGCGAGGCACGTATTGTATTGTTTCCATTAAGGATAAAAAGATGGGGTTTATATCATATTTCTTGAGATTATCCCTCTACATCATGTCATCTTGCTTAAAGCGTTACTCTGTTCTTTTAAACTTAATACTCTAGATGTAGGCAGGAGTCGGTTAATGTGTAGAGTAATAGCAGTAGATGCAAAATCGTTTTGGTCTACTTGTCACGTACGTAATGCCTATATTCATGATCATTGCCTTGGATATCGTCATAACTATGCGCTTTTCTATCAATTGCTCAACAGTAATTTGTTCACCCACCATATGTTTTCTTTCAAGAGAGAAGCCTCTAGTGAAAGCTATGGCCCCGGGGTCTATTTTCCATCATATTATTTTCAGATCTATAAAACCAAAAACCCAAAAATACCTTGCTGCAATTTATTTACCTTTACTTTATTTTGCCTTTTATTATCTTTTATATCTAACTCTAATAGATCTCACTCTTGCAAGTGACCGTGAAAGGATTGACAACCCCTTTTTCGTGTTGTGTGCAAGTGTTTGTTAGTTTGTGCTAGTGCATCTATTGGATACTTGATTGTTCCTCCTACTAGATTGATACCTTGGTTCTTAACTGAGGGAAATACTTATCTCTACTTTGTTGCATCACCCTTTCCTCTTCAAGGGAAAAAACAACGAAGCTCAAGAAGTAGCAGGAAGAATTTCTGGCGCCGTTGCCGGGGAGGATACACATCAAGCCTACCAAGTACCTATCATAAACTCTCATCTCTTGCATTTATAGTATTTGCCATTTGCCTCTCGTTTTCCTCTCCCCCACTTCTAAAACGCTTTCAGAAAAACACAAAAATATTTGCCTTTTTATTCGCCTTCTTTTTGTTTGCCTTTTTGTTTGTTTGTGTGCTAGTTGCTCGCTTTGCTATCATGGCTAGCCCCTCTATCGTAGTTGATACCCCGAAAAGCAAAGTTCTTAATTTTAAACAAAGGGGTGGGGAGAATTTAAAAGATGCTTGGTATAGAATTTGCAATGCTCAAAATAGATCTACTCGTAAGCAATCCACTACTATTTTTCTTCGAAATTTTAATGTAGGTGTTACTACTTGGTATAGATATGTGCTAGACACCATTACTGGGGATAATTTCTTGGGTAGTCACCCTATGGATGCTTACAATGCTATGGTAAATTTAGTGGGATCACCACCACTCATGGTTAATGAAACAACTTTAACTTTGGAGCATGTGATGCAAAGGCTTGATATTATTGAAAATGAAATTTCTACAGTGGAGCTTATTGAAAATTTGGATGAAATATCCATAATCACATTACTCAAATTGGATCAAAGGTAGGAATTATTTTAAAAAACCGAAAAGAAAAGGAGCCTATAGTTAATGAGAAAATTGAGCAAGGATCTAATAGAATCGATAAGATAGAGGATATTATTACCAATTTGGGTTCTGCCTTTGCCGCTGTTAAAACTACTCCAAAATTTCCTCCTACTAAAGCTACTAAGTTTATTTATGTTCCTAGAAATAAGGGAGAATCATCTAGTAAAGGAAAAGAGGATCTTAAGATGATAAGTGTTTGCCCTAGCTTTGTCAATATTATGAAGGAACCAATTGCTACAAACGAATTTCTTGGTTTCTTACCTAGGAGTGTGATCATCGACAAACCTAATGAAATTCCTAGGGAGTATGTATGTGTAATTGTGGAACCATGGAGAAGTTGGAATACAGTAGATATAACACCATTATAAATTTAGAATAAGTTCACAACAGTACCTAAGTGGTGATTTGCTTTTCTTACACTAACGGAGCTTATGAGTTTTCTGTTGAGTTTTGTGTTGTGAAGTTTTCAAGTTTTGGGTAAACTTTTGATGGACAACGGAATAAGGAGTGACAAGAGACTAAACTTGGGGATGCCCAAGGCAACCCAAGGTAAAATTCAAGGAGAACCAAGCATCTAAGCTTGGTGATGCCCCGGATGGCATCCCCTCTTTTGTCTTCAATCCATCGGTAAAATTACTTGATGCTATATTTTTATTCACTACATGATATGTGTTTTGCTTGGAGCGTCTTCTATGATATAAGTCTTTGCTTTATTTGATTTTTAGTTTGCCACAATCATCCTTTCTGTACAAACCTTTTGAGGGGGAAACACATTAATCGGGAATTTATTAGAATACTCTATGTGCTTCACTTATATCTTTTGAGCTAGGTAGTTGCTCTAGTACTTCACTTATATCTTTTTAGAGCACGGCGGTGGTTTTATTTTATAGAAATTGATGAACTCTCATGATTCACTTATATTATTTTGAGAGTCTTGAAAATAGTATGGCAATTGGTTTAGGTTATGAATTTAGTCCTAATATGATGGGCATTCAAAAGGGATATAATAAAAACTTTCATGAAGATCATTGAATATATGAGAAGTTTGATTCCTTGCATTTGTTTTGAGATATAAAGATGGTGATATTAGAGTCATGCTAGTTGGTAATTGTGGTTGAGTAATAATACTTGCGTTAAAGTTTGTGATTCCCAAAGCATGCACGTATGGTGAACCGTCATGTGATGAAGTTAGAGCATGATTTATTTTTTATTGTCTTCCTTATGAGTGGTGGTCTGGGACAAGAGATGGTCTTTTCCTACCAATATATCCCCCTAGGAGCATCCATATTAGTACTTTTCTTTGATGGCTAATAAACCTTTTCCAATAAGTATGTGAGTTCTTTATGACTAATGTTGAGTCCATGGATTATACGCACTCTCACCCTTCCACCGTTGCTAGCCTCTCTAGTACCGCGCAACATTTGCCGGTACATTAAACCCACCATATACCCTTCCTCAAAACAGCCACCATACCTACCTATTATGGCATTTCCATAGCCATTCTGAGATATATTGCCATGCAACTTCCACCGTTCCGTTTTATTATGAGGTACATCATCATTGTCATATTGTTCCCATATGGATGAGGCATTCATATAGAGTCATATCTTTGTTCTAGTATCGAGTTGTAATTCTTGAGTTGTAAGTAAATAAAAGTGTGATGATCTTCATTATTAGTGCATTGTCCCATGTGAGGAAAGGATGATGGAGGCTATGATTCTCCCACAAGTAGAGATGAGGCTCCGGACAAAAAATAAAAAAGAGGCCAAAAGAGCCCAAAAAAGGGGGGAGAGGCCAAAGAGCCCAAAAAGGAAAAAGAGAAAAAATGGGAGAAAAAGAGAGGAGGGACAATGTTACTATCCTTTTTCCACACTTGTGCTTCAAAGTAGCACCATGTTCTTCATGATGGAGAGTCTCCTATTTTGTCACTTTCATATACTAGCGGGAATTTTTCATTATAGAACTTGGCTTGTATATTCCAATAATGGGCTTCCTCAAATTGCCCTAGGTCTTCGTGAGCAAGCAAGTTGGATGCACACCCACTTAGTTTTCTTTTGAGCTTTCATACACTTATAGCTCTAGTGCATCCGTTGCATGGCAATCCCTACTCACTCGCATTGATATCAATTGATGGGCATCTCCATAGCCCATTAATTTGCCTATTTGATGTGATAATTTCTTCTTTTTTGTCTTCTTCACACAACCTCCACCATGTTCTATTCCACCTATAGTGCTATATCCATGGCTCACGCTCATGTATTGCGTGAAAGTTGAAAAAGCTTTAGAACATTAAAAGTATGAAACAATTGATTGGCTTGTCATCGGGGTTGTGCATGATAAATACTTTGTGTGATGAAGATAGAGCATGACCAGACTATATGATTTTGTAGGAATAACTGTCTTTAGCCATGATATTTTGAAAAGCTATGATTGCTTTATTAGTATGCTTGAAGGATTATTGTTTTTATGTCAATATTAAACTTTTGTTTTGAATCTTATGGATCTAAATATTCATGCCACATAAAAGAAAGATTACATCGATAAACATGTTAGGTAGCATTCCACGTCAAAATTTTTGTTTTTATCATTTACCTACTCGAGGATGAGCAGTAATTAAGCTTGGGGATGCTTGATAGGTCTCCAACGTATCTATAATTTTTGATTATTCCATGCTATTATATTATCCATCTTGGATGTTTTATATGCATTTTGGTACTATTTTATATCATTTTTTTGGAATTAACCTATTAACCTAGTGCCCAGTGCCAGTTGCTATTTTTTCTTGTTTTTGTCTTTTACAGAAAATCAATATCAAACAGAGTCCAAATGGAATAAAACTTTACGATGCTTTTCTTGGACCAGAAGAAACCTAGGAGACTTGGCGAGGAGGCCAGAGGAGCCAAGAGAGGGCCACAAGCCCTGAGGGTGCGCCCTAGGGGGGGGGCAGGCTTGTGGCCCCCTCGGGACTCCCTAACCCTAATTCTTGCTCCATAAATACCCAAATATTCCATCTATATCAGAAGTGTCCACAACAATACTTTTCCGCCGTCGCAAGCTTTTGTTCTAGTGAGATCCCATCTTGGGGCCTTTTCTGGCACTCTGCCGGAGGGGGATTCGATCACGGAGGGCCTCTACACCAACCTTGCTGCCCTTTCGATGATGTGTGAGTAGTTTACCATAGACCTACGGGTCCATAGCTTGTTGCTTGTTGATATGCTTGAGTACTGATGTCTTCATGTCAAATTATAGACTATTGTTTTGAATCATTTAAAGTACAAATATCCATGCTACAAAAGAAAAGAATATGTGATGAACATGTTAGGTAGCATTCCACATCAGAAATTCTGTTTTTATCATTCACCTACTCAAGGACGAGCAGGAATTAATCTTGGGGATGCTTGATACGTCTCCAACGTGTCTATAATTTTTGATTGTTCCATGCTATTAAAGTATCAATCTTGGATGTTTTATATACATTTACAAGAAACTTTCTATCATTTTTTGGGACTAACCTATTAACTTAGTGCCCAGTGCCAGTTGTTGTTTTTTGCTTCTTTTTGGTTTCGCAGAATATCAGTACCAAACGAAGTCCAAATGCCACAAAACTTTTTGGAGATTTTTTTAGACATAAGGGACACTAGAAGCTTCGGGAGAACACCAAACGTGGGAGCATGGGCCCACAACCCACCAGGGCACGCCCTGATGGGTTGTGGGGCCCACATAGCTCCGTTTGACCTAACTTTGCCTCTATAAATACCCATAAATCAGGAAACCAACACGGGAGTCCATGAAATACTTTCTCTGCCACCGCAAGCTTCTGTTCTCGAGAGATCCCATCTGGAGTCCCTTTCTGGCACTCTGCCGGAGGGGGAATCGATCACGGAGGGGTTCTTCATCAACCTAGTTGCCCTCCGATGATGCGTTCGTAGTTTACCACAGACCTACGGGTCCATAGTTAGTATCTAGATGGCTTCTTCTCTCTCGATATTTCTCAATACAATGTTCTCCTTGTTGTTCTTGGAGATCTATTTGGTGTAATGACTTTTTGCGGTGTGTTTGTTGAGATCCGATGAATTGTGAGTTTATGATCAGATCTATCCATGAATATTATTTGAGTTTTCTCTGAACTCTTTTATGCATGATTAATATAGTGATACGTCTCCAACCTATCTATAATTTTTTATTGTTCCATGCTATTATATTATCCATCTTGGATGTTTTATATGCATTTTGGTACTATTTTATATCAATTTTTTGGGACTAACCTATTAACCTAGTGCCCAGTGCCAGTTGTTGTTTTTTCCTTGTTTTTGTCTTTTATAGAAAATCAATATCAAACGGAGTCCAAACGGAATAAAACTTTACGATGATTTTTCTTGGACCGGAAGAAACCCAGGAGACTTGGAGAGGAGGCCAGAGGAGCCATGAGAGGGCCACAAGCCCTGAGGGCGCGCCCTAGGGGGCGCCCCCAGGCTTGTGGGCCCATCGGGACTCCCCTAACCCTAATTCTTGCTCCATAAATACCCAAATATTCCATCTACATCAGAAGCATCCACAAAAATACTTTTCCGCCGCCGCAAGCTTCTGTTCTCGTGAGATCCCATCTTGGGGCCTTTTCTCGCACTCTGCCGGAGGGGGATTCGATCACAGAGGGCCTCTACACCAACCTTGCTGCCCTTCCGATGATGTGTGAGTAGTTTACCACAGACGTACGGGTCCATAGCTAGTAGCTAGATGGCTTCTTCTCTCTCTTTGATCTTCAATACAAAGTTCTCCTCGATGTTCTTGGAGTTCTATCCGATGTAATCTTCTTTTGCGGTGTGTTTGTTGAGATCCGATGAATTGTGGGTTTATGATCAGATTATCTATGAATATTATTTGATTCTTCTGTGAACTCTTTTATGCATGATTAAAATAGCTTTGTATTTCTCTCCGATCTGTTAATTTGGTTTGGCGAACTAGATTGATCTATCTTGCCATGGGAGAGGTGCTTTGTGATGGGTTCAATCTTGCGGTGTCCTCACCCAGTGATAGCAGGGGTAGCAAGGTACGTATTGTATTGTTGCCATTAAGGATAAAAAGATGGGGTTTATATCATATTGCTTGAGTTTATCCCTCTACATAATGTCATCTTGCTTAAAGCGTTACTCTGTTCTTTTGAACTTAATACTCTAGATGCAGGCAGGAGTCGGTCGATGTGTGGAGAAATAGTAGTAGGTGCAGAATCGTTTCGGTCTACTTGTCACGGACATGATGCCTATATTCATCATCATTGCCTTGGATATCGTCATAACTATGCGCTTTTCTATCAATTGCTCAACAGTAATTTGTTCACCCACCGTATGTTTCCTTTCAAGAGAGAAGCCTCTAGTGAAACCTATGGCCCCCGGGTCTATTTTTCATCATATTATTTTCAGATCTATAAAACCAAAAACCCAAAAATAACTTGCTGCAATTTATTTACCTTTACTTTATTTTGCCTTTTATTTATCTTTTATTTCTATCTCTATTAGATCTCACTCTTGCAAGTGACCGTGAAGGGACTGACAACCCCTTTTTCGCGTTGTGTGCATGTGTTTGTTAGTTTGTGCAGGTGCATCTATTGGAGACTTGCTTGTTCCTCCTACTGGATTGATACCTTGGTTCTTAACTAAGGGAAATACTTATCTCTACTTTGCTGCATCACCCTTTCCTCTTCAAGGGAAAAAAACAACGCAAGCTCAGAAGTAGCATATAGCTTCATATTTCTTCTCTGATTTATTGGTTTGGTTTGGCCAACTAGATTGATTTATCTTGCCATGGGAAGAGGTGCTTTGTAATGGGTTCGATCTTGTGGTGCTCAATACCAGTGATAGAAAGGGACATGACGCGTATGTATCGTTGCTATTAAGGGTAAAAATATGGGGTATTCAAAAGATGGAGTTTATTCATACGTGAGTTTATCTTGTCTACATCATGTCATCTTGCCTAATGCATTACTCCGTTTTTCCAAGAACTTAATACACTAGATGCATGCTGGATAGCGGTCGATGTGTGGAGTAATAGTAGTAGATGCAGGCAGGAGTCGGTCTACTAATCTTGGACGTGATGCCTATGTATGATCATTGCCTTGGATATCGTCATAATTATTTTCTTTTCTATCAATTGCTCAACAGTAATTTGTTTACCCATCGTATGTTATTTTCTCGAGAGAAGCCTCTAGTGAAAACTATGGCCCCCGGGTCTATCTTTTATCATATAAAATTCCTGAAAATACCTTGCTGCAATTTTATTTTATTTATTTTATTTTGTGCTTTAGTTAGATCTATTTATCAAATCCTATAGAATTTAATCTTTCTCAATACCGTTGAGGGATTAACAACCCCTCTACGCGTTGGGTTGCAAGTATTTGTTGTTTGTGTGCAGGTGCTGTTTGCATAGCGTTGCTTGGTTCTTCTACTGGATTGATAACCTTGGTTTCATAACTGAGGGAAATACTTATCTCTACTATACTGCATCATCCCCTCCTCTTCGGGGAAATCCCAACGCAGCTCACAAGTAGCACAAGCCTACGAAGGAATTACTTACTCTCGGCGATGAACATCTTGAAATTGGCGATGAAGAAGGGTTAGTGATGATGATGGCGATGAATCCCCCACTATGGAGCCCCGAACGGACTCCAGACCGGCCCTCCCGATGAAGAACAAGAGGTGGCGGCGGCTCCGTATCGTGAAACGCGATGAAACTTCTTCTCTCATTTTTTCTTTGGGGAAAAGGAATTTATAGGCTTGAGATTAGGGTCAGCGGAGCCACGTGTGACGCCCCTGATTCAGTCATACACTAATCATACGCGCAAATTTGTACGATCAGATATCACAAAACAACTCTAGGCACAAATTAAAGTAATACAAGCTTTATATTACAAGCCAGGGGCCTCGAGGGCTCGAATACACCAGCTCGAATACAAACGAGTCAGCGGAAGCAACAATATCTGAGTACAGACATAAGTTAAACAAGTTTGCCTTAAGAAGGCTAGCACAAAAGTAGCAACGATCGAAAAGGCAAGGCCTCCTGCCTGGGAGCCTCCTAACTACTCCTGGTCGTCGGCGGCCTCCACGTAGTAGTAGGCACCCTCGGGGTAGTAGTAGTAGTCGATGGTGGCGTCTGGCTCCTGGGATCCATCATCTGATCGCAACAATCGGGTATAGGAGAAAAAGAGGTAGCAAAGCAATCGTATGTACTCATCCAAAGTACTCGCAAGACTTACATCAGAACTATGCTAAGTATGCATCGGTATCAAAGGAATGGGGCTATATCTTTGGACTGAACTGCAGAAATGCCAGAAGAGAGGGGAAGCCTAGCCTATTGAAGACTAGCATCTTGAAGCATCTTGCAGCATTAGAATAGTACAGATTAGCATATTATAAGTAGCAAGCATGTTGTAGTATTAATGCCCATAGATCCTTTCTCAACTCCCTGCGAGAAAGCAATCTCGGAGCCATCATATCCAATTATCAACTCCAGTGTCCAGTTCTAGTTGTATAGATCGGGATACAACTCCAAGTCGTCCTGCTACCGTGGACACGGCTATTCAAATAGATTAACTTCTCTGCAGGGGTGCACCACATTACCCAACACGCTCAATCATCTCTGGCCGGGCACACTTTCCTGGGTCATGCCTGGCCTCGGAATATCAACACGTCATAGCCCTACCTAGGCTCAATAGAGAGGCCAGCACATCGTCTACATCCTAAGTGCGCAGGGTGTCGTGGTTCTAAGTCTGACAGTAGAATAGGGGGTATGTATGAGGAGGCAAGATCCTAGCTACGGTGAGGTTGTGCACGCAAGATTTACGAGTTCAGGCCCTTCTCGGAGGAAGTAACAGCCCTACGTTTCGGTGCCCGGGGACTCGGTCGATTGGATTATGCGTGAAGTTACAGGGGGTGTGAACCCTTGTGCCAGTGGAGGGGGTGGCTTATATAGAGTGCGCCAGGACCCCAGCCAGCCCACGTTACAAGGGGTTCAATGTACATAAAGATAGGATGTTACTGATAACGCCAGCAATAAAGGCAAATAAATGATCATTAAGACTATGGAGTGAACGCCTGACCGTTGCCATTCTGAGTGACTTTAGATCTTCTGTCTTCCGAGTGATTTCTGATGTGGTCGAGTGAGTACACTCCGGTCGAATGGAATTGGGCTTTCCGAGTGGAATGCTTCTGGTCGAGTGGATGGTATTGTCCTTTGAATATTCCTGACTTTAAGATAATGTCCTTGGGAAGGGTGTCTAGGTCAGGCCTATTACCCTACCCCAGGTACATGTCATCGTCATTAGCCCCCGAATGGTTCAGGGTTCGAGTGGAAAAAGGAGTTGAAGACGGTTCCGACCCAGTTTTCACGCTTCGGGAGCGTTTTGCCTGGATTAATGAACCACGTAATGACTTCGACTTCATTTTCAGTCGCCTTGATCCATTCCTAAATTGCCGAGTGAATTTCGTTGATAAGCTTCAATTGTGGACATGGTATGAGACCTTTGGCGCGATTGACTGCACTGTCGTTCCCTGATCTCACGGGATTCGAAATTTGGAGAAGCGCGCGGGACGGGGAGGCCCGCAGTAAACGGAACAGATTTGGCAGGGACGCCTCGATCCTCGCGCCACCTTTCTCGCCACGTATCGAGCACGGGATTGTGGCAGGATTTGATGGGATTGCTTGGGCCCACGAGTCAGTCACTCGGTAACAAGCCCATATAAGGCGTCCGAGCCGATGCGTCTGGCACTGTGCTCTTCATCCCCTTCTTCTTCCCCTGTTTCTCCACCGCATTCACCACCACCTTCGACGCCGCCGCCCCATCCTAGCGCAGCCTGCTGCGATGGGGAAGGAGAAAACGGTGGCCCTGGAGCATGCGAAGAAGGCGACGGCGGCAGCGAAGGGCAAGAAGACGAGTCGGGGCGGGTTGTCATCTAGGTCCGGCCTGCCGCCCGGCTGGATTCAGGGCGACTGGATCAGATCCACGATCCGGAAGGAAGACATGGAGGATCTGGTTGAAGGGGGCTTGATTCTCCACCAGTCCTGGCGATTGCTGGGGAACGAGACCGAGCCGCAGCCGCAAGAGGGTGAGTGCGTCCTCCTCGCGACTCATGTCGACCGCGGTTTCTCCTTGCCTCCCCATCCCTTTTTCCGGGCTTTCTTGAATTTCTTTGGAGCCCAACTTCATCACTTTTCCCCCAACACCATCACCTATCTTGCTGCATTTGTTTCCCTGTGTGAGAATTTCTTGGGCTGTCGACCGCACTGGGGTCTTTTCAAACATATATTCACATGTCGCTCCCAAGCCGTAAAGAAGTCCAATCCGAGTGACGAGAGAACACATGTGATCCAGATGTGCGGGGGTCTGGGAATTCAGATGAGGGGTAGGAGCACTTTTCCGGCTATGACGCTTCCCGATTCAGTTAGAGGGTGGCAGTCGACCTGGTTCTATTGCAAAGACCAGCCGACTCCTGGTCAGTCGACTGGGCTTCCTCCCTTTTCCATGAATCGAGTCCAGCCGCCCTCTACTTTCAAAGTGAACCCAGAGGAGAAAGCAGAAGTGAATATGCTAGTTGAACGAGTAGTCCAGTTAGTCCGCGATGGGGTGACTGGTATGGACTTGCTTGAAATATTTCTCAGTCGACGCATCCAGCCACTCCAGGCTCGTGATCATCCTATGTGGATGTATTCGGGTATTGATGACACTACCCGGATCCACCCGGAGGAGGTCACCGGGGAGGTAGTGGAGCAGTGGCTGCAAGGCATGACTGGTAACAAAGATAACCCCAGGGGGTCCAAGAGGGTCCCGCCATTCGACACGACTAACGAACCGGATAAGGTACAATCTTCAGTGCCGAATGCCCTTTGCTCTGATTTCTTATTTAGGCTTCAATCCGATTGATATTTGTATAATTCTTTGCTCTGCAGATATATACTGAGATGTACTCGATGCCCAACGGGGAGCAGATCCAGGAAGGAGAGGAGAGTGGAGGCAACAGCGGCGACTGGAACTCTGATGACGAGAGTGATGAAGAGTGTGAAGACTCGAGCAGTGATGAGGAGGTCGATTCTCCACCTCGCGTGGAAAAGCGTTCCAAGCAGAAGCACAACCCAGCAAGTATCCAGGGTAAAGTGGCAGCACCGACTGGACAAACTTTGAAGCGCACTCGGACATCTTCTCCAGTGCCGACTGAGAAGGTTCCGAAGCAGCACAAGACTGCGCCGTCAAAGCCACGGAAGGCCTTGCCCAAGATCAAGGTTGATGTTCCCGTCGCCTCTGCGTAAGTGTTTCGTTTTCACCCTTTGCTCCAAGAATCTTATATCAGTTGTCGACCCATTCCCTTGCTTGACCGAGTGAACCTTGGAATTTGCAGTGCTGGTACCTCTGGGACCTCTGCTTACAAAGATGATGATGACGAGGAGATGGAGGACGCGGTCACATCCAAAGCGGGTATGACTCCTATTATCTTGTCTTTTCTTTGCTAGCCAATTCTACAGTCGACTGAACTCTTGTGGTCGATTCTTTTGCAGCTCTGCAAAATGTTATTGAACTTCAAGACGACGATGAAGATGAGCCACAGAAGCTCATGGGAAGGAGGAGCAGGACCTCGGGCAAAAAGGTACCAGCTAGCAAGACGCCTCAATCGACGCCGGCGGCGGAACCAGCTATCCAGCAATCCGAGGACTTCAACCGTGCTTCTGTTACTTTTGCGAATCCCTTGTCGAGTGGTCGTCCTTCAGCGTCAACTGCACAGGCCCCTGCTTCATCTGTGCAACTTCATGCCTCAAGCTCTCAAGCTAATGCAACTGATCCACCGTCTCCACTTTTCACCGCCCATCACGTCCCAGAGGACCAAGTGAGTGCTGCCAAGGAAGCCATACGCCAGGCAGGCATTATGATGGAGCAAATGAAAGTGGTGCGCGAAGCCAGTCAAGCTGCCTATGATGCCAGCTCAGCACTTCAGGCCAATGTCCAGGTTAGCTTACTTCCGACTGAACTCCATCTTGACGCTTGTTCTGTTAGGATATGATATTTAGAAACTGATGCTTTATCCGCAAGACGTCCGTGGATGAGCGTTTTGGAACCTTAATTGCACACCCATTGTCAGTCTGTACACCCACTGGGTGTTTTAATTTCTGTTGAGTAGTTTTTCCACTTGAGTCGACTAGGTTGTGTCGATTGAATCTCTGAACCAGTGGGGGCACGCTGAGTGCACCCACTGGGTGTAGTCCCCGAGACCGCCATTGAATGTTTGATTCGGCGGCGGTCTTTGAACAGAACTTTTCCACTCGGTCTGGGCAGATCATGTCGAGTGGAACCTTTACCAGTGGGGGCACGCTGAGTGCACCCACTGGGTGTAGTCCCCGAGACCGTAGTCGACTGTGGGCAGTCGGCTATGGTCTGAGGGTTTTTTTTTGACTGGACGGACCAAGTCGATTGAAAAAGTCGAACCAGTGGGGGCACGCTGAGTGCACCCACTGGGTGTAGTCCCCGAGACTATTGTCGAATGTTTGATTCGGTAGTAGTCTTAGAACTATTTGAACTTGCTACTTTATTGCTCGGAAGCAACCAATCTTTGTGCCTGTCGGCTGACTATCTTCTGAACACAGAAATCTTGTGATCTTGGAGCCCGGTTCGCTGACTTGGAGCAGAAGCAAATCCAGCTCAATCTTGATCTGGAGTTGGCTCAGAATAACTTGCAGAAGGCTAAGGATGACGCTGCTGGTATTGAAAGCTTGTCGACTGGTTCTCTTGCCATCTTTTCTCCTCCTTTTTCTGATTCGAATGTTATTCTTTCTAGAAACAATGAGACAGGCTTTGGAGAAGAAGGACCTTGACCTTGTGGCTGCGAAGAAAACAGCAGAAGAAAAAATGGCACTTGCTGACCAAAAGCTGGCCTCAGTCGGAAAGTTGGAGGAAGAGAATACCAAGATGAAGGTTGCTCTCGATGAAGCCAACAAAGAGGTAACTCGACTGAAGAGGGATAAAGGGACCCTGGCCGACAAAGTGGAAGACATCACCCGCAAGAGGGACGAGCTAGAGAATTATCTGGGAGGACTCGCCAAAAAAATATTCCTCATGCTTGAAGGTACTTTTCTCTGTCTGATTGATTTGCTTTCGTTGACTCATCGTACTACTGTCGACTCATTATTTCTCTGTGAGTGCAGAATTCTGTCAAAACTTCGAGGAAGAGACTGGGCGAGTCGAGACGAGCTTGGACCCCATCAACTCCCCTGTTAAAGATGAAGCTGCCATGAACGTGCTCCGACTGGAGTCTCGCCTTGCCAGCGCCATGGATTACCTTGCTCGACTGAAGGTTGCGGTGTCGCAGATCGACACAGCGCTCTGGCCAAGGGAAACGCTCCAAAATGACCTCGAGTCTTTGATGACTCGACTCAATGAGATTCCTGGTCGAGTGCAGGAATGGAAGAAGTCCTCTGCTCGATGCGGTGCTGACGTAGCTCTGTCCCTGGTTCGTGTTCATTGCAAGGAAGCCAGAGAAGAGAAGCTAGCAGCAATGAAGGTTGCCAATACCAAGAAACTTGACTTCCAGTCCTTCATGGAGACTTTTATTGCTGCTGCTACTCGAATTGCAGATGGAATCGACCTGGATGAGTTCGTCGAGCCTGCCAGCCCTCCTGCGGAGTGAACAAAACTTTTATGATCCGATTCAATTTGCCTCGGTATGCCGAGTGATTTTGTAACCATTAAACTCCTTCGGGCCTGATGCCTGAGTACTTTAATCTGCGGTCCGGAACCTCATGGGATTTGTCCGAACTTAGTTTTCCCTTAAATATGCTTGTTTTTATTTCCGAGTGGAACTTGTATCTTCACTCGGAACAGACTTTTGTTCTTGTGATGCAATTCTGAGGAGAGGATCGCGGACGACTTGCATCTCGTCATCCTTGCAGATCAGGATGGAGCACACATTGTACTTGTGGCGTAGCTCCGAAGAGAAGGTCGCAGTCGACCTGCACCTCGTCGTCCTCGCGGATCAGGATGGAGCGTGTTTTAAACTTAGGCGAGTACAGGACCGCAGCTAAGCCCCCGAGTGAGAGGGTTGCTCATCACTCGGTAGGATTTTTTAAACTTAGGCGAGTACAGGACTGCAGCTAAGCCTCCGAGTGAGAGGGTTGCTCATCACTCGGTAGGATTTTACAAACTTAGGCGAGTACAGGACTGCAGCTAAGCCTCCGAGTGAGAGGGTTGTTCATCACTCGGTAGGATTTTTTAAACTTAGGCGAGTACAGGACTGCAGCTAAGCCCCCGAGTGAGAGGGTTGCTCATCACTTCGTAGCGATTATTACAAACTTAGGCGAGTACAGACTACAGCCTAAGCCCCCGAGTGAGAGGATTGCTCGTCACTCGGTAGGATTTTACAAACTTAGGCGAGTACAGGACCGCAGCTAAGCCTCCTCCCGATGAGAGGGTTGTTCATTCACTCGGTAGATTTTTTAAACTAGGCGAGTATAGGACTGCAGCTAAGCCCCCGAGTGAGGGGTTGCTCATCACTCGGTAGGATTTTTACAACTTAGGCGAGTACGGACTGCAGCTAGCTTCCGAGTGAGAGGGTTGCTCATCACTCGGTAGGATTTACAAACTTAGCGAGTACAGGCTGCGCTAAGCCCCGAGTGAGGGGTGCTCATCACTCGGTAGGATTTTTTGAACTTAGGTGAATCGGATTCGCGGCTAAGCCCCCGAGTGAGAGGGTTGCTCTTCACTCGGTAGGATTTTTTAAACTTAGGCGAATCGGATTCGCGGCTAAGCCCCCGAGTGAGAGGGTTGCTCTTCACTCGGTAGGATTTTTTGAACTTAGGCGAATCGGATTCGCGGCTAAGCCCCCGAGTGAGAGGGTTGCTCTTCACTCGGTAGGATTTTTTGAACTTAGGCGAATCGGATTCGCGGCTAAGCCACCCACTAGGGGATTTTGGACACATGTATTAATAACAACAATCATTTAGGAGACTGTAAAACCATGTCTTTGATAAACGAACTAAAAGGTACTCTTTATTACATCTCATCAGTCTGAACACTTAAGTATAAAAACGGCGGAGTAGCTCCGCATTCCAAGCGCGTGGCTTGTCTTTATTCTGCTCCACATTGTAGAGGTGATACGCTCTATTGTGGAGCGCCTTGGTGACGATGAAGGGACCTTCCCAAGCGGGGGCAAGTTTGTGAGGCCGCTGCTGGTCCACTCGGAGCACAAGGTCTCCTTCCTGAAATGCTCGACCCTTCATGTTTCTGGCATATAATCGACGAAGGTCTTGCTGATAAATGGTCGACCAGATCAAGGCCATCTCTCTTTCTTCTTCCAGAAGATCAACAGCGTCTTCTCGAGCTCGTTCTGCTTCGGCTTCTGAAAAAAGTTCTACTCGGGGTGCATTGTGAAGCAAGTCACTCGGCAGCACAGCCTCAGCCCCATAGACCATGAAGAAGGGGGTTCAACCGGTCAACCGATTTGGTGTTGTTCTTAATCCCCAAAGGACTGACGGTAGCTCATCTACCCAAGCGTCGGCTGCATGCTTGAGGTCGCGCATCAATCGAGGGTTCAGCCCTTTGAGAATCAAACCGTTCGCTCTTTCTGCTTGTCCATTCGACTGAGGGTGGGCGACTGAAGCATAATCGACCCGAGTACCTTGGGACGCACAGAAAGCTCGGAACTCATCAGAATCAAAGTTCGACCCATTATCCGTGATGATGCTGTGTGGAACTCCATATCTAAATGTTAACCCTCTGATGAAGCTGACAGCAGTACTTGCTTCCAGGTTTTTGATAGGTTTAGCTTCAATCCATTTAGTGAACTTGTCGACTGCTACAAGCACATGGGTGAAACCACTCCTGCCAGTCCTCAGAGGTCCGACCATATCTAATCCCCAAACAGCGAATGGCCAGACGAGTGGAATGGTCTTCAAGGCTGAAGCGGGTTTGTGGGACATGTTGGAGTAGAACTGACAGCCATCACACTTGTCAATTATTTCCTGTGCCATCTCATTTGCCCGTGGCCAATAAAACCCTGCTCGATATGCTTTGTCCACGATGGCCCGAGAAGACGCATGGTGACCACAGGTCCCCGAGTGGATATCATTGAGGATCATTCGGCCTTCTTCTGGAGTGATGCATTTCTAAACGACCCCAGTAACACTCTCTCTATAGAGTTGTCCACCCATTACTGTGAAGGCTTTGGATCGACGGACAATCTGGCGAGCCTCTTCTTCATCCTCTGGAAGCTCTTTCCTGAGAATATATGCGATATACGGCACTGTCCAATCGGGAATAATGATCAAAACCTCCATGATCAAGTCGACCACAGCTGGGATTTCAACTTCATTCGGATCAGTGGAACTTTTAGGCTGTGGGGGCTCTTCAGTGAAGGGATCTTCTTGAACTGATGGTGCATGAATATGCTCCAAAAACACATTGCTGGGAATAGGCTCCCGCTTGGAACCTATTTTCGCCAAGTCATCCGCTGCTTGATTCTTCAATCGGGGTATATGGTGGAGCTCCAGCCCTTCAAACTTCTTTTCTAGCTTTCTCACTGCATTGCAATAGCCAGTCATCACTGGGCTCCTGATGTACCACTCTTTCATCACTTGATTAACCACTAAATCTGAGTCACCGTAAACCATCAGGCGACGGACGCCGAGTGAAATGGCCATACGCAACCCGTATAGAAGCGCCTCATATTCAGCTTCATTGTTGGAGGAATCAAAGTGAATCTGGAGAACATATCTGAGGTTGTCGCCTCGTGGAGATATCAAGATTACCCCAGCGCCTGAACCATTCAACATCTTGGACCCGTCGAAGAACATAGTCCAATGTTCCGATTGTATCTGAGTCAGTAGCTGCTGCTGAATCCACTCGACGAGGAAATCTGCTATTGCTTGAGATTTGATCGCTTTCTTCGCCTCAAACCTGATATCCAGCGAAAGGAGTTCAATCGCCCATTTTGCCACTCGACCAGTTGCATCTCTGTTGTTCAAAATCTCTGACAAGGGAGCGTCGCTAATGACCGTAATCGAATGATCTGAGATGTAATGTGCAACCTTCTTTGTGGTCAAGTAAATTCCATAGACAAGCTTCTGATAATGTGGATATCTCTGCTTGGATGGGGTTAAGACTTCAGAAATATAGTACACTGGGCGTTGGACCTTGTAGGTTTTACTTTCTTCTTCCCGCTCGACCGTGAGTACTGTACTGACAACCTGTCCTGTGGCTGCTATATAAAGCAGTAAAGGCTCTTTGCTGATTGGAGCAGCAAGCACTGGCCGGGTGGAAAGCAGGGCTTTGAGCTCTGCAAACGCTGCGTCAGCTTCAGGAGTCCACTCGAACTTATCAGATTTCTTCATCAGTCGGTAAAGAGGCAGTGCCTTTTCACCGAGACGAGAGATGAATCGACTCAAAGCGGCCAAACAACCAGTAAGCTTCTGAACGTCGTGTACACGCACAGGGCGTTTCATTCGGAGGATTGCACCAATTTTCTCTGGGTTGGCATCGATCCCACGTTCGGAAACGAGGAAACCGAGTAACTTTCCACCTGGAACTCCAAATGTACACTTGGACGGATTAAGCTTGATATCATATTTTCTCAAATTGGCAAAGGTTTCAGCAAGGTCAATCAGCAGGTCGGAACCTTTACGCGACTTAACCACGATGTCATCCATGTACGCTTACACATTCCGACTGATTTGAGTTAGTAGGCACTTCTGTATCATACGCATGAATGTGGCACCAGCGTTCTTGAGACCAAAGGGCATGGTGACATAGCAAAAGCACCCGAATGGAGTGATAAAAGCTGTTTTTATTTCATCAGGTCCATACAGTCGGATCTGATGGTACCCGGAATATGCATCCAGGAAGGACAATCGCTCACATCCCGCAGTCGAGTCGACTATCTGATCGATGCGGGGGAGAGGAAAATGATCTTTCGGGCAGGCCTGATTGATCTGCTTGAAATCAATGCACATACGAAGTGAATCGTCCTTCTTGGGAACCATGACAACATTGGCGAGCCACTCGGAGTGGTAAATTTCGCGGATGAACTCAGCCGCCAGAAGCCGAGCCACCTCTTCGCCGATCGCCTTTCGCTTCTCCACAGCGGACCGACGGAGATGCTCTTTAACGGGTTTTGCCTTTGGATCGACTCGCAAACGGTGCTCAGCCAGTCCCCTGGGTACACCCGGCATGTCAGACGGCTTCCATGCGAAGATGTCCCAGTTCTCACGGAGGAACTGGATGAGCGCTTCTTCCTATTTGCTGTCGAGTGTTGTCGAGATATGAGCCGGAGCAGCATTGGGATCGGTCGGGTGAATGTGAACAGGCTTTGTTTCACCGGATGACTGAAATGCAGACTCTGAAGCAGGCTTCTTAGTACGCAACAAATCACTCGGATCTGCAGTCTTCTTATATTCTTCCATTTCTACTACTGGCATCTGTTCATCGGCTATCATAGAGCCCTTCTGGAGGCACTCTTCTGCTCGTTGCCGATTGCCAATGACTGTGATCACGCCTCTGGGGCCAGGCATCTTCAGCTTGAGGTACACGTAACACGTTCGAGCCATGAAACGGGCATATGCAGTTCTGCCCAGAATAGCATGATAGGCACTGTGAAAATCCACAACTTCGAATGTCAACTTCTCCTTACGGTAATTCTTTGAATCGCCGAAAACCATGTCAAGAGTGATCTGACCGAGTGAATCAGCTTTCTTTCCTGGAATGACACCGTGGAATGCATATTGCTCTCACTGAGCTTGGACATCGGAATGCCCATCCCACGAAGGGTCTCAGCATACAAAATGTTCAAGCCGCTGCCACCATCCATCAAGACTTTGGTCAGTCGGGTGCCCCCAACGACTGGGTCGACCACCAACGCTTGCCTCCCGGGGGTGGCAACGTGCGGTGGGTGGTCAGATTGGTCGAATGTAATGGGAGTCTTTGACCATTTCAAATATATCGTCGTTGCCGGAGCAACCATGTTTACCTCTCTGTTGATGACTTTCAGTCGACTTTTGCTTTCAATGTCAGCAAAAATCACCAAAGTGGAATTGACGTTAGGGAAACCGTCATCATCTTCTTCCTTGTCCCCATCCTTGTCAGACTCTTTTTCCTTTTCATTGGGTTGTTTCTCTCAGAACTGCTGGATCAGGAGCCGACATTGTCGAGTGGTATATTTGGGATAAATCAGATTACCCTCTTCATCCTTCTTGGTGTGAATGTGACATGGCAAGTCCAACACATCATTCCCTGCCTGATCTTTCACCTTCTTGGGGATCCAGGGCCCTTTGGGCTTTCCCTTGAATTTTCCTTGAGTTACAACTGCAGCTTCACCTGGACCTGCTGGCTCGGCTTTGCGTTTCTGCTTCCGACCTCCTCCGGTGTCTTGGGCGACTGGTTTGCCCTTTCCACTGCAGAGTCGATCCTCTTCTTCACCATTAGCGTACCGAGTGGCTATTTCCATCATTCGGGTCAGAGACATATCTCCTGTCCGACCGAATTTCAGGTTAAGCTCTCGATACCGAACGCCCTCCTTGAAGGCACAAACTGCTTGGTGTTGGGATACATTTTCTACTGTGTGATGTAAAGTGATCCATCTTTGGATGTAATCCCTCAGAGTTTCATTCG
The DNA here is from genome assembly GCA_011799875.1 of Thinopyrum elongatum. NCBI lineage: Eukaryota > Viridiplantae > Streptophyta > Magnoliopsida > Poales > Poaceae > Thinopyrum > Thinopyrum elongatum. Next base: position 369,296,961 of record CM022299.1, on the reverse strand, counting down.
GCTTCTGTACACAATGTTGCAATTCCGTCAACCCTGCAGGTCGTTTGCATGTGCCCTCGAATGTCCTGACAAACACTCGGGTTAACTCTTCCCAGCTGAATATACTGCCTGGAGCCAACTGATTCAGCCATGCTCTGGCCGATCCTTCCAACATGAGAGGAAGATGTTTCATAGCTACCTCATCATTTCCACCACCGAACTGAACAGCCACTCGGTAATCTTCCAGCCAAGTGTCAGGCTTCGACTCACCGGTGAACTTACTAACCCCAGTCGCCAACCTGAAGTTGGGGGGGATCTCAGCAGCTCTGATGACTCTGCTAAAACACTCGGGACCCGAAACATGTATTATGCTTCCACTCGGGCGATCTATGTCTTGCCCTTCTCTGTGTGCTCGGTTCCTGTCGACCAAACCTTGCACCAAAATTGACCTCACATCAAACCCTGGCTCTCTTGGGTCGACTGGCATCCTCCGCTCTCCGCTGTACGGGCGCCTGTCATCATAATGCCGGGGCACATATGATCCGCCTTTCGGAGAGGGCGTAGGCGCTCGACGGCGGTCATTACGGCCGAGCCGATGATCGTACTACTCGTGGTTCCGACCCAAGTACTGATCTTGGCGATGCCCCCGTCCCTCACGCCGCGGAGGCGATCTTGGGCTGTGAGCCGATTGAACTGTGTCAGCCACCACAGATCTTCTATGGATTCTGTTACGCGACTGAGATACTGCAGTGTTTTGCTCTCCTGCTGCCCGGAGCAGAGCCCGGATCTGCATCAAACCTCGTCCAGCTTCCGACTGGGATGGCTGGATGGACTCTGCTATACGAGCTGCAGCCGTAAGATTCTGAATAGGAGTGCGGTATACCTGAGGTTCAGGCGGGAACAATTGTCGCCGTCGACTGGACTCAGGAATCTGCTGCCGAGCACGTTCGTCGAGTGCATGCTGAAGATTCTCCAGTCGAGTGCGTTCAGCCAAAGTGGCCAAGCGCGCTGCCTCCAAGGCCCGAGCCTCAGAGGTCTCTCCGACGATGGGCGTGTGGAGTGCTTCCTCGTTGCAGCGGTGGAGTTCCTCCCCCCGCTGCGAAGAGAGGGTTTCGGGGTGGTATTCCTCGTGAACATGCGACGGATCGCCACCGCCGTCGCCGCCTCCGTTGCGACGCATGCCAGGTGGGCTACGTGGCATGTCGACCATCAGGACCTCTGCCGCAGGATCGCTGCTGTCACACTCGGACAGTGTCTCGACGGAGCCAGTCGACAGATCGAACAGGTCATAGAGAGATTCATCGGGCTCGATTGCCGCGACTTGAGGGGTGGCCGACTGACGTGCCACCGCATGCTTCACCCACCGCTGAAGCCGCGATCGACCGGATCGCTTGCGACGGCGAACAGCGGGGAACGAAGACGCTGCAGGAGCCGACCGGTATTGCGACGACGGCTGCCGCAGAAGGACGCCGCGGACACACGCGCGAAAGTGCGTCGCCCCGCGGACGGGGAATGTCTCGACGTCGAGGGGGGCCTCCTGGAGCCAGGCGGAGTCGTCGGCGATGAAGACGAGCGCGCCGAGACGGATCTCGTGGCCCTCAGCCAAACCTCCACCAGAAACCATGATGATGGGAATCGGAAAAAATCGCAACCTCACCGGAAAGTCGCTAAGACACCAGCCCCACGGTGGGCGCCAACTGTCGTGGTTCTAAGTCTGACAGTAGAATAGGGGGTAGGTATGAGGAGGCAAGATCCTAGCTACGGTGAGGTTGTGCACGCAAGATTTACGAGTTCAGGCCCTTCTCGGAGGAAGTAACAGCCCTACGTCTCGGTGCCCGGGGGCTCGGTCGATTGGATTATGCGTGAAGTTACAGGGGGTGCGAACCCTTGTGCCAGTGGAGGGGGGTGGCTTATATAGAGTGCGCCAGGACCCCAGCCAGCCCACGTTACAAGGGGTTCAATGTACATAAAGATAGGACGTTACTGATAACGCCAGCAATAAAGGCAAATAAATGATCATTAAGACTACGGAGTGAACGCCTGGCCGTTGCCATTCTGAGTGACTTTAGATCTTCTGTCTTCCGAGTGATTTCTGATGTGGTCGAGTGAGTACACTCCGGTCGAATGGAATTGGGCTTTCCGAGTGGAATGCTTCTGGTCGAGTGGATGGTATTGTCCTTTGAATATTCCTGACTTTAAGATAATGTCCTTGGGAAGGGTGTCTAGGTCAGGCCTATTACCCTACCCCAGGTACATGTCATCGTCACAGGGGTCTTGGGCCCATCGCCCTTTGCACTCCTGCATGTTGCGTGGGCGGCCGAGATCAGTCCTGGCGACCTCCTTATACAAGGAAGGTGCTTACGCGGACCATCCGGGCACGTGCCGCTCAGTCGCTGACGTCTAGAGAGCTTCGGCTGATACATACGATGTTGAGTACCCATAACTGTTCCCGCGTGAAGGTTAGTGCGTATAGGTCAAAGACCAACTCAGATCAAATACCCAATCTCGTTAGTGTCTTGGGAGCGTGCGGTAACGAGCAGAGACTCACGATCATGTGACCCCGTCGCCCCGTCTCGTGGACTTACGGCAAGGGCCCGGAATGCCCGGCCGTGCCACGTAGAAATCTCACGGGTACCCTCCAGGTCAACCCGACTTCACATCAACTCGCGGGTACCCTCCAGGTCAACCCGACTCGCAAGAGACTGTCGGGAACTCAGGTCCACCTATACCGGGGTGGTACCGCCTGTCCCTCCAGCCCTGCAGTAACAGTAACTCTCGCGGGTACCCCTCGGGGCTGACCCGTCTTTAACATGGTTCTGGGGGGTAAAGTCAAAGTAACAGTGTGTCCAAAACACCAAAGAGGAATCTGAGGAATCACCCTCGATGGATTCCACTTGATGTATCTGTCAAGGTGAACTTAGAGGAATCACCCTCAATGGTTCACACTTGAGGTGTTGCATGGCAGAGTCGTATCGGGAGTGGTGAAGGAGGAATCACCCTCGATAGACCACGACCGATTAGCTACACTACAGAGTTATCATCAGGAGTGTGTTACGAGGTATCACCCTCGGCACTCGATAGTAACTCTGCAGAGTCGTATAACTAAAGGGGGTGAGGTGATGTGTCGGACCCTAGACGTCGATCACGTTGATCGAGTCATCAGTGATGAAGTATGGGCAGTAGGGACAAGGTGAGGGGTCACTGATGGATCACTAACCGACCTATACTAGGCATATAGGATAAGCAGGTAAGGTACAAGAGCAGGTTACAAAAGCAGGCTATGCATCAGAATAGGAGCAATAAAATACAATAGCAAAATCTAATGCAAGCATGAGAAAGAATGGAATGGGCGATACCGGAATGATCAAGGGGGGTTTGCTTGCCTGGTTGCTCTGCAGACGAAAGGAATCTTCGGAAGCGTAGCCATAGTCGAACACCGAAGCATCAACGGTCTCGGGGTCTACGGGACATGAAGGAGGGGGAAGAAACAATAAATAACAGGCATACAAAGCAACCGAAAGCATGACATGACCGTAAGCTATGCTAAGGGTGACCTAACGCAGGGCTACGCGTTACCGACGGAGCGGGAAAATATCCGGGAATATTTTCTCGGCGTTTGGCAGTTTTCGGACAGACGATCCAGAGGGGGAAGGTTCCATGCTTGCAGTGTTGGAGACGTGTGACATATGTGGATGGCATATTCGGATTCGTCTTATTTTTCTGATCGATTTTCATATATAAATTATTTTTATCTGACTTACGGTTTATTTTCTATTAATTTTCAAAGCTTTAATCATATTCTAAAATTTTCTGGAATTAATATTAATTCGAAAATAAATGGAAATTGCTAAGTGCACCAAGGATTGTACCCAGTAGACCAGCACAGAGGCTGACCAGTGGGCCTGTTGACTAGGTCAAGGGTCCAGTCAGCCACCAGTCAGCAGTGGCTGACAAGTGGGGCCAGCTGGCTGAGTCAACAGTCAAAGTTGACTGTTTTGACTAGTCAACAGGGTTCAACGGGGCCCACCTCTTAGTGTCACATTTTAATAAAACCTAAATTAACAGTTTTTAGTTGACTGTGGGGCCCGTTAGTCAGGGGGGTTAGTGGGGGATTAGTGAGGCTAATTAACTGGCTGACGGGCAGGACCCACATGGCAGTGGCGCGGGCACGGTGGCGCGCCGGCGGCAGCTCTCCGGCAACCACGAACACGGCGGATGGGCTCGGGCATCGCCGGAAAATGCCCAAAGTGGCTCAACTCGAGCGCGGAGAGGTGCGTTCGAACGCCGGCGGAGTGCCTCGTCGGATGGGGGCAGTGGCTCGACCGGGCGTGGTCTGTAGCGGCGCCGGCGGTGAGCAGTGGCGGTGGCCGAGCTCGGGCGGGCACATAAGCGGCGCAAGGGGGCACGAGAGGAAGAGCTGAGAGTGCTACGGTCCCCTCGAGACCCCAGGATCTCGAAGCAAAGCCCAGGAGCGAGTTTGGCAGGCGGTGGCCGTGGCGGTGATTCGAACGGCGGCGACGAGCTACGGCTACGGTGGGGGGGAGCGTGCAAGAGCTCGAAAGAGGTGAGGAGGAGGTGGAGCTCACAACGGTGCGGCAGGGGAGGTCAGCAAGCACGGGGGAGCACTAGAGGCGGCGAATCGAGCGGCGAAGTCCGGTGGGGCAGAGGTTGAAGACGGCGTCGAGGAGCTCGGTGAGGAGGCGCTGAGCTCCAACGGTTGGCCTCCGGCGACGTAGGAGACGGCGGCGGATCTCCAGGACAGCACGGCGCGGTGAGGGGCAGCCGGTAGCCGCGTGAGCGACGGCGGCGCGGCCAGGGGCGTTTTGGGCAAGAAGAAAACAAGAGGGGTGAGCTGGAGAGGGGGCATGGGGGATTTAGGGTTTCGGGGAGGGAGAGAGGGGGGGTCTAGGGTGATCTTATCCACCTGGGGAGGCGCGGATGAAGGACAGCGCGCCATCTGCGGCATGGGCGGTCGTGCGCGCACCATGGCTCCCCTGCCTCTGGCGAGAGGTTAGGGAAAGGCCGACCACAGTGGGCTCGGCCGTACTGTAGTTACTAGGGGCCCAAGTGCATAGGTAAGTTTTACCTTTTTCCCTTTTCTATTTTCTGTGTCTATTTAGTTGATGCTTTATATTTAACTAGCAAAAGGGCCCGTGCGTTGCAACGGGAAAAGAAAACATTATACGCCCTAGAAAAATATCCAACGGGCTACATTGCAACATATAAAAAGATAATTAATGTGCTTAAAAAGCTATAATTTTTTTTATTTATGCCACTCAAATAGCATGATTCTACATTAAATGATGATAATACCCACTTGTGACTAATCGTTACATAGCATGCAAGGACATATGCCATATGATCGAAGCCAAATGAAAAATACTACATGGGTCTAGTCCAAGAGGGATCAACAGACAACTCCACATTGCATTTCGCGGAATTATGCCCCTGCCCATGACACGTACAGCACCAATTCTTCACGCGAATAATATATATAAGAGTAAAAGAAGGGAAAGCTTCACCATATAGGTACATGTCAAGAAATTCCGTGGTTCAAGAGCAAAATGTGGACAAATACATTTCTATCCACAATGGAAAGTAATAAAATTTAATCATTACAATTTGGGTATGCAAACAAACCAAGGTGATTTAGAAATTTCATCCCATGAACAACTATTACAAACAAAACATATGAATTAAGACCAAACAGGAGATAAGCAAATAAATGACATGAAACAGCAAATCTGTACGTAGGTCTCTTGCGCGTGGCCCACCTCGTCCTTGGAGGAGGAGCTGTTGGTGGACGCCGCCTGCGTCGGATTGCCGTCGAGCTCGACCCGCCGGCGTGGAAGTGCACCTTGAACTTGGCCGCCCTGCTAATCTTCCTCTCATAAAACTGGACACTTGGAAATAACCTGAAGAAGGATTCATGTGATACTGTATGTTCAGCAAATGTATATTAAATTTGAGCATAACCAATCTCCCAAATAAACTTGTGGCAAATCCAACTTCTTTGCATATCTAGAGATAAACAATGAAAAGTAAGAATTAAGATTATCAAAAACAGATAAATAACAATGGAACATAAAGGAAAGATATGGCCATTACAATTTTTCTCTCATTTAGTAAATAAATGCACCAATGACTAAGTGAATTCAGACAGTATAAAGAGGGTGAGGCAATACCTTACTTTGCTTTAACCATTGCACTGAGTTGACAGTCATCTCCTACCAAAACACCATGTTTTAACAAATGCAGACTTAGTGGGATCAACAATTCATACTCCCGCACTGAGGTAGTACATAAAAGAAGTGTTGCATTACGCATGTGTTCTGGACCCAGTTTTTGTTTACTCCACTGGGTAAGTTAAGTGAGTGTAGCATATCTTTAAGCAATTTGAGGCATGTAGACCTTGCTCCATCCAGTTCCTTCTCATAGAGGATATAGGTTGTGCACAAACACAGTTCCCAGTTGACAGGCAAACAGGGCCCCTTTTTAAGCCCTCATCAGTCAAGTCTACCTCACACAGAAGGCCGCCAAAACTGTCAAACATATGAAGCAATGTATATATTTATCAGTTATGACACCATCACCAGAATTGCACCTTCCAAGAAGGTGAACCCACAAATCCATGATGCATCTATTCATTGGTATTGTGGTCGGATCAAATTGCTTCTTTATGAAGTCTAACTTTCAAAGGAGCAGCATACATGATAATGATCTGAACTGCAGTCTACGATATAATCCAACTGATAAATGTGCAATGTAGAAAAAAGATTACATGATGTTAGCATGTGAGATCAGCTCAGCTAATTAACTGACATTGAGAGAGCCCATGTTCTGTGGTGATTTGAAGGCTGCTACAGTAAGGCAAGCGTGGTGGCTCTGTTTTCTTGCTTGTCTAGCAGGAAAGTCTTCAGCATGCCCCAAAGCCATGCATGGGATTCATGCAGAAGCCCCTAAAAACAGTACTGAAAATTGATACCTCTGCTCGAGCACGGACGCACGGTGCTCCGGCGAAGTTGGCGAGATTGGAAGCTTCAGACGCAGTAATTTCAAGAAGGGAAACTTCCAATTTAGTCGGGATTTCAGTCGAGGGGCTCGGGAATCTTTTATGTCAAAGGAGGGCAGTTCGGGCGTAATCAGCGTCGGTCACGTCGTGCCTACGTGTTCGAGCAGTTCTCCTACGCTGACACAGCAGGGATCCAATCTGAATCCTGGTAATCTCAATCCCTTCAGGAAAAAGTTTACCGCCGCATCAGAACAACCATTTCACTATTTAAAATTTTCAAGAACATTAGGTGAAAAGCCACCCCGAATTCTGCAGGTAAAAGTCTGTTAATCCGTAAATCAAACACAAAAGGCCTTTAAGTTGTTCTCCCTTAATTTCGTAATGGCTTCCTTAACGGATCCTGGAATAGGATAATCAAGTAGTGTGATCATCAGAGTTTAACATCTAAAAAGGATAAATGCATAATAAAGAAAGTAAGTCTGAGTGAAAGCCATTCAAACCTGCAGCATTTAGGTTAAACCTTGTTAGTTTGATGTAATCTCACGCATCATTGACCTCATCGGGTTTCAAGTATATCTTTCTCTCCTGGCATATACTCTATATTAAATTAAGACAAATGAGCAGCAACTACTCTTCAGTATCGAGTACAAGAATGGAATCATTTCTTCTGAAGGAACTACAAAAGAATGGTGTGCAGGAGCTTACTTCAGAATAACATCTCTGGTATCATCTCCACTGAGAATAGTCATCTATTGAGCTTCCTCGAGGACCCTTCGCAAGACTCGTTGTACTTTCTAAAATATTAAAAGGCATGTGATGACTTGCAGAAGTGTTAATATGAACACAAAATACAAAATACCAAGCATTTTACTCAAAGCAACCAAAAGAATACATTTGGAGAAATTTACTCAGTTCCCATGTTAATACGAGCCAACCAAAAAGCCTATGTTATATGCATGCGTAACTGGAATCACGTGACTCATGTTTCACTAATCAGGCAAACGTAAAGGTCAATAAAGAGGGAGAAAGATACCTTGCTGGAGCAAAAGCAGTGATAACCTGAACAAGACTCCATTAGCTTCTCCGCATGCTGTTTGTACAGTGAAAAGCGCTCCGAGTGGCCGTAAGGGCTGGAATTTGATGCAAGGTACGGACCTGGACACGGAATGCAGATGAGCCTCTACATCCTCCACCAATTCATAGAAACAACCAAGCAACTCCACCATTCTTTGCAAATCATGCTCCATGGCGGAAGGAACATGCCAATATCGAGCGGCAATAGATTGCTAAATAAATGTTCAGCGATGGTAAGCACCTTCGTTCCAGTCAAGGCGATGGTAAGAGGAACATATTGGTGAATTACTAATATGAGACAAAACATAAACGTTACGCAGCCATACCATGGATGTAGACCATCAATTAACTGTGACAGTTATAAGGCTATCAGCCAAACAACCATGCACTTACCTCTGGCTGAGACAAACCAGTGGTGGTGGTTTCTTCATTGCATGCTCTCCATCAAGAAAAGAGAGGTTCAGAACCTCCTAATTGCAAGTTGAAATATGTATCTAATTGGAAAATACTGACCAAAAATATCCATTGTCCTCCTGCCTATTTAATGTTGTTCCTCGAAATCACATTATTTTGTTCCTCAACCCGTACGTCTCCAAATATACATCATTTTTGTTCCTTGAAATTCAGAATAATATGACCACGCAGACTGAACAGTGCTGCTCTATACACCAGATTTCTGAAGATGCAAGTAAATTGAGAAAGAAATAACAGAATCCCCTTGTCATTAAGGTTCAGTACACACTTGTACAATGATAAATTACACTCCTGAACTTATGTCCCACCAGGAAGTTTCAGAAGTTACTAAGATGGTATATGCTCAGATCTTGGAGAAGTACGGACAAATAGTATGCAGATAATCAATTTGCAGATTTCCATGCAGAAGAAGAATGCATCATCTACCAAGGACTAGGAAGCAACACTATATTATGGCATGATATTATTCACTTCTTTTTGTTGCCAATGAACACTAAATTGTTCACTTGCTAATACAAGACTGCAACCACTACGTAGCCCTGTACATCCACCAAATACATTAATTAGTTTCCCGTGGACAACAAATCTTAAACAGTACTCGATGTTTCCACGAAAGGCTTGATAGGGGTTGTCGTGTGATTGTCAAAAATTGAGCATAATTGATTATGAAGAGATGCTTGATGGTAAAGAATCAAAGTAGATTGGTACCTAGTGAGGAAAATTCTCTCACCTCGTACACACCACTGTTATCTCTGGCCATCAGCAGCTAGCGCCCCAGGTGCAGATGCACTTCCATACTGCAGGTGAGGAATCGCAGAATCTTGCATCCAGGGCAAGGCCACGATGAAAAAGGCTTCTCCAGCGAAGCACAGAGGAGGAGAGGCGGCAAGGGATCCAATGGATCCGTGGAGAGCATGTGCCTCTAGATGGGTGCGCCGGGCGGGGCGGCAGGCCTCAAGATCCTTTGCGATGGATTCACTGCGCGGCCGGGATCCCCGGTGATGGCCAAGAGCGGCTTGGACGGCCGTGGGGGCGGAGGCAAAGGGCGGCGCGGGGACGGCGGTGGTGGCGGCGGCAAAGGGCGACGGCGCGGACGGTGGTGGGTGGAGGCAAAGGGCGGCGGCGCGGACCCGAACTACTTCTCCCGCGTGCGTCCGCTCCCGGCCGCCGCGGCCGCTTGCATCTCGGCGAGCGAGCGAGGAATTGGGTGGGGTTCTGCGGGCGATGGCGAGAGCAGGGGAGGAGGCAGAGGATTGGTTTGGTTGTTTTGGTTTAATAGAGGGTTTTTTATAAAAACGAAGCGTTTTCTCAGTTTTCACTTAAAAAGGGACTGCGGGTTGAATGCATAAAACCACAGGGGCCTTTTTGTAAAAGCGCCACGACCCGGTGCTTTATTGCTTTATTATTAGGGAAAGATTGGTCCACCAAATAAATTTTGGAATCTGTGAAACTTGTCACATAATTTATGTACAATATTGTGGCGTGGCACAAAAAGTTTCAGGGCACTTGGAATAGTTTAAATATTTTTTTGAAAATGAAAAGGTCAATTAAATGGCTGTTGTTCCACTGTTTTAATTCTTAGGGGCATTTTGGGAATTTAGGTGATGTTGTTTTCCTCAACATATTTAAATAGGATTATTTGTAATATTATGAACTATTTTGTTTTACTGTTTGAAGAAATAATTTATTTGAGTTTATTTTAATTTGAAATTGGCTTTGATTTTTATAAAGTGGCAATTTGGCTTAGTTAAACTTGATGACATGGCACCATTAGTGTGAGGTCACTGTAGCATGACACTGGGGGTGTTACATCACGTGGGCCCCACACGCATCAGGGCGTGTCTGGGGTGGTGGCCGCGTCCTGTTGCCTTGTGGGCAACTGGTGGCCCCCTCCGGTGGATCTTCGTTCCAGTATCTTTTATATATTCCATAAAAAATCTCCAAAAAGTTTTGTCCAATTCCGAGAACTTTTATTTCTGCACAAAAACAACATCATGATAGTTTTGCTGAAAACAGTGTTAGTCCGGGTTAGTTTCATTCAAATATGCAAATTAGAGTCCAAAACAAGAGCAAAGTGTTTGGAAAAGTAGATACGACGGAGACGTATCAGCTCTCACCCTAAGTGTCGCTCTTGGCATTTGACGGAGTTAGAATTCGGCGCAGAGGCACAAGTGCGGGATCCAAGTCCGCTTGGACTTCAAAGATATTGATGGTCGGGTCTATTAGGCTAGCCAGATCCATTGTTGTGTCTGTGGATGATGGAGAGGGCAAGGCAACGTCGGCGTGGATTTGACAGCGTATCGGGGTCAGGTGCAGGAAGAGAGACATGTGGAGTGTGAAATTTTCGGGCTTCGGGTGGGGTTTTGGGTGAGTCCAGCCTAACCAAGTCTGACATGGCGGACATCGCGACTCCCTTACCCCGCCCCTTGATTTGAGGCTGAACTAAGAGATTTTAGGGGTCCACCTTTTCTGGCACAATGTGGATGTTGCCATCTTGGTGTTAGAGGGCTAAAAGTGTCCGATCTGGACATACAAGGGCAAAATAGACGTCCATGATGGAGATGCCCCCTTTGAAGGGAATTTGAGAGCTTTATTCAAATTAATCCATTTGCTGAACAATCAGCCAAGAGGCTCCTGATAAGAAAGCCTAGAGTTCGGGTAAGCCATCATTCGGTGAGAGGCATGGTACAAGCACGCTTAGGCCTTGTACAATGCAAGCTGCTTAGAAAAATAAGCCAATTTTTGTAAGCATTCATGCTTACTTATAGAGCTTACACGCTTAATTAGGCACCCCTTATGTAGAGATAAACACCGGGGTTCGAGAAAAACTCGGTTTTTTTTACCAAACCTTGTGCAATGCAAGGTGCTAGGAGATGTGTATAGAGAAATAAACTAGTTTCTTTAATGTGCTTCATTGTAAAGGGTAGATGCTTAGTTAGGCACCCCTTTGTCACATCCTTAGCTTCTGGTAATGGCCTAGGCTAGCTATTTCTTGCTTGCATCATGTTTAAATTCATTTGAACTTGAATTGGGGAAATGACCAAACCCTAGCACCACATTAAACAACCTAGGTTCACCCCAAATAATTTCAATGAACCCAAAATGCCCTTCAAAAATGTTCACGATTTAGGGAAAAAGGTGAAAACCCTAACCATTAATGGTGCACATTTTTGCAGGACCAAAGTGGCTTTGAATTGAATCATATGATATTTGAATTGGGGCAAATTAAATGCTATATATATTTTAAAGGCTCCAAATAGTTTGAAACTTGGAGAAGGCCTCTGGAATATTCCAATGTGTGCCCACAAAAAGTTCCAAATTATTCTAAAATGTTTTAGTGCCTAAACTAAAACAAAACAAAAAACAAAAATAGAAAACAAAAAAGGAAATAGAAAAACAGAAACACACACACACACACACACAGAGAGACAGAGAGAGAGAGAATACCTGGCCCAACACCAAGCGGCCCATTGGCCCAACCGCCAGTCGTCGTCCTCCTGGTGCCAGAAGGACGTGGGCATGCGCTCGCCGCACGCCAGCACGCGCGCACGCCACCTCCTGCTCGTTTGCCTGCCTCCCCCGCCACGTCGGTGCCGCGGATAGATTCGCGTGAGCTGTCAGGATCAAGCCCTCCTCTCCATTCTCCCCCTCTCCCTCCCCCTCGCTCTCCTCGACTATGGCCGCAACCACCATGGATCCGCCGCCGTGAACCACTGCACCCACTGTGCTCCCCTCGCCTCCCCACCGTGTCTACGAGCCTCTCCATCGTCTGCTACGTCGCCTAACCCAAGCCCCGTGAGCTCGGACGCCCTGCATCACCGGCTTCTTCATCTTCTTCTCTGTTCGGTTGTCGAGATCGCCACCGCCGCTCCGTCGACTCCAGAGCCTCCCCCGAGCCACCGAGCCCTCCATACGAAGCGTTGTGAGCTCCTGACTAGCTCCCCTCTAACATTGCGGTTGATTGCTCGCTGTAGCCGCCAATTTCACCAGTGGCCAAACGCACCACCGCACGAGCTCGTTGCCAGCGTTGCTCCGGCGACCATTTGGTCACGCGTCGTTGTCTTTTGCACTCAACGCACGCCTTAGAGCCTCGATAGCGCATTAGAACGCCCGCTTGCAAGCCGCAGCAACATTTCCGAGCAAACCCGAACTCCGTCCTTCGCCTTTGAGCTCGTCGTCGTCGATTCCGGCCACCTTAGGCCCGGCCACCACCACCATTCAACGCACCGTTGAGCTAGCTCTCCAACGCGCCTAGCCGCGCGCCAAACGGAGCACCACAGAGGAAACCCGACGCGTTTGGACGCCGCCGACATCACCGGCGGGTTTAACCCATTTTGACCGGATTTGACTCCGCCAGAGTCAATGACATGTGGGCCCTGGCCCTGGCTAATTTTAGTTTAGGCTTAATTTATTTGCTAATTAGCTCTGTTAGTGATCGAGCCACTGACCAGTGGGCCCCATTGGTCAGATTTGACCAGGAACGGCCCAGTTGACCTGCTGACGCTGAGCTGATGTCATGCTGATGTCATAATGATTTTTTGGTGATTTTATATTTCAGAAATGATTTATAAAATCCAGAAAATTGTTTAAACTTAAAAAATTCATAGAAAATTAACCGTAGCTCAGAATGAAATAAATTATATATGAAAAATTATCAAAAAAATACAAGGAATCCATTTGTGGCATTTTCGTACATGAAAAACCAACTTATACTTGTTGTATAAGTGAAAGCATCTAAATGGCATTTAAAATGCTTAAGTTGGAGTTTGCATTTGAACCTTTGGTTCAAATGGACTTCATTGAACTTGTCGCTAGTTGCATTAGCACAATCCATAACATTCTTGACATGTCATGTTCATGCATCATATTGTTGCATTTGTTGTGTATTGATTGCCGGAACTATTCTTCCCGATAGGTCTTGCTCCTGCGAGTGGCACCGAGCCCCTGTCTGAGGAGCAGTACTGCCCTGTCGATCCCCCAGGCAAGCAATCCCCCTTGATCATTCCGATATAACCCTACTCTCTTGCTCCTGCTCTCTTTTACTGCATTAGGACAACAACGATTCAACTGTTACTTGTTGCGATAGTTGAACCCATTCCTCTGCATGACCTATCATTGTCACAGTAAATAGATAAACCTTTCTAGCATGATTAGGAGTTGCTTGAGCCATGATGTGATTTCATCCATGCCATGCTTGCTATTGCTTAGATTCGTGTCTGGTCTGGTTTCATCTAGACAGATTGGAGTGGCATGCGTATGTCATGATGTTGAGAGTTAAGTGTGTGAACCTGATTTGGTAAAGGTAGCGACGAGAGGCCATGTAGGAGTACATGGTGGGTTGTCTCATTGAGACTGTCCTTAAGAACCGAGTTCCGTGTTTGTGATCCAAGAACAGTTACTACCACACGTTGGGATACTTAATCGACCCTCTAGACTTATTAATTGCCTTGATCTCTGTCCATGAGTTGCAACTAGTTTCTGGTGTTTGTAGGACGTGCTATTGGTCATACCAAGAGCAGTACGACCCGACGGGGTGGACTTGGAACGGCTAGGCACGTGGCACAGTGTACCAAGCGCAATACCATCCGTCGAGGTGGACTTGGGAACCCTGTTCACATCGTTTAAGGTCGTGATAGAAACCTCGACCGGACTTCCCTTGCGGATACAACCTCAAATAGGCGATAAACTTGGACTAGAGTCTTGTGTGGTTAGTCAGGTTGTGGCCAACACCCTCGTCAGGCCTCCGCTTGAAGGCTGCCGAGATACATGACGTGTATATGGTGGTAAGTGGGGAGAGCGTGTGTGAAGCAGTACACCCCTGCAGGGTTAATGATATATTCGGATAGTCACGTCCTCTGATGTGGACTACTTGGAAAGCTACATTGTTCATAGATAACTTAAATGGATACTCTAAAATGCGCAAGATAAGCGTGAGTGCTATGGATGGCTTTCTCGTATGGAGACGGGAATGGATCCATAGTTGAGTATTGTTGTGGTGATTAGCTAGTGGACTCGTGTGCCCTTTCTCACCTCAAAGAATTACTAGTAGTCGTAGTACAGGATAGCCACTGAGTCAAAGTTGGCTTGTTGTAGCTAAACCCCACAACCTCCTTTATTGAAACTAATGCATACTAGATAGTTCTGATGTAAGTCTTGCTGAGTACCTTTGTACTCATGTTTTCTTAATTAAACTGTCGCAGAGGAGTTCCCCGATACTATAGGTGGGTTCTACCTACACATCGATGACGACGAGTAGCTTGTTTTCCAGCTACGATCATGCACCCTTGGGAGGGTTTGTAGATAGTCAAACTTGCTAGCCTTCTATTTCAGTTGTCTGTACTCAGACAAGTTTTATGCTTCCGCTGGTTTGTATGACTTTGTGTGTAGGGTCATGAGACCCCTGCTTGTAATAACCTGCTATGTATGGCTCTTCGGAGCCTTTTAAATAAGGGTTTTTACCATTTATGCCACTGGTTGTGTCTCACTACTCAGTTTTGCCACTAAGAATTTCAACTGCTCAAAAATGCCATCGCTTCGTTAGGTGCATGCCAGGTAAGGGCGAACCCTTACCTGGCCGCAACAAGGGGATGACTCATTTGGTCTGCACGTGTCTTTTTTCAATATTGGGCATATTTCCATCAAAATGAGATAACAAGCATATTTAGTAAAAAATGTAGCATTTTTCCATAGTACCAAGAGAATATTTTATGCCATGACGGCAGTCGCAATTGTGACAACGACCGGCTCATGGACTATCCCTAACACGAGGAGGGCGTGTTGCATGATGACCTCGGTGTCCACGACGACGGCTGCAGCCCGGCAACAACAACGGCGGTGTCTTCTTTCATCTTGACCCTCTTCCTTCGGTTGTACTGCTTTGCCGACTCGGACGTCTCTGCTCCGGCGTGAGCTCTTTCTTCGGCTTCATCGAGGCCACAGAGCGCGCAACTCGACAGGGACGGGGGCGGCTACGACCTGGGGAGGGGGGCGGTTACGTTAGCCATGGCGGCGGGGGGTGGGGGTGGAGGCGTGAGGGTTTTGAGAGAGAAAAGGGTGGAGTGAAGATGTGTGCCACTGATGGGCGGGCCAAGGGAAGACAAGGCGGTTGGGTTTGTATCCGCGTGGATGCAAACCTAACCGAAATTTGGACTGGAGTTTTTGTCGCCGCATTGGACATGGTTTTCATTCGTGCGAATAGAAACGAAGCCGTATGGATAAAATGGGTCGGCCCGTTGAAGTTGGCCTTAGCACGTCCGAGGAAATCCAGATGCACGGCCGCGGTGTACACGGTCCGATCGGCGCGAGGAGGATTGGGATCCATCCGTCCGATCGATTCTCATGTGACAAATCGCCAGTCCGCTGGTTCCGTACCAGCCAAAACCCTCGCCACCGCCGCCGGCTATCTGCGGCGACAATGCGACATTCTGGTGCTTGCGCCGCCTGGCATTGCCGCCGTTGTACGCCGACGCCCACACCGTGGAGTACGGCGACCCCCCCCCCCGGCGCCCAAATCCTGGATGTGTATTTCCGCCACCCTATTACTCGTGAGAAAAAGTGGAACTCCTCTCGATTTTGTACTCGAGATACCTGGTCGCCTCGGAGTTGTGGTAGCTTAGTATTAATGCGACTTCTCAGAGCATATAAATTCACTTTCTTACTGCTGGGGCAAACTACAAAATCCACTTTCTTAGTATTATCGCTGGCACTGAACTGAAAGTAAGGTTAACTTGAGTCTCATAGATCATGTGACGTGGGTCTTGCAGATTTTAACTTGCGTTTGTTGCTCTAAGGACGCTTCAATCTTTGTGCCATGGCTCCGCATTACCAGGACGCTACGCTGATTGCTGCTACGTCCTATCCGAACTCCATCACCTGGTCAAGCGAGAACTTGGTGGCTGTTGCTTCTGGTCACATTGTCACTATCCTGGTATGTGCAATTTCATCAACCTAAGGTATTTGCCTTCAGGCATTACTGTACTTTATCAACTGGATTGACCTTGCATTCATCATGTTTTTCAATTATAGAACCCAGCCGCAATTGAAGGGCCTCGTGGATTTGTCTTGCTTCGCCCTAGAGATCCTTTTCCCATTGGAGTGGTTAAAAGAGAAGGTTTCTTGTCTTCACAAAAACACGAGCATTGCACTATGTTCCTTTATTTTTTATTTTTGTATAGTTCATGTTGGTAGGCTACTCATGCAATTTGATGGATGGAACAAAGTGGAATAGAAATTTAATATTGATATTCTGCAAATTAAATGCTTGTGAGAGTACCACCTATGTAGTTAGTTTGGAGACGATGGGTGATTTGAAGTTTTTAATTGTTATACTCGGTGATCAATTTGAAGTTTCTTCCCAATATCAACATTGCAGTGAGAATTTAATGCTGATATGCTATTCGAAATGAATGGAAAAGCCAGAAACATTTGAGGCTATAATGCTTTAACTGTCTTGGCTCTTGGTCAGTGATAGTTTAACAAGTCAGCTGCTTTATGACAACTGCAAATTAACAGCTCTTTGCTCGATCTGAAATGTTCAATTCTCAACAAATGCAGATCTCCTTGAACCATGTTTAGTCCCCACTTTCTTAGTGCGTGATACTGAACCATGCGCACGGTCAATTTCATGGTCTCGACAAGGCTTTGCACCTAATTCTGGGTATATATAATTTTAGTGATATTCAAAGCTATTTTTTGTCTTAATGAAAAGTTTATCGCCTAACATCTTCTTGTTTATACGGATGATTATTTCAGTTGTTTGCTTGCCGTTTGTACTGTTGATGGTCATGTAAATCTTTACCGCCCACCAATTTTGGGATTCTGTGATGAATGGGTTGAGGTAAGCCTATTCAACCAATGTTTATAAATTTTAATATGCACACTTTTTCATATAAAAACAGCTGGAAGGTTAGATTTAATGCCCACCAAATTTCTATTTTGCCACACTGAGTTCTTCTCATGTTTCACTTACGGCCAAAGTGATCTGTAAATATTCCTGGGGGACAAGGAAGTCAGGATGAGCTCACCATTAACAGCTTCAGCTAGCTTGCATTCTATTTATTTGTACAGTAGTACTTTCCTTCCTCTGTTAGAAATAAAATAAACTTGTACTTTGCAGTTTTGATTTGTCATTTAAAACCGCTTTTTTTTTTGTTTTCTATCTTTTTTTACAGCTTTGTTCTTGCCAGAAGTTAAATTTTCTGTTTCGGTGCATTGCTTTTTGTTCATCTACAGATGGCCTAGGTTGCAGATACCACTATGCTCATAAACTTCTATTCTGTTGCTCTAGGTCGCGGATGTATCTAAATTGCTGTTCAACTATTACAAAAGTAGAAACTTTGGAGAGGATGATAGTCCTGATTCAATTCCTCAGGTGTGCCCCCTTCCACTTGAACACCGGGAGTTTCATTTGCTGGATTACCTCAGAGTTTTATTGTTCAATGTTTTCGTTCAAATATTAGGAAAAGGCAAATAGTGAGCAGACACATGCGATGGGATGTTCTGGTGAATTGCAAGGACCTCTTTCCTGCAGCGATCTTGGGCGGAGAAAAAGGAAACCATCAAGGTGAATGATGCTTTCCTATTTCCATCATCAAGTTCTTTTCACAGCATTGTGGCTTTGCAGTTAAGCACCATCAATTTTTTCCCTAAGTATGGCAAAACCCTGAGCCAAGAATTTCATATACAAACCTGAGCCAAGAATTTCATACTAGAAATATTGTCACACATTATTAGGGTTTGACATTTGTGTATGGCATGAACAAAGAAGCCCTTTTAGGGTTATTTCTTGTATTTCCTTGCATGAAGCCAGCATTGTTATATTGTGCCTGAGTTTATTTTAAGTAGATCTCGTTTGATCTTAGATTTGAAAGCTATGTTTATGATGAGGATGAAGGTGATTTAGATGCTTCGAAGGATGCAGACTTCTGGCTCAATCCATGCTGCAAGTCAAAGAAGATATCTATGAAAAGAGTGAAGTGCATTGTAGGTCCTCGAACTATTCCAGGGGTGTCATGTAGGTCCTCGAACTATGAAAATCGTCATCCAGGTCCTCGAAGTGTAATAAGTGTGTTATTTAGGTCCAAAATCTGCCTAACCCGGTCTGACTGGCCAGCCGTTGACCGCGACACGTTCGTGATGAACAGTACATCATGAACAGTAAAATTGAAAAAAAATCCCAGCTAGAAAACCCTTTGTCATCGAAGCGTGGTCACGTGAACAGTGAAATAAAAAAATTTCCCAAATGAAAAAAATAATTCTTTGCCATCGAAGCGTGAACAGTAAAAGTGAGAAAAAAGTCCCAAAAAAAAGAAATGTTCGTGACTGTAAAAAAATGTTCACGAATGATAAATTTTAAAAGAATAGAAAATATGTTCAGGAACCACAGATATTGTTCGCGGATATGGAAAAAAATGTTCGTGACTTTACAAATACTGTTACAGTCGCGAACGTTTCTTTAAAGTTGCGAACATTTTTTCGATATCGGTGAGCAATATTTGCGGTTCGTGTACATATTTTCTTTTCTTTTAAAATTTATCGTTCGTGAACAGTTTTTTAAAGTCGCGATCATTTTTTCCAAATTCATCGTTCGCGAACATTTTTTCATTTTCATGAACAATATTTGTGGTTCGTGTACATATGTTCTTTTCTTTTAAAATTTATCATTCGCGAACATTTTTTTAAAGTCGCGAACAATTTTTCCAAATCATCGTTCGCAAACATTTTTTTCATTTCCGTGAACAATATTTGTGGTTCGCGAACATATTTTCAAAATTATTATTTGTGAACATTTTTTTAAAGTCCCGAACATTTTGTCCATATACGTGAACATTTTGTCCGTACGGTAAAAGTGGCCGCCGGTGCACTTTTATTTCGTTGGGATTTTTATTTTTACTGTCCATGATGCACTGTTCATCATGAGCGTGTGACGGTCAATGGCGTCAGCTGGCCAGTCAGATGGGGTTAGGCAGATTTTGGACCTGAATGACACACTTACTGCACTTTGAGGACTTGGATGACGATTTTCATAGTTCAAGGACCTATGTGACACCCCTGAAATAGTTTGAGGACCTACAGTGCACTTCACTCCTATGAAAACGGTATGGACTTAGCATGTTCACATGTTCGGATCTACTTTGCATATTCACACGCAGGCTGAAATTTTGGGTTAAATTGATTCAGCTTTGAGTCGAAAAAGGCATATAAATGGCTTTTCTTAGAATTTATCAAATGAAACAACTAATTATCCTGAAAATCCAAACTATTTCACGGCCTATATGAGTTTTGGTTTTTATTTTTCATACACCCCCAGACATCTATTTGGTGTTCTATTCTAGTTAACCCAATTGTGTCTCCAGATTGTCAAACCTGGGCATACAACTGCTATCGTAAATGGGTTAGGTGGCTCACAGGATACCAAAGCAGCAGTCTCTTGCAACAAAAAAAACACATGTCTTCCTCTTATCACCGCAGAACAGTATGCATGTCGAAATGCGATTTTGTCTTCTCTGGTAGTTGCATGGTCTCCAGTTGTGCCATCACGCGGCACTACCTCACATTTGTTGAGAAATTGGTGCATTCTTGCTGTTGGTTCCAAGTCTGGGGACGTTTCATTTTGGAAAATAGGCAAGCCCGAGTATTACACCATAGATGTTTGCATGGTTAACAGAGATCCAATACTCATCGGGGTTCTCAAAGCGCACAATTCATGGGTTAGTGCCATCAGTTGGGAAGTTTCCTTTGCAGACTCTTCAAAGTCCTCACTACTTTTAGCAACTGGGTGTTCAGATGGAAGGTGAACACAATCACGTCAATTCTTTTCCAGTCTTTCCCACTGTGTGCTTGACATGTTTTTGTTGACTTCTCTCCTTGTATAACTCATTAAATGGCAGAAGGATAATTTGTTTAATGAACAATGAACTTTGAACATGACATTTGAGCTAGTAAATAGTGCTTCAAACAAGTTCCCAGATAAGCACGAGACATGCATTTTCATGCTTCTGCCTTAAATGAAATTTCTTTATAAAGATTATTAAAAAGCTAAACTCACTACTGTACCATGTGAAACCCAGTTATTGATGAAAATTATCCCTATTGGAAAATGATTTTCCTGGTCTTCAGCACCAAATATAAATTTTACCACCTCTGTTCGTAAATAGATGACATCCTAGAATGTGTGCAGTCAAACTTCCCTAATTTTGACTCATATTATATCAAAACTTATTTTGTTTCCACATTGAAATTAATATTATTACATTTGTAATGAATGCAACATACGTTTTTTAGTTTGAAAAATGAAAAATATATTCATAATGTCACTAGATTTGTATCGCTGTATACATGTGAGAGAACGGTCAAAGTTGCGTATTGGAGACCATGTCCAAATTTAAAGTGTATAATATGCTTATTATTCCTTGTCACTCTCTACATTGATGATAGTTCACTAGAAACCCTTTCATATCTCACCGTGGGAAAATATATCTTTTCAGTGTGAAGATATGGTCCGGTAATACCGAAGGATTAAATCAATGTACATATGTAAAAGAATTGCCATTTTCATTATTGGCTGAGGTATATAATAAGCATTGCCTTGTTTTTATGTTCTTCATATTTTTATTTATGCGCATAGTTGATGTTCGACTAGCAATTGATGAAACACTCAATGGACATGGGCCTGGATGTCTTTTCAATTTAATGTTATTCAACTCAAAATGGTCTACTGGTCAGGTCACCACTGATTCGTCAGCACCAGTCTCGTCAGTTTCATTATCTGTACCAGCTCAGCCTCAACATGGGGTTAGTTTTAACTTGGCAATCGGAAGAGTATCTGGGTCACTGGAAACATGGATGTGGGATCCATGTAGAAACAAAATTGAGAACACCAGTGCATGTCATGCGCATGATCAAGTGGTAAAGCTTCATTGCATTTCAGTATCTTTTATATCTTTTCTCTTCAATAAAAGATCTTTTTTCTAACTTTACCTCAGGTGACAGGTTTATCGTGGGGTTTGGATGGCCATTGTTTATACAGCTGCAGCCAGGTCAGTTGAATTACCATGGCACTGTATAGGTTACAGGTTCTCATACTGTGTAGCTTTGCATTTTGACTAGTTGCTGATTACCTATTTGAAAGAGCTATATTGGTGGGGTTCATTCTGTGTTTGTATAGCCTTACTCGGTGACTGCATGTAACAGCAGCAATATGTGATTTTCACATCAAAGCTTACATTTTCTGTCTATATTTTTCATATGAGGCCACAAATTCACAATTGCTTCAATCGGGTTCTAGATCTTTCCACGCAGTTCAAATTGACCCAAAGTACAAGTTTGAAGTTTCCATTTGTTCTAGATCTTCAATACTGGAATTAACAAACACTTGCTACTTTTCGCTAAAAAAAAGAACAAACACTTGCTACTTTTCCCTAAAAAAGAAACAAAAAAACAAACACTAGCTACTAAGGCCCCGCTTGGAATGGGGCTAAACTTATACACCCGTATTACTTTTACAGGTGTATATCACCAGCCATATGTGATTTCCAACCGGAAAAGAAAACGACCGATTGAGGTCTGTATCTTTTACAGGTGTTTCGGTATCATCTAGTTATCTCGCAGGAGTTGCCAGCTGCTTTTCTGCTTTTGGGTTCTTCGGTCCCTCGCTCCACGCTGCTGGAGATGTAATAGGGCTAGTGTCTGATATTTTTGTGCTGTCAGGTTTTCACCCCATGGCATTCGTTTCAACGGCGGGCGAATGCAGTGGGTTTCCTGGCAGTGCTTGAACTCGCTCTACCTCTTCCCCCCCCCCCCCCCCCCCGCCCCCCCCACCCGAACAATGTTTCTGGAACTATTGTATTTCCGTTCATTTGCAATGGAAAGGAGTTTAGCCCGGTTCGAAAAAAAAAATCTTTTACAGGTGTAAAAGTGTGGAAAACGACAATCCAATCAGGCCCTAATATTGTGAGATGAGCAGCAGTCTCAATTGGACTTACCACATGAACATCCGTTGCCCATAACAGTACAAGCACAGCATATATTTCTCTTTTCCTGAATCCAAAATAAATTACCAATTATTGTCCTGATTGGAGAGATGATGGACATGATTAAAGCTAATAAATTTTTGAGGATTTGGGTCAAAATGAAAACAGAGCAGGGGCCTATGGTGAAAAAATCCCTCAAGCCGGGAAGCTAGTCGACCACTTGACCTTGTTATGGCTAAAAATGACCACAATCCTGACCCGTTAACAATTAATTTATTGTACTAGTAATGCTGATGGCCATCAGGCCATGTGCCCATCTGCTGGCGACAATACCTTTTGATACTATCAAGCTGAGCTTTCTTGTGTAATAATTACTGAAAAATTACAGTTCTCCTTTTGATTAACAAGGTATCTGTTGCAGTTGTTTCAGTTTTAGCATATGTGCTTTGTTCATTACTTAAACCCTGTTTTACATGCCGCACACTGAAATATTTTCTTCTTTATATCAGGATAATTCTGCACACTGTTGGATTTTCGAGAAACAGAAACTTGAAGAAATTCCTGTGCACACAAATTTTCAGGAGCTAAAAGAGTCAACAGATGTAAGAAAATCAGCATCCTCTAATCCCCTTTTTTCTCTGAATGTGTGTTTTCTTCTTTCTGATTGGCATATGCTATGTGCATGCAGCTATCAGAAGTATCTGATCAATGCTTTGGACTTTCGATTGCACCAGGACAACTAATGATTGCTGTGGTATGTTGTAGGCCTTTTCTTATATACATTTGTTGCTCAACTGCACAATTTTGTACTTGAGCTTCTATACATATACGCGAGTACAAATTGATGAACATTGTCTCCTTCAGGTCCGCACTTTGGATCCAAATCTGTTAGATCAGATGTATCAAGCCAGGTAATTTTGCTTACAGTTCACTGAAAAGTACTCAGGTGTTTTTGTAAAAATCTTCATACAATTGTCGCATTTTTTAAGATAACATTATGGAATGCCTAGTTGTTTGTAACAATTTTTAATGAATAAAACAGGACACAAAGAGCAGTGGTTGAGTTCATTTGGATTGGTGGTCAGTTCCTTGGTCTTCCACTAGACAAGGGCATTTATATCTGCAGTCCACAATCTGGCACTGACTTCTTATGGTGGGGATCCAACATATTTTGGTCATTGAAGAAATATGAAAATGGTGAAAGAGGACTGATCTTATGGGATATCATAGTTGCGCTACAAGTGCTAAAGAAATCCGCACCGACCTTTCTGGAAACGTTAATGCATAAATGGGTCTCAAGTCTGCTTTCATATGATCAGTGTGATTCTATCATTATCTCGTATGGTTCGAGAAACGACATGATATCCAAGGCCAGCTTGCGGAAGTTACACTTGCTCAATATCGTTTGTAGGAAAGTAATGCTTAGCGACCATCCACAGTATTCTCCTGGTGGAGAAGAGGGTAACAATGCGGCAACTGATTTATGGACCAATCTTCTAGTGAGTAGCGAAACAGAGCTGCGGGAGAGGCTTGTGGCTTTTACTTTTGCTGCTGTCTTGGGTCGAATGTCATATTTGCGGAAGGGCGTCTCTAATGGCAACCGGTGGTTTCCTGTTGGTATTGCCCAGATGGATTCTTGGGTATCTATCAATAGTAGAGAAGTGCACAATCAGCTCAAGTCTCTGAAATCGAGGATCGAAGACTTAGGAAGCAGGTATTCTTTTTGCCAAATTAATCGACTATCCTCCGTTAGCCAACTTCACTCCTGAAAGGACATAAAACATGCATACTTTTTTTAATAGCTTACTGAAGCCAAAATTTGGATGTTGCGTGTTTCTAAAACTGTTCTCCTCCCGCAGGATCGACTCGGTGTGTGAATATTCGGTTGAAGAAACCTGCCCCTACTGCTCTGCGCCGGTGCGCTTTGAGTCGCCCGATGTAGCCCTGTGCGGAAGCGGAGATCCTGCTACAGTCCCAGCTGAAAGGCACAGGCTGTTGAGATGTACAAAGTTTTTTCATCGGAGTTACGGATTATTTAATATGATTTTCTAAAGTTTTTATTAATTTCTGAAATTTAATTAATTATTTAAATTAACATTATCCGAAACAGTGTCTGCTGACGTCAGCATGAGGTCAGCGGACTGTTAGGGTTAATTAGGATTAATTATTTAATTAGCATTTAATTAAACTAATTAATTAAATTAGATTAATCTAAACAGAGTTAATTAACTAATTAATTAATTATTAATTTTAATTATTTTTATTTTTATTTTACTTATTTATTTTTATTTTTGTTTTTCTGGGCATGGGCCCCACTGGTCAGCGGCATAGCCGGACATGTCCGGGCTGTGCCCGTTCGGGCACCGGACATGTCCGGTGCACCAAATGCGCGCGCGCGCGTATGCAGCGGCGAGGGTGCGGCGACGGCGGTGTGCGCGAGCGTGCGCGCGGGCAGCGGCAGCAGCGGCAGGGGCCAGCGGCGGCAGGGGGGCGGTGGCGCGAGCAGGCGCCGGGGGCGGGCGAGCGCGCGTGCGGCAGAGCGGGTCGACACGGGCGCGGTGCGCGGGAGCGGGCGACGCGGGCGTGCGGGGGCGTGGCCAGCCGCGCGCCGGAGCGCGAGCGGGGCGGCAGGAGGTGGCGGCGTCCGAGGGGAAAAAGGGGGCGACGGGCGCGGCGGAGCTCACCGCGCGCTGTAGGGGAGGGGCAGCGGGCGCGAGGAGGGCGACGGGGACGACGGCGTCGGAGAGGAAGCAGGCCGGCGAGGAGGAGGAGGCAGGCCGGCGAGGTGGCGTCTCGGGCGGCGGCGGTGGTCGACGCAGCGAGGGGGTGAGGCGTCGGCGTCGTCGTTCGAACCCCACCCCGATCCAGATGGGATCGAGAGGTGGTGGGGTAGAGGGGGAGGCGATATGTGAGAGTGGGGGTTACGGGTTAGGGTTTCCCCCGGAGTGGGGATATGGAGGAGGGGAGTGGGCGCCGGCTGGGCCGGCCTGGCTAGCCCAGTGGCCAGCTGGGCCGAGGCCCAGCGAGGGGGGGGGCTCTCTTTTCTTTTTATTCTTTTCTTTTGTTTTCTTTTGCCTTTTTCTTTTTATTAATTCATAGCTCCTGTTTAGTAAATAGTTAGGCCTCATATTGAATTTTGTAAAACATGGCAAATGTCCCAATAATTATTAGGCATCCTCTACTACTACCAAAAATCAGTTTGGAGTTAAAGGGATCTCACACAATTTTTATAATAATTAAAATGCATTAATCCTTGCTGTTTTGACAATGTTAGAGCCACCTAATTATTTTATTTATTGTTGGTTTCAATTTTAAAATAGTCTCTGTAATATTTGCCATTTATCGAACATTTTAGTTTTTATGCTGGACAACTTTTATATTTCACTTTCATTTAAATTTGAATTTGACTTAGGAGTTGAAATGCAATATGATGCAAATGATGATCACGCACTATTAATCATGCTGACTTGGCATTATCAAAGGTGATTACTGTAGTTAACCACTGGGGGTGTTACAAATCTCCTCTACTAACAAGAATTCTCGTCCCAAGAATTAAGAGGTAGAAGGAAAAAGTTCGGGGTATTTCGCACGAAGATTATCCTCGCGTTCCCAAGTGGCTTCATCTTCAGTATGATTTGACCACTGAACTTTGAGGAACTTGGTAACCTTCTGACGGGTCCGACGTTCAGCTTCATCGAGAATGCGGATCGGATGTTCCTTATATGAAAGATCATCATGCAATTCGAGCATTTCGTGATCCACAACTCGGTGCGGAGATTCCTTGAAGCATTTACGAAGTTGCGACACATGGAAGACGTCGTGGATATGAGAGAATTGCGGCGGCAACTCCAATTTATACGCCACCTGACCACGTCTAGCAATAATGCGGAAAGGACCAATGCAACGTGGAGCTAGCTTGCCCTTGATTCCAAAATGGTGAGTGCCCTTCATAGGAGTGACACGAAGATAAGCCTGATCACCAGGTTGATAAGTCAAACCCCATCGTTTGCGATCATAGTTGCTCTTCTGGCGGTCCTGAGCCGCCTTGAGATTTTCTCGGACAATACGAACTTGTTCTTCGGCGTGTTGGATAATATCCGGACCCACGAGCGGTCGTTCCCCAGTTTCTGACCAATTCAGAGGGGTTCGACACTTACGTCCATACAGTACTTCGAAGGGGGCCATTTTCAAACTGGCTTGATAGCTGTTGTTATAAGAGAACTCGGCATACGGGAGAGATTCTTCCCACTTCTTGCCGAATGAAATAACACAAGCCCGAAGCATGTCTTCAAGAACCTGATTGACTCGTTCGACTTGGCCTTGGGACTGGGGGTGATAAGCTGAACTCCAGGTAATATGAGTTCCCATAGCTGTTTGAAAACTTTCCCAGAATTTGGAAGTGAAAAGGCCGCCACGGTCCGAACTGATCTCCTTCGGAATACCGTGGAGTGATACAATTCTGGAGATATACAACTCTGCTAACTGACTAGCAGTGATAGTTTCTTTGACAGGCAGAAAGTGTGCAACTTTAGAGAGTTGGTCGACGACGACAAGAATAGCATCGTGACCCTTCTGTGACCTGGGAAGTCCTGTAACGAAATCCATCTGAACCTTATCCCATTTCCATAGAGGAATAGGAAGTGGTTGCAGAATTCCAGCTGGTTTCTGATGTTCTGCTTTAACGCGACGACACACATCACATTCAGCAACATATCGAGCAATGTCCTGCTTCATTTTAGACCACCAGTACCTTTGACGGAGATCACGATACATCTTGGTGCTACCCGGATGAATAGACAGCGGGGTATCATGTGCCTCCTTCATGACCTTGTCAGTCATAAGTTCGAAGCGAGGTACGACAATGCGGTTTCTGAAATACAAGGTTCCATCTTCAGACAGCGAGAAATCCCTGTACTTTACAAGGTGAAGGTCTTTCTTCATCAGATCAACTTCAGCATCTTTAGCTTGCGCATCCTTAACAGCTTTCTCAAGATTTGGTTGTATCACAAGGTTATTAAGAGAACCCTGTGGAACAATACACAGATTCAGCTTGCACAGTTCTTCAAAAAGACGAGGTTGAGCTCGCCTAACCATGAGGTTGTCGCAATAGGACTTGCGGCTTAAGGCATCAGCCATCACGTTAGCCTTGCCAGGGGTATAGGAAATACCCAAATCATAGTCCGCAATGGCCTCCATCCATCTTTGCTGACGGAGGTTTAGAGAAGGTTGAGTGAACAAGTACTTCAGACTTTTATGATCCGTGTAGATCTCGCAACGATTACCGAGAAGGTAATGTCGCCACAACTGTAGTGCATAGATGACATTAGCTAGTTCTAGATCATGTACCGGATAATTCTCTTCATGTGGGCGCAACTGACGAGAGCCGTAAGCAATCACTTTGCGCTCTTGCATTAGGACACAGCCTAATCCTTCACGGGATGCGTCACAATAAATCACAAAGTCTTTGCGGGTATCTGGAGGAGATAGTACTGGGGCAGATGTTAGCTTGTCTTTGAGTGCTTGAAAACTTTCCTGACATTTGTCTGTCCATTCAAATTTAACGCCCTTGTGAAGCAGATTAGTCAAAGGCTTAGCAATCTTAGAAAAGTTCTCGACAAATCGACGGCAATAACTTGCAAGGCCGAGAAAACTTCTCACTTGCTTGACGTTCTTCGGAGGAGTCCAGTCAAGAATAGGCTGAACTCGTTCTGGGTTAACGGCAATGCCATCTTTGGAAATCACATGACCGAGGTATGTCACTTCAGAAAGCCAGAATTCACATTTGGAGTATTTGGCATACAACTGGTGTTCTCGGAGCCTTTCCAGTACAAGACGGAGGTGTTCGGCATGTTCTTCCTTATTCTTCGAATATACCAGAATATCATCTAGATAAACCACGACGAACTTGTCGAGGTAATCCATGAAGATATAATTCATCAGACGGGAGAATGTGGCTGGAGCATTGGTTAAGCCGAAGGACATGACCGTGTACTCGTAGGAGCCATAACGAGTAACAAATGCAGTCTTGGGAATATCCTCTTCACGAACACGGATCTGATGGTATCCCAATCTCAAATCTAGCTTAGAGAATACTGAGGAACCGGCAAGCTGATCATACAAATCATTGATCCGGGGAAGCGGATATTTATTCTGGATTGTTGCTTGGTTGATGGGTCGATAATCCTGAACCAATCGGTTAGTTCCATCCTTCTTCTTAACGAAGAGTGAAGGTGCTCCCCAAGCAGAGGAACTGGGGCGGATGAAACCTTTCTTAAGTGACGTGTCGATTTCTTCCTTAAGTTCGAGAAAATGATGCGGAGGCATCTTGTAAGGACGCTT
This sequence comes from Thinopyrum elongatum, assembly GCA_011799875.1. Taxonomy (NCBI): domain Eukaryota; kingdom Viridiplantae; phylum Streptophyta; class Magnoliopsida; order Poales; family Poaceae; genus Thinopyrum; species Thinopyrum elongatum. The sequence continues at coordinate 369,268,113 of CM022299.1, read as the reverse complement.
CGCAATAGGAGTTGTGCCAGGCTTCAAGTCGATGACGAACTCAACAGCTCTAGCAGGGGGTATTCCTGGAAGTTCTTCTGGAAATACATCTTGAAAATCACGAACAACTGGAACGTTCTCGATGCCTTGAAGAGGTGAAGCGTTCAATGCATTCAGAACATATATTTGAGTTTCAGCATCCTGAGCTATTTGGGCTGAGTATTTGACTGTCTGGCCAGAAGGGTGAGTGATGCGGACTGTTTCAGTGGCACAGTCAATCAAAGCTTTATGAGGCTTCAACCAGTCCATACCGAGAATAATGTCTATGTTGGAGGTCTTGAGAGCAATGAGTGAAACGGGGAACATCAATCCTCCGATCACAATGTGGTTACCATGGCTAACCATGGTAGTTTGCCAATTAGCCCCAGGTGAATGGATTACTAATGGGATGGACATCTCCTCGAAAAGTATATCATGGCTTCGCGCAAAACTTTCGGACATGAAGGAGTGCGATGCTACAGAATCAAAGAGGACTGAAGCTGGGATTGAATTCACTAGAAGGGTGCCCATCACAATGTTGGGGTCCTGTCGAGCTTCTTCCATGTTAACTTGGTTGACATGGACCCGAACTATAGCAGATGGCCTGGCATTAGAGCTTCTGAGACGACGGTTTCGACCGCTCTTCTTGCAACCAACGGGAGGACGTGGTGCATCCTGATGAAAAGCCATAGCATCAGGCGGTCCATCATGAACCGATAGCTGTCTCGGCGGTGAAGGCAAACGAGGTGCAACATAGGACGGCCTTGGTGTTGGAGCAGGTCGGTGGTGTACATTCTGCGGGATCCACACTCGACGCTTCTGAACAGGCTGACCCGAGGATGAGCCAGCTCCATGAGTGCGCTTGAGCGACTCCTGGCATTCAGTCAGAGCTGTTTCAACTTGGAAAGATTTGCTGACAAGCGTTGCGAATTCTGTGCAATCATGGACAGCAAGTGCAAGTTTTATGTCAGTACGGAGTCCTTCACGGAATTTATCCTGCTTGCGGGCGTCAGTGCAGACGTCATCTTCAGCATAGCGGGATAGTTCGAGAAATTTCCTCTGATATTCATCCACAGTCATTTTGCCCTGAGAGAGTTTGCGGAACTCCTGCTTCTTCTGGTCGATCAGACCTTGAGGAATGTACCGTGCACGAAAGGCTGACTGAAATTCCTGCCAAGTGGTTACAGTCTCTGCAGGCAACATACCCTTGTGGCTTTCCCACCATCGAGCAGCGGGACCCTTCAAGTGGAATGTCGCAAAGGTGACGTAACTGTCAGGGGCAACATTAGCTGACTCCATCTCAAACAGGATGTCACGAAGCCAATCATCAGCATCCATAGGATTGGTGGAGTTGCGGAAAACGGACGGATTGAGGCGCACAAATTCTGCCAGAGTTATTGGAACATTCTGTTGCTGAGCATTCTGATTTGGGAACTGGGCCAATAGTCCGGTCATAAACTGCTGCATCATTGCGGCCATATAGGATGGAGGTGGTGGATCGTCAGCCATCCTGCCAAATCAACAGGGGCAGTTTAGCAAGAAAGACTGCATGTGTAAGGAGTTATTCAGGACGTAACACGAGAGATGAACAGGAAGGGCATTAGATGTAAAATAGTAGTCATTGAAAGACATACCAATCCATGCACAGAGTCGGGTACATGCGGACAGCACAACGGCGCAAATTTAGAAGCTAGACATTCTAGGCGGCGCGCAGGCACGCGGTAGGGAAGTACACAACGAGACATAGCAAAGGCTACATCAACGTCGGAGAAAACTATTGGAGCGAGGAATCTGCAAGTGACAACGCAGGGTGCCCTCGATAAAAGGATCCTGTAAGCAGAACCTGGCCCACAATCTTGAAGCAAGGGGGGATATTTTCAGAACTCCGGGTGGATGTGAGCACGAGAGCCTAATGTTGGAGTTAGTAAAATTTTAACCCGAATAGAAGAGAGGTCAGAGTCCCAGAGTAAAGGTCGAGGAGTAAAAGATCCTAATACCACCCAATTGGCGACGTGGGCCCGTAAGCCACACAGCCAAGTTAGTAAAACAGTTTTCGATTACTAGACTCAACTTCGGCCAAGGAGTTAGAAAGGGGGGTTCCTACAGTCAGTCGGCTCTGATACCAACTTGTGACGCCCCCGGCCCAATCGTGCACTAATCATACACGCAAATGCACACGATCAAGCCTAAGGACTCACGGGAAGATATCACAACACAACTCTAAAACATAAATAAAGTCATACAAGCTTTATATTACAAGCCAGGGGCCTCGAGGGCTCGAATACAAAAGCTTGCGTACAAGCGTCAGCGGAAGCATCAGATATCTGAGTACAGATATTAATAGAGAAACAGAAAGGCCTTTAGAAAAGGCGGGGCAAAATAAAACACTACGATCGAAAGGCGTAGGCCTCCTGCCTGGGACCCTCCGATCCTACTCCTGGTCGTCAGTCAACCCATAGCAGAATCCATCCTCTGGGTAGTAGTAGTAGCAATCGTCGGCAGGGCAGCTGTCTCAGGGGCTCCGTCATCTTGTTACGACAAACTGATATGGGGAGAAAAGGAAAACAAAGCAACCGTGAGTACTCAGAAGTACTCAGCAAGCAAGGATCTACACTACATATGCAACATTATCAAAGGGAGGCTGTATATGTGGACTGGGCTGCAGAAATGCCAGAATAGAGAGAAGGCCTAGTCCTATCGAAGACTAGCATCTTCATCGGTCTTGCAGCAATAGAAGAGTGTGGACAGTTCAATATAATGTAGCAGTATCATTAAGTCTCAACCTCACCCAGAGATCCTTTCTCGACTCCCTGCGAGAAAGCAATCCCAGAGCCATATAGTCATCAACCTCGTCCTGAGATCCCTTCTCGACTCCCTGCGAGAAGCAATCCCAGAGCCATATATACAGGTCTCATCACAGGTATCCAGTTCTAAATTGTATCAATCAGGATACAACTCCGAGTGTCCTTTACCGTAGGACCGGCTATCGATAGAAGTATTCTTCCCTGCAGGGGTGCACCAACTTACCCAACACGCTCGATTAACTCCGGCCGGACACACTTTCCTGGGTCATGCCCGGCCTCGGCCAAACGACACATCGCAACCCTACCTACAGCTCAGCAGAGAGGTCCCCGCCGGTCTACATCCTAAGCGCAAGGGGGTCTTGGCCATCGCCCCTCGCCCTCCGGGTCATTGCGCACAGGGTGGATACCAGCATCGCCTCGGGTGGCCGACACGATCCGACCGTGCCGCCATGCTGAACTGGACGTCTGACAGAGCTTTCGGCTGATGCATACGATGCAGAACGCCCATACTATGCCCACGTGATGGTTAGTGCTATCAGACCAGAGGCCTGCTCGGATCAAATATCCAAATCGTTAGGACTAGGGGCTTGCGGTAACGAGCAGAGACTCACGAAAGATGTGACCCCGTCGCCCCGTCTCGAGGACTTGCTGCAAGGGTTAAGAATGCCCGGCAGCGCCTCGTATTCACCACTTGGGCACCACACTGGCACCCGTCTTCACAACACTCGCCTCTCAGACTCACGCGGGTACCCCTCAGGGTCGACCCGCCTATCCAAGTAACAGTGTAAAGTCCAAGTATCCGTGTGTCCGTAACATCAGGGGAATCCGAGGTATCACCCTCGTTGGATTCCTACTCGATGTCTCCGTCAATTTGAACTCGGAGGAATCACCCTCGCTGGGTTCACACTTGAGGTGTTGTACGACGGCGTCGTTATCGGAAGCGGTGAAGGAGGAATCACCCTCGATGACCGCGACCGAATAGCTACTCTACAGAGTTAACATCAGAAGTGCTACAAGAGGTTTCACCCTCGGCACTCGATAGTAACGCTGCAGTGTCGTTACAACTAAAGGGGGTGATGTGCGGTATCGGGGCCTGGTCTTCAATCCCGTTGATCGGGTCTTCTGACGATCCAGCGCGGCAGTCGGGATAAGTGGGGTCACTGATAGGTCTCTACCCAGCCTATACTAAACAGTTTAGGATATGCAGGTAATTATCAACAGCAGGTTACAATGAACAGGCTATGCATCAGAATAGGTAAAGCAGTAGCAGCAGCAATTCTAATGCAAGCATGAGAAATAGAATGGGCGATATCGGGATGATCAAAAGGGGGGGGCTTGCCTGGTTGCTCGGCGGCAAGGGCAAGGTCGTCAACGGTGGCGTCGGGCTCCTGAGTTGCGTCGGTCTCGGGGACGACGTCGGTGTCAGGGTCTACCGAGAGAGAAGAGGGGGAGGAAACAGTATAAATATAGAGCAAACATGAGCAACTCGAAGTACGGCATGACAATATGCAGTGCCGGGTGTGTCCTAACGTATGGTTGCACGTCACCGAGGAAGGAGGAATCCATCCGGGAAGGTTTTCCCGGTTCCAGGCATTTGTCACACAGATGACCGGAGAGGAACGGTTGCATGTTCGGATAGTTAGGGACGTGTGACGGACGAACGGAACGCGTATTTGAATTCGTCTCGTCGTTCTGAGCAACTTTCATGTACAAAGTTTTTCCATCGGAGTTACGGATTATTTAATATGATTTTCTAAAGTTTTTATTAATTTCTGGAATTTAATTAATTATTTAAATTAACATTCTCCGAAACAGTGTCTGCTGATGTCAGCATGACGTCAGCATGAGGTCAGCGGACTGTTAGGGTTAATTAGGATTAATTATTTAATTAGCATTTAATTAAACTAATTAATTAAATTAGATTAATCTAAACAGAGTTAATTAACTAATTAATTAATTATTATTTTTATTTTACTTATTTATTTTTGTTTTTGTTTTTCTGGGCATGGGCCCCACTGGTCAGCGGCACAGCCGGACATGTCCGGGCTGTGCCCGTTCGGGCACCGGACATGTCCGGTGCACCAAATGCGCGCGCGCGCGTACGCAGCGGCGGGCAGCGGCGAGGTTGCGGCGACGGCGGTGTGCGCGAGCGTGCGCGCGGGCGGCGGCAGCAGCGGCAGGGGCGAGCGGCGGCAGGGGGGCGGTGGCGCGAGCAGGGGGCGGGCGAGCGCGCGTGCGGCAGAGCGGGTCGACGCGGGCGCGGTGCGCGGGAGCGGGCGACGCGGGCGCGCGGGGGCGTGGCCAGCCGCGCGCCGGAGCGCGAGCGGGGCGGGAGGAGGCGGCGGCGTCCGAGGGGAAAAAGGGGGCGACGGGCGCGGCGGAGCTCACCGCGCGCTGTAGGGGAGGGGCAGCGGGCGCGAGGAGGGTGACGGGGACGACGGTGTCGGAGAGGAAGCAGGCCGGCGAGGAGGAGGAGGCAGGCCGGCGAGGTGGCGTCTCGGGCGGCGGCGGTGGTCGACGCAGCGAGGGGGTGAGGCGTCGGCGTCGTCGTTCGAACCCCACCCCGATCCAGATGGGATCGAGAGGTGGTGGGGTAGAGGGGGAGGCGATATGGGAGAGTGGGGGTTACGGGTTAGGGTTTCCCCCGGAGTGGGGATATGGAGGAGGGGAGTGGGCGCCGGCTGGGCCGGCCTGGCTAGCCCAGTGGCCAGCTGGGCCGAGGCCCAGCGAGGGAGGGGGCTCTCTTTTCTTTTTATTCTTTTCTTTTGTTTTCTTTTGCCTTTTTCTTTTTATTAATTCATAGCTCCTGTTTAGTAAATAGTTAGGCCTCATATTGAATTTTGTAAAACATGGCAAATGTCCCAATAATTACTAGGCATCCTCTACTACTACCAAAAATCAGTTTGGAGTTAAAGGGATCTCACATAATTTTTATAATAATTAAAATGCATTAATCCTTGCTGTTTTGACAATGTTAGAGCCACCTAATTATTTTATTTATTGTTGGTTTCAATTTTAAAATAGTCTCTGTAATATTTGCCATTTATCGAACATTTTAGTTTTTATGCTGGACAACTTTTATATTTCACTTTCATTTAAATTTGAATTTGACTTAGGAGTTGAAATGCAGTATGATGCAAATGATGATCACGCACTGTTAATCATGCTGACTTGGCATTATCAAAGGTGATTACTGTAGTTAACCACTGGGGGTGTTACACAGCCCACTCGCCCTGTCGCGCCACTGGACAGGAAGGCCGTCCCAGGGGCCGCCGCCCCTGATCTAGGGCCCTCCGCCCCAGATCGGGAAGGGTTGCGCTAGCCCTGCCGCCAAGGCCACCACTGGGAAGCCGGCCGGCCGCCAAGTCGTTGTTGTCCATCAGGGCGCCTTGGTCCAGATTGGCGCTGCCACGATCCAGATCGGGATCACACCCTCGAGATGGGGCGTCCCGCGCCACCCAAGGAACCGAGAGGGGAGGCAGTACCACTGTCGGACACACGGGCTTTGCCCGGGGCCGACCACTGGCGGCGGCGGAGGGGAGGGAGGGGAAGGTGGGGAGGACCGGCGGCTGGGGCTGCGGCCCCTCGATCACCCGCACGGGGGGGGGGGGGGGGGGGGGGACGGGGGGACGAAGGGGAGGGAAGGGGAGAGGCGGCTCGCGATCTGGTGGCGGCGGCGGGGACGGAGGGGCGGCTCGCCTCTATATGTGGCTTGTATTTCATTTTTTAAGAAGAGTGGTTTCCACATGATACTTTCCTAGGATGATATATTTTCCGTTGTGAGCTCTTGTCCGTTTCCTCCTTATTTAATGGATGAAGCAAAGTTGTTGCCTCCGTTTCAAAATAGAATAAAATACATCACATGTGTAAGGATCGATGTATGACTGTGAAGAAGCTTGCCCTTCAAATAAACCATTTCATAATTTTTTCACTGTTGGAAACTAGTTCAAAACTGTTTTTGTTGCTTAAAAAATATTGTTGCCTTTTACTTGCATCACTCCATGTACCTCAAGCAAACACGAGTTCAGGACAGATTTACGTGCACACGTTGGAAGTTTGGAATTGAGCATATGTGTATTATACTATTCCCTTCGTCTCAAAATAAGTGTCTCAACTTTAGTGTGAGGGAGCATGTTTTTGGCCTTTCAGTGCTCTTCTGAATTGTTTTATTAAGGGTCAACCTTATTGGTTTTTGAAGTTTATTTAGGTATCAAAACAAATGCAGATTAGTCGAGGAGCACACCGTTCTTGATTTATTGGCACTACTCTTAATTACTCCCTCCGTTCTTAATTATAATTGTAAGTTCTTTTAGAGATTCCACTATAAACTACATACAGATGTATATAGACATACTTTATAATGTAGATTCACTCATTTTGCTTCGTATGTAGTTTATAGTGAAATACCTAAAAGATCTTATATTTAGGAACAGAGGGGGTAACATCTAATCCTTTTAGTCCTCAGTTTTGTTTTTTTTACACCTAGCTCAGTGTGCTTATCTCTTAGTAGTACTAATGTTATATAGGTTGCAAAATCATACTGAATAATTTGAAATTACATCATCATTTCCCATGTAAAACCAGGGCGCGAAATCACCCTACCATCGCGAGAACAGCCTGCGTGTTGAATGTCGCACGGCGGAAGAGACGCCGTCGCACTGATCGGGATGGATCCTGTGCCACCGGCGACATCCCACGGCCGAGGCTTTTCCCCAGAGCACCATCGAGAGTCCATGGTGGTTCTTTCTTGGAGTAAAATGCATGAATCATCCCTTAAGTTGCTGGCAAGGTTCAAAATGGTCCTTAAACTCTGAAACTGCTCTAATATGGTCCCTAAACTCGCGAATACGACGTCAATACGGTCCTCAAACTCGTGCAATCAGTCCTGGGCTACGTCTACACATACAGCTCGCGTACGCCGCATCATCCACGTCCGCCACATCAGCATAGAGGGCCCGCGGTCAGAAAAGTTGGTCGTCTCCCCTGGTCAAGATCCCCAAACGCAGCCTCATCTGCAACTTCCCAAATGGCACTCCACCACACCACACTCCCGCATCAAGCACGATGGGCAGCGCCAGCGTGACGGACAGTTCGGCCGACGGCGACGGCGGCAGCTTCGGCGCCTCTCCACCTGCCGTCGCGCCTTCCCCTCCCGTCGCCGGTGGCAACCCCGTCGAGCCTCTCCCTCCCGTCGCCAGTTTCTGCAGGAGGTGTGGCGGCGGGGTGAGCCATGTGCTTCTCGCGCGGACGCCGTCCATGGATGTGGAGGAGCGCTACCGTGGGCAAATTCTGATGGCGACGGTGGTCGGAGATGGCAGCGATGTGATGACGCCAAGCTTGCTCTAGTTTTATGCATCTTAGAGGACTGAAGTTGGCTGTCATGTTAGAACTATGCTATGTACTGCTGTTATGTAATCTCAGCTATGCACTGTACTATGATCTAATGGAAGTGAACTATATTATGTGTTCCAATGTTTGAGAACTATCCTTTGTTCCAATGGAAGTGAGACCAACATGTATCTGCATTTGACTGAACATATGAAGTGAGAATAAAAATTATGACTGAATATATCTGCATTTTGACAGATTATGCATGTATAGTGAGACAAGCAAATGAGACCAACAAATATGACTGAATGTATGATTGAAAATGAGCCATGTACTAGAGCATAACTGAATTTTGACAGAACACATATATGAAGTGAACCTTAGCACTGAATTTTGGCCAGTACAGCAGTAATTTTGCACAAAAATGTATGAACCGAACAAACATAGATTATAAATCCATGTATATGTTTAGTACTGACCTCTTGCACTGAACAGGTACAGTAATGATTTTTGACAGATTATAAACAGGCCAGATTTTTGACAGTGAAAACACATATATGAATGAACTTTTGCACTGAACTCTTGCCAGTACACAAATAGGCAAGTACAGCAGTAATTTTGCACAACATATATGAACTGAACACATATAGATTGTAACTAAACTCTTGGTAGTACAAAAGCATAAGTTCTAAACCTGAACAGTATATAGCAGTAGTTTACAATTTTAGTAGTCTCATGATCAGCACAATGATCATAAACAGAACATAGCCATTACAAGTTCTGCACCTGATCATAAGCAGAAACACAAAATTCATGAAGATCCCCATTTCTGACTACACATTTCTCCTCAACTAAATTCATCAAACATGCTAACCCTTCTAGGTTTCTTGACGCCTAGCCTGCTCTGATTCGAAGATGCACCCGTTTTGTTTGGCTTGTTTCTCTGGAATTGGGATGAATGTAACCTTTCCTCCTCTGCCTTTGAATTATTTGCTGCAGTTTGTTTTTTCATATGATCCTCCGTAGCTAGTTTTTTTGCTTGATCTGCCACTATGTCGTTCCTTTCTTCGGCTTTCCTCTTTCTCTGCTCCCACTCTTCATTCCTAGTTGTGTCCTCATGGTTATTCCGCATGTCCCAAGCTTGTTGCCTTGTAGCCTCCCCAGCATCCTTAAATTCTTGCCAACCCATCTGCCTCTCCTCCTCGTTTGCTTGATGCAGAAGAAACTCTGCTTCCTCCTGCTGGAATGATGTACGTGCAATCATTCTCTTCTCATCGGCAAGCCTTTTTTTCTCCTCGGCTTTTCTTTGTCTTGATATTACTGCATTTTTTTTCTTTCATCCATGCTTTGCCTTCTCTTCTCTGCCATTGCAAGTTTCTGTTCTTGGGCTATTTTCTTTTTCTCCTCACTAGCTTTTCTTTTTTCTTCCGCAACAATTCTTTTTTCTTCTAGTATTTCTTTCTTCTTCTCCTCGGCAGCTTGTTTCTTAGCTAGTAGTTCATCTTTCCTTTTCTGAGCTGCTTGCAACAACTTTTCTTCTTCCTCTTTCAGCTTCGCCATTGCTGCATCAAACTTTGCTTGATCAGCTATTTCCCTTTTCTCCGCTGCAGCTCTGAGCTTTGCAATTGCAAGAACCTCTCTTTTCCTATGCACATTCCCCTCCTTTGTTGCAGTGGTTGGAGCGGTTGGTTGCTGAGACGGTGCATGCATCTGGATGAAAGAATTCTCTGGTAATGGCCCATGTGCAACTAGTTCCCTTTGGCTAGAAACTCTCTGTAAAAGAAACAAAGATGAAATAAACAAATGGAAACAATACAGAGCAATGATCTCAGCCTCATAAAGAAAGATGAAATAAACAGGAGGAAACATGGGTTAGGGCCATACCTCCTGGGTTAAGTTAGCAATGATCTCAGCCTCATAATGTTGCTGCTGCTCATGTGGCACTATTCCCTCAGTATGCTGGTTTTGTTCCTACACAGAGAAAATACATAAGTTAGGATCAAGCAATGGTCAAAAATAAGGAGGACGAAGCATCGGGTTCAGCTCTAAGGTTTTACCTGAGTTGTAAGAGTTTCTTCCCCATCAGAGGAGGAAACATCGGGCTCGGCTCTTACCCTGGCAAACTTTCTCTTAGGTTTCAGCCCTAACTTGTAGTCCATGCAACCTCCTTTGTTATGACCGGCTATACCACAGTAACTACAATGAATTATTGCCCCTTTCTTATTAATTTTCACTCCTTTCTTTCCTTCTTTCTCCTCTGGTTGTTTTCTCCTATTGATCCTCCTCCTACCTCTATGTTTACGCAATGGTGGTGGTGTGATATGTCTGCCATTCATTTTAGCCCACTCAGTAACATCCCTACAAGGCATAATTATGTGCTCATAGGCCTTGCAATATGTTGCAATTGAGTAGCATGAGTTAACCCTATCTTCTGGAGGAATCTTGTCGAACCTAAGTGCAGAAACTCCATGACAACATGGAATACCAGACAAGTCCCATCTCTTGCAGCTGCACTTTTCCGTAACAGTGTCAACACTGAAATCCACACCTCTATTATTTACCACAAACATGCCCTTTCCAGCAGGTGATGCAAGACAAGTTCTTGCTGCTTCAACATTCCTATCCAACTTTTTCCTTATCTTTGGACATATTGAACCATGCCACTTAATAGGCTCTTGTTGCTTGCCATAATTTCTTCCCATACACTGCCCTTTAATCCTTTGGCACATGCTTATAATGGGCATTTCCCTTGCTTCCAATATGTATTTGTTGAACACCTCACAGTTATTGTTCAACAAAACATCACACTTAGGGAAATCATTTTGATAGGCCTTAACCCATGTTTGAGGTGCCAACTCCTCTAACCAATCATGGGCCTCCTTGTTTAGAACTAGCATCTCATTCATGTTTTGTCTAAATTGTCCTTCAGTACTACTTCTAGCACATTTCCAGAGTTGGTTCTTAAGGGCCTCACCTTTAAAGCTTTTGTTGAAATTCTGCCATAAATGTCTCACACAAAATCTGTGTGGGGAGTCACTAAACAGTTCTCTAACTGCCTTTATTAGACCCCGGTAAGGAAACATAAATTAATTAGATATGCAATTGATCTTGTGCCAAGTCCTCATCCCCATCTTCTATGTCAAAATCACTGTCCACTATTTCTGGCACATAGTCACTATCATCAGAATCATCATCAGTGTGGCAATCCTCTTCTTCCTCCATTTCATCCTTCTTTCTTTTTGGCCTAACCATAACTCTCATTTGCTCTTTGCTGTCAAGTTCAATGTTTGCACTGCCATTCTTATCCTCAACATAACTGCAATCGGTTGTGCTTTGCTGCTCAATAATAACAATGTCAATGTTTTCCTTCTTAGGACTGAAAATAGGTGGTAGTTGAGCTATAGGATTAGCAATGATATCATCCCATTCTTTTCCTCCACCACCATTGTAGCTATCCTCGTGATCCACATAAAATATTAGAAATTTGTGCCCATTCTTTACCACTCTCACAATGCTCTCTGTCTCTTCGTCATTGGATAGCAACCTAGCACCGTCTTCATTCAGTTGACAGCCCGGCAGCAACCAATATAGACTAATCCTACCAGCAGTTTCATAACCGATGTTCTCTATCAAATCATCAAACATTCTGATGCATAGTACTGTCACAGAAATCATAACAAGCCTTTGTGCCACTCAGATATGACCTATTGTTGCCGCTACCATGGAAAAATCCACCATGAATCAACTTCATAGTGAAAAAAGGGCTGTCTTTCCCTGAAGCGGAGCAAAATTAAACAAGTCAATCGCTGAATTTAAACAGAGCGTGATCAAACATGGCCACTGCTAACTTTCGGAAACCCTATATAGAAATAAACCCTAGCGTAATACGTATGAAATTCCATCTAATCGAACAGCAGAGCATAGGGGAACTAGAAATCACTGCTTAATCCACGGGAAAATGAAGCACATCTTAACAAAATACCTAGCCACACAGGAAGAATTTCACTAACCGTACGTGGGCGCCGCAACCCCATCCAGCCGCCATATGGGGGCACCCATCGGCGCCGCAGAGCACCGCCGCCAGATGCGGCGGTGGGCCGCTTTGTTCCTCCGCCGTCCCTAGGAAGCTCAAGTGCTGGAGCCTGGACCTGCCGACGATCAACAGGTGGCCGCTGCCGTCCAGGTCGGGAGAGCCTCTGTCTTCACGAGAGGAACAGGGGAGGGCGGATGAGTGAGAGAATGAAGATCCAAGGGGGTGAATGCTAAAACACCACCCACTCGCATCAGTTGCCCGCGAACGGCAGAGTTGGCTGACGTGGCCCTCGCGTCGTACACGAGCAGTATGCGCGTATGTAGCCCAGGACTGCACGCACGAGTTCCAGGACCGTATTGCGTTCGTATTATCAACTTTAGGGACTGTATTCGATCAGTTTCAGAGTTTAGGGACCGTTTCGGTCCTTGCCAGCAAGTTCAAGGACGGTTGATGCATTTTACTCTTCTTTCTTGTGATCTGTATAAACGCGATGCATCAGGTCGATTCAGGACATCTTGTTGTGGTAGTGGTACTAATAATATTTCAGGCACTGTCTATTGATCTGATGAGAAAAATATCAGCAAGTATAGATATGGCTGCGATCTGAACTCGAACCGATGGCATGTATAACATAATGCGTACAAACAACTTCGGATATTTTGGGATGTGTTCTTTCACTGTTCATCTGGTGCTTCCTCCCAGGTCGGCCCAAAACGTGGCACGCCCTGAGAATACGTGTCGTTCTCCTCAGGTAGACGGTGAACTCGTGGCGGCATGCATGCACACGTGGCGTCCCTGCCCTTATCGCCCTACAGAGGTGCTCCTCGTACATATACGTGGTGTCGTGGACCATGGTGCCACACTGACTTGCAAGCCACCGACCCAAATTGTGAGAGCATCGAATGGCGGACTACGGTGGAGAGTACGGGCACCCGTACCCGCGCGTCGACGAGTACGGCAACCCAGTGCCGCCGGTCGACCAGTACGGCAACCCCATCCCGAGGGAACCTGGCCAGGTTCCGGCGTACAGCTCGGGGGGTACCGCTCCGTCCTACGGCTCTGCCGGCGCGGTGACGTCGGCCGACTATGGCGCGGGCGTCACGCCTGGCTACGGCCTGAGCGGCGCTGTGCACCCGCACGAGAGCGTGGTAGGCGGTGCCGTTTCGCCGTCCGGCGCGGCGCACACGAACGAGGGCGCCCTAAGCGGCGGCCTCGCCCCTGGCGAGACCACGGCATACGCTTATGAGGGCATGGTCGGCACCGGCGACCAGATCCAGCCCACCAAAGAGGGGCACACGACGCTGGGCGAGACTTTGCGTCGCTCCTCCAGCTCAAGCTCCAGCTCGGTACTTACATTTTTCGCTCGTTTAATTTGTTCGGCATGTGGGGCTTTATTCGGTCGTAGGACACGGCACATACTAGTTGCCGTCCTAGTTGACTCACTGACTGGCTAATGAGTTACGTGTGGTGCAGTCGTCAGAGGATGATGGGCGAGGCGGGAGGCAGAGGAAGAAGAAAAGCATGAAGGAGAAAATAAAGGAGAAGCTCCCGGGCAACCACAAGCAGGAGGAGCACAAGGCCGGGCACACGGTGCCTGCGGCTGGGACGGGGACGCACGAGAAGAAGGGCATCATGGAGAAGATCAAGGAGAAGCTCCCTGGACACCACTGAGCAACGTTAACGTCTGCACGCCTCAGTTTCGCTTTCTTGGACCATGTACGACCTAAATGATCACTCGCTGGTGTATAATGAGCTCGCTAGCCTTCTGTATAATGATCAAGGGTATTTCCTTCTGCCTTCTTCGTGTGTGTGATCGTGTTGATAGTTGTACGAGCTTGATTTGGGGTCGTTCGAAACGTAGTGCCTCTGTACTATCACATCTGTCTCAAAATATAGGACGTTTTTTTCTATGAAGCACCGATACGGCGACATCGATACGGCGATACGGATATGGGATACGGGATACGACAATTTCTAAAAACAGCGATACGGCGAGTATATATAAATAAATAATAAAATACTAATTGAATGCCTGAGATGAGATCAAATACCGCCCATTTGTTGCATCCATGCCTCTTTCTCGATGACTGGATGACCATCATTTTACTCAATCCTCGCCTCTTGGATGACTGAATGATCATCAATTTACTCAATCCTCGTAGTACTTGCATGCAGCAGTGGCCAGCACCAACCAGCAGCCAGCAAGCACGCACACATACATAATAAGCACGCATGCATGGCGGTAACAAGCACACACAGCCCGGCCCGCACACCCGCATCACGGTCACGGCGACGGGCGGCCGAGGCAGAGGCGAGTCCAGACGGCTGTGAGCGACTTCAGCCAGTAGCGGCGGCGACGATCGGCGGCGGCGATGCGCTCACCCGCGAATACTCGATCCAATCTGCCGCCCGAACGAACTGAAGTCGCTCACGGTGCTTGGATCGGTCGTAGGACACGGCACATACTAGTTGCCGTCCTAGTTGACTCACTGACTGGCTAATGAGTTACGTGTGGTGCAGTCGTCAGAGGATGATGGGCGAGGCGGGAGGCAGAGGAAGAAGAAAAGCATGAAGGAGAAAATAAAGGAGAAGCTCCCGGGCAACCACAAGCAGGAGGAGCACAAGGCCGGGCACACGGTGCCGGCGGCTGGGACGGGGACGCACGAGAAGAAGGGCACACACAGCCCGGCCCGCACACCCGCATCACGGTCACGGCGACGGGCGGCCGAGGCAGAGGCGAGTCCAGACGGCTGTGAGCGACTTCAGCCAGTAGCGGCGGCGACGATGAGCGACTCCAGTCGGCGGCGGCGATGCGCTCACCCGCGAATACTCGATCCAATCTGCCGCCCGAACGAACTGAAGTCGCACACGGTGCTTGGATCGGTCGTAGGACACGGCATGCATGGCGGTAACAAGCACACACAGCCCGGCCCGCACACCCGCATCACGGTCACGGCGACGGGCGGCCGAGGCAGAGGCGAGTCCAGACGGCTGTGAGCGACTTCAGCCAGTAGCGGCGGCGACGATGAGCGACTCCAGTCGGCGGCGGCGATGCGCTCACCCGCGAATACTCGATCCAATCTGCCGCCCGAACGAACTGAAGTCGCACACGGTGCTTGGATCGGTCGTAGGACACGGCACATACTAGTTGCCGTCCTAGTTGACTCACTGACTGGCTAATGAGTTACGTGTGGTGCAGTCGTCAGAGGATGATGGGCGAGGCGGGAGGCAGAGGAAGAAGAAAAGCATGAAGGAGAAAATAAAGGAGAAGCTCCCGGGCAACCACAAGCAGGAGGAGCACAAGGCCGGGCACACGGTGCCGGCGGCTGGGACGGGGACGCACGAGAAGAAGGGCATCATGGAGAAGATCAAGGAGAAGCTCCCTGGACACCACTGAGCAACGTTAACGTCTGCACGCCTCAGTTTCGCTTTCTTGGACCATGTACGACCTAAATGATCACTCGCTGGTGTATAATGAGCTCGCTAGCCTTCTGTATAATGATCAAGGGTATTTCCTTCTGCCTTCTTCGTGTGTGTGATCGTGTTGATAGTTGTACGAGCTTGATTTGGGGTCGTTCGAAACGTAGTGCCTCTGTACTATCACATCTGTCTCAAAATATAGGACGTTTTTTTCTATGAAGCACCGATACGGCGACATCGATACGGCGATACGGATATGGGATACGGGATACGACAATTTCTAAAAACAGCGATACGGCGAGTATATATAAATAAATAATAAAATACTAATTGAATGCCTGAGATGAGATCAAATACCGCCCATTTGTTGCATCCATGCCTCTTTCTCGATGACTGGATGACCATCATTTTACTCAATCCTCGCCTCTTGGATGACTGAATGATCATCAATTTACTCAATCCTCGTAGTACTTGCATGCAGCAGTGGCCAGCACCAACCAGCAGCCAGCAAGCACGCACACATACATAATAAGCACGCATGCATGGCGGTAACAAGCACACACAGCCCGGCCCGCACACCCGCATCACGGTCACGGCGATGGGCGGCCGAGGCAGAGGCGAGTCCAGACGGCTGTGAGCGACTTCAGCCAGTAGCGGCGGCGACGATGAGCGACTCCAGTCGGCGGCGGCGATGCGCTCACCCGCGAATACTCGATCCAATCTGCCGCCCGAACGAACTGAGTGCGCTGGCTGTTTATGGTCACGAGTCGGCTTGTACTGGGCTTCCCGTATCCCTGACGTGTCGGCGCCGTCCCGGCGCCCGTATCGGCATTTTTTTCGTTCTTTTTAAATCGAAAAACAGGATACTCCGTGGATACGGGTATCGATGGCGTATCTGACGTATCGAAGTATCGGCAACGTATTATACGCCGATACACAGCTTCTGGATGTATAGGTGCTTCGTAGGTTTTTTTTTTGTCTAGACGGAGGTAGTATGCAGGGGCTGGAATTTGAGGCTCCAGGACGAACCCTAAACTTTGAAAAATTCATCTGGAGTGAGTAAAGAACATATAGAAGGCTAAATTTAGAAGATATATCATATATGAATATGATCGATCGTGCGTGCTTGGATTAATGAAGAACATGATGGGCTGTTCTGCTGCGTCAGTGATATATATCGACGTACGGGCAGTTTTTTTTTTCTGACAGCATCTATAACTGGATTTGGTAAATTCGGCCCCTCAAACGCGCTCGGGTGTGTCTCCGGGCACCCTTCAAAAGTTGCGCCGTACATCTATATATTGCAAATCCGGCCCCTCCCCTCTATATATCGCAAATCCGGCCCCTCAAACGCGCTCGGGCGCGTCTCCGGGCACCCCTCAAAAGTTGCGCCGCACATCTACATATCGCAAATTCTGATTCTCAAATTCATGCAATCAATGCACGTCGATCATACGATATAAATCGTCCAAATGCCAAAGTTCAAAACAAAGCAAAGCAAATCATAGTTCAACAAACCGGACATGGCAAAATGAAATCAATGTCATGACAGATGGCCTTGGATCACTGGCTGGGCGTCTGCTCCGAACGGAATGCGTCCTGCTCGTCCTACTCCGCTTGCATTTGGGCTGCCTGCTCCGCCTACATCTAGGTTGCCTCCTCCGCCTGCATCCGGGCCGCAGCCACCCTCGCCATCGCGTACTTCCTAGGATCGTTGATCTCCATCTTCTTGTCTGTAAGCCACTTCTTCACATATGCTCATCATAGAGGGTGTCGTCCGCCAACATGATCTTCCGCGTCCCGAGCGAGTTGCAACCTCTCCTTCTCAATCTCTATGCCGTCAAATGTCTTTGCCTTCTTGAGCTCCCATTTGATCGCCGCTTATTGCTTCTCCAACTCGATCTTCTCCCTCTCAATTTCGAGCTTCTCTCTGCCCTCTTCCGGTCTCACTCCATTCTTTCCTTTTGCGCATCCAACATGAGCTTGTACCCCTCCTCCTTCTTGTTCTCCCTTGTTGAAAATATGCCCTAGAGGCAATAATAAAGTGGTTATTATTATATTTCTTTATTCATGATAATCGTTTATTATCCATGCTATAATTGTATTGACCGGAAACTCAAATGCATGTGTGGATACATAGACAATAACATGTCCCTAGTGAGCCTCTACCGGACTAGCTCGTTGATCAAAGATGGCCGTGGTTTTCTAGCCATAAACATGAGTTGTCATTTAATAACGGGATCACATCATTAGGAGAATGATGTGATGAACAAGACCCAAAACTTTAAACGTAGCATATGATCGTATCAAGTTTATTGCTATCGTTTTCTGCATGTCAAGTATATTCCTATGGCCATGAGATCATGCAACTCACTGACACCGGAGGAGTACCTTGTGTGTATCAAACGTCGCAACGTAACTGGGTGACTATAAAGGTGCTCTACAGGTATCTCCGAGGGTGTCTGTTGAGTTGGCATGGATCAAGACTGGGATTTGTCACTCCGTATGACGGAGAGGTATCTCAGGGCCCACTCGATAATACAACATCACAATAAGCTTGCAAGCAATGTGACTAATGAGTTAGCCACGGGATCTTGTATTACGGAACGAGTAAAGAGACTTGCCGGTAATGAGATTGAACTAGGTATGAAGATACCGACGATCAAATCTCGAGCAAGTAACATACCAATAGACAAAGGGAACTGCATACGGGATTAGCTGAATCCTTGACATCAAGGTTCAACCGACAAAGATCTTCGTAGAATATGTAGGAACCAATATGGACATCCAGGTCCCGCTATTGGTTATTGACCGTAGATGTGTCTCAGTCATGTCTGCATAGTTCTCGAACCCGCAGGGTCTACACACTTAACGTTTGGTGACGATATAAGTATAGTTGAGTTGTTAAGGTGGTAACCGAAGGTTGTTCGGAGTCCTGAACATGACGAGGAACTCCGGAGTAGTCCGGAGGTAAAGATTGATATATAGGACTAAGGGTATTGGAGTCCGTGATACGTCTCCAACGTATCTATAATTTTTTATTGTTTCATACTGTTATATTATCATTCTTGGATGTTTTACAATCACTTTATAGCAACTTTATATCATTTTTTGGGACTAATCTATTGACATAGTGCCCAGTGCCAGTTGCTGTTTTTTGCTTGTTTTTTACTTCGCAGGAAATCAATACGAAACGGAGTCCAAACGCAGCAAAACTTTTTGGTGATTTTTTATGGACCAGAAGACACAAGTTGGGCCAAGAAAGTACCTGAGGGGGGCTCCGAGGGGAGCACAACCCGGGGCCCAGGTGGGTTGTGCCCACCTCGGCCGCCTCCCGCACCACCTCTTTGCTCTATAAATACCCCAATATTTCAGAAACCCTAGGGGAGTCGACGAAAATCAATTCCAGCCACCGCAAGTTCCAGAAACCACAGATCCAATCTAGACACCATCACGGAGGGGTTCATCATCCTCATTGGTGCCTCTCCGATGATGCGTGAGTAGTTCATTGTAGACCTACGGGTCCGTAGGTAGTAGCTAGATGGCTTCCTCTCTCTCTTTTGATTCTCAATACAATGATCTCTTGGAGATCTATTTGATGTAACTCTTTTTGCGGTGTGTTTGTTGGGATCCGATGAACTTTGAGTTTATGATCAGATCTATGTTTTTATCCATGAAAGTTATTTGAGTCTTTTGATCTCTTATATGCATGATTACTTATAGCCTCGTATTTCTTCTTCGAATCTTTGGTTTAGTTAGGCCAACTAGATCGATTTTTCTTGCCATGGGAAGAGGTGCTTTGTGATGGGTTTGATCTTACGGTGCTTGATCCCGGTGACAAAAGGGGAACCGACACGTATGTATCATTGCTATTAAGGATAACAAGATGGGGTCTATTTCTACATAAATAGATCTTGTCTACATCATGTCATCGTTCTTATTGCATAACTCCGTTTCTTCATGAACTTAATACACTAGATGCATGATGGATAGCGGACGATGTGTGGAGTAATAGTAGTAGATGCAGGCAGGAGTCGGTCTACTAATCTTGGACGTGATCCCTATATAATGATCATTGCCTGGATATCGTCATAATTATTTGAAGTTCTATCAATTGCCCAATAGTAATTTGTTTATCCACCGTATGCTATTTTTCTCGAGAGAAGCCACTAGTGAAATCTACGGCCCCCGGGTCTATTTTCTCATCATATATTTTCAGATCTATTTTGCTATTTGCCTTTTTATTTATTTGCCACCTTATTTTCAGATCTATATTTCTAAAAACCCAAAAATATTTTGCTGCACTTTATTTTATTCGCGATCTATTTATCCAATCTACTACAATTTATCTCCGGTCACGCGCCAATTTCTGGCGCCGTTACCCAAAAGGGATTGACAACCCCTTTAACACGTCGGGTTACAAGTATTTGTTCTTTGTGTGCAGGTGTTGTTTACGTAGTGTTGCTTGGTTCTCCTACTGGTTTGATAACCTTGGTCTCATCACTGAGGGAAATACCTACCGTTGCTGTGCTGCATCATCCCTTCCACTTTGGGGAAATACCGACGTAGTTCAAGCAAACATCAGTCCGGAAGTGTTCCGGAGGTATCAAGTTACGGCTAGGGGAACCGAAAAGGGTTTCAGGGGGCCCCGACAAGTGTTGGGGGGCCTCATGGGCCAGAGGAAGGGAGCACACCAGCCCACTAAGGGGCTGTGCGCCCCCTCACCCCATCCCATGATCACCAGGAGGGTGGTGCGCCCCCCTAGGGCTGCCTCCCCCTTGCTTGGGGGGCAAGCCACCTGGGGGGGCACCCAAACCCTAGGCACCCCCATCTATGGGCCGCCGCCCCCTTGGGGGAAACCCTAGGGGCGCGCCCTCCTTCCTTCCCCCAATATATAGAGGGGTAGAGGGAGGGCAGCTGCATCCATCTATGCCATGGCGCTGCCCTCCCTCTCCCTCGTAGTTCCTCTCCCTCTCCGCGAAGCTTAGCGAAGCTTTGCTGAGATTGCTCCACCACCGCCACCGCCACGCCGTCGTGCTGCCGGAGGATTCGATCTACTACTTCACCATCGCTCGCTGGATCGAGAAGGTGAAGGCGTCATCAAGCCGTACGTGTGTTGAACGCGGAGGTGTCGTCCGTTCGGCGCTTGGATCGGGAGTTCGTGGACGGATCGTGATTGGATCGCGAAGACGTTCGACTACATCAACCGCGTTTCTTAACGCTTCCGCTTAGCGATCTACAAGGGTATGTAGATCCAATCTCTCCTCTCGTAGATGTGCATCTCCTAGATTGATCTTGGTGAGTGTAGGACTTTTTTTGTTTCCCATGCAACGTTCCCCAACAGTGGCATCATGAGCTAGGTCTATGCGTAGATGACATCACGAGTAGAACACAAAGGAGTTTGTGGGCGTTGATATTCAGATTGCTTCCTTCCTTGGTCTTTTCTTGATTCGGCGGTATTGTGGGATGAAGCGGCACGGATCAACTTTACATGTCCACGTACACGAGACCGGTTCCATCGACTGACATGCAACTTGTTGCATAAAGATGGCTGGCGGGTGTTTGTCTCTCCCACCTTAGTTGAATCGGATTCGACAAAGGCAGTCCTTATAGAAGGTTAAATAGCAACTTGCATATCACCATTGTGGTTTTGCGTAGGTAAGAATCGTTCTTGCTAGATACCCATAGCAGCCACATAAAACATGCAACAACAAATTAGAGGACGCCTAACTTGTTTTTGCAAGGTATGTTGTGATATGATATGGCCAAAGACATGATGAGATATATTTGATGTATGAGATGATCATGTTTTTTATAGTTTATCGCGACTTGCATGTCGATGAATACGGCAACCGGCAGTAGCCATAGGGTTGTCTTTAATTATTCTATGACCTGCGTGTCAATCATTAAGCGCTATGTAGTGCTTTACTTTATCGCTAAACGATAGCAATAGTAGTAGAAGCATGGTTGGCGTGACAACCACGATGGCGACACGATGATGGAGATCATGGTGTCATGCCGGTGACAATGGAGATCATGCCAGTGCTTTGGAGATGGAGATCAAAAGCACAAGTTGATGGCCATATCATGTCACTTATGATTTGCATGTGATGTTAATCCTTTATGCATCTTATTTTGCTTAGGACGACGATAGCATTATAAGGTGATCCCTCACTAAAATTTCAAGATAAAATTGTATTCTCCCCAAGTGTGCACCGTTGCGAAAGTTCGTCGTTTCGAAGCACCATGTGATGATCGGGTGTGATAGACTCTATGTTCGCATACAACGGGTGCAAGCCAATTCTGCACATGCGGAACACTTGGGTTAAACTTGACGAGCCTAGCATGTACAGACATCGCCTCGGAACACAAAAGACCGAAAGGTCAAACACGAGTCATATAGTAGATATGATCAACATGGAGATGTTCACCATTGAAACCACCTCATCTCACGTGATGATCGGACTTGGGTTGGTGAATTTGGATCGTGTTACACTTGGACAACCGGAGGGATGTTGATTTGAGTGGGAGTTCTTAGGTAATATGATTAGTTGAACTCATTTATCATGAACAATAGTCTAAACTATCTTTGCAAATTATGTTGTAGATCAATGGCTGATACGTCTCCGTCATATCTAAGGATGGCAATTTTACCCACGGGTACGAGTACCCGCGGGTACCATACCCGCATGGGCAGGGTATGGGCACACTTTATACCCATGGGTAGTACCCATACCCTAACCGTTAAGGCATGGGTAGGGTACGGGTATAACCTTGTACCCGCGGGTATACCCATACACTGCCCCGCTTGTGAACTAATGTTAAGTTGTCATCAATTAATCATTAATTTGGCATGTGACTTGTCTACTCCTATTGACTTATGAGTATGTTGTACTCATCTACCTGTTATTGAGTTAAGATAATTGTGTTTTTTGTCAAATGTGCTATCAATGAGTGTAAAAATGTGAACAACTCAAGTACTATTTGTTCGACCCGATGGGTACCCAATGGGTACGGGTATCCGTTGGGTATGGGTATGGGTAAAGTTTCATACCCATGGGTACGGGTATGGGTAGAATTTTGTACCCACTGACTATACGGGTATGGGTATGGTATTGCTCTACCCTGCCCATACCCTACCCATTGCCATCCTTAGTCGTATCTACTTTTCCTAACACTTTTGTTGTTGTTTTGGACTCTAATTTGCATGATTTGAATGAAACTAACCTGGACTGACGCTGTTTTCAGCAGAACTACCATGGTGTTGTTTTTGTGCAGAAATAAAAGTTCTCGGAATGAAACAAAACTTTTTGGAGAATTTTTATACAATAAAAGAAAAATACTGGAGCCAAGAACCACCGGAAGGGCCCCTGGGTGAGCACAACCCACCAGGGCGCGCCCCCCTTCCAGGCACGCCCAGGTGGGTTGTGCCCACCTGGTGGCCCCGCAGACCCTGATTCCGACTCTATAAATTCCTATTTTTGGAGAAAAAATCAGGGAGGAAGAATTATCACGTTTCACGAGACGGAGCCACCGCCGCCTCCTGTTCTTCATCGGGAGGCCAGATCTGGAGTCCGTTTGGGGCTCCGGAGAGGGGAAACTTCGATCTTCGTCATCACCAACCCTTCTTCATCGCCAATTCCATGATGCTCCCCAATGGGAGTGAGTAATTCCTTCGTAGGCTTGCTGGTCGGTGAGGAGTAGGATGAGATTCATCATGTAATCGAGTTAGTTTTGTTAGGGGTTGATCCCTAGTATCCACTATGTTCTGAGATTGATGTTGCTATGACTTTGCTATGCTTAATGCTTGTCACTAGGGCCCGAGTGCCATGATTTCAGATCTGAACCGTTTATGTTATCACCATTGTATCTATGTTCTAGATCCGATCTTGCAAGTCATATTCACCTATTACGTGTTATGATTCGTAAACCCCGGTGTGACAGTAATCGGGATACTTTCCGGTGATGACCGTAGTTTGAGGAGTTCATGTATTCACTATGTGTTAATGCTTTGTTCCGGTTCTCTATTAAAAGGAGGCCTTAATATCCCTTAGTTTCCTTATGGACCCCGCTGCCACGGGAGGGTAGGACAAAAGATGTCATGCAAGTACTTTTCATAAGCACGTATGACTATTTACGGAATACATGCCTACATTATATTTATGAACTGGAGCTAGTTTTGTATCGCCCTAGGTTGTGACTGTTATATGATGAATATCATCCAACGAATCCACCGATCCAATGCCTACGAATTTTCCACATATTGTTCTTGCTAAGTTATTACTGCTGTTGCTACTGTTACACTTGCTATAAAATCATTGCTATCACTGTTACCGTTACTGCTACTATTATCACTACTATCAAAACTATCATATTATTGTGCTACTGATCATATTGCTGCAGATATTTAATCTCCAGGTGTGGTTGAATTGACAACTCAACTGTTAATACTTGCAAATATTCTTTGGCTCCCCTTGTGTCTAATCTATAAATTTGGGTTGAATACTCTACCCTCGAAAACTGTTGCGATCCCCTATACTTGTGGGTTATCAAGACCTTTTTCTAGCGCCGTTGCCGGGGAGCATAGCTATATTTGTATAGTCACTTGGGATTATTATCTATTTATCACTATGAAGAATCTGAAGGATACCAAGACTAAGATTTTTCCCTCTAAGATGAGGGAAGGTAAGGAACTGCCATCTAGCTCTGCACTTGATTCACCTTCTATTTTGAGTAGACTTGCAACACCACCACATGATATTAATCCTGATATGTCACAAGTTATTGATGATTCTACTTCTATGAATGCTACTCATGATGATGCTAGTACCTTGCTTGATGATAATATGCCACTAGGTGAATTTCTTGATGAACAAATTGCTAGAGCCAAAGATATTGAGAATGCTGAAACTGATGAAGAACTTGAAACTGAAAATCTTGAAACACCTATTAGGCCTAGCTCTCCTAGATATGAATTACCTAAGATACCTAAAGGTTATGTTATGGATGAGGAGACAGCTAGAGACTTTCTTGCTTGCAATGATAGAGATGATCTTAAGAAATTATTATGCAAACTGAAAGAAAAATCTTTGAATGCTAGAATAAAATGTGATCCTAAGTTTGCTACTTCACCTATCTTTGTTGATGATAAGGATTATAAATTCTCTGTCGACCCAGTGTTAATTACTTTGGTTGAATCTGATCCTTTCCATGGCTATGAAACTGAAACCGTTGTGGCACACCTTACTAAATTAAATGATATAGCCACCCTATTTGCTCATGATGATAAAATTCGCTACTATTATATTCTCAAATTATTTCCGTTCTCATTAAAGGGTGATGCTAAGATATGGTACAATACTCTTGCTCCTGGTTGTGTGCGTAGTCCCCAGGATATGATTTATTACTTCTCTAAAAAATATTTTCCTGCTCATAAGAAACAAGCTGCCTTACAGGAAATATTTAATTTTGTGCAAACCGAAGAAGAGAGTCCCCCACAAGCTTGGGGGAGGCTTCTCCAATTGCTTAATGCTTTGCCTGATCATCCTATTAAGAAAAATGAAATACTTGATATCTTCTATAATGGACTAACCGATGCTTCTAGGGATTTCCTAGATAGTTGTGCTGATTGTGTTTTCAGGGAACGAACTGTTGAACAAGCTGAGGAATTATTGAATAACATATTGAAGAATTATGATGATTGGACTCTTCCTGAACCACCGCATAAACCCACTCCAAAGAAGAGGGGTATCTTATATCTCAGTCCGGAAGATATGTAAGAGGCAAAGAAATCTATGAAGGAAAAAGGTATTAAAGCAGAGGATGTTAAAAATTTACCTCCTATTGAAGAAATACATGGACTTGACACACCACCACCAAAGGTGGTAGAGGTAAACTCTTTAATGAAATTTGATGAAAATGACAATCCTTATAATATGCATCCTAGTCAATGCCTTTATGAGTTTGATAACTACATTAGGAAACAAGATCACTTCAATGCAAATGTTATGAAACAATTGAAATACAACTCTGATATGATTGCTCGCTTGAGTGATTTGTTATTTAGAATCTCCAATGATGTTAGAGGTGTAGGAAAACATGCCTCTATGGTTCATACTCAGTTAGAAGAAGTTGCTAAATCTCAAAGAGAACTGCTTGATGAAATGAACAATAATATGAATGATCATGCTATAAGAGTAGTGACTAGAGGAGGTAGAATGACTCATGAATCACTTTATCCTGAGGGGCACCCTAAAAGAATTGAACAAGACTCTCAAAGAATCAACACTGATGCACCTAGTCCTTCTAAAAAGAAAAAGGAAAAGAAAAATGATAGGACTTTGCATGCTTCTAGTGAACCTGAGAAAGAAAAACCTCTTGATAATAATGGTAATGATGTTCCTATCTCTGATGCTGAAACTCAATCTGGTAATGAACATTCACCTAGTGATAATGAAAAAGATAATGATGATGTTCATGAAGACACTCAACCATACAATGATAAAGAACCAGATAATGATGTTGAGATAGAACCTGTTGTTGATCTTGATAACCCACAACCTAAAAATAAAAGAAATGATAAAAGAGACTTTGTTGCTAGAAAACATGGAAGAGAAAGAGAACCATGGGTTCAAAAACCCATGCCCTTTCCACCTAAATCAACTAAGAAAAATGATGATGAAGAATTTGAACGCTTTGTAGAAATGCTTAGGCCAGTCTTTTTGCGCACTCGCTTGACTGCTATTTTAAAGATGGCCCCTTATGCCAAATACATGAAAGACATCATCACTAATAAGAGAAAGATACCTGAAGTTGAAATCTCCACCATGCTTGCTAATTATTCTTTTAAGGATGGAGTACCTAAAAAACTTGGAGATCCGGGAATACCAACTATACCTTGCTCTATTAAAAGAAATTATGTTAAAACTGCTTTGTGTGATTTAGGAGCTGGTGTTAACGTTATGCCTTTCTCCTTATATAAAAGACTTGATTTGAATAAACTCACACCTACTGAAATATCTTTGCAAATGGCTGACAAATCAACTGCCATACCTATCGGTATTTGTGAGGATGTGCCCGTTGTTGTTCCAAATGTTACTATCTTAACTGACTTTGTTATACTTGAGATGCCCGAGGATGACAACATGTCGATTATCCTTGGTAGACCCTTCTTGAATACTGCAGGGCTGTTACTGATTGCAATAAAAGCAAGGTCACTTTTCATATCAATGGTAATGAACATACGGTGCACTTTCCGAAGAGACAATTCCAAGTGAATGGTATTAATGTTATTGAAAAATCTCCTACCCTCACTATTGGAAGTTTTCAACTACCTCTACCTACTACCAAAAAGAAATATGAAATGCTTATTGTTGGGGACATGCATATCCCCGTTGAGGTAACTTAGTGTTTTACGAAAGTTCTTCGGTTTCATGCTAATCGAAGGTGGTTGTTAATAAGACTTGATCAACCTTATTAATGGATCATCTTTGAGAGGTATGAAGTTGATGAATTTAGTAGGCACTACCTTCTGTCCTCACCTTTTGTTCTCTATTTTTCTTAGTTAAATAAAATGCCATGTTTTGTCTGTTTTCTGGATTTCCCGTACAATAAAAAAATGATGACCCAAAAATAAAAGTTCTCAGAATGCCCTGAAAATTTAATCTGATTTTTTTTTGAATATTTCTGCATTTTTAGTGCAAACAACATCAGAGGGGGGTGCCCACCTGGGCGCGCCAGCAACCCCAGGCACGCCCTGGTGGGTTGTGCTCCCCATGTGGGCCCCCTCACTTATCTCTTTAGACCATGTCATCACCTACCTCCAGAAAAAATTCACCATTGCTCTCTCTCTCCTGTTCTTGCTCTCAAACCCGCGGATTTCGATCTCTTTTCTCGAAACTCCGTTTCCGAAACTGTTTTGGGGGATTGCTACTTGGTATGTAACTCCTACATTGCTCAAATTAGTTTTAGCTTTAGTGGTTTATATTTTGAATAATTAGCTACTCTTGGTGCTGCTGTAGATGAGCTTGCATGTTGAATTCTTAGAGTTCTAAGTAGTTTGAATGCTTAACATAGCCTCTATGGACCCTTATGAGTAGTTGCTATCAATCTTGTGAAGATTTGTTAACAAAAATTTTGTGACCCAAAAATTTCAGAAATTTGTACGGAAATAAGATGAATTTCTTTGGAAGGAGTTCTTCGAGGAGGAGGTCCTCAGAGGCATCTTCTAGTAGTGGCTCAACTCGTCGGTCTTATGTTGAACCAAGTGCAAGTTCTATACGGGATGCCGCTATCAAATCATGCTTATTGCCGTGCGACGATTTCATGGTGAATGCAGGTATCAAAGAGGAATTTGAGCAATATGTTCACAACGCCGAGCTCGGTCCCTACATTGAAGACAAGTGCATCCAGCATCTCAGCCTCACAGAAACATTTACTAAAGAATTTAAATTTCATCCTTGTGAGTCTAGAGTTTCGTTTAAACTTTATGACCGTCCAATTACCATGCCTCTAGACGCGTTTAGTGGTGCTTGTAAAATTCCATTTTGGGGTTCGTTGGACGAACCACCAAGGTCTGAGTATGAGTCATTTTTTATTAAACTTTGCTATGGTGAGGATAGAGGCGTGACACAAAGTAGAATAAAAAGCATTCATTTCCCATCAATTCAATACTTTGCACTGTTCAATGGCAAATGCATCATAGGAAAACAAGACTGTAGTACACTATGTGCTCCTGACTTGAGCCTCATACACACTGCTCTCACCGGTGTTAAATGTTATAACCTTGGGGCGATTGTTGCACACAGATTGCAACACAACGCTGGTGGTGGATATTTTTATGGGGGGATTTATGCTTCACGATTAGCAAAGGAGCTGGGTGTATCACCTTGGCCAAACGACCCCATCCTACCTACTCAGTACTTAGACTTTGAGGCCATGAAGCGCCATAAGTTCCTCAAGGGCAAAATCAATGATTATACTTATAACTTGCGGTTCAATAAAAAATCCATTGTGCATACCTTTTTGCTTGCGCCTGCTCTCTTTGATTTTCATAGCAAGGGAAGGTATTATGTTTTTGAGAGCGAGGCCCGCGCGCACAACGCTGAGGTCGTGGCTGCTCGGCAGGCTGAAGAGGCTGCACCAAGAGCCTTCATGAGCTACCACTCCGACTATTATGCATGCCGCAGAAGGTGATTACCAAGCTAGGCCAAAAGCCTAAGCTTGGGGGAGTACGTATTTCCACCGACATTACATTCATGTTCACACATTCCATTCTAGTTGTCGGTGTTCACACTTTTTCATTGTACTATCCATGCTAGATTTATTTTCTCGCTTTCTTCTTGTGTGTTTTGAAAAACTTTGAGAAAATCCAAAAAAATGTTTCTTGCTTCTTTTCGGTTTTTCTTTCTAGTTTAGTTAGTTGTAGTATTAAAAAGAAAACCCAAAAAGATTTCCTAGTTCTTCTTTTGCTTCTTGGGAGCTTTCCCGTGTAAATAGTTTTTCTCGTTTTTGGTTTGCTTTCTTTAATTTGCTTTCTTCAAGAAAAAACTAAAAACTCCAAAAATATTTCAGTGTGTTTCTCTAAAATTCTTTTCTTTTTATCGAGTCATACCAAGGAGAAGACCACAATGAAAATGTTGAGTGGCTCTCATATGCATTGCTATTGATCTAACAAAGAGCCCATATTACCTTGTCTTCTCCTTTTGAGTAAAATCTTTGCAGATTCCAGCTTAGTCCATGGCACTCTTGCACTATTATTATTTTCATATCATTCGGTCGTGCAAGTGAAAGGCAATAATGACGATATTTGATGAACTGGCTGTGGCAGAGAGAAACGGGTATGAACTCAACTTGTTCTATTTTTGTAAATATGTTTAACCTAGTATCCATGATTCAACATATTATGATCAAACATGTTTGCAATGACAATTAGAGATTATAGTTTCTCATGCCATGCTTAAGTAGTTAGGAGTGGATAATGATTTATCTTGGATGTCAACATGCATTAAAATGATTGTGATGTAGTATGGTGATATGGTATCCTCCTCTGAATGTTTCAAGTGGCTTGACTTGGCACATGTTCACGCATGTAGTTGAATCAAAACCAACATAGCCTCTATGATATTTATGTTCATGGTGTTCATATCCTACTCATGCTAGTATCCAATGTTACTTATGCATAATGCATGTTCATGACCGTTTTCGCTCTCTAGCTGGCCGCTTCTCAACCTATTTGCTAGCCTTTGCCTATACTAAGTGGGAATACTGCTTGTGCATCAAAATCGTAAAACCCAAGTTATCCCAGATGAGTCCACCATATCTACCTATATGCGGTATTACCCTGCCGTTCTAAGTAAATTTGCATGTGCCACCTCTAAAAACTTCAAATAAACATCTGTTTTTGTGTGCCTGGATTGTTTATAGAGCGACAGAGGGTAGTCAGTATCTTCCATGCTAAGCGGGTTATTCTCATGATGAGTGTTTATTCACTCGTCCTTGCACGAGAGGGGCGGTAATAGGGATTCCCAGTCCCGAAATAAAAAAATTGTAAATAATTAAACAAAACTCCCCCAGGATTGATGTTGTTATGGACAGTACCCGTGGATTCGGCTAGCCATGGAGTGTGATTGTGGGTGGAGGGGGAGTAAACCTTTACTTTTATCGCTTGGGAACCGCCACTAATGTGTTTAGCATGTAAGATATTGATAACTTTCGGTCGTGACGTAAACAGGAAGGATGCATTTCTCAAAATTTCATTTATCTCTGTTTTTAAAACTTTGAGCTCTAGCACCACTGCAAATCCCTGCTTCCCTCTATGAAGGGACTATCGATTTAATTTTATGTTTAGTCATCACCTTCTCAAATAAGCGCCAGGTCTGAAAGCACTACTGTCATCCTCATGCATTGTGTATAGCTAATGTTGGATCCATCATGACTGGATGTTTTCTACCATGAATTACAATGTTTAGTCGCTGCTTGAACTTTGGAGGTGCCCTGCATTTATGTTTTGCGGTCTCAGAAAGGGCTACCGAGATACCACTGTTGTCATATTATATCACGATTGTTTTGACAAAGTGTTGTCATTTGAGATATCTTATTATTGCTCGCTAGTTGCTTATGCCAGTGATATGAGTTAATATAATTTCTAAGAGTTATTGTTGCCATGGTTAGTTATAATCTTTGCTGAAAACCTGGGTGCTACTTAAGCTTATTTATGTAAACAAGAACAAAAGAGTTCGTAAAAGTTTTTCTTTTTCACTTTCAGTTTGTCAACTGAATTGCTTGAGGAGAAGCAAAGGTTTAAGGTTGGGGGAGTTGATACGTCTTCATCGTATCTACTTTTTCTAACGTTTTTGCTCTTGTTTTGGCCTCTAATTTGCATGATTTGAATGAAACTAACTCGGACTGACGCTGTTTTCAGCAGAACTACCATGGTGTTGTTTTTGTGCAGAAATAAAAGTTCTCAAAATGGAACGAAACTTTTTGGATAATTTTTATACAATAAAAGAAAAATACTGGAGCCAAGAACCACCGGAGGGGGGCCCCTGGGTGAGCACAACCCACCAGGGTGCGCCCCCTCCAGGCGTGCCCAGGTGGGTTGTGCCCACCTGGTGGCCCCGCAGAGCCTGATTTCGACTCTATAAAATCCTATTTTTGGAGAAAAAAATCAGGGAGGAAGAATTGTCGCGTTTCATGAGACGGAGCCGCCACCGCCTCCTGTTCTTCATCGGGAGGCCAGATCTGGAGTCCGTTTGGGGCTCCGGAGAGGGGAATCTTCGATCTTCGTCATCACCAACCCTCGCCAATTCCATGATGCTCCCCACCGGGAGTGAGTAATTCCTTCGTAGGCTCGCTGGTCAGTGAGGAGTTGGATGAGATTCATCATGTAATCGAGTTAGTTTTGTTAGGGCTTGATCCCTAGTATCTACTATGTTCTGAGATTGATGTTTCTATGACTTTGCTATGCTTAATGCTTGTCACTAGGGCCCAAGTGCCATGATTTTAGATCTGAACCGTTTATGTTATCACCATTATATCTATGTTCTAGATCCGATTTTGCAAGTCATATTCACCTATTACGTGTTATGATCCGTAAACCCCAGTGTGAGAGTAATCGGGATACTTTCCGGTGATGACCGTAGTTTGAGGAGTTCATGTATTCACTATGTGTTAATGCTTTGTTCTGGTTCTCTATTAAAAGTAGGCCTTAATATCCCTTAGTTTCCTTATGGACCCCGCTGCCACGGGAGGGTAGGACAAAAGATGTCATGCAAGTTCTCTTCATAAGCACGTATGACTATTTATGGAATACATGCCTACATTATATTTATGAACTGGAGCTAGTTTTGTATCGCCCTAGGTTATGACTGTTATATGATGAATATCATCCAACGAATCCACCGATCCAATGCCTACGAATTTTCCACATATTGTTCTTGCTAAGTTATTACTGATGTTGCTAATGTTACACTTTCTACAAAATCATTGCTATCACTGTTACCGTTACTGCTACTATCATCACTACTATCAAAACTACCATATTACTGTGCTACTAATCATATTGATGCAGATATTTAATCTCCAGGTGTGGTTGAATTGACAACTCAACTGCTAATACTTGCAAATATTCTTTGGCTCCCCTTGTGTCGAATCTATAAATTTGGGTTGAATACTCTACCCTCGAAAACTTTTGTGATCCCCTATACCTGTGGGTTATCAATGGCTCGCGCAGTAGCTCCCCTGAATTTCAATGCGTTCCTAGAGAAAGTTAAGCTGAAAGATGATGGAAGCAACTTTGTAGACTGGGCCCGTAATCTGAGGATTATCCTCACGGCTGCCCAAAAGTCTTATGTCCTTGATGCATCGCTCGGTGCGCCACTCCCTCCAGTGACTGTGGATGTTGTGAACGCCTGGCAGTCGTGTGTTGATGACTACTCAATAGTTTAGTGCGCCATGCCGTATGGCTTAGAATCGGGACTTCAAAGGCGTTTTGAATGCCATGGAGCATATGAGATGTTCCAGGAGTTGAAGTTTATCTTTGAGAAGAAAGCCCGGATCGATAGGTATGAGACCTCCGATAAGTTCTATGCCTACAAGATGGAGGAGAACGGGTCTGTCAGTGAGCACATACTCAGAATGTCTGGGTACTACAATCGTCTGGCTGAGTTGGGATTTGAGCTCCCGCCAGAGGCTGTCACTGACAGAGTTCTTTAATCACTACCACCTAGTTACAAGAGCTTTGTGTTGAACTATAACATGCAAGGGATGAACAAGTCAGTCTCCGAGCTGTTCGCGATGCTGAAAGTCACTGAGTCGAACATCCAGAAGGAGCATCAAGTGTTGATGGTCAATAAAACCACTAGTTTCAAGAAGGGCAATGGAAAGAAGGGAAACTTCAAGAAAGGTGGCAAAGCAGTTGCTCCTCCCATGAAGAAACCCAAGGCTGGACCCAAGCCGGAGACTGAGTGCTTCTATTGCAAGGGAACTGGCCACTAGAAGCGGAACTGCCCCAAGTATCTGGCCAACAAGAAGGGGGCCAACATCAACAAAGGTATATATGATATACATGCTATTGATGTGTACCTTACCAACTCTCGTTGTAGTGCCTGGGTATTTGATACCGGTTCGGTTGCTGACATTTGCAACTCAAAACAGGAACTATGGAATAGATGGAGGCTGGCGAAGGACGAAGTGACGATGCGCGTGGGAAATGGTTCCAAGGTTGATGTGATCGCCGTCGGCACACTCGCTCTTCGATCGGGATTAGTGATGAACCTGAATAATTGTTATTTAGTGCCTGTGTTGAGCATGAACATTATATCTGGATCTTGTTTAATGCGAGACGATTACTCATTTAAATCAGAGAATAATGGTTGTTCTATTTATATGGGTAATATCTTTTATGGTCATGCACCCATTGTGAGGGGTTTATTCTTGTTGAATCTCGATAGTGATGATACACATGTTCATAACATTGATGCCAAAAGATGTAGAGTTGATAATGATAGTACCACTTTTTTGTGGCACTGCCGCTTTGGTCATATTGGTGTAAAGCGCATGAAGAAACTCCATGCTGATGGACTTTTGGAGTCACTTGATTTTGAATCACTTGACACATGCGAACCATGCCTCATGGGCAAGATGACTAAGACCCCATTTTCCGGAACAATGGAACGGGCAAGTGACTTATTGGAAATCATACATACTGATGTGTGCAGTCCGATGAGCGTTGACGCGCGCGGTGGATATCGTAACTTTCTCACCTTCATCGATGATTTGAGTAGATATGGGTATATTTACTTAATGAAGCACAAGTCTGAGACGTTTGAAAAGTTCAAGCAATTTCAGAGTGAAGTTGAGAATCATCGTAACAAGAAGATTAAATTCTTACGATCTGATCGAGGGGGAGATTATCTGAGTTATGAGTTTGGCAATCACTTAAAGCAATGTGGAATTTTTTCACAGTTGACACCACCTGGAACACCACAGCGTAATGGTGTGTCCGAATGTCGTAATCGTACCCTATTAGATATGGTGCGTTCTATGATGTCTCTTGCCGATCTGCCACTATCATTTTGGGCTTATGCGTTAGAGACAGCTGCATTCACTTTAAATAGGGCACCATCTAAGTCCGTGGAGACGACACCGTATGAACTATGGTTTGACAAGAAACCTAAGTTGTCATTTCTTAAGGTTTGGGGATGCGATGCTTATGTCAAAAGGCTTCAGCCGGAAAAGCTCGAACCCAAAGCGGACAAATGCGTCTTCATAGGATACCCAAAAGATATGGTTGGGTATACCTTCTATCTCAGATCCGAGGGCAAAGTGTTTGTCGCTAAGAACTGGTCCTTTCTCGAGAAAGAGTTTCTCTCGAAAGAATTGAGTGGGAGGAAGATAGAACTTGATGAGGTTGTTGAACCTTTACTTCAACCAGAGAGTAGCGCAGCTCAGAAAGATGTTTCTATGGCACCTACATCAGTTGAAGAGGAAGCTAATGATGATGATCATGAAGCTTCGGATCAAGTTACTATCGAACCTCGTAGGTTGACAAGGGTACGTACAACTCCTGAGTGGTACGGTAACCCTGTCTTAGAGGTCATGTTGTTGGACAACGGTGAACCTACGAGCTATGGAGAAGCGATGGTGGGCCCGGATTCCGACAAATGGTTAGAGGCCATGAAGTCCGAGATGG
This sequence comes from Thinopyrum elongatum, assembly GCA_011799875.1. Classification (NCBI taxonomy): domain Eukaryota; kingdom Viridiplantae; phylum Streptophyta; class Magnoliopsida; order Poales; family Poaceae; genus Thinopyrum; species Thinopyrum elongatum. Next base: position 369,233,318 of record CM022299.1, on the reverse strand, counting down.
GATCCATGTATGAAAACAAAGTATGGACTTTGGAAGTATTACCTGAAGGGCGAAAGGCCATTCAGAATAAATGGATCTTCAAGAAGAAGACAGACGCGGACGGTAATGTCACCGTCTATAAAGCTCGACTTGTGGCAAAGGGGTTTTCACAAGTTCAAGGAGTTGACTACGATGAGACTTTCTCACCTGTAGCGATGCTTAAGTCCGTCAGAATCATGTTGGCAATAGCTGCGTTTTTTGATTATGAAATCTGGCAGATGGATGTCAAAACAGCGTTCCTTAATGGTTTCCTTAAGGAAGAGTTGTATATGATGCAACCGGAAGGTTTTGTCGATCCAGTGACTGCTGACAAAGTGTGCAAACTCCAGCGATCCATTTATGGAATTGTGCAAGCATCTCGGAGTTGGAATCTTCGCTTTGATGAGGTGATCAAAGCGTTTGGGTTTATACAAGTTTTTGGAGAATCTTGTATTTACAAGAAAGTGAGTGGGAGCTCTATAGCGTTTCTAATATTATATCTGGATGACATATTGCTGATTGGAAACAATATAGAACTTTTGGAAAATGTGAAGGAATATTTGAACAAGAGTTTTTCAATGAAGGACCTAGGAGAAGCTGCTTTCATATTAGGCATCAAGATCTATAGAGATAGATCGAGACGCTTAATAGGACTTTCACAAAGCACATACCTTGATAAGATTTTGAAGAAGTTCAAAATGGATCAGTCCAAGAATGGGTTCTTGCCTATTTTGCAAGGTGTGAAGTTGAGTCATACTCAATGCCCAGTGACTACAGAGGATAGAGAAAATATGAATGTCATCCCCTATGCTTCTGCCATAGGCTCTATCATGTATGCGATGTTGTGCACAAGACCGGATGTCAGCCTTGCCATAAGTATGGCCGGAAGGTTTCAAAGTAATCCAGGAATGGATCACCGGACAGCGGTGAAGAATGTCCTTAAGTACCTGAAAGGACTAAGGAAATGTTTCTCGTTTATGGAGGTGACCAAGAGCTCGTCGTAAAGGGTACGTCGATGCAAGCTTTAACACTGATCTGGATGACTCTAAGTATCAAACCGGATATGTATATATTCTAAATGGGGGAGCGGTAAGCTGGTGCAGTTCCAAGCAAAGCGTGGTAGCTGATTCTACATGCGAAGCGGAGTACATAGCTGCCTCGGAGGCAGCGAAGGAAGGTGTCTGGATGAAGCAGTTCATGACAGATCTTGGAGTTGTGCCGAGTGTACTGAACCCAATGACTCTGTTCTGTGACAACACTGGTGCCATTGCTCTAGCCAAGGAACCAAGGTTTCACAAGAGGACCAGACACATAAAGCGACGCTTCAACTCCATCCGTGATGCAGTCAAGGAGGAGGACATAAACATTTGCAAAGTACATATAGATCTGAATGTTGCAGATCCGTTGACTAAACCTCTTCCACGAGCAAAACATGATCAACACCAGAACTCTATGGGTGTTAGATTCATTACCATGTAATACTAGATTATTGACTCTAGTGCAAGTGGGAAACTATTGGAAATATGCCCTAGAGGCAATAATAAAGTGGTTATTATTATATTTCCTTGTTCATGATAATCATTTATTATCCATGCTATAATTGTATTGACCGGAAACTCAAATGCATGTGTGGATACATAGACAACAACATGTCCCTAGTGAGCCTCTACCGTACTAGCTCGTTGATCAAAGATGGCCGTGCTTTCCTAGCCATAGACATGAGTTGTCATTTGATAATTGATACGTCTCCAACGTATATATAATTTTTTATTGTTCCATGATATTATATTATCTATTTTGGATGTTTTATATGCATTAATATGCTATTTTATATTATTTTTGGGACTAACTTATTAATCTAGAGCCCAGTGCCAGTTCCTGTTTTTTCCCTATTTTTGAGTTTCGGAGAAAAGGAATACCAAACGGAGTCCAAACGGAATAAAACTTTCGCGATGATCTTTCTTGGACCCAAAGGAAACCAGGAGACTTGGAGATGAAGTCGAAGGAGCCACGAGGCGGCCACAAGGACGGAGGGCGCGCCCAGGGGGGTAGGGAGCACCCCCCACCCTTGTGGGCCCCTCGTGCGTCTCCTGACCTAATTCTTTCGCCTATATATACTCTTATATGCCCAAACCACCAGAGGCATCCACGAAAAGACTTTTCCACCGCCGCAACCTTCTGTACCCGTGAGATCCCATCTAGGTGCCTTTTTCGGCGTCCTACCGGAGGGGGATTCGATCATGGAGGGCTTCTACATCAACACCATTGCCCTTCCGATGAAGCGTGAGTAGTTTACCTCAGACCTACGGGTCCATAGCTAGTAGCTAGATGGCTTTTTCTCTCTCTTTAATTCTCAATACCAAGTTCTCCTCGATGCTCTTGGAGATCTATTCGATGTAATACTTTTTTGCGGTGTGTTTGCCGATATCCGATGAATTGTGGATTTATGATCAGCTTATCTATGAATATTATTTGAATCTTCTCTGAATTCTTTTATGCATGATTTGATATCTTTGCAAGTCTCTTCGAACTATCGATTTGGTTTGGCCAACTAGATTGGTTTTTCTTGCAATGGGAGAAGTGCTTAGCTTTGGGTTCAATCTTGCGGTGTCCTTTCCCAGTGACAGTAGGGGCAGCAAGGCACGTATTGTATTGTTGCCATCGAGGATAAAAAGATGGGGTTTTCATCATATTGCTTAAGTTAATTCCTCTACATCATGTCATCTTTCTTAATGCGTTACTCTGTTCTTCATGAACTTAATACTCTAGATGCAGGCAGGAGTCGGTCGATGTGTGGAGTAATAGTAGTAGATGCAGAATCGTTTCGGTCTACTTGACACGGACGTGATGCCTATATTCATGATCATTGCCTTAGATATCGTCATAACTTTGCGCTTTTCTATCAATTGCTCGGCAGTAATTTGTTCACCCACCGTATTATTTTCTATCTTGAGAGAATCCTCTAGTGAAACCTATGGCCCCCGGGTCTATTTTCCATCATACAATCTTCTACTTTCCAATCTATGAGTTTCCGATCTACTATTTTGCAATCTTTTACTTTCCAATCTATAAAACAAAAATACCAAAAATATTTACTTTACCGCTTATCTATCTCTATCAGATCTCACTTTTGCGAGTAACCGTGAAGGGATTGACAACCCCTTTACCACGTTGGGTGCAAGTTTGGTGTTTGTTTGTGCAGGTATTCGGTGGCTTGAGTGTTATCTCCTACTGGATTCATACCTTGCTTCTGAAAACTGAGGGAAATACTTACTCTACTTTGCTGCATCACCCTTACTCTACTTTGCTGCATCACCCTTTCCTCTTCAAGGGAAAAACCAACGCAGGCTCAAGATGTAGCAGGAAGAATTTCTGGCGCCGTTGCCGGGGAGATCTACACCAAGTCAAGACATACCAAGTACCCATCATAAACTCTCATCTCTCGCATTACATTATTCGCCATTCGCCTCTTGTTTTCCTCTCCCCCACTTCTAAAATGATTTTCGAAAAGTTTGCCTTTTCTTCGCCTCTCGCTTTGCCTTTCCTTCGCCCCTCTTCCGTTCATCTTCTTCGTTTGCTTTTTGTGTGCTTGTGTGTTGGATTGCTTGCTTTGTCACGATGACTGAAGAGAATACCAAATTGTGTGACTTATCCAACACCAATAATAATGATTTTATTAGTACTCCGATTGCTCCCGCTACTAATGCGGAATCTTGTGAAATTAATGCCGCTTTGCTGAATCTTGTTATGGAAGATCAATTTTCTGGCCTTCCTAGTGAAGATGCCGCGTCCCATCTAAACAATTTCATTGATTTGTGTGATATGCAAAAGAAGAAAGATGTGGATAATGATATTGTTAAATTGAAGCTATTTCCATTCTCACTACGAGACCGTGCTAAAACTTGGTTTTCATCTCTGCCTAAAAATAGTATTGATTCATGGAATAAGTGTAAAGATGTTTTTATTTCCAAGTATTTTCCTCCCACTAAGATCATCTCCCTTAGGAACGATATTATGAATTTTAAACAACTTGATCATGAGCATGTTGCACAATCTTGGGAGATAATGAAATTGATGATACGAAATTGCCCTACTCATGGTTTGAATTTGTGGATGATTATACAAAAATTTTATGCCGGAGTAAATTTTGCTTCTAGAAATCTTTTAAATTCGGCCACGGGAGGCACTTTTATGGAAATTACTCTAGGAGAAGCTACTAAACTGCTAGATAATATTATGGTTAATTATTCTCAATGGCATACCGAAAGATCTTCCACTAGTAAAAACATGCATGCAATTGAAGAGATTAATGTTTTGAGTGGAAAGATGGATGAACTTATGAAATTGTTTGCTAGCAAGAGTGTTTCTTTGGATTCCAATGATATGCCTTTATCCACTTTGATTGAAAATAATAATGAATCTATGGATGTGAATTTTGTTGGTAGGAACAATTTTGGTAATAACACGTATAGAGGCAATTTTAATCCTAGGCCTTTTCCTAGTAATTCCTCTAAAAATTATGGAAATTCCTACAACAATTCTTATGGAAATTATAATAAGATGCCCTCTGAATTTGAGAATAGTGTTAAATAATTTATGAGTTCGCAAAAGAATTTCAATGCTTTGATTGAAGAAAAATTGCTTAAGATTGATGATTTGGCTAGGAACGTGGATAGAATTTCTCTTGATGTTGATTCTTTGAAACTTAGATCTATTCCACCCAAGCATGATATCAATGAGTTACTCAAGGCTATGAGAATTTCCATTGATGAGTGCAAAGAAAGAACCGCTAAGATGCATGCTAAAAAATTTTGGTTTGTAAAAACGTGTTCTTCTAGTTTCCGTGAAAATAATGATGAAGATCTAAAAGTGATTGATGTGACTCCTATTGAATCTTTGTTTTCCAATGTAAATCTTGATAAAGATGGGACTGGAGATGAGTCAACTTTAGTTAGAAGGCGTCCCAATGATTCGGAGTTTTTAGATCTTGATGCAAAAATTGATAAAAGTGGGATTGGAGAGGTCAAAACTTTAAGTAGCAATGAACCCACTCTTTTGGATTTCAAGGAATTTAATTGTGATAATTGTTCTTTAATAGATTGTATTTCCTTGTTGCAATCCATGTTGAATTCTCCTCATGCTTATAAACAGAACAAAGCTTTTACTAAACATATCGTTGATGCTATGATGCAATCTTTTGAAGAAAAGCTTGAATTGGAAGTTTCTATCCCTAGAAAACTTTATGATGAGTGGAAACCTACTATTAAGATTAAGATTAAATATTATGAATGCCATGCTTTGTGTGATTTGGGTGCTAGTGTTTCCACGATTCCAAAAACTTTATGTGATGTGTTAGGTTTCCGTGAATTTGATGATTGCTCTTTAAATTTGCATCTTGCGGATTCCACTATTAAGAAACCTATGGGAAGGATTAATGATGTTATTATTGTTGCAAATAGGAATTATGTGCCCGTAGATTTCATTATTCTTGATATAGATTGCAATCCTACATGTCCTATTATTCTTGGTAGACCTTTCCTTAGAACGATTGGTGCAATTATTGATATGAAAGAAGGAAACATTAGATTTCAATTTTCGTTAAGGAAGGGCATGGAACACTTTCCAAGAAAGAAAATTAAATTGCCTTATGAATCTATTATGAGAGCCACTTATGGATTGCATGCCAAAGATGACAATACCTAGATCTATTCGTGTTTTTATGCCTAGCTAAGGGCGTTAAACAATAGCGCTTGTTGGGAGGCAACCCAATTTTATTTTTGTTTTTGCTTTTTAGGTTCTGTTTTGCAATAAATAATTCATCTAGCCTCTGGTTAGATGTGGTTTTATGTTTTAATTAGTGTTTGTGCCAAGTAAGACCTTTGGGATAGCTTACGGTGATAGTTGATTTGATCTTGCTGAAAAACAGAAACTTTTGCGCCCAGGAAAATAGTTTTCATAATTCACAGAAGAGTGCTTTTGAGTTGATTCTTTTTTCAGAAGATTAATAAACAAATTGCTTAGGTCGTCCTAATTTTTCAGAATTTTTTGAGTTACATAAGTATTCGAGATTTCCAGATTGCTACAGACTGTTCTGTTTTTGACAGATTCTGTTTTCTATGTTTGTTTGCTTATTTTGATGAATCTATGGGTAATATCGGGGGGTATGAACCATGGAAAAGTTGGAATACAGTAGATATTACACCAATATAAATAAATAATGAGTTAACAACAGTAGCAAAAGTGGTGATTTATTTTCTTATACTAACGGAGCTTATGAGATTTTCTGTTGAGTTTTGTGTTGTGAAGTTTTCAAGTTTTGGGTAAGGATTTGATGGACTATGGAATAAGGAGTGGCAAAAGCCTAAGCTTGGGAATGCCCAAGGCACACCAAGCTAATATTCAAGGACAACCAAGAGCCTAAGCTTGGGGATGCCTGTGACGACCCCGGCTTAATCGTGCACTAATCATACACGCAAATGCACACGATCAAGCCTAAGGACTCACTTGAAGATATCACAACACAACTCTAAAACATAAATAAAGTCATACAATCTTTATATTACAAGCCAGGGCCTCAAGGGCTCGAATACATAGCTCGATGGCATACAAGTGTCAGCGGAAGCATCAGATATCTGGGTACATATATTACAGAGAAACAGATAGGCCTTTAAGAAGGCGGGGCAAAATAAAAGCTACGATCGAAGGCGCAGGCCTCCTGCCTAGGACCCTCCGAACCTACTCCTGGTCGTCGGTCGGCTCCTCGTATAGTAATCGCCGGGAGGGTAGTAGTAGTAGGCGTCGGCGGGGGCAGCTGGCTCAGGGGCTCCGTCATCTGGTTGCATCAAACGGATAAGGGGAGAGAAAGAAAGCAAAGCAAACGTGAGTACTCATCCGAAGTACTCAGCAAGCAAGGATCTACACTACATATGCAACATTTTCAAAGGAGGGCTGTATATGTGGAGTGGGCTGCAGAAATGCCAGAATAGAGAGGAAGGCCTAGTCCTATCAAAGACTAGCATCGTCAAGCATCTTCATCGGTCTTGCTGCATTAGAAGAGTGCAGATTAACATAATGTAAAGTAGTAGAATGTCATCAACCTCGCCCAGAGATTCTTCCTCGACTCCCTACGAGAAAGCAATCCCAGAGCCATACTATCCAGTTATCATCTCAAGTCACCAGTTCTAGTTGTACCGATCGGGATACAACTTCGAGTGTCCGTTACCGTAGGACAGGCTATCGATAGATTAGTTCTTCCCTGCAGGGGTGCACCAACTTACCCACCACGCTCGCTTAACTCCGGCCGGACACACTTTTCTGGGTCATGCCCGGCCTCGGCCAAACGACACGCCGCAACCCGACTGAATACTTAACAGAGAGGTCAGCACGCCGGACTAATCCTATGCACCCGGGGGTCTTGGGCCTTCGCCCCGGGAACTCCTGCACGTTGTGTACGTGGCCGGTGAGCAGACCTAGCCCCCCTTATACAAGCGCAGGGCGTTACCAGTCCAACCCAGCGTGCGCCGCTCAGTTGCTGACGTCTATTAAGCTCCAGCTGAAGTATACGACGCAGAACGCCCATACTATGCCCACGTGATGGTTAGTGCTATCAGGCCAGAGGCCCCTCGGATCAAATATCCAAACCGTTAGTGTGTTGGTAGTGAGGTAACGAGCAGAGACTCACGAAAGATGTGACCCCGTCGCCCCATCTCGAGGACTTGCGGCAAGGGCTAAGAATGCCTGGCCACGCCTCGTGTTCAGCTCTCGGGCACCATCCAGGTCCACCCGACTCCACATCTCACGCAATTAAGCTCGCGCGGGTACCCCTCAGGGCCGACCCATCTTTAGTAACATGGTTAGTGTAAAGTCGTAGTAACCAAAGTAACTGTGTGTCTAACACCAAGGGGAACCCTGAGGAATCATCCTCGATGGAATTCCACCTGATGTTATCGTCAAGGTGAACGAAGGAGGAATCACCCTCGAGTTCCACTCTGGAGGAGTTGCACGACGGTGTCGTTATCGGGGGTGGTGTAGGAGGAATCACCCTCACTGACCATGACCGATTAACTAACCTACAAGGTTATCATCAGAAGTGCTAATGAGGTATCACCCTCGGCACTCGATAGTAACCCAGTAGTGTCGAGCAACGAGGGGGAAAGTGATGTGCGGTGCCGGGGCCTGGTCTTCGATCCCATTGATGGGGTCTTATGTTAATCCAGCGGGGCAGTCGGGATTAGTGGGGTCTCTGATGTGTCTCTACCCAACCTATACTAAACAGTTTAGGATAAGCAGGTAGGTAACAATAGCAGGTTACAATAAATAGGCTATGCAGCAAAAATAGGATAACAGCAGCAGCAGTAACTTCTAATGCAAGCATAAGAGAGAAGAGAATATGCGATATCGATATGCTCAAAAGGGGTATCATTAGCCATTTTAGGTCTGAATATATTTTCATTTTCTGACACGCGGTAGATCCAAAATTGCAATACCAATCTGTGAAACCTGTTTTTCATCACTTAGCCATTTTCCAACTTCAGATCTATACTTTCAATATCCGTGTAGGCGGTTTAACTTCAGAAAATAATAACCTGCCAGGTACCATTAGTCCCCTCTTAAACCGCCAAGTGCTCGTCTTTGTAATTTGATAACGTCACTGCCCGGTTTAACATTTATGCATGCTTCAACACTTTCTGCCTGTTAACCATGAACCTTAAACCGGCACAAATCTTTTCCAGGTTATCGTATAAATGGCCAAATCCTTTTATTCCTGTAACTGGGTTCAATCCTGGGTTACAGAAGAAGAACTGAACGGGTGTGTTGCAACCGGCGCTTTAGCGAAAAAGGAAGACATCCACTGGAGAGCCCCCGGTCCAGAAAATCCTCCTGAGCCCAAGGATGGGGAAGTGATCATTTTTGTTGATCATCTGAGTCGAGGGTTCAGCCCTCCCGGATCAAAAAATTTCCGTGACGTGCTTCACTTCTTCCAACTTCACCCTCAAGATATTGGGCCTAACTCCGTGTCCAATATTTGCAATTTTCAAGTGTTTTGTGAAGCCTACCTGCAAGAAGAGCCCACAGTCGACCTGTTCAGAGATTTCTTCTATTTAAACCGTCGTACTGAATTTACGGATGGGCCCAATAATAAACTTGGCGGGGTTTCAATTCAGAAGAGAAAAAACGTCAGCTTCCCTCACGCTAAGCATCATAGCCATCCCAAAGATTGGAATCAAACTTGGTTCTATTGCCAAGATACATCTCCAGCTGGCGAGAATCCTCTGCCGGGTTACCGTGCTCACCGGCTTACCGATGCACATCCATTCCCCCAAAGACTCAATGCAAAGGAACGGTCCAAATATGCACCACAGCTTTCAAAGCTCAGAGCCTTTGTGGCAAACGGTTTGACAGGCATTGATTTTGTCCGTTGCTGGGTATCTTGGAGCATTTTGCCTTTAAGCCGTCGCTCCGGTTTAATGTGTGAGTACACAGGGGATGTGAAAGACCCTCAACGCCACACTGATATTCAGCTGACTGATGCTGAAATTACTGAATCTGTCAAGAAGATGTTGGATGAACCGGTGACCGACTATAGCAAAACAGGACTTAGTCCTTTCTGCGCTTCAAATAAACCGCCAGCTGTAAGAATTGCCCCACTCCTGCTTTAATCCATATTTTTAATACTCCCTTATGATCTTTTCAATCTTTAAACAGGGTGATGATCCGTTCTGGAAGAAGAAACCACAGGATAAACCGGCCAAAACATCTCGTGTCAAGACCAAGGTCAACAAGAAGCCCGCTAAGAAGAAAAACACCGAGCCTACCGAGTTAAACATTGACGATGATAATCCGGAGTCAGAGGTAGAACTTGATTCACTTGGCTCTTTTTTCATACATCTCATTGATGATGATTTTTATCAGGACGACGCAGAAGCTAGCCGCGCAAATGACGTAGAGGTAACTATTCTCTCATCCGGTTCAGAACCTCTGCCCACACAGAAAACCCGACAAGCAAGCCGGAAAGTAAGATTTTCTCACCCCCTAGCTTACTTGGATCCAAACTTTCTTTTGAAGAAGCAGCAACACGAAGCTCGCCGCACAACCCGGCATAGCGGCCATGTGGTCACTTATTCCGGTTTACTGAACTCGCCAGTTCGTAAACGCCGCCCAGAGGTCTCTTCTATTTCTAACACATCTTATCCCAAGGCGGGTTATTTCCGACAACCTCTTAATCCGTCTGATTCAAACTATCAGGGAACTTCCCATTCATCCTCTGGCGAGTCCACAGGGACACAAATTCCAACCCTCAAAACTGTTCCTGGGTGAGCATTTTTAACTAACCCTTTATACCTTATGCTTGATCATTATACTAACCTGTTATTTGCGTCTCTGTCAGAGCCAAGGCCAGACCCAGTAAAAAGGCCAAATTGAACAAACCGACTGATGACAGCGCGCCAACTGATCCGGAAAAGAACCCGGAACAGTTTGAACCAAATACTGAAGCTATTCTTGATGATCCGCCACCGCAAGATCATGAAACCTTTGTTGAACAGATAGAAATTGATCCGATGGGTCATGCTGATAAACCGCCAAGCCCAACTAAGGCTGCTGATGATAAAGCTGACGATGTTGTAGTTACTGGTGTCAGTTATACAGCCTCAGGCAACCCCACTGCTCTGTCAAAACATAGTGCCAAAGAAGAATTTTCTGCTGTTGACAAGGGCAAGTGGAAGGTGGACTTGGAAAGCTATGCCCACCTCAGCGCCCAAGATATTCATTCTGGGTTTTTAAACCGTTTGTACACAAGCCGTGATTATGAAGCCGGTTTACTGAACATGATGAAGGAGCGATATGAGGTAAATGCTGTTAACTCTGCATAAATATTCTTCCCTCAACCGCCAAGTTTACTGGACATAAAAGAATAGAATGTTCTGCAAACTTTCAAGAACCATATAGATCAACTCCACTAGCCCGCAAGGGCCGGTTTATAATGTCAATATGAACCGGGACTTTAGAATAGTAACTCTTCAATTTTGCCTGCGTAGCCCCCAAGGGTCGACTTAACAAATATGTTAAGTTGAGACTAATTATGTTGTAAGGCTCAAAATTCTTACTTAGGACCTTTATAATCCGGTTGACCATCAAGCTGATAGTTGTTATGTGCTTGGGACTTGTAATTTTTTTTTGATAAGAAGCAATAGACATTAGCCCCCAAGTGCCAAGTATATTACTTGTTATGTGCTTGGGACTTTGAATATGCACTGCTATCTAATTAATTACATGTCTCTTGCAGGCTGATCTTAACAAGAAGGAATCTCAAATCACCGACCTTCAAGAAAATATCAAGTCGCAACAAGCCGAGACCTCCAAAGCCAAGGAAGAACTGACCAGTGCCTTAACAACAATGGAAAAACTAAAGGAGAGCTTCAAGAACGAGCGGGCAGGTTGGGATACAGAAAAGTCAACTCTGCTGAAGAGGGCTGAGGATGCTGAGGCTGCCCTTAATCCGGTAGCTGAGGAGCTGACTGGCTTGAAACAGCAAATAAATGCCATGACCGCTGCCGTATTTGGTAAATAACTTCTTCATAAGCTTTGAACATGTATTATGTAAGAGACTGCCAGTTTACCGATGTTTTTGATGATGCAGGAACTCGCATTGCTCATCTTGGCTCAGATATGCGGCAAAAACTGAAAGCCGCCTATACACTTATAAAGCAATTATATACCGGCGTACAACGGGTTATCTGCACAACTTCCCATAATAAACCGCCCCCAACCTTGATCAAGGAGACGTTGGAAAGGCTGGCGATGATGCCTGCACGGTTTGAAGAGCTAAAGAAGTCAGCTGCCAGGGCGGGTGCTCTTACTGCACTGACTCGGGCGAAAGCTTGGATATCTGATCTTGATCCGGACGATGTGGGAAATGGCTACCCGAGCATAAAGGAGGACGGGTCAGAGTTTAATAACGATGACCTCAGAGCCTTGACGAGGGAAATGCGCCCATTGGCTAGCAAATTGGCTGAAGAAACCGATCTTTCACATTATTAGTCGATTTATGATGCCAACAACAAGAGAGTTAACGCACCAACTTATGATGCTCCAAATCTTATTCCTCCAATCCGTAAGCATACCTATGCCCCTGATGTTGACCCCTCCACACTTACAAGTGATGAAGTTGTATTCAAGGCCTTAACTGGGATCGATTGGACCACCATTGACTTCCAGCCACTGGGTAGAGAGGAGGAAGATGAACCGGCACTGGACGATCCGCAATCTTCAAGTTAGCCAGGCCAGGACTCGTAAACCGGGGGCCGGTTTAGCAGCTGCTTTCTTTAAGACTTGTTAAAACAATTATTCTTTTGGGCACCAAACGCCTTGTAATAGGCTAGCTTAAACTCTTATTCTGCTATGCCATCGTGCATATTTACTTTGCATGACACTGCTAATCCACCATGTTAAGATATGCCACTTATGCTTATAATATTAACAATGTGGAATCTGCTCCTGCATGCAACGGATTAAAAGTGTCCTGGCGGTTTACCGCTGGACGGGTCATAACGCCCAATATAAAACCATGGAAACTAACATAGCTTATACCCAAGGCTGGACTTTAAGAATAACCAAATTTGAAATATATCATACCTGTGATATTTGATCGCATTGTTGGTTTACCAAACCGGTGTAGTAAGGGGGAGAACCCAAACTTTGAGCATTGGTAATTATCATAGATTGCTTGGCTTATGAACAAAACTAGGCTGGGTTAATAAACACCAGATATTATCTTATCTCATACTGGCGACTTATAGTCAAAAGCCAGGCCGGGTTAATAAACACCGAATGTTATCTTATCTCATACTGGCGACTTATAGTCAAAAACCAGGCCGGGTTAATAAACACCGGATGAATTATGATCATAAAGCATTATAAGCCTCATCAAATAAACCTAAAAAAAACTGTGGAATAAAACAAACGAAAAAATGAGGCTTTTCATGGGCTACCAGTCCGAAAATCGAGTGCTTTCACGGGCCGCACAACCACTAAGTTAAACCTATATACAAACCTTATAAGATGGACCTCACATAACCAATCATCGTTTTAACTTTGACAAGTTCAGGGTCTGTATAAGATTGACTTGTCAAACGTTTGGCGGGTCATTCCAGGAATACCTGGGCGGAGTGGCTTACTTAAAAAGGCAGGATAACCCGGGGTTTTAGGTGAATACACCTGGCTTCCAAGCCTGGCTTTTAAGCCTATTACAAGGGTTATACAAACTCTTTGTTCTTTAGAATCAAGGAGCCCCCAAGTAACATTTTTGAGCTGTGCTCAAGGGGCACCTATGTTTGAGCTATGATTTTGCAACAGACTCTCTTTGGTACCTTTAACCTGGGTAGCAAGCCCCCAAGTTTTTTTTTCAATTGGCTTATAAGCCGATTCAAAGGGTAATCATAACTTCGCTCATAAGCCGGAAGCCCCCAAGTAACCAAAGACTCATTAAGAAAAAACGACAGAGGCCCTGCTTTAGCAGGGGTGCCGGTTTATTATATTGATCACAATATATACATTGTCAAAAATATGTACATCAGAAGAGCCAATGGCTCAGGTGTAGTACGGCCGAAGATGAGCAATATTCCACGGCCGGCGAGTCTCTTCCTCCGACGTGCGTGAGTCCTTGTGGTCTCGAACTGTTGGGGATCGTTGCAGAAATTAAAAAATTTCTACGCATCACCAAGATCAATCTATGGAGAGACTAGCAACAAGAGAGACGGGAGTGCATCTTCATACCCTTGAAGATCGCGATGCGGAAGCGTTACAAGAACGCGGTTGGTGGAGTCGTACACGCAGCGATTCAGATCGCGGTCGATTCCGATCTAAGCGCCGAACAACGGCGCCTCCGCATTCAACACACGTGCAGCCCGGTGACGTCTCCCGCGCCTTGATCCAGCAAGGAGGAGGGAGAGGTTGGGGAAGACAACTCCAGCAGTAGCACGACGGCGTGGTGGTGTTGGAGCAGCGTGGTTCTCCAGTAGGGCTTCGCCAAGCACTACGAAAGACAAGGAGGTGGAGAGGTAGGGCTGCGCCAAGAGGGAGAGAGATTCCTGTTCCTGGCAGCCCCAAACCCCCCACTATATATAGGAGGAGGGGAGGGGGGTGCGCCCCCTCTAGGGTTCCCACCCTAGGGGGGGCGGCAGCCCTAGATGGGATGGAGGGGGGCGGCCAAGAGGGGGAGAGAGGGGGGGGGCGCCCTAGGGTTTCCCCCTTCTCCCCTTTGCTTCGCCTTGGGCCTTGGTGGGAGGCGCACCAGCCCACTCAGGGGCTGGTCCCTTCCCACTCTTGGCCCATGCAAGCCTCCGGGGCTGGTGGCCCTACCCGGTAGACCCCCGGAACCCTTCCGGTGGTCCCGGTACATTACCGGTGACGCCCGAAACACTTCCGGTGACCAAAACCTCACTTCCTATATATTATTCTTTACCTCCGGACCATTCCGGAACTCCTCGTGACGTCCGGGATCTCATCCGGGACTCCGAACAACATTCGGTAACCACGTACAAACTTTCCCTATAGCCCTAGCATCATCGAACCTTAAGTGTGTAGACCCTACGGGTTCGGGAGGCATGTAGACATGACCGAGACATCTCTCCGGTCAATAACCAACAGCGGGATCTGGATACCCATGTTGGCTCCCACATGTTCCACGATGATCTCATCGGATGAACCACGATGTCGGGGATTCAATCAATCCCGTACACAATTCCCTTTGTCTACCGGTATGATACTTGCCCGAGATTCGATCGTCGGTATCCCTATACCTTGTTCAATCTCGTTACCGGCAAGTCTCTTTACTTGTTCGTAACACATCATCCCGTGATCAACTCCTTGGTCACATTGAGCTCATTATGATGATGTCCTACCGAGTGGGCCCAGAGATACCTCTCCGTCACACGGAGTGACAAATCCCAGTCTCGATTCGTGCCAACCCAACAGACACTTTCGGAGATACCCGTAGTGTGCCTTTATAGCCACCCAGTTACGTTGTGACGTTTGGCACACCCAAAGCATTCCTACGGTATCCGGGAGTTGCACAATCTCATGGTCTAAGGAAATGATACTTGACATTAGAAAAGCTTTAGCAGACGAACTACACGATCTTGTGCTATGCTTAGGATTGGGTCTTGTCCATCACATCATTCTCCTAATGATGTGATCCCGTTATCAACGACATCCAATGTCCATGGTCAGGAAACCGTAACCATCTATTGATCAACGAGCTAGTCAACTAGAGGCTTACTAGGGACATGTTGTGGTCTATGTATTCACACATGTATTACGATTTTCGGATAACACAATTATAGCATGAACAATAGACAATTATCATGAACAAGGAAATATAATAATAACCACTTTATTATTGCCTCTAGGGCATATTTCCAACACGAACATCAATAAGGTAGTATGACCCGTTGTTCAGATTCTTGCTGACCACAAAGGGTCCTTCCCAAGGTGGGGATAACTTGTGCATATCAGTCTGATCCTGGATAAGCCGGAGCACTAAGTCGCCTTCTTGAAAGGTTCTGGTCTTGACCCGGTGGCTGTGATAATGACGTAGATCTTGCTGGTAAATCGCCGAACGAGCCGCTGCGAGATCACGCGCCTCGTCTAACAGGTCAAGTGCATCCTGACGTGCCTTTTCATTATCAGCTTCAACGTAAGACGCCACACGGGGTGAGTCGCGACGGATGTCACTGGGGAGAACCGCCTCTGCTCCATAAACCATGAAAAAAGGCGTGTAACCCGTAGATCTATTGGGCGTTGTGTTGATGCTCCATAGCACCGAGGGTAACTCCTCTACCCAACAACCCGGCGTCCTCTGTAAGGGAACCATAAGCCGGGGCTTGATGCCTCTCAGGATCTCTTGATTGGCTCTCTCAGCTTGACCATTAGATTGGGGGTGAGCCACCGATGATACATCAAGCCGGATATGCTCACGTTGACAAAATTCTTTCATAGCACCCTTGGAGAGATTAGTGCCATTGTCTGTTACAATGCTGTGTGGAAAGCCAAAACGGAAGATCACCTTCTTCATGAATTGAACCGCCGTTGCTGCATCACACTTACTGACTGGCTCTGCCTCTACCCACTTAGTGAATTTATCAACCGCCACCAAGAGGTGGGTCTTCTTATCCTTGGACCTCTTAAAAGGTCCAACCATATCAAGCCCCCAAACTGCAAACGGCCAAGTGATTGGAATCATTCTCAACTCCTGAGCCGGAACATGAGCTCGACGTGAAAACTTCTGACAACCGTCACATTTTTTGACCAAGTCCTCAGCATCAGCATGAGCCGTCAGTCAATAAAAACCGTGACGAAAAGCCTTGGCTACAAGAGATTTAGAGCCGGCGTGATGACCACAATCTCCTTCATGGATATAAGCACTTCACTGATATAATAAACCGGCTGTTGAACCGGATATTCCTTGCCTGCCTCTTTTCTTTCAACCACAATAGCCACACTGACAGCCCGGCTATTAGCAGCCACATATAACAACAGCGGCTCCTTATCAACGGGCGCAGCTAGGACCGGTGGCTCAGCTAGCTGCTTTTTAAGCACCTCAAATGCCTCATTAGCAGCGTCACTCCAGACGAAGTCATTTGTCTTTTTCATCATCTGATACAAAGGGATGGCCTTCTCACCGAGGCGGCTTATGAACCGGCTTAGCGCCGCAATATGACCTGCCAGACGTTGAACATCAATCATACACGCCGGTTTAGCCAGAGAAGTAACGGCTTTGATCTTCTCCGGATTAGCTTCAATGCCCCTGTTAGACACCAGAAAGCCCAAAAGCTTGCCCGCCGGCACACCAAAAACACACGGGGCCGGATTAAGCATCATCTTATAAACTCGGAGATTATCAAAGGTTTCCTTCAAGTCGTCTAACAACGTCTCCTTCTTTCTGGATTTCACCACAATATCATCCACATAAGCATGAACATTGCATCCAATCTGATTATGAAGACAATTCTGCACACATCGCTGGTAAGTCGCCTGGGCACTCTTGAGCCCAAAAGGCATAGACACATAGCAGAAGGCTCCAAAGGGAGTTATGAAAGCTGTCTTCTCCTGGTCCTTAACTGCCATCTTGATCTGATGATAACCAGAATAAGCATCCAAAAAACTCAAACGCTCACAACCCGCCGTAGCATCAATAATCTGATCAATACGAGGGAGAGCAAAAGGATCAGCCGGACAAGCCTTGTTTAAATCCGTGTAGTCCACACACATGCGCCAAGTGCCATTCTTCTTAAGTACCAGCACCGGGTTAGCCAACCACTCAGGATGAAAAACTTCAACAATAAACCCAGCCGCCAAGAGCAGGGCTACCTCCTCACCAATGGCCTTACGCCTTTCTTCATTGAAACGACGAAGAAACTGCTTGACCGGCTTAAACTTGGGATCAATATTGAGAGTGTGCGCAGCGAGTTCCCTCGGTACACCTAGCATGTCAGAAGGTTTCCATGCAAAGATGTCCCGGTTCTCACGGATGAACTCGATGAGCGCGCTTTCCTATTTCGGATCCATATTAGCACTGATGCTGAACTGCTTGGATGAATCGCCAGGAACAAAATCAACCATCTTAGTGTCATCTGCCGATTTAAACTTCAAAACCGGATCATGCTCTGTAGTTGGCTTTTTCAAAGACGTCATATCCGCCGGATCAACATTGTCCTTGTAAAATTTTAACTCCTCCGTTGCACAAACCGACTCAGCATAAGCCGCATCACCTTCTTCACATTCCAAGGCTATCTTTCGGCTCCCATGTACTGTGATGGTCCCCTTGTAACCCGGCATCTTGAGCTGCAGATAAACATAACAAGGCCGTGCCATGAACTTGGCATAAGCCGGCCGTCCAAACAGAGCGTGATACGGGCTGTGAATCTTGACTACGTCAAAGGTCAATGTCTCTGACCTAGAGTCATGATCATCTCCAAAGGCAACTTCCAGAGCTATCTTACCAACAGGGTACGCCGACTTACCAGGCACCACACCATGGAAAACTGTATTCGACGGTTTAAGATTTTTATCTGTCAACCCCATGCGACGAAAAGTTTCGTAATAAAGGATATTGATGCTGCTCCCTCCGTCCATGAGTACCATGGTAAACTTATACCCTCCAACCTGGGGTGCAACCACCAATGCTAGGTGACCCGGATTATCAACCCGGGGCGGGTGATCTTCTCGACTCCACATGATGGGCTGCTCAGACCAGCGCAAGTAACGGGGAACCGCCGGTTCAACGGTGTTCACTGCCCTTTTATGAAGCTTCTGATCCCGTTTGCATAAATTTGTGGTGAAGACGTGGTACTGCCCACTATTCAACTGCCTTGGGTTACTATGATACCCAGATTGCTGCTGCTGATTCCTCTGACCTGACTGTTGATGGTAGCCACCCTGATTGCCTTGATTGCTCTGATTACCTTGGAATCCAGAACTAGAACCGCCACCGCCGTAACTCAGCCCATGAGAACCGGACCCTGAACCACCACCCGGTCCATGATTGTCTTGAAAAAGATTGGAATTTTTATACTCCTTCATGATGTAGCAATCCTTCCAGAGGTGGCCAGACGGTCTTTCTCGCGTCCCATGCCTTGGGCAGGGCTGATTTAGCATCTGCTCAAGATTAAAGCCTGACCCTCCGGCCCGTGTGGGCGGTTTACCTTTACGACGCTGGCCATTATTCTGTGCATTGGTGTTAGCCACAAAGTCCAAACTATTATCAGCTTTGCGCTTACCATTGCCTCCCTGATTCGCCGGATTATGCTGCTGTCCTCTGGTGCTGCTGCTCTTCTTTCCCTTTCCTGACTTGTCATCATCAGACTCGGGGTCCTTGGTACCATCAGAGTCAGCGTACTTAACCAGAGCTGCCATCAGCTCTCCCATGTCATTGCAGTGGCGCTTGAGCCGACCTAACTTCTGCTTAAGAGGCGTAAACCGGCAATTCTTCTCCAACATTATGACCGCTGAACCGGCATTGATGCGATCCGATGAATGTAAGATGGTCGAAACATAGCGCACCCAATGGGTTGTGGACTCACCCTCTTCTTGGACACAGGCATCCAGATACACAATTGACATAGGCTGCTTGCACGTATCTTTGAAATTCTGGATAAACCGGGCCTTTAACTCAGCCCAAGACCCAATGGAGTTGGCAGGGAGCCCCTTCAACCAAGTGCGAGCCATTCCATCCAACATCAGGGGGAAATATTTAGCACATGCCGCATCGCTAACATCTAGCAATTCCATGGCCATCTCATAACTCTCGATCCATGCTTCAGGAGGTAAATCGGCTGTATAGTTAGGCACCTTGCGAGGACCCTTAAAATCCTTGGGCAGACGCTCATTACGTATGGCCGACACTAAACATGGCATGCCCAAATTCCTAAAGGTTACACCTGGCTCCACCGAAGTTGTTGGATGAACCGGAGAAGGTTGACGGGTCGCATATTGCGCCGCCAGCTCGGCCTCTCGACGTGCTCTACCTTGATCCACCACGTTCTGAGCATCAGCACCACCGCCCGCCGGGTTATGTCCACGAGGCAGGTTATGGTTCCGCCCACTACTTTACACAGCTGGTTCATCAATATGCCTACTGTAACTCCGGCTTGGGCGAGGGGTGGAATGAATCCGGCTTCGACTGTAAGAATAAGCCTGCTGCTGAACCAATGTTGTCGGAAGGAGCTCTCTAGCCCTCCGCATCTCAACCGCCGTTGGAGACTCGCCTTCAACCGGGATAGCCGCCAATCGTGACGCCGCAGCGATCATGTTATCCAAAGGGTTAGAGTAATGACCCGGTGGTGTTGGCATGTGTTATGGCGGAATATTGTTCTGACGAGGCGGATCCGTGGTGCACGGCTGAACCGGCGCTCCCGTCCCAGCCGCTTCAACCCGGTCCGCCACTGGCGGGTTACTGGTTCCTGCTCCTGGCGTGTTAAAGAGGTTCCTCGCCTTGTAAACCGGTGGCAGGCGAGACTGATGCCTCCTCCTCATGACTTCGTTTGAAGCGTTCTGATCTAGCATGAGCCGGTAAGACTCCGACTGAATCCGCTGCGCCTGAGCATCCAACGTAACCCACTCCGCAGCCATCCTGGCATCTTCAGCTGCCAAGTCTTCCTTAGCTTGAGCTATCTGATCTCGCAATTTCACGACTTCCGCGTTATGCTGATCTTGATTATCCGGGTTAACCTCCGTCGTCAGCAGTGTTGCCAAGGCGTCTAGTAAACCGGACAAGACTTGAGCCGGCGGGCGCGCAGGGCCTCCTGCCCCGGCTGCCGTCGCCGCTGCTGACCCGGAAATCAATGCCGCTGCAGTTGAAGAGTGCTGCACTGGCTGCGTACCGGCCATGAAGATTGCAACCCGGTTCGGCGGCTCATAGGGGTCCGGAATACTATCGCCATCGGAACAGCCCCCAAGCCAACCCTCTTGCAGTCGGTACAATGACTCGTTTTCACCGGTGGATGACTCGCCATCAGAATAGACAACTGTCTCACCGTCAGATACCGATTTATCCTCAGATTCCGCACCATTGATGAATCCCACGAAGGCACGACTCATGGCAGGCTGAACTCGAGCGGGTTTTGCACGCTGAGCCGTCTCGATGATGTCGGTGCAGGTGTCCGGCTCAGGGCCCGGTTCGCCGATCTTGCCAATGAAGACGTGAATTCCACCGAAGGGGACCCGGTACCCGTACTCAATTGAGCCGGCCTCGAGGCCCCAGCCTTCGTCGTCGATGTAGAGCTTGCCGCGACGACTCTTGGTCATCCGGCCCATAGCGTATCCCTTGATCCCTTCGAAGTTGCCCTTCAAGAACTCGAAACCACCGTGCGCTGGCCCCACGGTGGGCGCCAACTGTCGTGGAATAGTCACGGCAGATGTCCTAGTGTGAGGACTTAGTTGTGGAGCCATCGCAATGAGGTTAGTTTAAAGGGGTTAATCAGGACAAAGGACACGGGGAGTTTATACTGGTTTGGCCCCTTGCGGTGAAGGTGAAGGCCTAATCCAGTTTGAGGTGGTATTGCTAGGGTTTCGATGACCAGGGAGCGAATACGCTTAACCTGGCTCTCGATCTGTTGTTTCTTGTCCCTAAACCGCCGCCGGGTCATCCCTTTATATACACAGGTTGACGCCCGACGGTTCACAGAATCCCGGCCGGCTCATAAACGTGTCCTGCTCGGTATCCACTCTTTCCTATCTTACAATACAAGTCATATACTTATGGCGGTTTACATCTATGGGCCCTAACTCGCCTTTGGGCTTTGGGCCTTCTTATTAAGTCTCCTTCGTAAGTCGCCATCTTCTATGTCTTCATGGGCTTCAATACAGGTAAATCACTATGAGCATAACCCGGCCCCTCCTGGGCGGTTTATACTCAATAGTTATATCCCCAACAGGGGGTGCTTTCCTGGAAGCTTTGCGGCAAGGGTCTGATCATCAGGGGTGTAGTCGATCTCCGGAGTTGCGTCGGTCTCGGGAGCTACATCGACGTCGGGGTCTACCGAGAGAGAAGAGGGGGAGGAAACAAATAAATACACAGCAAATAACGCAACACAGAGCATGCTATGCCTAGGATGTAGTGCAGGGTTGCCTAAAGTATGTCTAAGTCATTTTAGTTATTTTAGGATTAACGTGGGTTTTATTAACCGGTGTATAAGCACTATTCATCTACCAGAAACGGAGGGAAAGTTGCGGGTTCACCTATGTAGAGGGTTCCGGCATGGAAACAGACGGCACGATCAGACTCGTCCGAGCTACGGTTTATTTTCTATGATTTTCCAAAGTTTTAAGCAATTTCTGAAATTATTTAAATTAACAGAATTATCTAAATGAATTATGACGTCAGCATGAGGTCACTGCTGCGTCAGCAGTCAACTGTGGCCTGCTGACCAGTCAAACCTGACAGGTGGGACCCACCTGTCAGCCACTGTAATTCTAACAGTGATTTATTTTAACTAAACAGAGGTAATTAGGGTGTGGGCCCCAGGTGTCAGTGACTATTAGGGTTAACTAATCAGTTTTATTTAAAAAGGGTTTAATTAAATTAGCTGAACGAGGGGGCCCACTGGTCAGTGACTGTTTAGTGATTAGATTATTTCCTTTTAAAAACCTAATTAACTTAATTAAGCGCCGGGGCCCACATGTCGGTGGCTCAGGGTGAACAGTGGCAGGCGTTGACCCCGGTCAACGAAGTCAACCAAAGGCCGGGGGCCCACTTGCAGTGACCGTGGGCGGGCCCTACGCCGTGCCATGCTGGCGGGGCCGCCGGAATCGCTCCGATGAGCTCTCCGCGGCGGTGCTCTCGCCGGAGACGCTCGGAAATGCGCCACAGAGGGCCATTTTGCGCGCGCCCGGGCTCGTTCGAACGGGCACACCAAGCCGCATCCATCTATGGCGGCGGCGCGGCCGGAAACGGTCTGGAACGACGACGGCGAGCGACGGGGCGGTAGCCGAAGTTCGGTCGTCGACCGAACTATCGTCTCAGAACACAGCAGGTCAAGCGGCAAGGTGCTACGTGCTCGTGGGAGCGTGCTGAGTACGGTAGCAAGCTCGGACGTGATTGTTGGTGGCTAGTTCGACGGCGGCGTCATGGCCGGCGGCGGGAGCTTCGAGCGGCCGTGGCAGGGGCGGCTACAGGCGCGGGAACGGAGAGAAAATTGAGGGGAAGGGAGTGCGTGCTCACAGCGAGGTCGTGCAGTATCTCAGCTTGCTCGGGGAGGGCCGAACAGCGGTGAATCGACGGTGGTGGCCTTCGGTGCCCGAGGTTGAAGAAGAAGGGCGTGGCGTCACTGCGGTGCGGCTCCGGTCGAGCAGACGGGCTCAGACGACGTGGTCGAAGTCGGCGCAGCTACTGGACGTCCTCCCGGGCATCAGGGAGGCTGGTGGCCACACGTATGCGCGGCGAACAGCGACAGCCACGTCGGTTGCGTAGCAGAGAAGGCAGAGGAGAGGCGAGCAAGCGCGTGAGGGAAAAGAGAGGGGGAGAGTGACGGGCGACCAGGGGAGATGGACGGGGTCTCGCCCTTATCCTCTCACCCGTTGGTGGGCGTTGGCGTGTCGAGGAGCAGCCCGAGCGCGCGCGGCGGCCACAAGGACGACGACACGGAGGGAAAAGGTAGGTGGGCTGGCTGGGCCGGCGTCAGGTAAGTGGCTTCGGCCTCTTCTTTTTCTCTGTTTTCTGTTTTTCTTTTTATTTAACAGTCAGAGAGAGAAAGGAATTAATTAGGGCAACCAAATCATTTTGAAAAAAATGTTGAGCTTGGCCAAAAGGTTCTTTGTAATTTATGGCACTGCCACAAATATTTTGAAGACCATAAGAATTCATTTGAAATTTTTACAAATGAAACAGCATTTAAATATGCTGGGATTGTTCTGTTTTAATTGTTACTGTTCATCTTTGCATAGGAATGATGTTGTTTTAATTAACAACAAATTGTTTTGGAATATTGGCTAGTTGATGGACATTTTTGCAGCAACTTTGGTGCAACTTCAAAATTCACTTGTGATTTGAATTTGATTTCTGAGATGGAGTTTGAATGAGATTTAAACTAATGATGATTAGGCACTGTTAACCATAGTGACTTGGCAAGATTAAGAGGTGATCACTCTAGTGTGATGCTGGGAATGTTACAAATCTCCTCCACTACAAGAAATCTCGTCCCGAGATTTAAGTGGGGAAGACAAGGGTAAGTTCGAGAGTTCTGACCCTTGTAGGGTCGATTATCTGATGAACAATTCAGGGAATGTGGCAGAAAGAATCTGTCGAGTTGAAACTTAAGAAAACATCGAGAGCAAAGTATGAAGGTACAATAAGAAGTTTTAAGCGAATGTACATCCGATTGATACCTGTTCAGAGTGTGAAAGGGGTTCAGAGCATCGGGATTGGATCATCTCTCGGAGAGTGGCTCGTGATAATACTCAAAGCCAAGAGCATACGATACTTCGGAATCAAGGTTGTACAGAAGAGTCAGGTTCCGATCCTGTGGAACTGTGATGAGGGTTGATCAAGAGTAGGGAGAACGGTCTCATCTTTTCGGTCACGACAACAAGGTATGTCAGAGGATAGTCTGTCATTTAGGTCAATAACAACGTCGGTACCAAGGGCGAGGGACGAAGAGAACCATTTTCCTGCTCGTTGAACGAGGCGGACCAATAGGCAAAGTTCTCGTCCATCGGTGGTTACCGGAATGTCATCAACAATAGTAACAGGGTCACACTGACAGAGTTGTACAACCGAGGTGTTTTCATAAGCAGGGAAGTATTTCTGCTTATGTCATATAGATCACGAGAAGGTTAAACAAACCAATGGAAAGAAATTGTGTTTACACACCAGGATTGGGAGTATATCCTTCCCAAGGAAAAGCGGAACATGATATAATGATGGGACAGCAAGTTCAAAAGCATTTAGATAAAGGGGCGAAGGAAGAATCATAATATTACCCATACAACGATGTTTTGGACAATTGATGAAGAGACATGCAGCATTGCATTTTCACTGTTCTCAATGATATTCGGAATACCATAGTCATGCTCCGAGGAAGCGATAACATGGTGTTTCAAGTAAGGGTTGGATCGAAAGATCATAAGAGATACAAAGGAACACTTCCAGGATTATCTCGGAATGTAAGGATTAACCAAACACAACCAGGTCTGTGTTGGCAGAAAGTCAAGGATGTCATCGATGATATCACAAATCATCGAGGGGCAGAGATGGTATTTCTAGCCATGAATTCAATGGACATCTCCGAGGAAGCCAAAATACTGTCGGTGATCACGACACATTTGTCGAAAGGTTTCAGGAAGATGTAGTCGGTCAGCGATGACATCAAGCAAAAGGAATGCCGAAGCGAAAGGTTATTGGAGCCACGGATACGACACAAGCTTGAAATCAAGCTTGTTGTTTGAGGTGAAATGACAAGATGAGGAAGATCGACGTAAGCTTAGCTCATCGTCGGAAGTTGCTCCGGGTTATAGGGACCAGGTAGCACAGTTGAAATTTGCACATTAGGGATATAGACGATCAGGTTAGAAAAGAATCGAAGGTTTATTAAATTTGTGAGCAACAAAAATTACTTAGAGTTATTGAATTGTAGTGCGGAATCGATTCACTTACCGGTGTTCTCGAGTGAACAACCACTCAGAACTCGGGGATATTGGAATTGGTGATCAATAATTGTTGATGAAGAACTCATAAAAAGTTAAGTAGTTCCTGTGATTTTCTCGAGATACCAGGGGTAATACTCGAAGGTAATTCAAGATAGAGGTTGGACAGGTGAAATGATTTGCAGAAGACAAGTATTTTAACTTGTTCGAGAAATGAAATCAAGGAAAAATATGATCGAAACCACGATCACAAAGGATCAACTCATAGGTACAGATGAACTTATACCAAGGGGAATTATTTTTACGAGCAGCTTCTTTCTACATCGGGTCCATGGGCATGAACACAAAGTTCAAGGTCGACTCCACTTCTTCAATGAACAACTTCTCATTCACTACTCTCTGTTAAGAATGTTTAGAGTTTGAAAGTTTAACAGGTGGAATACCAGAAGGTATGGAACAAGAAGACTTTTGGGTTCTCTCAGACAGCGAAGGCATAGACACAACCCATAGGGGCATTTTACGGATCTATAACACACGCTTATAGAGGCATCAGACAACATCTCAAAACAGGAGATGGACGAAAATAATTAAATGATACCACATTATCGAAGGCAATTGTAACAGGGGAAGAACTCACAAGGATAGAAGATGAAGGACATTGTCGGATAATAATCCAACAAAAGATCAGGTGGTCGGCAAGGGATCTGAGGGGAGTATCGGTACTCAACCAGAAGAAGAAGACTGCAAAGGCATCGGTTCATGGAAACATCTGAATAAGCCGAAGCTTTAAATATGAAGGGTTTTTGGTACCAAAATCGGGGGATCAGAGGCAGACGCTCTGATCAAAAGATGAGTAAGTTGGATCAAGTTGGACGGACAACCATTTGCAACTTGATTGGTCGAGCACCAGCTCATGTCCGGAATGACATCTGAGCTGGAAGAATGAATTAGTAGGAAAGAGTTGATGATCGCGAGTATTCGCACACTTGTTGAATTAATGGGATCAGAATGATAGTGTCAAGGGATGTCCACGAGGATTAGTTGACATGTGGTACTATCCATAGTGCAAGCAGATCAGAAGAATATCAAAAGCAGTAGGCTGCAGGGGATTTTTGGGAGATCGGAAAAAAATATGAAATATTTCAGGAACACAAGAACAACTGGGGATGGACGGATCCCCAGTAATATGAGGGGTTAACCGCAGTGCGAAAGAAGCTGCACGGTGGTAGGCTCAAAGGATTCCCGGATTAATGAGGAGTATTTCGGGGTATCTCGTACATAAAGGAGTAACTGGGTATGAGGATACAAATGGCAAGGAAGTGTAGTTATTCATAGTGATTATAGGTGGTAAGGATTTGCAATGACTAAGGGCACAAGGGTCTTGGTTAACGTCGAGGAGTATCTTCAGAATCTTCTGATGAAGCAGACGGTCATCTGTAGTGAAGGGGCTCTCCGGGAGGAAGTGGTTACGAGAACCTAGTGTTGGAGTTAGCAAAAATTTTAACCCGAATAGAAGAGAGATCAGAGTCCCAGAGTATAGACGAGGAATAAAAGATCCTAATACCACCCATTAGGCGACGTGGGCCCGTAAGCCACACAGCCATGTTAGTAAAACAGTTTTGGACCACTAGACTCAACTTCGGCCAAGGAGTTGGAAAGGGGGATACCTACAGGCAGTCGGCTCTGATACCAACCTATGACGACCCCGGCATAATCGTGCACTAATCATACACGCAAATGCACACGATCAAGCCTAAGGATTCACTTGAAGATATCACAACACAACTCTAAAACATAAATAAAGTCATACAAGCTTTATATTACAAGCCAGGGCCTCGAGGACTCGAATACATAGCTCGATGGCATACAGGTGTCAGCGGAAGTATCAGATATCTGGGTACAGATATTATAGAGAAACAGATAGGCCTTTAAGAAGGCGGGGCAAAATAAAAGCTACGATCGAAGGCGTAGGCCTCCTGCCTAGGACCCTCCGAACCTACTCCTGGTCGTCGGTCGACTCCTCGTAGTAGTACTTGCCGGGAGGGTAGTAGTAGTAGCCGTCGGCGAGGGCAGCTGGCTTAGGGGCTCCGTCATCTGGTTGCATCAAACGGATAAGGGGAGAAAAAGAAAGCAAAGCAAACGTGAGTACTCATCCGAAGTACTCAGCAAGCAAGGATCTACACTACATATGCAACATTTTCAAAGGAGGGCTGTATATGTGGACTGGGCTGCAGAAATACCAGAATAGAGAGGAAGGCCTAGTCCTATCGAAGACTAGCATCTTCAAGCATCTTCATCGGTCTTGCAGCATTAGAAGAGTGCATATTAACATAATGTAAAGTAGTAGTACTGTCATCAACCTCGCCCAGCGATTCTTCCTCGACTCCCTGCGAGAAAGCAATCCCAGAGCCATACTATCCAGTTATCATCGCAAGTCGCCAGTTCTAGTTGTACCGATCGGATACAACTCCGAGTGTCCGTTACCGTAGGACAGGCTATCGATAGATTAGTTCTTCCCTGCAGGGGTGCACCAACTTACCCACCACGCTCGCTTAACTCCGGCCGGACACACTTTTCTGGGTCATGCCCAGCCTCGGCCAAATGACACGCCACAACCGGACCGAATACTTAACAGAGAGGTCAACACGCCGGACTAATCCTATGCACCCGGGGGTCTTGGGCCTTCGCCCCGGGAACTCCTGCATGTTGCGTACGCGGCCGGTGAGTAGACCTAGCCCCCCTTATATAAGCGTAGGGCGTTACCAGTCCAACCCAGCGCGCGCCGCTCAGTTGCTGACGTCTATTAAGCTCCAGCTGAAGTATACGACGCAGAACGCCCATACTATGCCCATGTGATGGTTAGTGCTATCAGGCCAGAGGTCCCTCGGATCAAATATCCAAACCATTAGTGTGTTGGTAGTGCGGTAACGAGCAGAGACTCACGAAATATGTGACCCCGTCGCCCCGTCTCGAGGACTTGCGGCAAGGGCTAAGAATGCCCGGCCACGCCTCATGTGCAGCTCTCGGGCACCATCCAGGTCCACCCGACTCCACATCTCACGCAATAAAGCTCGCGTGGGTACCCCTCAGGGCCGACCCGTCTTTAGTAACATGGTTCAGTGTAAAGTCGTAGTAACCAAAGTAACTGTGTGTCTAACACCAAGGGGAACCCTGAGGAATCACCCTCGATGGAATTCCACCTGATGTTATCGTCAAGGTGAACGAAGGAGGAATCACCCTCGAGGTCCACTCTGGAGGAGTTGCACGACGGTGTCGTTATCGGGGGTGGTGTAGGAGGAATCACCCTCACTGACCACGACCGATTAACTAACCTACAAGGTTATCATCAGAAGGGCTGACGAGGTATCACCCTCGGCACTCGATAGTAACCCAGTAGTGTTGAGCAACGAAGGGGAAAGTGATATGCGGTGCCGGGGCCTGGTCTTCGATCCCGTTGATCGGGTCTTATGTTAATCCAGCGGGGCAGTCGGGATTAGTGGGGTCTCTGATGTATCTCTACCCAAGCTATACTAAATAGTTTAGGATAAGCAGATAGGTAACAATAGCAGGTTACAATAAACAGGCTATGCAGCAGAAATAGGATAACAGCAGCAGCAGTAACTTCTAATGCAAGCATAAGAGAGAAGAGAATAGGCGATATCGATATGCTCAAAAGGGGGGTGCTTGCCTGGAAGCTTTGCGGCAAGGGTCTGATCGTCAGGGGCGTAGTCGACCTTCGGAGATGCGTCGGTCTCGGGAGCTACGTCGACGTCGGGGTCTACCGAGAGAGAAGAGGGGGAGGAAACAAATAAATACACAGCAAATAAGGCAACACAGAGCATGCTATGCCTAGGATGTAGTGCAGGGTTGCCTAAAGTATGTCTAAGTCATTTTAGTTATTTTAGGATTAACGTGGGTTTTATTAACCGGTGTATAAGCACTATTCATCTACCGAAAACGGAGGGAAAGTTGCGGGTTCACCTACGTAGAGGGTTCCGGCATGGAAACAGATGGCACGATCAGACTCGTCTCGTCGTTCTGATCAACTTTCATGTAGAAAGTTTTTCCATCCGAGCTACGGTTTATTTTCTACGATTTTCCAAAGTTTTAAGCAATTTCTGAAATTATTTAAATTAACAGAATTATCCTAATGAATTATGACGTCAGCATGAGGTCACTGCTGCGTCAGCAGTCAACTGTGGCTTGCTGACCAGTCAAACCTGACAGGTGGGACCCACCTGTCAGCCACTGTAATTCTAACAGTGATTTATTTTAACTAAACAGAGGTAATTAGGGTGTGGGCCCCAGGTGTCAGTGACTATTAGGGTTAACTAATCAGTTTTATTTAAAAAGGGTTTAATTAAATTAGCTGAACGAGGGGGCCCACTGGTCAGTGACTGTTTAGTGGTTAGATTATTTCCTTTTAAAAACCTAATTAACTTAATTAAGCGCCGGGGCCCACATGTCGGTGGCTCAGGGTGAACAGTGGCAGGCGTTGACGCCGGTCAACGAAGTCAACCAAAGGCCAGGGGCCCATTGGCAGTGACCGTGGGCGGGCCCTACGCCGTTCCACGCTGGCGGGGCCGCCGGAATCACTCCGGTGAGCTCTCCGCGGCAGCGCTCTCACAGAAGACGCTCGGAAATGCGCCAGAGAGGGCCATTTTGCGCGCGCCCGGGTTCGTTCGAACGGGAACACCGAGCCGCATCCATCTATGGCGGCGGCGCGGCCAGAAACGGTCTGGAACGACGGCGGCGAGCGACGGGGCGGTCGCCGGAGTTCGGTCGTCGATCGAACTATCGTCTCAGAACACGGCAATTCAAGCGGCAAGGTGCTACGTGCTCGTGGGAGCGTGCTGAGTACGGTAGCAAGCTCGGACGTGATCGTTGGTGGCTAGTTCGATGACGGCGTCATGGCCGGCGGCGGGAGCTTCGGGCGACCATGGCAGGGGCGGCTACAAGCGCGGAAACGGAGAGAAAACTAAGGGGAAGGGAGTGCGTGCTCACAGCGAGGTCGCGCAGTATCTCAGCTTGCTCGGGGAGGGCCGGACGGCGGTGAATCGACGGTGGTGGCCTTCGGTGCCCGAGGTTGAATAAGAAGGGCGTGGCGTCACTGCGGTGCGGCTCCGGTCGAGCAGACAGGCTCAGAGGACGTGGTCGAAGTCGGCGCAGCTACTGAACGTCCTCCCGGGCGTCAGGGAGGCTGGTGGCCGCACGTATGCACGGCGAACGGCGACGGCCGCGTCGGTTGCGTAGCAGAGGAGGGAGAGGAGAGGCGAGCGAGCGAGCGCGTGAGGGAATAGAGAGGGGGAGAGTGACGGGCGACCAGGGGAGATGGACGGGGTCTCGCCCTTATCCTCTCACCCGTCGGTGGGCGTCGGTGTGTCGAGGAGCAGCCGGAGCGCGCGCGGCGGCCACACGGACGATGGCACGGAGGGAAAAGGTAGGTGGGCTGGCTGGGCCGGCGTCAGGTAAGTAGCTTCGGCCTCTTCTTTTTCTCTGTTTTCTGTTTTTCTTTTTATTTAATAGTCAGAGAGAGAAAGGAATTAATTAGGGCAACCAAATCATTTTGAAAAAAATGTTGAGCTTGGCCAAAAGGTTCTTTGTAATTTATGGCATTGCCACAAATATTTTGAAGACCATAAGAATTCATTTGAAATTTTTACAAATGAAACAACATTTAAATATGCTGGAATTATTCCGTTTTAATTGCTACTGTTCATCTTTGCATAGGAATGATGTTGTTTTAATTAACAACAAATTGTTTTGGAATATTTGCTAGTTGATGGACATTTTTGCAGCAACTTTGGTGCAACTTCAAAATTCACTTGTGATTTGAATTTGATTTCTGAGATGGAGTTTGAATGAGATTTAAACTAATGATGTAAGTAAATAGAAGTATGATGATTTTCAATACTAGAGCATTGTCCCATGTGAGGAAATAAAGAAAAAAAAAGAAAGAAAGAAAAAAAAAGAAAAAAAAGGGAAAGAAAGAAAAAAAAGGAAAAAAAAGAAAGAAAGAAAAAAAGAAATAAAAAAGAAAAATGAGAGAAAAAGAGAGAAGGGGCAATGTTACTATCTTTTTTTCCATACTTGTGCTTCAAAAGTACAACCATGATCTTCATGATAGAGAGTCTCCTATGTTGGCACTTTCATATACTAGTGGGAATTTTTATTATAGAACTTGGCTTGTATATTCCAACGATGGGCTTCCTCAAATTGCCCTAGGTCTTCATGAGCAAGCAAGTTGGATGCACACCCACTTAGTTTTCTTTTTGAGCTTTCATAAATCCCTACTCACTCACATCGATATCTATTTATGGGCATCTCCATAGCCCGTTGATACGCCTAGTTGATGTGAGACTATCTTCATCTTTTTGTCTTCTCCACAACCACCTTCTATTCCACCTATAGTGCTATGTCCATGGCTCACGCTCATGTATTGCGTGAAAGTTGAAAAAGTTTGAGAACGTCAAAAGTATGAAACAATTGCTTGGCTTGTCATCGGGGTTGTGCATGATTTAAATATTTTGTGTGATGAAGATGGAGCATAGCCAGACTACATGATTTTGTAGGGATAAGCTTTCTTTGGCCATGTTATTTTGAGAAGACATAATTATCTTGTTAGTATGCTTGAAGTATTATTGTTTTTATGTCAATATTAAACTTTTGTTTTGAATCATACGGATCTGAACATTCATGCCACAATAAAGAAATTACATGCATAAATATGTTAGGTAACATTCCACATAAAAAATTCTGTTTTTATCATTTACCTACTCGAGGACGAGCAGGAATTAAGCTTGGGGATGCTTGATACGTCTCCAACGTATCTATAATTTTTGATTGTTCCATGCTATTATATTATCTGTTTTGGATGTTTTGTATGCATTAATATGCTATTTTATATTATTTTTGGGACTAACCTATTAATATAGAGCCCAGAGCCAGTTCCTGTTTTTTTCCCTGTTTTTGAGTTTCGCAGAAAAGGAATACCAAACGGAGTCCAAACGGAATAAAACTTTCGCGATGATCTTTCTTGGACCCAAAGGAAACCAAGAGACTTGGAGATGAAGTCGGAAGAGCCACGAGGCGGCCACAAGGACGAAGGGCGCGCCCCCCACCCTTGTGGGCCCCTCGTGCGTCTCCTGGCCTAATTCTTTCACCTATATATACTCTTATATGCCCAAACCACCAGAGGCATCCACGAAAAGACTTTTCCACCGCCGCAACCTTCTGTACCCGTGAGATCCCATCTAGGGGCCTTTTCTGGCGTCCTGCCAGAGGGGGATTCGATCACGGAGGGCTTCTACATCAACACCATTGCCCTTCCGATGAAGCGTAAGTAGTTTACCTCAGACCTACGGGTCCATAGCTAGTAGCTAGATGGCTTTTTCTCTCTCTTTGATTCTCAATACCAAGTTCTCCTCGATGCTCTTGGAGATCTATTCGATGTAATACTTTTTTGTGGTGTGTTTGCCGAGATCCGATGAATTGTGGATTTATGATCAGCTTATCTATGAATATTATTTGAATTCTTTTATGCATGATTTGATATCTTTGCAAGTCCCTTCGAACTATCAATTTGGTTTGGCCAACTAGATTGGTTTTTCTTGCACTGGGAGAAGTGCTTAGCTTTGGGTTTAATCTTGCGGTGTCCTTTCCCAGTGACAGTAGGGGCAGCAAGGCACGTATTGTATTGTTGCCATCGAGGATAAAAAGATGGGATTTTCATCATATTGCTTGAGTTAATTCCTCTACATCATGTCATCTTTCTTAATGCGTTACTTTGTTCTTCATGAACTTAATACTCTAGATGCAGGCAGGAGTCGGTCGATGTGTGGAGTAATAGTAGTAGATGCAGAATCGTTTCGGTCTACTTGACACGGACGTGATGCCTATATTCATGATCATTGCCTTAGATATCGTCATAACTTTGCGCTTTTCTATCAATTGCTCGGTAGTAATTTGTTCACCCACCGTATTATTTTCTATCTTGAGAGAAGCCTCTAGTGAAACCTATGGCCCCCGGGTCTATTTTCCATCATACAATCTTCTACTTTCCAATCTACGAGTTTCCGATCTACTATTTTGCAATCTTTTACTTTCCAATCTATAAAACAAAAATACCAAAAATATTTACTTTACCGCTTATCTATCTCTATCAGATCTCACTTTTGCGAGTAACCGTGAAGGGATTGACAACCCCTTTATCACGTTGGGTGCAAGTTTGGTCTTTGTTTGTGCAGGTATTTGGTAACTTGCGTGTTGTCTCCTACTGGATTGATACCTTGGTTCTCAAAACTGAGGGAAATACTTACTCTACTTTGTTGCATCACCCTTTCCTCTTCAAGGGAAAAACCAACGCAAGCTCAAGAAGTAGCAATAACGGGATCACATCATTAGGAGAATGATGTGATGGACAAGACCCAAAACTATAAACGTAGCATATGATCGTATCAAGTTTATTGCTATCATTTTCTGCATGTCAAGTATATGTTCCTATGACCATGAGATCATGCAACTCACTGACACCGGAGGAGTACCTTGTGTGTATCAAACGTCGCAACGTAACTGGGTGACTATAAAGGTGCTCTACAGGTATCTCCGAGGGTGTCTGTTGAGTTGGCATGGATCAAGACTGGGATTTGTCACTCCGTATGACAGAGAGGTATCATAGGGCCCACTCGGTAATACAGCACCACAATAAGCTTACAAGCAATGTGACTAGTGAGTTAGCCATGGGATCTTGTATTACGGAACGAGTAAAGAGACTTGCCGGTAATGAGATTGAACTAGGTATGGAGATACCGACAATCGAATCTCGGGCAAGTAACATACCGATAGACAAAGGGAACCGCATACGGGATTAGCTGAGTCCTTGACATTGAGGTTCAACCGATAAAGATATTCGTAGAATATGAAGGAACCAATATGGACATTCAGGTCCCGCTATTGGTTATTGACCGTAGAGGTGTCTTGGTCATGTCTGCATAGTTCTCGAACCCGTAGGGTCTACACACTTAACATTTGGAGACGATATAAGTATAGTTGAGTTGTTATGGTGGTAACCGAAGGTTGTTCGGAGTCCCGGATGAGATCCCGGACGTGACGAGGAACTCCGGAGTAGTCCGGAGGTAAAGATTGATATATAGGACTAAGGGTATTGGAGTCTGGAAGTGTTTCGGGGGTACTGGGTTATGGCCAGGGGAACCGAAAAGGGTTTCGGGGGCCCCCGGCAAGTGTTGGGGGTCCTCATGGGCCAAGGGAAGGGAGCACACCAGCCCACTAAGGGGCTGTGCGCCCTCCTCCACCCCATCCCACGATCACCAGGAGGGTGGTGCGCCCCCTAGGGCTGCCTCCCCCTTGCTTGGGGGGCAAGCCACCTGGTGGGGGGCACCCAAACCCTAGACGCCCCCATCTATGGGCCCCCGACCCCCTGGGGGAAACCCTAGGGGCGCCCCCTCCTCCCTTCCCCCTATATATAGAGGGGTAGAGGGAGGGCAGTCGCACCCATCTATGCCACGGCGCTGCTTTCCCTCTCCCTCGTAGTTCCTCTCCCTCTCCGCGAAGCTTAGCGAAGCTCTGCTGAGATTGCTCCACCACCACCACCGCCACGCCGTCGTGCTGACGGAGGACTACTTCATCATCGCTCGCTGGATCGAGGAGGTGAAGGCGTCATCAAGCCGTACATGTGTTGAACGCGGAGGTGACGTCCGTTCGGCGCTTGGATCGGGAGTTCGTGGACGGATCGTGATTGGATCGGGAGTTCGTGGACGGATCGTGATTGGATCGCGAAGACGTTCGACTACATCAACCGCGTTTCTTAACGCTTCCGCTTAGCGATCTACAAGGGTATGTAGATCCAATCTCTCCTCTCGTAGATGTGCATCTCCTAGATTGATCTTGGTGAGCGTAGGAAATTTTTTGTTTCCCATGCAACGTTCCCCAACATCCCTCACCGAAAAAATGCCCGTCCATGTGGGCGACATTTTGGTAGCCGCGGCATCACGGACGGCACGTGCCTTCTCCCACTTGTTTCCCATGACTTGGCGGTTGTCCTTTGGCACGGTGGCTTTTCCATTCGTCACGACAACATCGTGCTCTTCATCGTCCAACCCAATTGATTGG
The DNA here is from genome assembly GCA_011799875.1 of Thinopyrum elongatum. NCBI lineage: Eukaryota > Viridiplantae > Streptophyta > Magnoliopsida > Poales > Poaceae > Thinopyrum > Thinopyrum elongatum. The sequence continues at coordinate 369,198,035 of CM022299.1, read as the reverse complement.
GTGGAGCTTGAGCCATCATTCCTCTTCTTGTCGGACTTGAGGTCGGCCATAAGTTGGTTCCACTTCGGCTTGCCATTCTATATGACCCAATAATGGCTAAAAGCAAATGGCTTCTCCTCCACCTCGTGATACAAAGTGGCCGCCACCGCCGTCTAGCAAACAACATATGTATGAGCACGAGAATTCAAACACAAGAAGCATATACAATGGACGACTAGATGAGGCAGTCGAGCTTACGTGAGTTGCGACTCCCATCCCACTTTGAGGGCGTTTGGTCACTTGTGAGTAGTAGCCATTGTACTTGTTCACTTCCCCTTGAATGATCCCCCAACGATTTTGGAGGGATGCCACATTGCGTGTGGTCGCGATAGGATGCGGCTCCACATACTTCTTTTTCTCGTGATACTCCTTCCAAATCTTCGTCCAATAGGTGTTCCCCTTTTGCTCGGTGCCGCATATTGGATCCATCGTTGTGGCCAACCAAGCTTTGACCAACAAGATATCCTCAAATCTTGAGAATGCCGGACCTCTTGCCTTCGACGTCTTGGTCTTCTTCTTCTTCTTCTTGCTCGGGTTGGGATCGAATGTTGTACCAACTTCAAATGCGGTGGTGGCCTCCAATTCATACTCCATTTCAGTCGGATCTTCATTGTCATTGATCATGTTCGACAAGAATGCCTTCTACATGATTATGATTTGCAAGCATTCATCATAAGCAAAATGAACTAGTGGTCTATGCTAAAATATGATCAGACAAGAGCAAAGAAAACGCACCGACTCTTGTTCGGTCATTCCGTCGAACATGTTGAGGGTAGCCCGGGCACTGCCGGAGCCCGTGCTCGTCCGCGCCCGAACGAGCTGTGGCGAGTCACACACGTCGACCGCCGGCATCTGCGTGCGCGAAAAGCTGTCCGGAATGGCCCAGCCGGCGGTCGGATCATCCTGTGTCCCAAGGGGGTTGGACGACATAATCCACGTAGGCGCTACGAGGGAAGGGGTGCGGAGATCGGGGCGCGACGGAGGAGACAGCTGCTCCACCACGTTCGAACCTCCCTGCGCCGCCGCCGCCTCCCTCTCTCGCTGCCGGCGTCTCCGCAACTTGCGGGCGACGTTCTCCGCCTTGCAAGTCGCCGCCGATAAAATCACGCCGCCGACAGACGAGGCGGACTGCGTCTCGATCGCGGCGGTATGGGTCAGGCTGGACGACATCTCCGGCGGTGGATTGGGACCAAAGGTGAGGATTGGGAGCAAGGGTGGAGGATGGCGAGGGTCCGGGCGCGAGAATGGTTGGAGGGTGACGGAAGAAAGAGGAAGGGTTTGATCGATTTGGTGCAATTTGGGGTGGGGTCGGGCTGTCGGGTCCGACGTGGCGGGCGTGCCCGGGCGCCCCATATCCGCCCCATATTTGGGCTGGATATGGGGGGTGATGGTCAGCCCACACGTTTGAGGGCCGTTTGAGGGGCCGTCTGGGTTAAAAAAATCGTGACCGGGCGGCCTGCCCTGACGTATGAGACGGGTTTGAGAGGTCCGGCTGTAGATGCTCTTAGTTGGGATAAAGTGATTGGAAGAATAGAAGGTGGGAGGCCCACACCCCCCTGAAAATCAGGGAGGGGTGAAGATTAGATTATTTTGTTAAGGAATCCCGTAAACGCCCCCCCCCCCCCTCCCCGCGGCGAGCGCTCCGAGCGGCCTGCCCAATAACTGCTTTTTCCTTCCTGTCGAGTGGTGTGTTCTTTTTTATTTTCTTCGCGCTTTCTCACCGTTTTTGGGTTTTTAATCTCTTGTTTTGATTTGTTATTCTCGTTTTTCTTGACAGTCCTTTTTTATTTTACTTCTAAATTCATTAATACTTCTTATAAATTTACAAATAATTTAAATTCATGAATATTTTTTTAAGTTTATAACATTTTTTGAATTCACTGACTTTTTTAAATCCACAAGCATTTTCTGAATTTCTGTTCTTTCAATATGTAACTATTTTTTAAAATCATGAACGTTTTTTGAATTCAACGTGATTATATTTTTAACTTGCTAACATTTTTTAATTCATGATCATTTTTTGAATTTGCTGAGAACATTCTTTCAGTTTTCCGTGAGCATTTTGTACTATGTGAATATTTGTTGAATTTATGAATATTTTTTTCACCGTGATAATAATTTGAATTCATGAACAATTTTTAATCCACGAACATTGTTTGAATACGTAAATATTTTTTGAATTCGGCATGATCCTATTTTGAATTCGCTAGTATGTTTTGAACTCGGGAACTTTTTTAAGTACGTGAGCATTTTTTTAAATTCACGAAATATTTGGAGTCCATGTTTAAAAATTAAATTTGTGAACAGTTCTCAAATTGATGAACATTTTTAATTCATGAACAATTTTCAAATCTCCTTCGCCTAGATTTGATCGTGGCGGTTAGGTTTGGAAAGACCTTACTATCCACGTTTGTGCGTTGTATCGCCACTTGTGATGAATGAAATGGTTGTAATCCTGAAAAAAGGTGATATTGCCCGGCTTGCAAATAAATACTACACCCAATCAGCGTGAAACAGAATGCTCGTTACATACTCCCTAAAAAAAAAGAGAATGCTCGTTCCATAGAGATAGAGAGTGGCCTGTAGCCATGCCTGCTTTTTTTTTTTGCGAAGGTAAAGAGTCTTATTCCATAAGAATAGGTTACAATCAAGAGACAAAATTTTTGTTGCTCATGTCTAGCCATACAGCAGTCGCACTTTCAGTATGACTATACAAAGCCAACCGATCTGCTACTCTACTTTGCTCACGCTTAATTTTTGGTGAAATAAACTCACGAAATACCATAAAATGCTTGATCTCAGCTATCAAATGTCCATATGCCGACCATGACAGGTTATCACAGGACGTTAATGCCTCCTAGGAGTCCGATTGGACTGCGGCTCTTTGACCAAACTCGTCAGCAGCTAGCTTGTCCGGCGACAAGGGATGACTGGACGCGCAGCTGCATCAGTCACAGCTCACGCATGGCCGTTCAGTACCATTCATAAGAGCAACTCCAACGCGTCGATCCAAACGGACGGTGTTTTTATCTGTTTTTTATTCGTTTGCTCGGCGTTCGTCCGATTTAAGATTTAGGTTAGCAGTGTGCTCAACGCGTCGACCAATATTTGTCGGCATGGACAGCTGGCCGCCATTTTTCAACAAATATGCACAAATTTTACATTATTTCACAAGCAAACATATAGTTTCACAACCAAACAAATAGCATAGTTTTACAAGCCGAATAAAAATAAAATAGTATCACATAGTTTTGCAAGCCGAATAAACAAGATACATCTATTGGTTGCCAACATGAGCCCACATATGCTTAACCAAATCATTTTGCAGTTGCACGTGAATTTCCCAATCACGCATGTCATGATGAAATTGGGTGAACTGTTCAGATATTGCCGCTCCTCCATGCTCAGGCACAACATTCTCACCCTGAAACTGAAACCCTTGATCGTAGATTCGTTCCGGACGCTCATCTTTTACGATCATATTGTGTATGATCACATAAGCAGTCATCATCTCCCACAGCTTCTTCGTGCTCCAAGTCCTAGCAGATTACCGAACGATGCCCCATCGAGATTGCAAAACACCAAAGACACGCTCGATGTCCGTCCTAGCACTCTCTTGCTCTTGGGCAAATCTTTTCCTCTTCTCTCCGACAGGGTTGTGGATTGTCTTCACAATAGTGGTCCACTGAGGATAGATACTGTCACCTAGGTAGTATCCATTGTCGTAGTTGTGGCCGTTGATGGTAACATTCACTGGTGGGTTGTTGCCTTCAGAAAGCCTAGCAAACACCGGCGAGCGCTGAAGCATGTTGATATCATTGTGTGATCCGGCCATGTCAAAGAAAGAGCGTCTGATCCAGAGATCTTGTGAGGCCATGACCTCAAGTATGACAGTGCAAGCCCTGACATGGCCCTTATACTGCCCTTGCCAAGCAGAATGGCAGTTCTTCCACTCCCAGTGCATGCAGTCTATGCTGCCAAGCATCCCTGGGAATCCTCTGCTGGCATTCATCGCCAACAAGCGGGCTGTATCTTCAGCAGTGGGCTCTCTCAAGTACTCAGAGCCAATCACAACCTTGTAGAACTTGTACATGGAGTCTAGACATGTAGACTCGCTCATACAGACGTACTCATCAATGAGATCACCGGGCACTCCGTATGCAAGCATCCGGACGACTGTAGTTCATTTTCTGATAAGATGAGAAGCCAATCTTTCCAACGGCATTGTCTTTGCACTCGAAATAGTCATCGTATCCGACTACCCCCTCTCTAATACGGTTGAAAAGATGCCTACTCATACGAAAACACCGCCGGAATTTCTGATGTTTGAACAACGGGTTGGTTGTGTCAAAGTAGTCCTTCCAAAGAAGGAAATGTCCGCTCTCTCGGTTGTGATTCAACGCCGGAAGGTGCACCGGGATGGAGCCACGGAACAACGACCGCTGGCTATTAAGGTGGTGATGGACCAACACGGCAGCCAAGATTTCCTCCTCCTCATCGGACGAGGAATCATCTGAGTCGCAAAGGAAATTGTGGAAAAAGAACTCGTCAGCGGAGTCCATTTTGTACCTTGGCAAACTGTCGAACAGCTTGCGGGCGTCGACGAAGTAGCCGGCCGGCGAGGAGACGCGCGCCTCCCTTGGACCAGGTGGCTGGCCTGGAGGCGTCCGACGAACGTGCCAGCGTCAGGCCGGAGGAGCTGGTCGGGGCGACGAGGCGGCTTCCTGCTCGCGTCGGCGTCGGGAGGTGGGGGTGGGAAGCTTCGGTGCCCCGGCGATGAGACGGTGGTGGGGGCGACGTGGGAGGTGGCGGCGTTGGGGGGAGGTGTGTCGGCACCGGCTGCTGGCAAAGGCACCGGAAATGGGTGGCGGCGGCGACGCGGCGGATGTGGGCAAGGGTTCGCTGTCGATCTTGGGGTGGGAGAGGATGGCCAATGTGCCACCGACTAGCGGGCCAGGAGGGAGGAGGCGGGCGTCGCGCGTCCGTTTTGTGTCCGCGCCGACGCAATTGAGCCTAAAAAATGGGCCGAGAATGGGTAGGCAGGCGGACGAAAAGCGGACGCGCGTCCGTTTGAGTCGGCGTGTTGGGCCTACATTTCTGTCCGCGCCGACCCAAACGAATGCGCGCGGACGAAATGGGTCGTCGCGTTGGAGTTGCTCTAAGGTTTAGAGGCGTGTTATTTATCACGCTGCCGCGCATGTTTTTTCACCTAAAAGGCTGAAACAGGCAGCCGCGGAGTTTCCGAGTGCGTGCTTAGAGCATCTCCAGCCGCGCCCCCAACAGGCCCCCCAAGGCTCTTTTTTATCGCCGGCGTCTAAAAATTGGCCCAGTCGCGCCCCAAGAAGCCCAATTTTCGCCGGTTAGGGACGAAATTGGCGCCGGTGGACCCAGGTCGAACCCGGCGCGCTGGGGGCGCCCCAGGGTGCCGGGGGAAGCATTTTTGGCGCGAAGGCATAGCGGCCCCGCCGAGTCAGCGACCAGCCGCGTCTCGTCTTCCTCATCGCCTCGTTTTCCCGCGGGGAATCAATGCCAAGGCTGCCGCCGGTCAGCCTTTCATTGATTCCTCACAGGCGGCGCAGTGATGGCACGTCGACGCGCCGTCCCGCTCCCGCCACGCATACACACACGTCTGCCGCCCCCCGGCGGCTATAAAAGGCCACCCCTCCATCGCTGGTGGACGCACTCTCCTTCGCCCACAGTCCCTCTCTCGTCGCCGGCGCCCATCCCGTCTTTCTCTCCCCGGCTCCAATCTACATCCACCGATGGGAGAGCGTTTCCCCGACGACGGTGCGGCGGCCAACGGCTTCGGCCGCCGCACCCTGCACGAGTGGGAGGCGTACCTCCTCCATGAGGCCAACTACCCGGCGTCGCCTGACATGCGCGTGTCGGAGCGGTGGAGGCTCAGCGCCGGAGGCGTCCCCGTCCCCCCGCAACCCGACGCCGACCGCTTCCACGGCGAGATCGAGCGCGTCCGGGCCTCCCTGCCGGAGGAGGTGCGCGGCCGCCCGGAGTACGCCACCAACAACCACGCCAGCTGGGCGGCGTACTTCCAACGCCGCCACAAGGAGCAGGTCGCCTCCACCAACAACGCGCCAGTGAGGGGGCGCCACAACGCCGACGGCCGCCGCCTGTGGTGGGGCGTCCCCGGGCGGACGCTACACTACGTCCTCGAGCACCTCGAGGGCGGCAACCAGCTGCCGCTCCAGTACCCGGCGGCCCTGGCGCCTGTCCCCCGCCGGAGCGGCGGCATTTGGCTGCCGAGGCGCATGGCGGGTGGGTCGTCGTCCTCCTCCTCCCGCTCCTCCGGTTCGCCGGCGCTCGCTCGCGTCAAGGCCGAGCCCGTGGAGACGCCGCTCGGGCGGCGCACCCGCGGCGGCGCCCTCGTCATCAACAAGGGCGGCCGTGGCTCCTCCTCCCGCCTCATCAAGCCCAAGACGGAGCCGGGGCTCGTCGCCGTGAAGAGCGAGCACGACGACATGGCCGCCGACGACGAGGCCGCCATCAAGTGGGCGCGCGAGGACTACGTCCGACGGGAGACGGAGCGCCAGCGCCGCGCCCTCGAGGAGTTCGCCGCTCGGCGCCGCGGCCGTGACGAGGGCGACGTCATCGTCCTCGAGGACAGTGACGACGACGCACCACCGCCGCCAACCAAACCCGTCCGCCAAGGCGACCCAGGGCAGGGGTGCAGCAAGGACGTCGGCGGCGTGAAGAAGGAGGAGGACGACGGCGGTGACTACAGCGCCTTCGGCGCGCTGTTCGGCCTGTAGGAGGGCGGCGGACGGCGGCACAGTAGATTTAGTTATGTTTTTTAAGTTTTTAAATTATGTTTTTAAGTTTTTATGTACAAACATCAATGAAAATCGTCTAGTTTGACCGAATATGTGTCGTGTTTGACCGAGTTTATTTTTCAAAAAACGACATCTGGGTTGGGTTTGGGAAGGCGGTTAGGAAACCGGCCGTCCCACGCCGATATTTTCGCCGGCGCGTCTTCGGACGGCGCTGCCAACGAAAGGATCCGAGCACTGAGGCGCCACTGGCGCACGTACATCGCCCATGTTGTTCCGGCTGCTTGGACCCGGAACAGTACGTACGAGATCGACAAAGAATCGACCGGCTTACAGTTACAGAGCGCGACCAGTGCAGCTTCTGTTCCCGCCGACGCCGTACCCCGCGGCAGAACAGCGCGCGACGCCTTCGCTCCGTGCTCGTGGCGACGCCCGCCGAGCAGCCAAGCCACGTCGCTCCGACCGGTTGCCGTCGCGCGCCACCCACTGGTTAGGCCCCGGCAAGGCAACACCGCGACTGGTTTATTCCTCGTGGTCTCTCGCCATAATGCTCCGCCTGGTCCACCGGTTGCTGCTCATCATCCCGGTGCATGACAGGTATGATCTCGGAATGTCAGATCAGGTGTCTGGTGGTCTGCTGTTATACTACGTAGTACTAACCTCTGAACCAATACTAACCTGGTCCCGAGCTCCGAGGGGATGGAACGATGCCAGCAAGAGCTAACGAACGTGCCTAGCAGCTTACTACCAAGTACCACTAGCATGTATGGTGTTCGATCGTGTCGTCGTTGATCCCGTGGGTCATCCCCTCAACGGGGCGATGATTCATACACCGGACACGGCCCTTCTTTGGAACACGCAACCCGATGGCCGGCCCCTCCGTTTGGGCAGCCTTTTACAGCCCCTGAAATCCAGGTTGGATTTGAAGCACGATGGACGTCTGCGACGGCGTCTCCAGCCATCATGTGCAGTGCTTCTGCCGCCAGGCCAGCCGCGGTCAGAGTCTTGGCGTCAAGCAAGACATCGTACCATCATGGCTCTGCGCGCCACCACAAAACCCACGAAACTCACTACCTCCTCGCATAAATTACTGTATTACGGTCCGCAAATCGCCGGCGCAAAAACAAAGAAGAAACTGGCACGTTCCGTCGGTTCCGTAGAAAGGAATCCCAAACGGGCGGCAAGGTGGTTAGCGTCTTTCTTTAGTTCCACTCGTCTCTCTCTTTTCTCCACCAACACCGCTAGATTATTGGAGCCATGTTGTTACGGGAGTAATTCAAACACACCTTTTAGCAAAGCAAAAGGGACGCTTTTCAGAAAAATTGGGTTACAAGCTAACAGCAGCATTAATAATGCCACGAAATGGCTGTGCAACAACAGTGCACACAGTACTGCTCCCAAACTAATCACTGAAATTGACTCGCACGTACGGCAGCTGCTCCTAATTCCAAGTAGTACTGTAACAGCAGCATCTTTCTTTCTCATTGCTTCGTGAGACACGAATCCTAGGGGAAAAAGAAGCTAAGACAGGACGGCGACCTGCCAGAGAAATTAGTAAGAGCCATGATAGTTTCTCCAGGAATACACAACACACAATCTTCCAAGTAATAGCAACTTACTCCCTCTGTAAACTAATATAGTGATCTAAACGCTCTTACAGAAATTAATATAAGAGTGTTTAGATCACTAAAGTAGTGATATAAACGCTCTTATATTAGTTTACGGAGGGAGTACTACCGAGCAAAAGAGTAAGAATCTTATTCCTTATCCTTACAAAAAAAAAGAGAGAGCAGAATCTCATGGTAAATTACAAAGTGTTCACATTTCTATACCTCTTATTTTAGCCATATATATATAAGAACCATAAACAGACGGTGAAAAGAAAAGAAGCAGTGTTAAAGGAGTAACAAAGACTAGAGAAAATTGACAAAGTACAGTCTCTAATCTCGCCCGGTTGGTTGGTATTGCCCGTGTCCGTGTGTAAAAACAGTATATACGACGATGGCTAGATCAGAACGGCCTCAGAAGTACTCGAGATTGAAGTCAAAATGCGCCATGCTGTGCTCTTGCTGGCCGTGGCAGGGCAGCGCGAACTTGTGCTCCAGCGCCTCCTCGTCGCCGCCGGCGTAGCCGACGAACGGCTCCACCTTGCTCTCCGAGGCCCAATGCAGCGCCTCGCCCTCCAGCGCGTTGCTCGCCTCCGGCGCGCTGTTCCAGTTGCTGCTGTTGCTGGAGCTCTCGCCGTAGCCCAGGTTCTCCGACACGTCCAGCACGCTGCTGTAGTCCACGAACCCGGCCGCGTCCTTGCCGCCGAGGTGGTCGTACAGTGGCATGCCCGCCCCGTCGAAGCCGGCGCCGAAGGTGTCGGCCACCGGGAAAGGGTCGAACACCTGCTGCTGCTTCAGGGCTAGATCGTCGGCCGCCTGCGGCCTCTCTTCTTTCGACGCCTGGTCGGGTTCCACCCCCACCACGCCGGAGATGGGTTTGTGGGTGCTGGGGTCGATGCCGCGCTGCCGCAGCTTCTTCTTGAGGCAGCTGTTCCAAAAGTTCTTGATCTCGTTGTCCGTCCGGCCCGGCAAGTGAGATGCTATCTGCGACCACCTGCATTGATCCCGTCCCGTTCGTCAGCAATTCGCAAGGTTTCACGCTGCTAAAATTTCAAAAAAAAAAAAATGGAAGGCGTAATGTATGTACCTGTTTCCCAGGATCTCATGCAGGCCGACGATGGCGTCCTCCTCCTGCTGCGAGAAGCTTCCCCGCTTCAGGTCGGGGCGCAGGTAGTTGATCCACCGCAGCCGGCAGCTCTTGCCGCACCTCTGCAGACCTGGATTCATTCAGCACACGCATTAAGCGCCAACGATGCAGCAGCACACATGCAAGAAAACAGAAGAGCCGAGAAAGAGCGGGAGTTGGAATAAATTGGCAGTGTGCGGGGAGCGTACCGGCGAGCTTGGGCACAGAGCTCCAGCACCCGACGCCGTAGCGGATGATGTGGTTGTAGAGCTTCTCGTCCTCCTCGGGAGACCACAGCCCCTTGCGCAGCTTCTGCTGGACGCCGCCGCCGCCGCCGGTGCCCGCGTGCCGTCCCATTCTCCCGCCCGCCCGGCACGCGCGCGCGGCCGGCTCAGACGAAGGGACGAACGAACAAACGATCGAGCAACCGGCGAGCTACCTCGTCAGTGTGATGGTTGGTTCGTTGCCTTGCCTGTGTATCTCTATCTATCTATCTCGGTCGGGAAGGCTGGCCGGGGTATATATGGGGAAGCGTGCGTGCCAAGAACTGCGCACGTACGTACGGGGGCCGGGGAGGGGAAGACGACGCAGCAATCAAGTAGTAGGTCTCAAGCAACCTACTCCAGCTGAGGAGTATGTGTGTCAGTGTCTAAGTGTGTGTGTGCTTTGAGGTGCTTGCGCTGCGATGGATTGGAGCTCAAGATACATCCCGTTTACTTGTGCTCCGCAGGCTTAGGATTTTCGTAATCAAAATGAAGTACTCCTAATAGTTGGGTGCGTGCGGGCGCAAGGAAGAGGAGCAGCTTCTACTGTTGTAGTAACAGCAAAGGAGGCAGAGACACGGCCGGGGAGAGGAATCGACTAGGGCCCAACGCTACAGGATGGAAAATGACGGGGCCAAAAGTTGGGTTAGTTGGAGGTATGACTTGAGATTTTTCTCATTAGCACATGATTACGGGGAACGGGGACAGTATTAATCACCTAGGGGACTGTTGCCACTTGCCACAATGCAGGCCAGAAAAACGCAACATCCGTGCTCTCTGCTATTCATGATAAGTGGTTTACAAAAGCCGCTATAATGCCAAACTGAATTAACAGGCTAGATGTACAATTGTGCTTAGATTATCGAAAAAACTAACGCCCACACGTGTGGCATCTTGCACATCGTCCACACGCCTTCATCACCACTCATTTTGCCACGTATGAACAGATGACATCAGCAGGAATCTTTTTGGTTTTCGGCTTAAAAATGTTTTATCTCCTAATTAAAAAATTGAATTAAAAATCCGTTTTCACCATTAAATCCGTCTCGACAAGATCTTCAAAACTAGACCCCATGTTGATATGTTTCGACGAAATTTTTTTTTTGCCCAAAAGTTGCCATGATGTTTACACTGTAGTTGCCATAATGCTTAAACTAAAGTTGCCATGTGGCAATTTTAGTTTGTAGAGCATGCCAATTTTAGTTTTTTGATGATGGCAATTCTAGTACTTTGACCATGAAAATTATTTTTTGTATAAACCATGGCAATTTTAAGTGCATGTATCATGGCAATTTTAGTTTATGGTTCATGACAAGTCTAGTTTCTTAATTCCCCGTTTTATAATATGTCAAAATTTACTTTTAAATGTAGAAGAAAATAGCTGAAACATATCATGGCAACTTCAGTGTAAACATCATGGCAATTCATATGCAATAGACATGGCAACTTTTAACCCCAAAAAAAATTCGTCGAAATATATTGATATGAGATCTAGTTTCGAAGATCTCGTCGCGAGGGATTTAATGATGAAAACGGATCTTCAATCGGATTTTTCATTTAAGAGATAAAACATTTTAAAAACTGAAAATCCAAAAAGATTCCCACATACATGCATGCGATGACGTGGCGCAGTCTGTGTGTTATAGGGCGTGTGGGCGGGTTTGACTCCCACCACACGTGTGGGCGTTAGCGTTGTCCTAGATTATTCACTAATCGCACCAACCATGCGTGACATACATCAACACCCTTTGCCGACCTCCGCGTTCCATCTATCCATCTTGATTTGCAAATGGATGATCCCATCGTGCCTCCCTACGTCGTCAACTGTGACAAACTGACGATAAGCTTAGCTAGGGTCGACGGCACATCGTCGCAGGGAAATTTTTTTGTAGCAGAGGTCGTATTCGCCTGTATAATTCATCATGCAATTGGAAAACATATTGGATCCGTCAATTTTGGAGAAAAAGAGTAACGCAACCACAAACGCAAGCCGGGGGTGCAGCGGCGGCAGCAACGAGGGCTAACCAGGCCTCATCAGGGGCGGGAACAACGTGGCTCGCTATCACGTCACCACCCAAGAGGAGGAACAAGCTTCACTGGTTTGGGTGGGAGGCGGAGCAACCGGGAAGAGGTAGGGCTGGGTGAGGAACATGAACTAGCGCCATTGGATTTCAATCCAGCAACTCACAAAATCGACTGAAAGCAAAAGTGTTACAAGCAACTGACACATAGGTGTTACGATATTTCTTGGATGATATTAACCGTCACACTATCCTTAAAACTCATTTGCGGTTATGGAACAGAAGTGTCGGTGGTCACATATTTAACTGCAGAGGACCCTGTTAGCCTGTGCCCACAAGGTGCTATAGGAAGGAGCCTCCTTTCGAGAAGTAAAACCGTGACAATGGTGTCCAGGATCAATGGAGCAAACAACTGCATCAGTTTCCCTCTAACGAGAATGAGAAGGCGGCGACATGCATATGCATGATTTTTCTGGCCTATATCGTAATAAAAATTTAAACCATTTTTCTATGATTGACAATCACTCATACCGTACAATATCCTTCTTATGTGGGCCATGAGAAGATGACTTTAAAGTCTTATAGATATCCCAAAGAGTAAAATGCATCATAAGTTCTAAAACTATTGGTGAAGTGTCAGTTTAGTCCTATAACTTCGAAACTGCAGCTTTGGGTCCTAAAGCTATTGGAGGTGTGTCAGTTTAGTCCTATAATTTTTGAAACTTTAGTTTTTGGTCCGAAAACTATTGGTGGTGTCAGTTTAGTCATATAACTTCAAAACTGCAGTTTTGGGTCCCAAAACTTGTAAGTTTGTTCATCTCATGTCCTAAGCTTGCATGACCAGCTCTAGGGTGCATTTTTTCAAAAGAGCACTTTATATGTGTTTACTTCCCCAAAAGTGGTCCATACGCTTCAACGTTGCAGTGTGTGTTGCAACCTGCATGCCCTCCACCTGCGTGGCCATGAGCTACAAGGCAACCTCGCTAAGAGGTTTGGTGTGGCCGCCGGGGAGACCCCGAGCCAGTCGACATGGAGGACGACATCCCTCTCCCTGGGCGCGGCCGCCGGGGAGACCCCGAGCTAGTCGACATGGAGGACTACATCCCTCTCCCTGGGCGCGGCCGCCGGAGATACACCAAGCCAATCGGGATGGAGGACGCCATCCCACCCCCTCTCTCTCATGACATCGTCCTTGCCCGGATACCCTTGCCGTAGAGCTGGCCGTGCATATTGTTGTTTGGGCATGAGCATGGCCACAGGTGGGAAATAGTCACTGCTGCTGGACGGCGCGGAAGTTAAACTGGTGGGTCCATTGGGTCAACGTGGCAACAATTCAAGCATCACCAAGCGACACGGCGGCGGGACAATGTTGGCCATGCAAGCTTAGGACCTGAGATAAACAAACTTACATAGTTTTGGAACCCAAAACTGCACTTTCAAAGTTATAGGACTAAAGTGGCACACTTCCGAAAGTTTTAGGACCTAAAGTTGCAGTTTCAAAGTGTAACACCCTTGTGTAATAAGTACTGTGACTTGCGTTAATTCTGCCAAGTTATCTTCATTTACATTGCATGATCACAGTGGTTAATCACTCCAAACTCAAATTCTTCTCTGAATCCAATTCAAATTCAAAGTGAAAAATGAAGTTGCACAAAAGTTGCTGGAAAAATGTTCATCATTTAGCAAATATTCCAAAACAATCTGTTGTTAAGGAAAACAACATCAGCATCAAGTCAAAATGGGCCAAAGCATTTAAAATAGTGCCAAAAGAAGCATTTTAAATGCCTTTCCATTTTTGAAAAATTCAAATGGAATCAAAACCTACCCAAACTTTTTGTGGCACAACAGAATATTCCACTGTATTTTTGTGACCAAGTTTCACATTTTTACAGAGGCATTTGGTAGCTCAAAATAATGCAAAAGCCTGCTGATAAAACAAAACAGAAAAGAAAATAGAAAAAAGGCCTAGACTACTGCTGGGGACTAGGCCTAAGTGCACAGTGCACTCAGCCCAGCCCACCAGGCCCACCTTCCCCTCCTCTCTTCTCTCTCACTTGCCGTGTCAGCCGCGCCGTGGCCGAGCGCGCGCTTGCCGGCCAGCGGGCGACACCGCGACGCTACAGCGCCGGTGAGGGGATAAGAACAACCCCCGTCCTCTCCCTTGTCATCCTCATCCATTCCCCCTCGCTCCGCTCGCTCTCCTCCCTCCTCTCGCTCGCTCCCACATCCACCGAGCGCCATCGCCGCCGCATCTCCGTCGTTCTCGCGGCCACAGCCACCGCCTCGCCTCGCCGTTGTGTCACTCATCTTCGCCGTCCTCATCCACGTCAACCACGACCCCGAACGGAAGCTGGGAGCCACTGCGGGGAGCGGATCGGGCAGCCCCCTTCAGCCTCTGTCGTCGGCGATCTCCGACGACGCCGGCCGTCCTACGCTACTGTTCACCCACCGGGCCACCGTGTGCCTGCTCGGTGAGCCTCTGCCTCCTCCCTCCTCTCTCTCGTCGCTGTTAGTTGCCCGAGGACGCCGTTCCCCTCATGCCTGAGCTCGCCTCCGCTGAGCTCGTCGCCGGCGTGACTCCGGTGACCAAATGGTCACGTACCCGTGCCAGTCATCTTCGCCGCAACGAGTAGAGCCCCGCTAGCTGCTTCGTTCGCTCTTTTGCGCACCGCAGCATCGATTCCGCCACCACCCGAACTCCGGCCACCGCCTGCAGGCTCACCGCCGTTACTGCACGCCGTCTCCGGCAACGGCACCGCCACCATTCGACGCGGCGTCGAGTGCTCGTTCGAACGCAAGTGAAACCACGCCAAACGATGCACCACAGCAGATTTCCGAGCTGCTCCGGCGTTCGGCCGCCGCATTTTGGCTCGCCGGAGCCAGCTTCGGCGTGTCTCCGGTCGCTGTCCGACGTGGCCGAACTGGGGCCACCCCCAGGGTCACTGCCAGTGGGCCCCATGAGCCCCAGTTGACTGGGTTGACCCAGTCAACTGCTGACTGGGCACCCCTGTGTCACTGACATGCGGGCCCCACCAGCTTAATTAACATTTTAGGTCAAATTGTAATTAAAACTTAATTAGTTAATTAGTTAAGTCACTGACATGTGGGGCTCAACTGCTAATTAACTCTGTTTAGTTTTTAATAAACTTTGTTAAGTCACAGAGGCTGACAGGTGGGACCCACTGGTCAGGTTTGACCTGGTCAGCGAGTCTGTCGACTGCTGACATCACACCTACGTCATGTTGATGTCATATTTCATTTCTGTTAATTTAAAATAATTCTAGAAACTGATTTAATCTTTGAAAATTCGTAGAATTTAAACCGTAGCTCGGATCGAAAAACTTTATACATGAAAGCTGCTCAGAACGACGAGACGAATCCAACCGTGCCATCTGTTTCCGTGTCGAGACCCTCTACGGAGATGAACCCACAACTTTTAGCCTGTTTCCGGTAGATGAATAGTGTATATATACTGGTTAATAATTCCAAGTTTAATCCTGAAATAACTAATATGACTTAGACATGCTTTTAGGCAACCCTGCACTGCACATTAGCATAGCATGCTCTGTGTTGCATATGATTGCTGTGTATTTATTTGTTTCCTTCCTCTTTTCTCTATCGGTAGATCTCGGTACCGATGTAGTCCCTGAGACCGACGCAGCTCCGGAGATCGACTACTCCCCTGACGACCAGTCCTTTGCTGCAGAGCTTCCACGCAAGCACCCCCCCTTTGAACATGCCTATATCGCCTATTCTTTCTCTCTTCTGCTTGCATTAGAATTTGCTAATGTTTTGTGTTATCCTATTCTGATGCATAGCCTGTTTATTGTAACTTGCTGTTGATACCTACCTGCTTGTCCTAAACTACTTAGTATAGGCTGGATAGAGACCCACTAGAGACCCCACTTTGTCCCAGTTGCCCCGCAGTATTATCAGATGACTCGATCAACGTGATCGACAACCAGGCCCCGGCACTGTACATCACCCCCTTAGTTGTATGACACTCAGCGTTACTATCGAGTGCCGAGGGTGATACCTCGTTTAGCACTTCTGATGTTAACTCTGTAGAGTAGCTATTCGGTCGTGGTCATCGAGGGTGATTCCTCCTTCACCACTCCGGATAACGACGCTGTCATGCAACAAGCCAAGTGTGAACCTCGAGGGTGATTCCTCCTAAGTTCACCTTGCCGACTACATCAGGTGGAATCCATCGAGGGTGATTCCTCAGGTTCCCGCTGGTGTTTGGACACACAGTTACTATGACTTTAACCATGAACCATGATAAAGTCGGGTCGACCCTGAGGGGTACCCGCGCGAGCATGTGATGCGATTGATGTGGAGACGGGTTGACCTAGAGGGTGCCCGTGAGATAAATACGAGGCGTGGCCGGGCATTCTTAGCCCTTGCCGCAAGTCCTCGAGACGGGGTGACGGGGTCACATCGATCATGAGTCTCTGCTCGTTACCACACTACCATAACACTAACGATTTGGATATTTGATCTGAGTGGGCCTTTGGCCCGATAGCAATAACCATCACTCGGGAAAGTTATGGGCACTCTGCATCATATGCATCAGCCGAATGCTTTGTCAGACGTCCAGTTCAGCATTGCGGCACGGTCGGATCGTGTCGGCCATCCGAGGCGACGCTGGTATCCACCCTGCACGCAACGACCCGGAGTGCACAGGGCGATGGCCCAAGACCCCTGAGCGCTTAGGATGTAGATCGGCGGGGACCTCTCTGCTGAGCTCTAGGTAGAGCTGCGGTGTGTCGTTTGGCCGAGGTCGGGCATGACCCAGAAAAGTGTGTCCGGCCGGAGTTAAGCGAGCGTGGTCGGTAAGTTGGTGCACCCCTGCAGGGAAGAACTAATCTATGCATAGCCGGATCCTCGGTAACGGACGCTCGGAGTTGTATCCCGATCGATACAACTAGAACTGGATACTTGTGATGAGAAATGGATATTAGGGTTCTGGGATCGCTTTCTCGCGGGGAGTCGAGGAAGGATCTCTGGCCGAGGTTGATACTTATTGCTACTACTACTTTATACTGTACTGATCTACACTCTTCTAATGCTGCAAGACCGCTGAAGATGCTAGTCTTTGATAGGACTAGGCCTTCTCTCTATTCTGGCATTTCTGCAGCCCAGTCCACATATACAACATTTCTTTGATAATGTTGCATATGTAGTGTAGATCCTTGCTTGCTGATACGTCCATTTTTCATCATGTTTTCCTACTGTTATTTATAATGTTTTTGTGCATAATAATGCTTTTTGGAGTACTTCTAATGTCTTTTCTCTCATAATTTGCAAGGTTCACACAAAGAGGGAGAATTCCGGCAGCTGGAAATCTGGACCTGAAAAGGCTACGTCAGGCTACCTACTCTGCACAACTCCAAATGAGCTGAAACTTCACGAGGAATTTTGATGGAATAAATAAGAAATACTGGAGCAAATAACTACCGGAGGGGGGCCACCTGGTGAGCACAAGACACCAGGGCGCGCCAGGCCCCCCCAGGCGCGCCCTGGTGGGTTGTGCTCAGCCCAGCCCACCTCCGGTGCCCATATTCTAGTATATAAGTCATTTTGACCTAGAAAAAATAAAGAGAGGACTTTCAGGATGAAGCGCCGCCGTCTCGAGGCGGAACTTGGGCAGGAGCACTTTTGCCCTCCGGCGGAGCAATTCCGCCGGGGGAACTTCCCTCCCGGAGGGGGAAATCATCGTCATCATCATCACCAACAACTCTCCCATCTTGGGGAGGGCAATCTCCATCAACATCTTCAACAACACCATCTCCTCTCAAACCCTAGTTCATCTCCCGTGTTCAATCTGTGTACCGGAACTATAGATTGGTACTTGTGGGTGACTAGTAGTGTTGATTGCTTCTCGTAGTTGATCACTATATGGTTTATTTGGTGGAAGATTATATGTTCAGATCCATTATGCTATTTAATACCCCTCTGATCTTGAGCATGATTATTATTTGTGAGTAGTTACTTTTGTTCTTGAGGTCACGGGAGAAATCATGTTGCAGGTAATCATGTGAACTTGATATGTGTTCAATATTTTGATGATATGTATATTGTGATTCCCTTAGTGGTGTCATGTGAACGTCGACTACATGACACTTTACCATATTTGGGCCTAAGGGAATGCATTGTGGAGTAGTTATTAGATGATGGGTTGCGAGAGTGACAGAAGCTTAAACCCTAGTTTATGCGCCATTCCGTAAGGGACCGATTGGATCCAAAAGTTTAATGCTATGGTTAGAATTTATTCTTAGTACTTTTCTCGTAGTTGCGGATGCTTGCGAGGGGGTTAATCATAAGTAGGAGGTTTGTTCAAGTAAGAACAGCACCTAAGCACCGATCCACCCACATATCAAATTATCAAAGTAGTGAACACAAATCAAACCAACATGATGAAAGTGACTAGATGAAATTCCCGTGTACCCTCAAGAACACTTTGCTTATCATAAGAGACCGTTTTGGCCTGTCCTTTGCCTCAAAAGGATTGGGCTACCTTGCTGCACTTTTGTTACCATTACCGTTACTTGCTCGTTACAAATTATCTTGCTACAAAACTATCTGTTACTTATAATTTCAGTGCTTGCAGACATTACCTTGCTGAAAACCGCTTGTCATTTTCTTCTGCTCCTCGTTGGGTTCGACACTCTTACTTATCGAAAGGACTACGATTGATCCCCGATACTTATGGGTCATCAAGGCTCTTTTCTGGCGCCATTGCCGGGGAGTGAAACGCTCTTGGTAAGTGGAAATCGGTAAGGAACTATTATTACTACGTGCTGAAATTTATTGTCACTTGTTACTATGGAAAACAATCCTTTGAGGGGTTTGTTCGGGGTATCTTCACCTCGACCGGAACCACAATTAGATGCCCCTCAACCTACTACACCTACTGAAAATATTGAATATGAAATTCCTTCGGGTATGATAGAACAACTGCTGGCTAATCCTTATGAAGGAGATGGAACCGAACATCCTGATATGCACTTGATATATGTGGATGAAATTTGTGGATTGTTTAAGCTTGCAGGTTTACCCGGAGATGAAGCTAAGAAGAAGGTTTTCCCTTTATCTTTGAAGGGAAAGGCATTGACATGGTATAGGCTATGCGATGATATTGGATCTTGGAATTGGAACCGATTGAAATTGAAGTTCCATCAAAAAATTTATCCTATGCATCTAGTTCATCGTGATCGGAATTATATATATAATTTTTGGCCTCATGAAGGAGAAAGTATCGCTCTAGCTTGGGGGAGGCTTAAGTCAATGTTATATTCATGCCCCAATCATGAGCTCTCAAGAGAAATTATTATCCAGAACTTTTATGCTCGGCTTTCTCGTAATGATCAATCCATGCTCGATACTTTTTGTACTGGTTCCTTTATGAAGAAGACCATTGAATTCCGGTGGGATCTTTTAGAAAGAATTAAACGCAACTCTAAAGATTGGGAACTCAACAAAGGTAAAGAGTCAGGGATTAAGCTTAAGTTTGATTGTGTTAAATCTTTTATGAATACCGATGCTTTTCAAAAGTTTAGCACTAAATATGGACTTGACTCTGAGATAGTAGCCTCCTTTTGTGAATCTTTTGCTACTCATGTTGATCCCCCTAAGGAGAAGTGGTTTAAATCTGACCCACCTATTAAAGAAGAAATTAAAGAACCGGTAATAGCTACAAAAGAAACTATCATCTTCAATGTTGATCCAGTTGTTCCTACTGCTTATATTGAAAAATCACATTTCCCTGTTAGGATAAAGGAACATGCTAAAGTTTCAACTGTGGTCAATAAAAGTTATATTAGAACACCTAAACCAGCTGAACAAATCAAGGTAGAACCTAGTGTTGCTATGGTTAAGGATCTCCTGGTCAATATAGATGGGCATGTTATTTACTTCTGTGATGAAGCTGCTAGAATTGCCAAACCCGATGAAAAGGATAAACATAGACCTGTTGTTGGCATGCCTGTTGTCTCAGTTAAATAGGAGATCATTGTTATCATGGTTTATGTGACATAGGTGCTAGCGTGAGTGCTATTACTTTTACCTTATATCAAGAAATCATGAATGACATAGCACCCGCTGAAATAGAAGACATAGATGTTACTATTAAACTTGCTAATAGAGACACCATCACACCTCTTGGGATTGTTAGAGATGTTGAAGTCTTGTGTGGGAAAATAAAATACCCTACTGATTTTCTTGTTCTTGGTTCCCCACAAGGTGACTTTTGTCCCATTATCTTTGGTAGACCTTTCTTGAACACCGTTAATGCTAAAATAGATTGTGAGAAACAAACTGTCGCTGTTAGTTTTGGTGATGAGTCTCATGAGTTCAATTTTTCCAAGTTTAGTAGAAAACCTCATAAAAAAGAATTGCCTAGTAAGGATGAAATTATTGGTCTTGCTTCTATTGTTGTACCCCCTACTGATCCTTTAGAACAATATCTGCTAGACCATGAAAATGATTTACATATGCATGAAAGAAATGAAATAGATAAGATTTTCTTTGAACAACTTCCTGTGCTTAAGCACAATTTGCCTATTGAAACTCTAGGAGGTTCTCCTCCACCCAAAGGTGATCCTGTGTTTGAATTAAAACAATTGCCAGACACTTTGAAATATGCTTATCTTGATGAGAAGAAGATATATCCTGTTATTATTAGTGCTAACCTTTCAGAACATGAAGAAGAAAGATTATTGAAAGTTCTAAGGAAGCACCGAGCTGCTATTGGATATACTCTTGATGATCTTAAGGGCATTAGTCCCACTCTATGTCAGCACAAGATTAATATGGAACCTGATGCTAAACCCGTTGTTAATCACCAACGTCGGTTAAATCCGAAGATGAAAGAAGTGGTAAGAACGGAAATATTAAAACTTCTGGAAGCAGGTATAATCTATCCTATAGCTGATAGTAGATGGGTAAGTCCCGTTCATTGTGTCCCTAAGAAATGAGGTATTACTGTTGTTCCTAATGATAAGAATGAACTTATTCCACAAAGAATTGTTACAGGCTATAGAATGGTAATTGATTTTAGAAAATTAAACAAAGCAACTAGAAAAGAACATTACCCTCTGCCTTTTATTGATCAAATGCTAGAAAGATTATCTAAGCACACACATTTTTGCTTCCTTGACGGATATTCTGGTTTTTCACAAATACCTGTTTCTCAACCTGATCAAGAAAAGACCACTTTTACTTGTCCTTTTGGAACTTATGCTTATAGACGTATGCCTTTTGGTTGATGCAATGCACCTGCTACCTTTCAAAGATGTATGACTACTATATTCTCTGACTTTTGTGAAAAAATTGTTGAGGTTTTCATGGATGACTTTTCTGTTTATGGGAAGTCTTTTGATGATTGTTTAAGCAATCTTGATCGAGTTTTGCAGAGATGTGAGCAAACAAATCTTGTCTTGAATTGGGAGAAGTGCCACTTTATGGTTAATGAAGGTATTGTTTTTGGCCATAAAATTTCTGAAAGAGGCATTGAGGTGGACAAAGCTAAGGTTGATGCAATCGAGAAAATGCCATGTCCTAAAGATATCAAAGGTATTCGTAGTTTCCTTGGTCATGCTGGTTTCTATAGGAGATTTATCAAAGACTTTTCCAAAATTTCTAGGCCCCTTACAAATCTTTTGTAAAAGGATATTCCCTTTGTTTTTTATGATGATTGTTTGGAAGCCTTTGAAACACTCAAGAAAGCCTTAATTACTGCACCTATTGTTCAACCACCTGATTGGAACTTGCCTTTTGAAATTATGTGTGATGCTAGTGATTATGCTGTTGGTGCTGTTCTAGGACAAAGAGTTGATAAGAAACTAAATGTTATTCATTATGCTAGTAAAACTCTAGACAGTGCCCAACGAAATTATGCTACTATTGAAAAAGAATTTTTAGCAGTTGTGTTTGCTTGTGATAAATTTAGATCATATATTATAGATTCTAAAGTAATTGTTCACACCGATCATGCTGCTATAAAATGTCTTATGGAAAAGAAAGATGCTAAACCTAGACTCATTAGGTGGGTTCTCTTGCTACAAGAATTTGATTTACATATCACTGATAGAAAGGGAGCTGAGAACCCCGTGGCTGATAAATTGTCTAGGCTTGAAAATATTCTTGATGACCCACAACCTATTAATGATAGCTTTCCTGATGAGCAGTTAGCAGTAATAAATGTTTCTCATAACACTCCTTGGTATGCTGATTATGCTAATTACATTGTTGCTAAATATTTACCACCTAGTTTCACTTATCAACAAAAGAAAAAAATCTTCTATGATTTAAGACATTACTTTGGGGATGACCCACATCTTTATAAAGAAGGAGTAGATGGTATTATTAGACGTTGTGTACCTGAGCATGAACAGGGACAAATCCTACGGAAATGTCACTCCGAAGCTTATGGAGGACATCATGCGGGAGATAGAACTGCTCACAAGGTATTGCAATCAGGTTTTTATTGGCCTACTCACTTCAAGGATGCTCGTAAGTTTGTTTTATCTTGTGATGAATGTCAAAGAATAGGTAATATCGGTAAGCATCAAGAAATGCCTATGAATTATTCTCTTGCTGTTGAACCAGTTGATGTTTGGGTATTTGATTACATGGGACATTTTCCTTCCTCTAATGGGTATACTCATATTTTGGTTGTTGTCGATTATGTTACTAAGTGGGTAGAAGGTATTCCAACTAGTAGTGCTGATCACAACACCTCTATTAAAATGCTTAAGGAAGTCATTTTCCCAAGGTTTGAAGTCCCTAGATATTTAATGACTGATGGTGGTTCACACTTTATTCATGGTGCTTTCCGTAAAATGCTTGCCAAGTATGATGTTAACCATAGAATTGCATCACCCTATCGCCCTCAGTCAAGTGGTCAAGTTGAACTTAGCAATAGAGAAATAAAATTAATATTACAAAAAATTGTCAATAGGTCCCGAAAGAATTGGTCTAAGAAATTAGATGATGCACTTTGGGCTTATAGAACAACATATAAAAATCCTATGGGTATGTCTCCTTATAAAATGGTTTATGGAAAAGCTTGTCATTTGTCTCTTGAGTTAGAACATAAAGCATATTGGGCAATTAAAGAACTCAACTATGATTTCAAATTTGCTGGTGAGAAGAGGTTATTTGATATTAGCTCATTAGATAAATGGAGAACCCAAACCTATGAAAATGCCAAGTTATTTAAAGAAAAAGTTAAAAGATGTCATGATAAAAGAATCCAAAAGCGTGAGTTCAAGGTTGGAGAATATGTTCTTTTGTACAACTCTTGTTTCATATTCTTTGCAGGAAAACTCCTCTCCAAATGGGAAGGACCCTATGTTATCGAGGAGGTTTATCGATCTGGAGCTATCAAAATAAATAATGCCGAAGGTACTAACCCGAAGGTTGTCAATGGGCAAAGAATAAAACATTATATCTCAGGTACGCCCATTAATGTTGAAAGCAATGTTATCCAAACTATGACACCGGAAGAACACATAAAAGAAACCTTCCGGAACCCTCCAGAATCGTGAAAAAGAGGAGGTACGTGATACGGTAAGTAAACGGACTCCGAAAAATCTGCAAAAATATTTTCTGTCTGTTTTAGAATATAACAAAAATTAGGAAAATAAGAAACAACCAGGAAGGCACCCCTGGTGGGCACAAGACACCAGGGCGCGCCTGGCATGCCAGGCGCGCCCAGGTGGGTTGTGCCCACCTCGGGTACCTTTCGGACTCCGTTTTTCTTCCGTTTGCTTGTTTCCCAAGATAAAAAATCTTTATATACCCCCTGAACCTATTGACCTCCGTATCGCGGAGAAATCTCCTGTTTTCTTTTCTTGCTGTTTTGCTGTCAGATCTAAAAATATGTCTTCTCAAGATTCCGAGGAGGAGTGTACAGTTTCTTATCAGCCTTTAGATAAAAATATCTTCAAGGATACCTATCCCTATATATGGTTCTCCGATGAAGAAGATGAAGATGAACCAATCCCTCATCGTTTCAAGCATGAAAGCATGGAGGCATTATGCAAGAGGATAATAAAGCTTGAGATGGAGAATGAAGAGTTAAGGATAGATAATTTTTACCTTCGAAATAAGTTGGTGAAAAAGGCAGACAAACCCTCCACTTCATCACCACCACCTCCTTCTTCATCACCAAAATAAAATTGAGTATCGGGTATGGGCACTCCCCTTGGCTTATGCCAAGCTTGGGGGAGGTGCCCCGGTATCGTATCACCTCCACTATTTTTTGCCTTTACTTTTCTTAGTTCGATCCATAATTATCTTTTGCTTTAGATGAATAAAAGTTTAGTTCAATCCTTTCTTCTTGAGAGTTTACTTAGTGATCTATCCTTGTAATCGTGAGCGAGATATATAATAAAGTTTAGTTTGAGTTTTACTTTCTTTATTTTCATGTTTCAATAAAAAGAAAGGAAATAAATGAAAAAGATCATATGCTAATCTTATGGTAAGTAAAGACACCACATAAGGAAAAGTATAAGTAGAAAATTTTATTGGAGAATGACAAACATAGCATTGGTCAATGATGCAATTCATGAAAGAATTAATAAGGGAAGAGAAGATTCATATGCAAATACACTATCTTAGAAATCTTTTGTGATTGTGAGCCCCCATCAAAATATTATATGCCAAAATTGTTGACGTTGGTCAAGGAAGACAACGTAATGATTTATGTTTGTTCATATTCACATAGAAGTTATATTGTCATAGATCCTTCAACATGTAGTGCTTGCCCCCTATCTTTACTAGCCAAAAATTCCGCACCAAGTAGAGATACTACTTGTGCATCCAAAATAGGGTTGAGAGTCCACCATACCCACCTATGGATTGAGTAAGATCCTTCAAGTAAGTTGTCATCGGTGCAATAAGGCAATAAAAATTGCTTCTAAAAGTGTTAGATAATTTAGTGTAAGAGAAAATTGAGCGTTGTACGAACTTGTGATGGCGAAGAATAAAAGCAACAGACTGCATAATAAAGGTTGCTATCACAAGGGGAAATATAACGTGATGTTCTTTTGCACTAAGGGATTGAGCATACAAACAAAAAGCGCATGGCAACCTCTGCTTCCCTCTGCGAAGGGCCTATCTTTTACTTTTATGTATTTACTTTCATGCAAGAGTCAAAGTTTTTCTCTCTATTCCTATTTATTTTCTCTTTTGGCAAGCATCATGTGGTGAGGAAAGATCTAGGCACATATATCCAGTTGAATATGGGTAGCATGAGTTATTATTGTTGACATCACCTTCGAGGTGAGTATGTTAGGAGGCGAAACTATAAGCCAATATCTTTCTCTATGTCCGGTTGAAACGTTTTGCTCATGTGTATGCGGTGAGTGTTAGCAATCATAGAAGACTATATAATGGTTGAGTATGTGGACTTGCCTAAAGGCTCCGATACGTGACCCTTCCTGAAAAGATGATGAATTGTAGTTGCAAAGTTGACTGAGAACATAGTTTGTTGGTTTATGCTTTATACTTCGATGTTGTGATGAATTGTTACTTATTCATGAGAAGTCTATGATAAAAGTTTTTATGTTAAAGTTTGTTGCTGTTATAATAAATTACATGATGCTTCTATGTTCGTATTTTTTTTCGACACCTCTCTCTCTAAGCATGTGGACATGTTTTTCGATTTCGGTTTTCGCTTGAGGACAAGCAAGGTCTAAGCTTGGGGGAGTTGATACGTCCATTTTGCATCATGTTTTCCTACTGTTATTTATAATGTTTTTGTGCATAATAATGCTTTTTGGAGTACTTATAATGCCTTTTCTCTCATAATTTGCAAGGTTCACACAAAGAGGGAGAATTCTGGCAGCTGGAAATCTGGACCTGAAAAGGCTACGTCAGGCTACCTATTCTGCACAACTCCAAATGAGCTGAAACTTCACGGGGAATTTTTATGGAATAAATAAGAAATACTGGAGCAAATAACTACCGGAGGGGGGCCACCTGGTGAGCACAAGACACCAGGGCGCGCCAGGCCCCCCAGGCGCGCCCTGGTGGGTTGTGCTCAGCCCAGCCCAACTCCGGTGCCCATATTCTAGTATATAAGTCATTTTGACCTAGAAAAAATAAGGAGAAGACTTTCGGGACGAAGCGCCGCCGTCTCGAGGTGGAACTTGGGCAGGGGCACTTTTGCCCTCCGGCGGAGCGATTCCTCCGGGGGAACTTCCCTCTCGGAGGGGGAAATCATCGTCATCATCATCACCAACAACTCTCCCATCTTGGGGAGGGCAATCTCCATCAACATCTTCAACATCACCATCTCCTCTCAAACCCTAGTTCATCTCCCGTGTTCAATCTGTGTACCGGAACTATAGATTGGTACTTGTGGGTGACTAGTAGTGTTGATTGCTTCTCGTAGTTGATCACTATATGGTTTATTTGGTGGAAGATTATATGTTCAGATCCATTATGCTATTTAATACCCCTCTGATCTTGAGCATGATTATTATTTGTGAGTAGTTACTTTTGTTCTTGAGGTCACGGGAGAAATCATGTTGCAAGTAATCATGTGAACTTGATATGTGTTCGATATTTTGATGATATGTATGTTGTGATTCCCTTAGTGGTGTCATGTGAACGTCGACTACATGACACTTCACCATATTTGGGCCTAAGGGAATGCATTGTGGAATAGTTATTAGATGATGGGTTGCGAGAGTGATAGAAACTTAGACCCTAGTTTATGCGCTATTTCGTAAGGGACCGATTGGATCCAAAAGTTTAATGCTATGGTTAGAATTTATTCTTAATACTTTTCTCATAGTTGCGGATGCTTGCGAGGGGGTTAATCATAAGTAGGAGGTTTGTTCAAGTAAGAACAGCACCTAAGCACCGATCCACCCACATATCAAATTATCAAAGTAGTGAACACAAATCAAACCAACATGATGAAAGTGACTAGATGAAATTCCCGTGTACCCTCAAGAACACTTTGCTTATCATAAGAGACCGTTTTGGCCTGGCATTTGCCTCAAAAGGATTGGGCTACCTTGCTGCACTTTTGTTACCATTACTGTTACTTGCTCGTTACAAATTATCTTGCTACAAAACTATCTGTTACTTATAATTTCAGTGCTTGCAGACATTACCTTGCTGAAAACCGCTTGTCATTTCCTTCTGCTCCTCGTTGGGTTCGACACTCTTACTTATTGAAAGGACTACGATTGATCCCCTATACTTGTGGGTCATCACTTGCTGAGTACTTCGGATGAGTACTCACGGTTGCTTTGCTTCCTCTTTTTCCCCATACCCGAATGATGCGACCAGATGACGGAGCCCCGGAGCCAGCTGCCCCCGCCGACGACTACTACTACCACCCCGAGGGTGATTACTGCTACGAGCTTGCCGACGACCAGGAGTAGGATTGAAGGGTCCCAGGCAGGAGGCCTACGCCTTTTCGATCGTAGTGTTTTCTTTTGCCTCGCCTTAGAGTTGTGTTGTGATTCCTTCAAGTGAGTCCTTAGGCTTAATCGTGTGCATTTGCGTGTATGATTAGTGCACGATTGAGCCGGGGGCGTCACAAGTTGGTATCAGAGCCGACTGCCTGTAGGAACCCCCTTTCCAACTCCTTGGCCGAAGTTGAGTCTAGTCTTTGAAAACTGTTTTACTAACATGGCTGTGTGGCTTACGGGCCCTCGTCGCCAATTGGGTGGTATTAGGATCTTTTATTCCTCTTCCTTACTCTAGGACTCTGATCTCTCTTCCTTTTGGGTTAAATTTTTACTAACTCCAACATTAGGTTCTCGTGATCACATCCACCCGGAGTTCTGAAATTATCCCTCCTTTCTTCAAGATTGTGGGCCAGGTTCTGCTTGCAGGATCCTTTTATCGAGGGCACCCTGTGTTGTCACTTGCAGATTCCTTGTCCCAACAGTTTTCTCTGACATGATGTAGCCTTTGCCAGGTCATGTTGTTGTATTCCTCACCGCGTGCCTGCGCGCCACCTAGTTTGTCTAGCTGCGTGCGTTTCCGAACTCCTACCGCCGTTTAAATCTAACTCTGTGCATGGATTGGTATGTCTTTAATGACTACTATCATATATCTAATGCCCTTCTTGTTCGTTACTCATGTTACACATGAATGACCTCTTATACATGCAGTTTTTCTTGCTAAACTGCCCCTGTTGATTTGGCAGGATGGCTGACGATCCTCCACCTCCACCTTATATTGCCGCAATGATGCAGCAGTTTGAATTGAGCCGTCAGCTCAACGAGAGTTTGTTGAACCGTTTGGAACGCAACGATGCTCGTCAGGAGCCTGGTCCGATATCGCTTCAAGATTTCGTGTGCCTCAACCCGTATGTTTTCCGCAACTCCACCAATCCTATGGATGCTGATGACTGGCTCCGAGACATCCTGTTTGAGATGGAGTCAGCTAATGTTAACCCTAATAGTTACGTCACCTATGCGATGTATCACCTGAGGGGTTCAGCTGCTCAATGGTGGGAAAGTCACAGGGGTATGCTACCTACTGGAACTGAAACCACTTGGCAGGAATTTCAGTCAGCCTTTCATGCACGGTACATTCCTCAAGGTCTGATGGACCAGAAGAAGCAGGAGTTCCGCAAAATCTCTCAGGGAAAAATGACTGTGGATGAGTACCAGAGGAAATTCCTTGAATTATCCCGCTATGCAGAGGATCATGTCTGCACTGACACACGCAAGCATGAGAAATTCCGTGAAGGACTACGTACTGATATAAACCTCGCACTTGCTGTCCATGATTGCACAAACTTCGCAACGCTTGCCAGCCAATCTTTTCGAGTTGAAACTGCTCTGACTAAATACCAGGAGTCGCTCAAGCGTGCTCGAGATGTCGGCTCGTCTTCGGGTCAGCCTGCTCGGAAACGTCAAGTCTGGATCCCACACAATGTTCATCATCGACCTGCTCCAACGCCAAGGCCGTCTTATGTTGCACCTCATCTGCCTCCGCCGCCGAGACAACTAACGAATCAGGGTGGACAGCCCAATGTTGTAGCTCCTCCCCGTAATGATGGTTTATGCCGCAAGTGTGGTCAGCCAGGGCACCGTGCTGCCAACTGCCGCCCAACACAGAATAAAAAGGCACAAGCTCGTCAACCCAGAAACCCAAATGCCAGGCCGCCTGCACTCAGTCATGGTCATGTTAATCATGTAAAGGTTGAAGAAGCTCGACGGGACCCCAAAATTGTAATGGGTACCCTTTTAGTGAATTCAGTTCCAGCTTCTGTTCTTTTTAATTCGGGAGCATCACATTCTTTCATTTCTGAAGCATTTGCACGCAAGCAAGATTTATCATTCGAAAACGTGTACCCTCCGCTGGTGGTTAGCTCCCCAGGATCCAGGTGGGATACCTCGAAGATAGCCCACAACAACCACATTGAAATCGGAGGGTTAGTATTCACTGCTTCACTTATGGCCATCAAGGTTTCTACCATAGATGTCATTCTGGGCATGAATTGGTTGGGTCCTCACCAAACCCTGATTGACTGTGCTACCAAGACAGTCCAGCTCACTCACCCTTCTGGCCAGACAGTCAAATACTCAGCTCGAACAGTTCAGAATGCCGAGAATCAGATATATGTTCTGAATGCATTGAATGCTTCACCTCTTGAAGGCATTGAGAATGTTCCAGTTGTTCGTGATTTTCAAGTTGTCTTTCCAGAAGAACTTCCAGGAATACCTCCTGCTAGAGCTGTTGAATTCATCATAGACTTGAAGCCGGGCACTACTCCTATTGCTAAGCGTCCTTATAAGATGCCGCCGCATGAACTCCTTGAACTTAAGGAGGAAATCGACAAGTCACTTAGAAAGGGTTTCATCCGCCCCAGTTCATCTGCTAGGGGAGCACCTTCCCTCTTTGTCAAGAAGAAGGATGGTACGAATCGGCTGGTTCAAGATTATCGACCAATCAACCAAGCAACAATTCAGAACAAGTATCCACTTCCTCGGATCAATGATCTGTATGATCAACTTGCTGGATCATCGGTGTTCTGTAAACTCGACTTGAGGTTGGGCTATCATCAGATCCGTGTTCGTGAAGAGGATATTCCGAAGACTGCCTTTTCTACCCGTTATGGCTCTTATGAGTACACCGTCATGTCTTTCGGCTTGACTAATGCTCCAGCTACGTTCTCCCACCTGATGAATTATATATTCATGGATTACCTCGACAAGTTCGTCGTGGTATATCTGGATGATATTCTGGTATATTCAAAGAATAAGGAAGAACATGTTGAACATCTTCGCCTTGTTCTGGAAAAGCTTCGAGAACACCAACTGTATGCCAAGTATTCCAAATGTGAGTTCTGGCTTTCTGAAGTAACCTACCTTGGGCATGTAATTTCCAAAGATGGCATTGCTGTTAACGCAGAACGAGTTCAGGCTATTCTTGAATGGACTCCACCGAAGAATGTCAAGCAAGTCAGAAGTTTTCTCGGCCTTGCAAGCTATTGCCGTCGCTTTGTCGAGAATTTCTCAAAGATTGCTAAGCCTTTGACTGATCTGCTTCACAAAGGCGTTAAGTTTGAGTGGGCAGAAAATGTCAAGAGAGTTTTCAAACACTTAAAGATAAGTTGACATCTGCCCCAGTACTTGCTCCTCCAGATTCTCGCAAAGATTTTGTGATTTATTATGACGCATCCCGTGAAGGATTAGGCTGTGTCCTAATGCAAGAGCATAAAGTGATTGCTTATGGCTCTCGACAGTTGCGCCCACAGGAAGAGAATTATCCGGTACATGATCTAGAACTAGCTGCTGTCATCTATGCATTAAAGTTGTGGCGACATTACCTCCTCGGTAATCGTTGTGAGATCTACACGGACCATAAAAGCCTGAAGTACTTGTTCACTCAGCCATCTCTGAACCTCCGTCAGCAAAGATGGATGGAGACCATTACGGACTATGATTTGGTATTTCTTATACCCCTGGCAAGGCTAATGTAATGGCTGATGCATTGAGCCGTAAATCCTACTGCTGTGAACTTGAGGTTCAGCTATAGCAACCACTACTGTATGAAGAGCTTCGAAAGCTAAATCTTGAGATAGTTCCTCAAGGATACCTAAATACCATGGTTGTTGAACCAGGCCTTGAGAAGGCTGTTAAGAGTGCGCAAGCTAAAGATGCTGAAGTTGATCTGATGAAGAAAGATCTTCACCTTGAAAAGTACAGGGATTTCTCGTGGTCTGAAGATGGAACCTTGTATTTCAGAGACTGCATTGTCGTACCTCGCTTCGAGCTTATGACTGACAAGGTCATGAAGAAGGCACATGATCCACCACTGTCTATTCATCCGGGTAGCACCAAGATGTATCGTGACCTCCGTCAAAGGTACTGGTGGTCTAGAATGAAGCAGGATATTGCTCGATATGTTGCTCAATGTGATGTGTGTCGTCACGTTAAAGCAGAACATCAGAAGCCTGCTGGAATTCTGCAACCGTTACCTATTCCTTTATGGAAATGGGATAAAGTGCAAATGGATTTCATTACTGGCCTTCCCAAGTCACAGAAGGGTCATGATGCTATTCTTGTTGTTGTTGACCAACTTTCTAAAGTTGCACACTTTCTGCCTGTCAAAGAGACGATCACTGCTACTCAGTTAGCAGAATTATATATCTCCAGAATTGTATCACTCCACGGTATTCCGAAGGAGATCAGTTTGGACCGTGGCGGACTTTTCACCTCAAAGTTCTGGGAAAGTTTCCAAGAAGCTATGGGAACTCATATTACCTGGAGTTCAGCTTATCACCCCTAGTCCCAAGGCCAAGTTGAGCGAGTAAATCAAGTGCTTGAAGACATGCTGCGAGCTTGTGTTATATCTTTCAGCAAGAAGTGGGAAGAATCTCTCCCGTATGTCGAGTTCTCTTATAACAACAGCTATCAAGCCAGCTTGAAAATGGCTCCCTTTGAAGTACTTTATGGACGTAAGTGTCGAACCCCTCTGAATTGGTCAGAAACTGGGGAACGACCACTTGTGGGTCCAGACATTATCCAACACACCGAAGAACAAGTCCGTATCGTCCGTGAAAACCTCAAGGCGGCTCAGGACCGCCAGAAGAGCAATTATGATGGCAAGCGATGGGGCTTGACCTATCAACCTGGTGATCAAGCCTATCTTCGTGTCACCCCTATGAAGGGCACTCACTGCTTCGAAATTAAGGGCAAGTTAGCTCCACGCTACATTGGTCCTTTCCGCATTGTTGCAAGATGTGGTCAGGTGGCATATAAATTGTAGTTGCCGCCACAATTCTCTCATATCCACGACGTCTTCCATGTGTCACAACTTCGCCGTTGCTTCAAGGAATCTCCACACCGCGCAATGGATCACGAGATGCTCGAATTGCAATATGATCTTTCTTATAAGGAACATCCGATCCGCATCCTCGATGAATCAGAACGTCGAACCCGTCAGAAGACGACCAAGTTCCTCAAAGTGCAGTGGTCAAATCATACTGAAGATGAAGCCACTTGGGAACGCGTGGATCATCTTCGGGAAGAATACCCCGACCTCTTTCCTTCTACCTCCTAAATTCTCGGGACGAGAATTTCTTTTAGAGGAGGAGAATTGTAACACCCCTGTGTAATAAGCACTGTGACTTGTGTTAATTCTGCCAAGTTATCTTCATTTACATTGCATGATCACAGTGGTTAATCACTTCAAACTCAAATTCTTCTCTGAATCCAATTCAAATTCAAAGTGAATAATGAAGTTGCACAAAAGTTGCTGGAAAAATGTTCATCATTTAGCAAATATTCCAAAACAATCTTTTGTTAAGGAAAACAACATCACCATCAAGTCAAAATGGGCCAAAGCATTTAAAACAGTGCCAAAAGAAGCATTTTAAATGCCTTTCCATTTTTGAAAAATTCAAATGGAATCAAAACCTGCCCAAACTTTTTGTGGCACAACAGAATATTCCACTGTATTTTTGTGACCAAGTTTCACATTTTTACAGAGGCATTTTGATGTAGGGTGGAAACCCTAGGGCCGATCTTTCATGATTGGAGCGGATCCTACGAAGAACACGAGGAGAAACACGAGGGGAAAACGAGAGAAATCACTCAAACCAACAAGATTCGATTACACATGTGCTAGATCCTCGAAACACAAAGAGATACACGGTCCAAATCCAACAAAGGACGATACAAACGGTAACTAGTTCATCTCCGTGAGGAGGTCTTGAGGGGTCATCCCATGAAGGGGTCTTGAATCCAAGGTGGATCTTCTCCGTAGAGGCCGCGGTCTCTCTCGATGGCGTAGATCCGGATGGATGAGCAAAGCTCTATCCCTAAAATGAGCTAAACCTATGCTAACCCTAGAAAGAGGGAGGAGGAGGAGTATATATAGTCTAAGGGGCGAAGGGGTACATGGGCCATGGCCCTTTACACTGTGCGCAGACAGGGGAAGCTGGACGTCCGGGCGTCGGGCCGGATGTCCGGGCCTTCATGAGTCGCCGGATGTCCGGGCGCTCGGGCCGGATGTCCGGGCTGGTGCTTTGGCTCTCTGGATAGGCGCAGGCCGGATGTCCAGGTCAGGGGCCGGATGTTCGGCAGCTCGCGTCGGGCCGGATGTCCGGGCCTCTGGCCGGATTTCCCGGCTGACGAAGGTAGCTCCTGGAAGTTCTGTGACGGGGCGCCGGATGTCCAGAGGAGGCGCCGGATTTCCGGGCTTGTCGGGCCAGATTTCCGGGGCCTGGCTGGATGTCCGGGCCCTGTAGCTGGTCGGCTGGGCTGCTGCTGGTCTTCAGGGGCCGGATGTCCGGTGCCAAGGCCGGATGTCCGGGGCCTGGGAACCTTCTCCGGTTCCTTTCGCCGTGCTCCTTTGTCCATGTAATTGGGGACTTGTCCGTGATCCCGAGCATCTCCATGGTCGTCTCCTCGGTTCCTGAGCACATGTAGTGTCCTTGCATTAGGTAGCAACCATGTCTCGCTTGAATGGAAAGGGGAATCATTTAGGAGCGGGTTCACCTTGTGTCCAATGACATATGTTTGAGGTCTCGTCGTATGTCCACTTGGGGCTTGGGGAATAGTCATAGTGTACATGGGGATGGTCGTAGGATGCTCCGCATCATCTCCCCTCCCTTGGGAAAGATCCGACCTCGGATCGAAAACTTCATCACCATGGAAACGGTTGTCGTGGACGGACGTGTAGTTGGACAAAGTGGAAGACATGGCGCAATCCAAGTACTCCAACATGTCTCCGGAGTGGTACACATGCAAAAAGAGCAAACACAAACAACACTTGGAAATACAATGGTTAGCGCACACAAGGTGTCCATCAAGTAAACATGAGTCCGTTCGGCAAGATTGTTTGTGACAAAGCGCATGAAGCTTAGTAAGATGATATAGAATGATATGCAAAGCATTCATAGGAGCAAAAGTATTCATTGTGCACACAAATGTATTGTGAATGTGATCGATGCAACCATTGTGCAAAATGATGTCATAATGGGACGGTGTATCAAAAGCATGGACATGGTAATTGGTGCTCAATGTGACTATGTGATCATGCAATTGATGGTGGGAAATATGACCATGATGTATGAATATGCCATCAAGAAAGATCACAACAAATTTGCTAAGGAAGTGCATAAGCTCATATATCATGGATGACATAGAAATGGAAGATGCAACAAGGCAATCATAATGTGAGTCAATCCATTCATAAGATGCAAATTTGTTATGGGTGGTGTTGTACCATAGCTCAATGTCGTGGTAGAAGTGGTGGTCCGGTGGTGAATCCACTAAGTCCGAGCACTCCTCAACTTGAAGGTCCATAGGGTCCATCTCCAATGTCGGTCCTCCATCCAATAGATGTATCATGTAGACAACAAGAAAGAGGCAACAATGAAAGAATGACCCATCCAATATGTGTATTTGAGAATGGCTCAAAGGGAAAGAGTGCACCTTTAGGAGTTTCTCAAGGATGTTGGAGTTGTACATCATGTATGCCTTCACATACCCAATATGTCTCGTGATGGAATCGCCTTGTGAATCCTTCAAAATGAAAGAACATGACAAACACTCGGAAAAACAAATGAGGTTAGCGAAAATGCAAAACCAAACATTCATGTGGTGAAATACCCAACAAGTGTTTTCATCATTCTTATCATAAGAAAGTACAAGATGTGACATGGTATGAAAGCATATGATGCGACTACAACCAAAGACATTAGGCTCAAGTAAACAAGCATTCTTCTCAAGTAATATGTCCAAGTCTCCACGATCGATAAGCATAACAAGTTGGCACTCAATACAAGGTGATATGAGAGATGCAACTAATGGAGACAAGAGACAATGGTCAAGAAAAATCAAGTGAGAGGCATGAACATATATGTCATCAACCCAAGAAAGCGAGTAAGAATGGAACATGGGTGATGCGACAAAGCAAGCAATCATAGTGATCAAGTCAAGCAAGCTAGTAGTGCGAAGATGCAACGTACTAGAAGGAATCATGGCAAGCATGTCATGTGTGCAAATAGTGGTCATGAATAATACACATGACATATCACAAGCATGAAAGCAAGATATGAGCAAAGTATCATCAATGTATTGGCGAGAGGCCATATGTAAATAGCAATGGGACATCATGACTCTCCCAACACAACAATCAACAATAGCATGAAGCATGTATAGAACATGGCAATAGCAACAAGTATCTCCACCAAGCATGCAAGTACACATAGAATTAGTATAATGGTGAATCATTGGTAAATGCAAGCAAGGGTCACAATTGCATGGCAAATTCATAGAAAGAGGTGTATCATGCAAAGTGAACACGGGAAAATGGGTATAAGATGACAATTGGTATATAGCCCATAGCCGTGTGAGAGCCAAGTAGAAGAGATGTGCGTAGTCCTTGCGTGAAGGGAACGGTGGTAAGGATAGTCCACGGGATCCCAAGTCATCATTGATCTCAAGAGCTCGTTTCATCAACTCGTGGGATTGAGACGTTGACGAGGATATGTGAGTACCTACACAAAACAAAGGGAAAAGGAAAATTGTGTGTGCGTGGTATATGTACACATCATCCATCATGATGCATACGTGCATGTGTTGGTTAGCACAAAATATCCAATGCTCAAATAAATGAGATGCATGATATAGAAACATGTCATCCATCATGAGAGGTTTGTTATTATGTATAGCATAATGGAGACTCAAATTGTGTAATGCATCATGAGAAATATGTAGAGCATTGTTATTCATGGAATGCATATGGTGCACGCAATTATGGGAATCATGCAAAGTATGGAATGCATCAAAATCTCCTAATATGTATGAGGAAACTATGGGGGTCTCCTCATGAGCATTTGTAGAAACATCACATGGAGAATATTGACAACATCCAAAACAAAGCATATTTGGAACAATGTGATCATGGCATGGCATAGTAGATGAATTGCGCAAATCATGTAAAGGAAGCATGGCAATATCATCACATGAAAAACAAAAGCCAATGACCATCATCTCGTCATCTATGCCATAAGTGCAAATGGGATTTATTTTAATGGGGCATGCATAGTTACTATGTTGAGATTAAAATGATGCAATATGGGAGATCTCACTCATAGCATATGACAAGTTCAAAGGATTATCAAACATGATGTGACCAATAGAATTTTCACATGATATCCTATGGAGCATAGCATCACAAGTGGGCAATTCAACATACTCATCATCATATTCATCATAAATGGGTGGCATATCGAAACAAGACGTAGTATGTGATGAATCCATAGGGTGATCAACATCATGGGAGCAATCGATGTCAAGATAGTCCACTAGTGGGACAAGAGAAGTACCATCACCTATGTTACCTTTAGAGCTTTGCTCATGTGTTGTAGGTGAGGTTGCAACATGATGGTACCATGTGGGGGATGCATCTTCTTCCACCATGGCCATCGGTTCTCCCATTGGAGGTATGGACTCGTCGAGGATTGGCGCTTTGTCTTGTTGTAGATCTAGCACCAAAAAGGAAAACACACTAGGAGTAGAGGTTAAGTCGTTAGAAATCATAGTGGCCTCACATGCCCTCTCAACTACCTCACTCACTAAGTGTTGTGGCTCACTCACTCCCTCTTGGATGCTCTTACTCGTATGGTTGGTGGAGTCACTCAAATGGCTCTCAACCTCACATAGGATGTGTGGCATGCTCTCATGTGTCGGGCTAGTGGTGGTCACACTCATCCTCTCATAGGAAATGCACTCAATGTCATATATGGTGGAGTCACTCATCTCACTCATGGGGTGGTGGCTCTCCTCACATGGCAATTGGGGCATCTCATCATATTTGGGTGTCGGAGAGATGTAGGTGCAAATGTCTCCATGCTCAACTCCTATCGCCGCCTTGGTTGAAGGGATAGTCCCATGCTCAACCTCCTCATCCATAACGCCTCCAAAGATGAATGCCGTAGGAAGTGGCAAAGCATCACTCTCCTCCGAGACCAAAGAGAG
Source organism: Thinopyrum elongatum (assembly GCA_011799875.1). Classification (NCBI taxonomy): domain Eukaryota; kingdom Viridiplantae; phylum Streptophyta; class Magnoliopsida; order Poales; family Poaceae; genus Thinopyrum; species Thinopyrum elongatum. The sequence goes on along the minus strand of CM022299.1, from coordinate 369,160,716 downwards.
GGTCTCATGTGCGCTCGCGTAGCTTGACTCGGAGTATGAGTCCAATATGGGCGCCGTCTTCATGTTGTTGAAGAGGTCCGCGCTCGTCGCCGTGGTCGAAGGGGATGGCCCTAGCTCGACCGTCATGTCGCTGTCTTGTTGTAGGAGGACCATATGATGTGGCACCTCATAGCTCGTCTCCATGACCGAAGGGAATTTCCCATGCTCGGCCATCTTCCTTGAGGGGCTTCCGAAGATGGAAGTGTCGCCCTCGCTCGTAGTTGGTCGCCTTGTGCCTGATGATGTCGATGTAGGCGAACTCATGGGAAGTAGGCGAAGATGCCGTACGTCTAAAGGCGAAGATGCCTTGATAGCACTTGGCGAAGATGCCGAAGTGGTGGTGGTAGTAGCCGCAGCGTTCTCTTGGTGGTGCTTGTCTCGCGGTCTTCTCTTGTGCTCATGAAGGTTGGCCGTAGCTTGATGTAGAGCTTATTGGGACTTGTAGGTAGGCGCATCTTGAGCATCTTCATGTTGATGGTGTCGTTGTTGTACTTGAGCTCGTAGTAGATGTCGTTCGTCGTCGTCGTGCACATGTTGCTTGGAGGTGACTTGCTCTTCATGACAATGTGGATCACGAATGTGATGATGGTCGCCATGTAGATGTGGACGTGGACGACTTGCACTTGCATCGCATTGGCGCTCCGAAGATGATCGACTTGCTCGCCGTCGCCTTGAGGATGATGAAGGGGAAGAACGGTTGATCAACAAGGTCCGAATCTCCTCCATCCTTGCATCTTTCTCCTCCTTTAGTGTGGAGAGCTTGTGGTCGAGGTAGTCTCTTGTACGCAGCTCAGATTGTCACATGTCGATGGCGAGGTTGTCGATGCGCTCTCGCAATCTTGATTGTGCACCTTGCATTTGTCGTTGTAGATCGAAGATTGACGATTTGGTGATGTAGTTGTTCGCGCTGTCGTTGTCGTCGAAGACCGAAGATGAAATGCCTTGTCTATCCATCACAAGACTCAAGCAAATATGAGTGGAAGAAAGGAGAGAACTATACCAAATGTACCTTGACCGATGTTGAGAATGGATCAATGATCACTCAATGATGTAACAAGGAAATAGCACAATTGGTACCGATCTCATCAATTTATCACACCTACACAAATAAGGCTTATGGAGTAGCTTGGTGAGGATAGTGGTACAAAAATTTGATGCAAAATGTTAGCAAGAGTCAATAATGTTGAAATAGATTCACAAATTCGCAAGTGAAACAAGTAGACCAATAGCAATGGGTGGCACACGGAAACACACACACGGATAGATAAATGGGGTCGTGCAACCAAGGAATGAGCACAAAATGTGGAATCCATGGAAAACGCTCGTGTTGCACAACTCAAGAGAGACGCTAGCACGATTGCTCTATAGACGGATACGACACTTGTGCACAACCTATAAGATGCAAAATGTATCAACTTTTTATCCCAAGTATGCTATGTATGTATGATGTTCCGGTGTTTGATCCAAGATGATCGAGTATGACAATCTTATATGCAATGTGGTATGATGCTATGGCACTTGCTTACAAGCTCTTTGTTCACTCTTTTTCTTTGCTTAAAAGCTTATTCTTTTTTTTATGGCCACTATGCGAAATGCACAAACCAAGATAGCAATTGTGTATATGCGGGAACAAACTTTTGGCACACGAGATGATATGATGATACCAATATGATATGGTATGTATGCAATGGAAGGCCGGATCACTAATGTGCACAAGTAACGTTGCCGGCAATACTCAATGGCTAGTCTCGATAGGCAAGTGACGCAAAATGGGCTAGGGGTTAACAATGCAATTGCAAGGGGAATATACAATGGTGTCGTCGAGGTTACCATCAATGTTTTGTCGTGTGTACACAAGGACAGGTTATGATGAAGTGGTCGTTGTCGATGTCGGGACCGGGACGATGATGAGTGGTGGTGGTGTCGATGTCGAACCGTTCCTAATTAGCCGAAACACCTTAGGAAACAGAAAAACCGTGAACTCAAAATCTCAAACGTCAAATGTCAAAATGGTGATAGCGGAATGCGGTGGTGGGTGCGGAAGTATTGGTGGAAACCCGGTCAAAATGGGTTAAGGTGGCGGAAGGCTATGATGGGCTATACACGGTGTCGGAGTCGGAAGCACGGTCCCTAAGTAGCCGAAACACCTTAGGAGACACAACTCACAACAAAAACAAAATTGGGGTAAGTTGGGGTGGCGGAAGTGTATGGTCGGCAAGCCTATGCGAAAGTTATGGTGGTGGTTGATGAAGAAGCAATCATCCCTAAGTAGCCGAAACACCTTAGGAGACTGGAATCACAACTCAAACAACCACAAATGCGATGGGGGATAAAATGGGTTAGGTTGCGGAAGTCGATGGTGGTATAGCGGAGGATATGGTGGAAGCCCTAGGCAAAGATGCCAAAGTTCCAAAAAAATTATGGAGTCAAATGAAGGTGGTAGTATTTTTGTGGAATGGGGGATGTCAATAGCTTCAAAACGAGCTAAAGAACGTCAAAATCGGACTCCAGATGAATTACTTATGGACAAAACGGTGAAACGGGAAAGACTGAAGTTACACGGGTCGGACATCCGGGGCTTGGGCCGGAAATCCGGGACCTGATGTCCAGAACCGCGCTCGAATTGCGCTCTAGGAGCCGGATGTCCGGGCCTACGGGCCGGATGTCCGGGGGGCCAGATGTCCGGGGCCACGGGCCGGATGTCCGGGCTCCAGATCCGAGGATGAACTCGGGGAACTCGATTTTGGGGGCGGAAATTGATGATTTCGGGGGCAAAATTGCGGAGATTTCGTGGATGGAAAGTGGGGAAACTTGGGGAAAAGTTAGATCCACTTGAAACCAAGCAAATCCATGGATCAAAATCAATAAAACCTCATCAAACCAACAAATCAAAAAAAAATTGGGGCAATTTTTTATGGGGAATTTTCAAAATTTGGACGAAATCAAACAAAAGAAGACTAGAAACGGAGGGTAGGGGCTCCAAATTCATAATCAACGTGGCTCATGATACCAAGATGATGTAGGGTGGAAACCCTAGGGCCGATCTTTCATGATTGGAGCGGATCCTACGAAGAGAACGAGGAGAAACACGAGGGAAAAACGAGAGAAATCACTCAAACCAACAAGATTCGATTACACATGTGCTAGATCCTCGAAACACAAAGAGATACATGGTCCAAATCCAACAAAGGGCGATACAAACGGTAACTAGTTCATCTCCGTGAGGAGGTCTTGAGGGGTCATCCCATGAAGGGGTCTTGAATCCAAGGTGGATCTTCTCCGTAGAGGCCGCGATCTCTCTCGATGGAGTAGATCCGGATGGATGAGCAAAGCTCTATCTCTAAAATGAGCTAAACCTATGCTAACCCTAGAAAGAGGGAGGAGGAGGAGTATATATAGTCTAAGGGGCGAAGGGGTACATGGGCCACGGCCCTTTACACTATGCGCAGACAGGGGAAGCCGGACGTCCGGGCGTCGGGCCGGATGTCCGAGCCTTCATGAGTCGCCGGATGTCCAGGCGCTCGGGCCGGATGTCCGGGCTGGTGCTTTGGCTCTCTGGATAGGCACGGGCCGGATGTCTGGCAGCTCGCGTCGGGCCGGATGTCCAGGCCTCTGGCCGGATGTCCGGGCTGACGAGGGTAGCTCCTGGAAGTTCTGTGACGGGGCGCCGGATGTCCGGAGGAGGCGCCGGATTTCCGGGCTTGTCGGGCCGGATGTCCGGGCCCTGTAGCTGGTCGGCTGGGCTGCTGCTGGTCTTCAGGGGCCGGATGTCCGGGGCCTGGGAACCTTCTCCGGTTCCTTTCGCCGTGCTCCTTTGTCCATGTACTTGGGGACTTGTCCGTGATCCCGAGCATCTCCATGGTCGTCTCCTCGGTTCCTGAGCACATGTAGTGTCCTTGCATTGGGTAGCAACCATGTCTCGCATTAATGGAAAGGGGAATCATTTAGGAGTGGGTTCACCTTGTGTCCAATGGCATATGTTTGAGGTCTCGTCGTATGTCCACTTGGGGCTTGGGGAATAGTCGTAGTGTACATGGGGATGATCGTAGGATGCTCTGCATCACACTTGGTAGCTCAAAACAATGCAAAAGCCTGCTGATAAAACAAAATAGAAAAGAAAATAGAAAAAGGCCTAGACTACTGCTGGGGACTAGGCCTAAGTGCACAGTGCACTCAGCCCAGCCCACCAGGCCCACCTTCCCCTCCTCTCTTCACTCTCCCTCGCCGTGTCAGCCGCGCCGTGGCCGAGCGTGCGCTCGCCGGCCAGCGGGCGACACCGCGACGCTACAGCGCCGGTGAGGGGATAAGAACAACCCTCGTCCTCTCCCTCGTCATCCTCATCCATTCCCCCCTCGCTCCGCTTGCTCTCCTCCCTCCTCTCGCTCGCTCCCACATCCACCGAGCGCCATCGCCACCACATCTCCGTCGTTCTCGCGGCCACAGACACCGCCTCGCCTTGCCGTCGTTTCACTCATCTTCGCCGTCCTCATCCACGTCGACCATGACCCCGAACGGAAGCTGGGAGCCACTGCGGGGAGCGGATCGGGCCGCCCCCTTAAGCCTCTGTCGTCGGCGATCTCCGACGACGCCGGCCGTCCTGCGCTACCGTTCACCCATCGGGCCACCGTGTGCCTGCTCGGTGAGCCTCTGCATCCTCCCTCCTCTCTCTCGTCGCCGTTAGTTGCCCGAAGACGCCGTTCCCCTCATGCCTAAGCTCGCCTCCGCTGAGCTCGTCGCCGGCATGACTCCGGTGACCAAATGGTCACGTACCCGTGCCAGTCATCTTCGCCGCAATGAGTAGAGCCCCGCTAGCTGCTTCGTTCGCTCTTTTGCGCACCACAACATCGATTCCACCACCACCCGAACTCCGGCCTCCGCCTGCAGGCTCACCGCCGTTACTGCATGCCGTCTCCGGCAACGGCACCGCCACCATTCGACGCGGCGTCGAGTGCTTGTTCGAACGCAAGTGAAACCACGCCAAACGATGCACCACAGTAGATTTCCGAGCTGCTCCGGCGTTCGGCCCCGTGTTTTGGCTCACCGGAGCCAGCTCCGGCGCGTCTCTGGTCGCCGTCCGACGTGGCCGACCTGGGGCCACCCCCAGGGTCACTGCCAGCGGGCCCCACGTGCCCCAGTTGACTTGGTTGACACAGTCAACTGCTGACTGGGCACCCCTGTGTCACTGACATGCGGGCCCCACCAGCTTAATTAACATTTTAGGTCAAATTGTAATTAAAACTTAAATAGTTAATTAGTTAAGTCACTGACATGTGGGGCCCAACTGCTAACTAACTCTGTTTAGTTTTTAATAAACTCTGTTAAGTCACAGAGGCTGACAGGTGGGACCCACTGGTCAGGTTTGACCTGGTCAGCGAGTCTGTCGACTGCTGATGTCAGACCTGCGTCATGCTGATGTCATATTTCATTTCTGTTAATTTAAAATAATTTCAAAAAATGAATTAATCTTTGAAAATTCGTAGAATTTAAACCGTAGCTCGGATCGAAAAACTTTATACATGAAAGTTTCTCAGAACGACGAGACGAATCCAACCGTGCCATCTGTTTCCGTGTCGGGACCCTCTATGGAGGTGAACCCATAACTTTTAGCCTGTTTTCGGTAGATGAATAGTGCATATATACCGGTTAATAATTCCAACTTTAATCCTGAAATAACTAATATGACTTAGACATGCTTTTAGGCAACCCTGCACTGCACGTTAGCATAGCATGCCCTGTGTTGCATATGATTGCTGTGTATTTATTTGTTTCCTCCCCCTCTTCTCTCTCGGTAGATCCCGATACCGACGTAGTCCCTGAGACCGACGCAGCTCCGGAGATCGACTACGCCCCTGACGACCAGTCCTTTGTTGCAGAGCTTCCAGGCAAGCACCCCTCCTTTGAACATGCCTATATCGCATATTCTTTCTTCCTTCTGCTTGCATTAGAATTTGCTACTGCTTTGAGTTATCCTATTCTGATGCATAGCCTGTTTATTGTAACCTGCTATTGATACCTACCTGCTTATCCTAAACTGCTTAGTATAGGCTGGATAGAGACCCACTAGAGACCCCACTTTGTCCCAGTTGCCCCGTAGGATTATCAGATGACTCGATCAACGTGATCGACAACCAGGCCCCAGCACCGCACATCACCCCCTTAGTTGTACGACACTGCAGCGTTACTATCAAGTGCCGAGGGTGATACCTCGTTTAGCACTTCTGATGTTAACTCTGTAGAGTAGCTATTCGGTCGTGGTCATCGAGGGTGATTTCTCCTTCACCACTCCGGATAACGACGCCGTCGTGCAACAAGTCAAGTGTGAACCTCGAGGGTGATTCCTCCTAAGTTCACCTTGATGACTGCATCAGGTGGAATCCATCGAGGGTGATTCCTCAGGTTCCCCCTGGTGTTTGGACACACAGTTACTATGACTTTAACCATGAACCATGATAAAGTCGGGTCGACCCTGAGGGGTACCTGCGCGAGCATGTGATGCAATTGATGTGGAGACGGGTTGACCTGGAGGGTGCCCGTGAGATAAATATGAGGCGTGGCCGGGCATTCTTAGCCCTTGCCGTAAGTCCTCGAGAAGGGGCGACGGGGTCACATCGATCGTGAGTCTCTGCTTGTTACCACACTACCAAAACACTAACGATTTGGATATTTGATCTGAGTGGGCCTTTGGCCCGATAGCACTAACCATCACTCGGGAAAGTTATGGGCACTCTGCATCGTATGCATCAGCCGAAAGCTCTGTCAGACGTCCAGTTCAGCATTGCGGCACGGTCGGATCGTGTCGGCCAACCGAGGCGACGCTGGTATCCACCCTGCACGCAACGACCCGGAGTGCACAGGGAGATGGCCCAAGACCCCTGAGCGCTTAGGATGTAGACCGGCGGGGACCTCTCTGCTGAGCTCTAGGTAGGGCTACGGTGTGTCGTTTGACCGAGGCCGGGCATGACCCAGAAAAGTGTGTCCGGCCGGAGTTAAGCGAGCGTGGTGGGTAAGTTGGTGCACCCCTGCAGGGAAGAACTAATCTATGCATAGCCGGATCCTCGGTAACGGATGCTCGGAGTTGTATCCCGATCGATACAACTAGAACTGGATACTTGTGATGAGAAATGGATATTAGGGCTCTGGGATCGCTTTCTCGCGGGGAGTCGAGGAAGGATCTCTGGCCGAGGTTGATACTTATTGCTGCTACTACTACTTTATATTGTACTAATCTAAACTCTTCTAATGCTGCAAGACCGCTGAAGATGCTAGTCTTCGATAGGACTAGGCCTTCTCTCTATTCTGGCATTTCTGCAGCCCAGTCCACATATACAGCCTTTCTTTGATAATGTTGCATATGTAGTGTAGATCCTTGCTTGCTGAGTACTTCGGATGAGTCTTTTTCCCCATACCCGAATGATGCGACCAGATGATGGAGCCCCGGAGCCAGCTGCCCCCGCCGACGACTACTACTACCACCCCGAGGGTGGTTACTGCTACGAGCTTGCCGACGATGAGGAGTAGAATCAGAGGGTCCCAGGCAGGAGGCTTGCGCCTTTTCGATCGTAGTGTTTTCTTATGCCTCACCTTTTAATGGCCTATTTGTTTTATCTTTTATATCTGTACTCAGATATCTGATGCTTCCGCTGACGTTTGTAAGCGAGCTAATGTATTCGAGTCCTCGAGGCCCCTGGCTTGTAACATAAAGCTTGTATTATTTTAATTTGTGTCTAGAGTTGTGTTGTGATTCCTTCGAATGAGTCCTTAGGCTTGATCGTGTGCATTTGCGTGTATGATTAGTGCACCGGGGGCGTCACACAAAGTTATAAGACTAAACTGACACACCTCCAATAGTTTTAGGACTTATGATGCATATTACTCTATCCCAAATATGTACAAGAGCTCCCTACTCATTAAGGTTATGACCTTATGGTATTTTGGAGTTTGCACTCAAGAGAAGAGAATGTTTAGCCTCCATCCAATAACTAGCAAGAGGTGTGACAAAAAAAATTAGGTTAGCCTCCACCAAAAAAGAAAATAAAACAAAAGAGGGGTGACTAAAAGAAAAAACCCGCCATCAAGAAAAGTGAGTTTGTTCCAAGATTGTGAAGTTCAGATCCACCATCTTGTATCCTTCAAGTTGTGGTTGTACAATAATTAGTGAGTTCCAATCTCTTAATCTTGCAGCCTCAAATCTCATTATTATCCAATGTGAAATTTTGATGCATAAGAGCCTCTAATGCTACCCAAAGAAGACTTGATTTGTCCCATATTTTGATAATTGTGGAAGCATGTTTAGGTGTGGCACCGGCTCATGTTTTTACCCACATCGGGGGTTCTCCACATTAAAACATGGTGTCTATGTGTGTTGATGTTGTTGCTGCACTTTTGAGGATAGTGGTTAAAAGCGCCTAGTATGTATCCTAGTTGTGAGTTGAAGACACCTAGTATCCGTCTAGCTACCTATTGAAAGTACTTTTTTTGCTAAGTTCTACCACTGAGGCAATGTCGATGCATAGTTTTTTCTTCTGCTTTGAGCAACGATCGTTAAGGTAGGGTATAAGTATATGCTGATTTCAAACATGTACCAATACAACTACTGATGACCAACTCCGATGCGCAAGCTAGAGCAATTTTGTACAACCGTGGGACCCGAGATAGCTAGTCAAAACCATTGGTTGTGCATACACCAGTGGTTTTGTGTGTCTCCAAACACAATGAATTGGTATCATAAGTTCAATTGTTTTTTACTATTGTAGTAGACTTTACTGCTTACAGATTAAATATGTGTTCTTTGGATAATGAGGTGAGCTAGGATTAAAGACTTAAAACCAAAATCAAGAACCTAATGGGTACGTCTGCGGAGAAGCTCTCCCACTTGGGTGAGAGAGGGGGGCTACGACTGGACTACTCAAAGGTGGCATTCGATTATGGTGTTTCTATTTCTCAAAACACTTATGTAGATAATGTTGGCCCCATACCCATGTTTGTTAGGTCTTAGTGTGCGTACTGGAAAACTATAACGAGAATTCATCTATTTGGAGAAAATTTTGGCCTTTGGGTGGTTACTATGTTAGGTTTCTCTGTGGTTGATCCAAAGAATCTCACTCCTTCTCTCAAAGGCGAAGTTAAACAATTCAAATTCCTAGCTTCGTCCATGATTCTCAAGGACATGACTCAAACTATGTTCAACTTCATTAGCCTTCATGGTATCGCCTGGAGAGCTTGGGATGCCCTAGAACGGTTTTTCTTTGGTGTCGCTGCATGGCCACCTCTCTCCACAATCATCACATCCCCACATTGTTGGCAAGCTCCATCTAACAACGCTAACTAGTTTGGTCAGGTGTCCCCCTTGCCGTCAACTCCACCGTCAACGCTCATGCAATTGGCGGCTCCACCTTGGAGCATCGATGAGCTCACCGTCACCGAAGATATCACGGAGCAGAAGAAGAAGATAGGCAAAAGGATGAGCACAAAACAAGAAGAAATTCTGTTGGCTACACATCTCTGTGATTCGTAGGAGCAAATCACCTTTCTTTTTTCTAAATACTCCCTTCTCCCAAAAATATAAGGCACACATGATTTTTTTCTGGTCTTCATCGCATAATTTTGACTATGATTTTTTACTTATTGTATGCATACAAAATCAGTATAAAGACATATGAAATACAAACTTTTTGTAAGACAAACATGACAATACCATTTATACATGTTCAATCCATGTACATTAATATATACTAGAAGGGTTGAGCGCGCTTTGTTGCGCCGTTCGTGTTGTTGGGTTTCTTAAACCTAATCACTCTTTTTGAAAATATATGGGTATATTACTTTTTTAAAAAGTCAAACCTTTTAAGTTTGATAAAATTATAGTGAAATATATCAAAAACCATAATATCAAATCGGTACTTCTAGATTCAACACGAAATGAATTTCCATACTTCTTTTTAATATTGTGGATGTTGATATTTATACTCTGAACTTGGTCAAAGTTAAAGGAATTTGACTTTCTAAAAAACTAATACCCCTTATATTTTATAACCGATGGAATATTTAGTTTGGCGGGTGGGGGAGATGATAGAGTGTATTTTATTTTTATTTATAATGCGGTGATTTGGTGGACCTTTCGTGGTGTGATTCTATGTTATCCGCTAACCAACCTATATTTATGTGGGAAAATTTCTGTGTGGGTGGTTGCACGTACTATATTGATGCTACAATATCACATGGTGGTGCTTATTTTCTCTAGGTGGCAGGAGGGTGCACGGGATTGATATGTTTATAGGTCGGTTGCTGCTGATTGATTTTAAAAATCGTTGGCCCAGTCAAATCATAAACTAAATCAAAATTGAATACCTCAATTGAACGAAAGAGTTTCAAAATTTAGGAATATAGTGAATTAAAAGAATTGAATGGGAGAGTTTGAGACATTGTTGACCCGGTCAAAATTGGATGACCCAATTCTAAATTGAATATCTCAATTAATTGTGAGGTCTTAAAAATTAGGAAGCATAGTGTATAGTACAAAAAAATTGAATGATGGAGCTTTGAGAAATTCTTGACCCAATCAAAATCGGATGACCCAATTTTAATTGGAGACCTCAATTGAATGTAGACTTTTTAAAACTAGGGAGCTTAATGTTATAGGGACTAGAAAAATTGGCCGTGCATGGGAAGAAAAAAATTGCACGCTCCCATGGAGTGGGCGCGTGGTGGAGTTTTTCTTCATGATTCTACCAAATTTGACACTGTACATATACGTCTTGCCTGAGACTTGTGCTGACTCTGGCTCCGCTACTGCATGCTCCTACCGCATTAAGCACGACTCAAGACCCCTCCACAGGTCCACGCTATCTATTTCAGCATAGCGCCTCACTTGTGTTGTCGTGTATCCTCCTTCCTGCCCTAACCAACCATGATGGCGTGTGGTCAATCCTAAGGTGATGATCTCGACCACCGCATGACACATTTGTTATTGAATCGCGTCATCGCAAGCGGATGCTTAGTACTTTTGACACTAATCTCATCGAGCTGTACCTGATAGCCGCCCTTCCCGAGCTACAACCTAGCCCTAGTCTATACACTACCCCTCATACCACCACTCACTTTAAGTTGTACATTTATTTTTCAAATGCGTCAACATTCTTTTCAAAACACATATCACATGGGATTTTTAAAAGAGCACGGATATTTTTAAATTATGAATATATTTTTAAGCACGTGCCTACTATTTAGAATTACATGAACATTTTTAAAAAGAAGGGAGGATATTTTGACATTATATGAACATTATTTAAACACGTGAACACTTATCTTAAAACTACACAAACATTTTAAAATACATGTTTTTTGTTAAATTACGTACTTGTATAGAGGTTGCGTCAATTAATTTCGATCAGAGGGATTGACATTTTTCAAAAGGCACAAATACATTATAAATGGCACAATTTTTTTAACGTGTTAATATTTTACGCGAGTAAGTAACTACACGTATTAATTGGATTTGGGGTGTAGAATGAGTGATAAGGTTACAATGTACACGCTCAAGTTATATTTCTCTTGATATAGTGAACGTGAGGAGATTTATTCTCAAAGATTTACCTCTCTAGTTTTTTTTCTAGGTTACACCGAATATGACACCTATATTTATCAGCCCTTTGTAGGGAACCTACCAATGTGTCACTTGGCCGATAACACCGATTGGACATGCGGGGACAGCTAGCGGGAGGTCCACCCGGGGCACGCACAGAAGCAAGAAGTCCATTCACGCATCGTGTGGCCCATGAGTCAGCAAGACTTAGCGATTTTTTTTTCAATCATGGGTGCCATTGGGGGGGGGGGGGGGGGGGTGGTTAAATCTTGCCAACTTCAGAGTAGACGGACGGGCACAAACTCACCTTCCTTTATTAGTAGGTAGAGACTAATGATCAAAGTCATGCATCAAAAATCATGCAAAGTCAAGTGCACCTTACATTTTGGGAAGGAGGGAGTAGGAACATATCATCTTTTTGGGGGAAAACTTCCAATCTATTCATCAAATATCATGATAGTACAAAGAACACAATAAATAAGAAAAAATGCATCCATGTCCATCGACCACATAGTGACGACTACAATCACTTGAGTGGATGGTTAGAAACTCGTCGTGCTAAGGGCCCCGAAGGACTAGCTTACCCGAACAAGAACCGTTGCCAATGAAGAGAAGTGTAGATTGGAAGGATTCAATCCGTAGACTCACGAACGCAGACGAATGAACACCGGATCTACCGAAGACAAACGCCGACCGAATCCCAAAAAATCAGCCAGAGACACACCTCCACATACCCTCGGATGACGCGAGACGCACCACCAGGACAGGGGCTAGATGAGGAGAACCTAATTCCAACTTTAGGGAGCCGCTGTCGCCTCACCTTCTTGAGCAAGATGCAAACCCTGAACAAATTATATTAAAAAAAACACCTACAAATGAAGCATGAGCCCTCTCACCAGTAAGAGTCGGGATCCACCACGCATCCATGACCTTAAGGCCACGCAAGACAAGGGAGATCTACGGCGGCGCAAACGGAAGGCGGGGAAACCCTAGACTCATGAGTCTCTCGTGGAGAGGAGAAAAACGTTTCTTTTGTTAAAAACAAAATTGATCACCTAACCAGTGATAGTTAGCAAGTGTCAACAAACAATAAATAGACCACCGCATGCAAGTCGTATTCATCCTAATTAATAATTATATTTGTTTCTCTTACTTTCATGTCTGAAAACTACGTGAGCGGATCTGCAGATCGACGTAACTTTGGTGTAAGTGTAACCGCTTGGGGGTCACTTCATCCGGTTCTAGAAGGATGCAAAGGCAAAAGTTACCGCTCGGAGGTGAAAAATCACATGATAACCGCTTTGGGGGTCTCTTCATCCGGAAAGTAAAAAAAAAAAAGACGAAAGAGACGCATCCACGAAAATAACAGCCGCACGCTGAGGTGAATGCGCAGCAGAACAAACACATGGCCCGCACGCGCGCGCAAACAATCGGCGATACTACTATACGTACGTAGGTACAAGCCGGTTCGATCGACCTGTTCCCATCGCTCGTAGTATTACGTACGTGCGTGCCTTGAGAAGGCGATCAATCGTGCAATCATGCTGTTCAGTACACATGCTGAAAGGCTATAAGGGGCCCTAGCTTCCTAAAGCCACTAGCGGCGTGCAGGAGAACCCGGCAACCCGCACCACGCCAGGAAAACAAAGGCGAACTTATGCGCCAAAAGCATGCATAATAGGCGTCTTCTTTCTGTGCATGTGTCCGGATATACGTCGTATTTTAAACTAACCATTGGCTTGTGGAACACATTTGCTAACGACAACGAGAACTGTACAGATATGGATGGTTTAGTCCGGCCCTCCGCAAATGCGTTGTCGATCACGAGGGTGGCAGAGATCGCCGCACACGACAGTGGACGATACGGATCTACTACTTAGTTAAGTGCGCGTGTACTGGTTAGTGGTTACTATGGTAGTACCCTCTGCTTAGTGTGGCTTCAAGGGTAGTGCCAAATGATGGCAGCTACTACTATAGTTTATGAGAGAGAGAGAGAGAGAGAGAGAGAGAGCGCGCGCGCGCTAGGGCTACAACCGCATGGATAGTGACGTAGCGGTGCTGACTAACGTGCGTTGGAGAAAGCATGCAGGTTAGCGTAGCACGGAGACCACCCGTGCGCACGGCCGTGGACGTTTGGTGGCCTATCAGGCTCGGGGGTTTAGCTTCCAACTTGCTCCATCCATCGACGCATGATCAGAGCTTAGCCTCCCTCCTGATGGCATGTAACGGTTGTGCCGCTTGCAAGTCTGCAACTGCATGCATGGACGGCACCCATTTACCCACATAACCGTGCACCGTTATCATTAGGCATGCAGCATGTACCCATGGCGCCATTAATCACACTACCGTGCACCGGCCATGCATGCTTGATTCATATATACTATATGCCAGTCTCGGCTAGCTTTGGCTTCAAGGAAGAATGTGAGAGTGACTAATGTGAGGTGGTTAATGACTCGATGATGTTTTGGAACGCCAAGAGTTTGTCTCTGTTGAGTATATGTGTTGTGCATATTGTGTATTGGACCCACCTTGTAGTTTTCCTTCTATAGTTGATGTCGTGGTCCACCGTTGTATATCGTATATACGTGCGATTGCACCTGAGTAATACATCGTGCAATTCTCATAACATACATGGTATCGGTTTTTTAGGTTTACGATCCTCGCTTCCGCTCCACCACCGCCGCCGCCGCGCGCCTCCCCCGCGCTGCCGCCGCCGCTACCTTCTCCCCCGCCGCCGCGCGCTACTCCTCCCGCTGCCCTCGCCGCCACCACCTTCTGCTGTCGCCGCGACCACCCGCAGCCACCTAACCCTAGCGCCGCCGCCGCCGCTTCCCTTAGCCGCCGCTGCGAACCCACCCCACTGCCGCCGCACCTCTCCCTAGCCGCCGCCGCCACCAAACCCTAACCCTAGTCCGAGCCGCACCACCCATCCACCGCCATGTCGTCCGTCACCTCGTCCGGCTCCTCCAACCCATCCAACCCATTCACCGACGCCAACCCTCCCGACGTCACCGAAATCCGCAACCTCAACATCTACGAGCGGGTTCCGGTTCGTCTCTCCCAGACGGACTCCTCCTACTACGCGTGGAAGACGTACTTCTCCCTCGTGTTCCGGGAGTACCACCTCATCGACCATGTGGACGGCTCCGTCGACTCCAGCCTCGTCCCCGACTTCCATGACTGGTCCACCATCGACGCCACGCTCATCCGGTGGTTCTTCCTCACCAAATCGCCGGACCTGTTTCAGACGGTCGTGCAAGACGGTGATGACGCCCACGCCGTGTGGACCAAGCTGAACGGGCTCTTCACCGACAATCGTCTTCAACTTCGTGTTTTTTTGCAGCAAGAGTTTTTTGGATGCCACCAGGACAACTCCTCCGTCGACGACTATTGTCGCCGTCTCAAGGCTCTCGCTGACGAGCTCCGCGATATTGGCGCGAAGATTGACGATGATCTCCTCCTCAGCACGCTCACCGCCAGCCTCAACGAGGACTTCGGCAACGCCGCGGCGAACCTCACCCTCATCCCCAAGCCCTCCTTCACCAAGTTCGTTGCTTACCTCCGGCTGGAGGAGCGGCAGATGAAGCAGGTCAAGGCGCGGGCTATCCACACCGCCCTAGCCGCCGGCACCACCCGCGGTGCGCCCCCGCCGCCCCGGCTGCGCCCCCACAGCAGCGCCACCCGGCGCCCTACCCACAGCCGCAGCAGCAGCCGCTGCTGCCCCTGCCGCCGCCCCCGTACGGGGCCCCCGCCCCTCCTGCGCCACCCGCCAACCGGCACCACGGAGGCAGGCGCGGCGGGCGGCGGGGCGGCCAGCAGCAGCCGCAGGCCGCGGGCCCACCTCGTCAACAGCAGCAGCTCCAGGTGCCTCCTCCGTGAGCCACTGAGTACAACCCGTGGACCGGCGTTGTTCATGCGTACACCATGCCGGTCCCACGGGCCCTGCGCCGACTCTTCCCGTGCCGCGTCCTCCGGCGCATCAGGCGTACTACGCGGCTCCGCAGCCCTATGGAGGGTACCCACCGCCGCAGCTGAGTGGCAGCTACGGCTTCCCGCTGGCATCCCCATCACCTTCGCCGGCGCTGCCACCGGCGCCTTGGGATCCGGCGCTTCTCGCCGCGCTGCACACCGCCCCTACGCCGAACAACTACACTGGAGGCGGTGATTGGTACATGGACACCAGGGCCACGGCTCACATGTTTGCTCATCCTGGTAATCTTGCCTCCTCCACTCCCATCACCACCGACCGCCACATCATTGTCGGTGACGGTTCCACACTCCCTATTACACATGTTGGGCACACTTCTTTTCCTTCTAATTCCATGCCTTTATCTTTGTCTAACATACTTGTGTCACCTCATCTTATTAAGAATCTTATTTCTGTTTGTTGTTTCACTCGTGAAAATCCTGTTACTGTTGAATTTGACGAGCTTGGTTTTTGTGTCAAGGACGCTCGAACCAGGATGGTACTTCACCGATGTGACAGCCCCGACGAGCTCTATCCGGTGCATCCGCCGTCCTCCACCACCACCGCACTGGTCGCCCTCTTCGCTGGCGTTCATCTCTGGCACGCTCGTCTGGGTCATCCCAACCCCGTCACCCTTCGTCATATTCTTAGGAGTTTCAGTTTCAGTTGTAATAAGATAGAGGATCACACTTGTCATGCTTGTCGTGTCAGCAAACACGTTCGTCTTCCGTTTAATAACTCCACCACCGTTGCTTCTTTTCCTTTTCAGTTGATTCATAGCGATGTGTGGACCTCTCCAGTTCCTAGTAATTCGGGCTATTTATATTATCTGGTTATCCTTGATGATTATTCTCATTATGTGTGGACTTTTCCTTTGTGACGAAAGTCGGATGCAGTCTCCATCTTGACGGCTTTTTACTCCTATGTCAGCACGCAGTTTGGGCGTCCCATTCTTGCTCTTCAGACTGACAATGGAAAAGAGTTCGACAATCTTGCTTTCCGCACTTTTTTATCGCACCATGGCACAATTTTTTGTCTCACTTGCCCGTACACTTCACAGCAGAACAGTTGAGCCGAACGCGTCCTTCGCACTCTGAATGACTGCGTTCGCACGCTCCTATTTCACGCTAACGTCCCGCCTCGCTTCTGGCCGGACGCACTTGCTACCGCATCACTACTCCTTAACCTCCGGCCATGTCGCCCGCGGTGGAATTACGCACCCCATCATCTCCTCTTTGGCACGCCACTGTCTTATGATGGTCTGCGTATCTTTGGGTGTCTATGTTATCCTAGCACTGCCGACACTTCTCCTCATAAACTTGCACCACGTTCTCTTGCATGCATCTTCATCGGCTACCCTTCCAACTCCAAGGGCTATCGGGTTGGGGAACGTTGCATGGGAAACAAAAAATTTCCTACGCTCACCAAGATCCAAACTAGGAGATGACCATCTACGAGAGGAGAGATTGGATCTACATACCCTTGTAGATCGCTAAGAGGAAGCGTTAAGAAATGCGGTTGATGTAGTCGAACGTCTTCGCGATCCAATCACGATCCGTCCACGAACTCCCGATCAAGTGCCGAACGGACGGCACCTCCGAGTTTAGCACACGTGTGGCTCGGTGGCGTCCTCTCCTTCTTGATCCAGCAAGTGAGAGAGAGGAGGTAGATGAGATCTGAACCAACACGACGGCGTGGTGGTGGTGGTGGCAGCGGAACTCCGGCAGGGCTTCGCCAAGCGCGTACCGGTGTAATGTGGGAGGAGTTGGGAGAGGTAACGGCAAGGGTCGAAGGGTGGCTGCCCCCAAAGCCTCCCCACCTTTATATAGGCGTGGAGGGGGCTGGTGGCTTGCCCTCCAAGGCCCTAGGGGCGTTGGTCAAAGGGGGAGGAAGGAAATCCCTCCTTTCCTTCCCCACCGATCGCTATCCCCCCTTTTTAGGGATCCTGATCTTATCCCTTTGGGATATGATACTATTCCTTTTAAGGGAGGATCTTGGTGCGCCTAGACCAGGGTTGTAGGGACTTTCCCCACTACCCACGTTCATGTGGGTCCCCCATGCAGGTGGGCCCCACTCCGGAACCTTCTAGAACCTTCCCGGTACAATACCGAAAAAACTCAAACTTTTTCCAGAACCCCGATAACAACTTTCCATATATGAATCTTTACCTCCGGACCATTCCGGAGCTCCTCATGATGTCCCAGATCCCATCCGGGACTCCGAACAACCTTCGGACTTTCCACTATTAATATCTCAATAATACCCTAGCGCTACCGAGCGTTAAGCATGCGACCCTACGGGTTCGAGAATCATGTAGACATGGCCGAGACTCCTCTCCGATCAATAACCAATAGCAGGACCTAGATGCCCATATTGATTCCTACATATTCCACAAAGATCTTTATCGGTCGAACCTCGATGTCAAGGATTCAGCTAATCCCGTATGCAGTTCCCTTTGTCTATCGGTATGCTACTTGCCCAAGATTCGATCGTCGGTATCTCCATACCTAGTTCAATCTCGTTACCGGCAAGTCTCTTTACTCGTTCCGTAATACAAGATCCCGTGACTAACTCATTGGTCACATTGCTTGCAAGCTTATTGTGATGTTGTATTATCGAGTGGGCCCTGAGATACCTCTCCGTCATACAGAGTGACAAATCCCAGTCTTGATCCATGCAAACTCAACAAACACCCTCGGAGATACCTGTAGAGCACCTTTATAGTCACCCAGTTACGTTGCGATGTTTGATACACACAAGGTACTCCTCCGGTGTCAGTGAGTTGCATGATCTCATGGTCATAGGAAGATATACTTGACATGCAGAAAACGATAGCAGTAAACTTGATACGATCATATGCTACGTTTATAGTTTGGGTCTTGTCCATCACATCATTCTCCTAATGATGTGATCCCGTTATCAAATGACAACTCATGTCTATGGTCAGGAAACCTTAACCATCTTTGATCAACGAGCTAGTCTAGTAGAGGCTCACTAGGGACACGTTGTTGTCTATTTATCCACACATGTATCTGAGTTTTCGATTAATACAATTCTAGCATGGATAATAAATGATTATCATGAACAGGGAAATATGATAATAACCAATTTATTATTGCCTCTAGGGCATATTTTCAACAGTCTCCCACTTGCACTAGAGTCAATAATCTAGTTCACATCACCATGTGATTAACACCCAATGAGTTCTGTGGTTTCATCATGTTTTGCTTGTGAGAGAGGTTTTAGTCAACGGGTCTGCAACATTCAGATCCGCGTGTACTTCACAAATATCTATGTCATATTGTAGATGCTGCTACCACGCTCCACTTGGAGCTATTCCAAATGGCTGCTCCACTATACGCATCTGGTTTGCTACTCAGAGTCATCCGGATTGGTGTTTAAAGCTTACATCGACGTAACCCTTTACGCCAAACTCTTTATCACCTCCATAACCGAGAAACTCTACTCAGAGTCATCTGGATTAGTGTTTAAAGCTTGCATCGATGTAATTCTTTACGCCGAACTCTTTATCACCTCCATAATCAAGAAACATTTCCTTATTCCTCTAAGGATAATTTTGACCGCTGTCCAGTGATCCACTCCTGGATCACTTTTGTACCCCCTTGCCAGACACGTGGCAAGGCACATATCAGGTGCGGTACATAGCATGGCATATCGTATAGAGCCTATGGCTAAGGCATAGGGAACGACCTTCGTCCTTTCTCTTTCTTCTGCCATTGTCGAGCTTTGAGTCTTACTCAACTTCACACCTTACAACTCAGGCAAGTACTCCTTCTTTGACTGATCCATTTTGAACTCCTTCAAAATCATGTCAAGGTATGTGCTTTGTGAAAGTCTTATCACGCGTCTTGATCTATCTCTATAGATCTTGATGCCCAATATGTAAGCAGTTTTACCCAGGTCTTCCTTTGAAAAACTCCTTCCAAACAACCCTTTATGCTTTCTAGAAATTCTACATCATTTCCGATCAACAATATGTCAACCATATATACTTATCAGAAATGTTGTAGTGCTCCCACTCACTTTCTTACAAATACAAGCTTCTCTGTAAACTTGTATAAACCCAAACGCTTTGATCACCTCATGGAAGCGAAAGTTCCAACTCCGAGATGCTTGCACCAGTCCATAAATGGATCGCTGGAGCTTGCACACCTTGTCAGCATTCTCTGAATCGACAAAACCTTCCGGTTGCATCATATACAACTCTTCCTTAAGGAAACCATTAAGGAACGTTGTTTTGACATCCATCTGCCAGATTTCATAATCGAAAAATGCAGCTATTGCCAACATGATTCCGACGGACTTAAGCATCGCTACGGGTGAGAAAGTCTCATCGTAGTCAACTCCTTGAACTTGTGAAAACCCCTTTGCCAAAAGTCGAGCTTTATAGATGGTGATATTACCGTCCGCGTCCGTCTTCTTCTTGAAAATCCATTTATTTTGAATGGCCTTTCGCCTTTCAGGTAATACTTCCAAAGTCCATACTTTGTTTTCATATATGGATCCCATCTCGGATTTCATGGCCTCTAACCATTTGTCGGAATCCGGGCCCACCATTGCTTCTCCATAGCTCGTAGGTTCATCGTTGTCCAACAACATGACCTCTAAGACAGGGTTACCGTACCACTCAAGAGCAGTACGTATCCTTGTCGGCCTACGAGGTTTGATAGTAACTTGATCCGAAGCTTCATGATCACTATCATTAGCTTCCTCTTCAACTGACGTAGATGTCACAGAAACATCTTTCTGCGCTGCACTACTCACTGGTTGAAGTAAAGGTTCAACAACCTCATCAAGTTCTATCTTCCTCCCACTCAATTCTTTCGAGAGAAACTCTTTCTCGAGAAAGGACCTATTCTTAGCGACAAACACTTTGCCTTTGGATCTGAGATAGAAGGTATACCCAACCGTCTCTTTTGGGTATCTTATGAAGACGCATTTGTCCGCTTTGGGTTCGAGCTTTTCCGGCTGAAGCCTTTTGACATAAGCATCGCAACCCCAAACCTTAAGAAACGACAACTTAGGTTTCTTGCGAAACCACAGTTCATACGGTGTCGTCTTCACGGAATTGTATGGTGCCCTTTTTAAAGTGAATGTAGTTGTCTGTAATGCATAACCCCAAAACGATAGTGGTAGATCGGCAAGAGACATCATAGAACGCACCATATCCAATAAGGTTTGATTACGATGTTCGGACACACCATTACGCTGTGGTGTTCCAGGTGGCGTCAACTGTGAAACGATTCCACATTGTCTTAAGTGATTGCCAAACTCATAACTCAAATACTCTCCCCTCGATCAGATCGTAGGAATTTGATCTTCTTGTTACGATGATTCTCAACTTCACTCTGAAATTGCTTGAACTTTTCAAACGTTTCAGACTTATGCTTCATTAAGTAAATATACCCATATCTACTCAAGTCATCGGTGAAGGTGAGAAAATAACGATATCCACCGCACGCGTCAACACTCATCAGACCACATACATCAGTATGTATGATTTCCAACAAGTCACTTGCCCGTTCCATTGTTCCGGAAAACGGGGTTTTTGTCATCTTGCCCATAAGGCATGGTTTGCATGTATCAAGTGATTCAAAATTAAGTGACTCCAAAAGCCCACCAGCATGGAGTTTCTTCATGCGCTTAACACCAATATGACCTAAGCGGCAGTGCCACACGAAAGTGGTATTATCATTATCAACTCTACATCTTTTGGCGTCAATGTTATGAACATGTGTATCACTACGATCGAGATTCAATAAACCATTCACATTGGGTGCATGACCATAGAAGGTATTATTCATGTAAACAGAATAACCATTATTCTCTGACTTAAATGAATAGCCGTATTGTAATAAACATGATCTAATCGTGTTCATGCTCAACGCAGACACCAAATAACATTTATCTAGGTTCAACACTAATCCCGAAGGTAGAGGGAGCGTGCGATGGTGATCACATCAACCTTGGAAACACTTCCAACACACATCGTCACCTCGCCCTTAGCTAGTCTTCGTTTATTCCGTAGCTTTTGTTTCGAGTTACCAATATTAGTAACTGAACCGGTATCTAATACCCAGGTGCTACTAGGAGTACTAATAAGGTACACATCAATAACACGTATATCAAATATACTTTTGTTGAAGTTGCCAGCCTTCTTATCTACCAAGTATTTGGGGTAGTTCCGCTACCAGTGACCGTTCCCCTTACAATAGAAGCACTTAGTCTCGGGTTTAGGTTCAACCTTGGGTTTCTTCACTGGAGCGGCAACTGGCTTGCCATTCATGAAGTTTCCCTTCTTGCTCGTGCCCTTCTTGAAACTAGTCATCTTGTTAACCATCAACACTTGACGCTCCTTCTTGATTTCTACCTCCGTGGCCTACCGTGAACAGCTCCGGGATCATCTCAATCCCTTGCATGTTATAGTTCATCACGAAGTTCTAGTAGCTTGGTGATAGTGTCTGGAGAACTCTGTCAATCACTATCTTATCTGGAAGATTAACCCCCACTTGATTCAAGCGATTGCAGCACCCAGACATTCTGAGCACATGCTCACTGGCTGAGCTATTCTCCTCCATCTTGTAGGCAAAGAACTTGTCAGAGGTCTCATACCTCTCAACATGGGCATGAGCCTGAAATACCAATTTCAGCTCTTGGAACATCTCATATGTTCCATGGCGTTCAAAACGTCTTTGAAGCCCCGATTCTAAGCTGTAAAGCATGGCGCACTAAACTATCAAGTAGTCATCAGAACGTGTCTGCTAGATGTTCACAACATCCACAGACGACGCTAGAGGGGTTGGTACACCGAGCGGTGCATCAAGGACATAAGCCTCCTGTGTAGCAGTGAGGACAATCCTCAGACTACGGACCCAGTCCGCATAATTGCTTACAATATCTTTCGACTTAGTCTTTATCTAGGAACGTATTAAAACAGGGAGCTATAGCGTGAGCTATTGATCTACAACATAATTTGCAAAGACAACTTAGACTATTGTTCATGATAATGAGTTCAATTAATCATATTACTTAAGAACTCCCACTCAAATCAACATCCCTCCGGTTGTCCGAGTGTAAGACGATCCAAATTCACCAACCCAAGTCCGATCATCACGTGAGATGAGGTGGTTTCAATGGTGAACATCTCCATGTTGATCATATCTACTATATGACTCATGCTCGACCTTTCGGTCTCTTGTGTTCCAAGGCCATGTTTGTACATGCTAGGCTCGTCAAGTTTAACCCAAGTGTTCCGCATGTGCAAAACTGGCTTGCACCCGTTGTATGTGAACGTAGAGTCTATCACACCCGATCATCACGTGGTGCTTTGAAACGACGAACTTTCACAACGGTGCACACTTGGGGAGAACACAATTTTATCTTGAAATTTTAGTGAGGGATCACCTTATAATGCTACCGTCGTCCTAAGCAAAATAAGATGCATAAAAGGATTAACATCACATGCAAATCATAAGTGACATGATATGGACATCAACTTGTGCTTTTGATCTCCATCTCCAAAGCACCGGCATGATCTCCATCGTCACCGGCATGACACCATGATCTCCATCATCGTGCCGCCATCGGGGTTGTCACGCCAACCATGCTTCTACTACTATTGCTACCGCTTAGCGATAAAGTAAAACATTACATAGCGCTTAATGATTGACACGCAGGTCATACAATAATTAAAGACAACCCTATGGCTCCTGCCGGTTGCCGTATGCATCGACATGAAAGTCGATATAAACTATTACAAACATGATCATCTCTTACATCAAATATATCTCATCATGTCTTTAGCCATATCATATCCCAACATACCCTGCAAAAACAAGTTAGACGTCCTCTAATTGTTGTTGCATGTTTTACGTGGCTGCTATGGGTATCTAGCAAGAACGATTCTTACCTACGCAAAGCCACAACGGTGATATGCAAGTTGCTATTTAACCTTCTACACGGACCGCCTTTGTCGAATCCGATTCAACTAAGGTGGGAGAGACAGACACCCGCCAGCCATCTTTATGCAACAAAGTCACATGTCTGTCGATGGAACCGGTCTCATGTACGTGGACATGTAAAGTTTGTCCGGGCCGCTTCATCCCACAATACCGCCGAATCAAGAAAAGACCAAGGAAGGAAGTAATCTGAATATCAACGCCCACAAACTCCTTTGTGTTCTACTCGTGATGTCATCTACGCATAGACCTAGCTCTGATACCCCTGTTGGGGAACGTTGCATGGGAAACAAAAATTTTCCTACGCTCACCAAGATCCAATCTAGGAGATGACCATCTATGAGAGGAGATATTGGATCTACATACCCTTGTAGATCGCTAAGCGGAAGCGTTAAGAAACGCGGTTGATGTAGTCGAACGTCTTCGCGATCCAATCACGATCCGTCCACGAACTCCCGATCAAGTGCCGAACGGACGGCACCTCCGAGTTTAGCACACGTGCGGCTCGGTGGCGTCCTCTCCTTATTGATCCAGCAAGTGAGAGAGAGGAGGTAGATGGGATCTGAACCAACACGACGGCGTGGTGGTGGTGGTGGCAGCGGAACTCCGGCAGGGCTTCGCCAAGCGCGTACCGGTGTAACGTGGGAGGAGTTGGGAGAGGTAACGGGCAAGGGTCGAAGGGTGGCTGCCCCCAACACCTCCCCACCTTTATATAGGCGTGGAGGGGGCTGGTGGCTTGCCCTCCAAGGCCCTAGGGGCGTTGGTCAAAGGGGGAGGAAGGAAGTCCCTCCTTTCCTTCCCCACCGATCGCTATCCCCCCTTTTTAGGGATCCTGATCTTATCCCTTTAGGATATGATACTATTCCTTTTAAGGGAGGATCTTGGTGCGCCTAGACCAGGGTTGTAGGGACTTTCCCCACTACCCACGTTCATGTGGGTCCCCCATGCAGGTGGGCCCCACTCCGGAACCTTCTAGAACCTTTCTGGTACAATACCGAAAAAACTCGAACTTTTTCCGGAACCCCGATAACAACTTTCCATATATGAATCTTTACCTCCAGACCATTTCGGAGCTCCTCGTGATGTCCCGGATCCCATCCGGGACTCCGAACAACCTTCGGACTTTCCACTATTAATATCTCGATACTACCCTAGCGCTACCGAGCATTAAGTGTGCGACCCTACGGGTTCGAGAATCATGTAGACATGGCCGACACACCTCTCCGGTCAATAACCAATAGCGGGACCTAGATGCCCATATTGATTCCTACATATTCCACAAAGATCTTTATCGGTCGAACCTCGATGTCAAGGATTCAGCTAATCCCGTATGCAGTTCCCTTTGTCTATCGGTATGTTACTTGCCCAAGATTCGATCGTCGGTATCTCCATACCCAGCTCAATCTCGTTACCGGCAAGTCTCTTTACTCGTTCCGTAATACAAGATCACATGACTAACTCATTGGTCACATTGCTTGCAAGCTTATTGTGATGTTGTATTACCGAGTGGGCCCTGAGATACCTCTCCGTCATACAGAGTGACAAATCCCAGTCTTGATCCATGCCAACTCAACAGACACCCTCGGAGATACCTGTAGAGCACCTTTATAGTCACCCAGTTACGTTGCAACGTTTGATACACACAAGGTACTCCTCCGGTGTCAGTGAGTTGCATGATCTCATGGTCATAGGAACATATACTTGACATGCAGAAAACGATAGCAGTAAACTTGATACGATCATATGCTACATTTATAGTTTGGGTCTTGTCCATCACATCATTCTCCTAATGATGTGATCCCATTATCAAATGACAACTCATGTCTATGGTCAGGAAACCTTAACCAGCTTTGATCAACGAGCTAGTCTAGTAGAGGCTCACTAGGGACACGTTGTTGTCTATGTATCCACACATGTATCTGAGTTTCCGATCAATACAATTCTAGCATGGATAATAAACGATTATCATGAACAGGGAAATATGATAATAACCAATTTATTATTGCCTCTAGGGCATATTTCCAACATATCGGTGCTACGATCCCGTCTCCCACCGCGTGTTCACCTCCCGGCACATTTATTTTGATGAGCATGTGTTTCCGTTTCAGCAGGTACCTCCGGCTGCACCTCTCGCCGCTGATGCTGTGGGACCCTCGGCCTCTCACCCAGGGTGCTCGCGCGCTGCCCTTGGCCCGCCCCCTGGTTTTGAGGCGCGTCACCCGTCTCCGGCTGCCTTGACGCCGTCTTTCGGCTCGGTGCCCACTTCGACCGCGGCTCCGGCGCTCTCGGCGCCCTCTTCGCCCGCAGCCTCGGCGCCCCCTTCGTCCGCGGCTCCGGCGCTCTCGGCGCCCTCTTCGCCCGCGGCCTCGGGGCCCCCTTCGCTCGCGGCTCGGGCGCCCTCGGTGCCCACTGCGCCCGCGCCCGCGGCCCCAGCCCTGCCGCCCTCGGCGCCTTCTTCACCCGCGGCCTCGGCGCCTGCGGCCCCGGCGCCCTCGGCGCCCCCTTCACCCGCGGCCCCGGCACCCTCGGCGCCCTCTTCGACCACGGACTCGCCACCCGCGGTTGGTCCGGTCACTCGTGCCCGTACGGGCGTCTTTCGCCCGAGCTCGCGCTATGCTTCGGATGAGTACGTCCACACGGCATCCACCTCTACGCCATCGCCGTTGCCGTCATCCGTTCGAGCCGCTCTTCGTGACCCGCTCTGGATGGCTGCGATGCAAGAGGAGTTTGATGCCTTGCTGTGCAACCGGACGTGGCAGCTTGTTCCCCGTCCCCGGCACGCTAATGTGATTACCGAGAAGTGGGTCTTCAAACACAAGCTCCGTCCTGATGGTACCCTTGACCGCTATAAAGCACGTTGGGTTGTTCGTGGTTTCCGTCAACGTGCTGGCATCGACTTCACCGACACCTTCGCTCCGGTTATTAAGCCCGGGATGATTTGCACGGTTCTCCACCTTGCAGTCTCCCATGCCTGGCCGATGCATCAAATGGACGTCTCCAACGCCTTCCTTCACGGTCACCTCGAGGAGCAGGTTTTCTGCCAGCAGCCCACGGGGTTCGTTGATCCGACACATCCCGACCACGTGTGTCTGCTCTCGCGGTCCTTGTACGGACTCAAGCAGGCTCCCCACGCTTGGTACTAGCGCATCGCGGCGTTTCTGCACCAGCTCGGGTTTCACTCTACCCGCTCGGACGCATCGCTCTTCGTCTATCACGAGGGCTCCGACACTGCATACTTGCTCCTTTATGTCGACGACATCATCCTGACGGCTGGTCTTCTCAGTCAGCTCACTGCCTGTCTTCGTGCTGAGTTTGCCATCAAGGACTTGGGTCCTTTGCACTACTTCCTCGGTGTTGAGGTGGTGCGTCGTCCGGATGGCTTCTTCCTGAAGGAAATATGCCCTAGAGGCAATAATAAAGTTGTTATTTTATATTTCCTTATTCATGATAAATTTTTATTATTCATGCTAGAATTGTATTGATCGGAAACCTAAATACATGTGTGAATACATAGACAAACACTGTGTCCTTGTCGTTGCCTCGTGGTCCCCCTTGACTTGTCCCTGACGCCAACACCTCCTATAAATCCCAAAACCTCCAGAACATAACCTAGATCGGGAGTTCCGCCGCCGCAAGCCTCTTTAGCCACCAAAAACCAATCGGGACCCTGTTTCGGCACCCTGCCGGAGGGGGAAATCATCACCGGTGGCCATCTTCATCATCCCGGCGCTCTCCATGACGAGGAGGGAGTAGTTCACCCTCGGGGCTGAGGGTATGTACCAGTAGCTATGTGTTTGATCTCTCTCTCTCTCGTGTTCTTGATTTGGCACGATCTTGATGTACCATGAGCTTTGCTATTATAGTTGGATCATATGATGCTTCTCCCCCTCTACCTTCTTATAATGGATTGAGTTTTCCCTTTGTAGTTATCTTATCGGATTGAGTCTTTAAGGATTTGAGAACACTTGATGTATGTCTTGCATGTGCTTATCTGTGGTGACAATGGGATATTCACGTGATCCACTTGATGTATGTTTTGGTGATCAACTTGCGGGTTCTGTGACCTTGTGAACTTATGCATAGGGGTTGGCACACATTTTCGTCTTGACTCCCCGGTAGAAACTTTGGGGCACTCTTTGAAGTTCTTTGTGTTGGTTTGAATAGATGAATATGAGATTGTGTGATGCATATCGTATAATCAAACCCGCGGATACTTGTGGTGACATTGGAGTATCTAGGTGACATTAGGGTTTTGGTTGATGTGTGTCTTAAGGTGTTATTTTAGTACGAACTCTAGGGTTGTTTGTGACACTTATAGGAATAGCCCAATAGATCGATCAGAAAGAATAACTTTGAGATGGTTTCGTAACCTACAATAATCTCTTCGTTTGTTCTCCGCTATTAGTGACTTTGGAGTGACTCTTTGCTGCATGTTGAGGGATTGTTATTTGATCTAATTATGTTATCATTGTTGAGAGAACTTGCACTAGTGAAAGTATGAACCCTAGGCCTTGTTTCGAAGCATTGCAATACCGTTTTCGCTCACTTTTACTGTTTGTTACCTTGCTGTTTTTATATTTTCAGATTACAAAAACCTATATCTACTATCCATATTGCACTTGTATCACCATCTCTTCGCCGAACTAGTGCACCTATACAATTTACCATTGTATTGGGTGTGTTGGGGACACAAGAGACTCTTTGTTATTTGGTTGCAGGGTTGTTTGAGAGAGACCATCTTCATCCTACGCCTCTAACGGATTGATAAACCTTAGGTCATCCACTTGAAGGAAATTTGCTACTGTCCTACAAAACTCTGCGCTTGGAGGCCCAACACAAGTCTACAAGAAGAAGGTTGCGTAGTAGACATCAAGCTCTTTTCTGGCGCCGTTGCCGGGGAGGTTAGTGCTTGAAGGTATATCTTTAGATCTTGCAATCGAATCTTTTAGTTTCTTGTTTTATCACTAGTTTAGTCTATATAAGAAAACTACAAAAAAAAATGGAATTGAGGTTGCCTCATTTGCTTCATCATTATAATGTCTTCCGTGAAAATGATGGAAAGGAAAATTGTGCTCAAGTGCTAGAAGAAGAATTCAATAAAATGTTTGGCACTAAATCTTTGTATGATGAGCATGATTGCAATGTTATTAGTATAAATTCTTTGAATATCCATGATGCTAATGATATGGAAAGCCACAAGCTTGGGGATGCTATGTTTGATGAAGATGATATTTTTAGTCCCCCAAGTTTTGATGAGCAAATTTATTATGATGATAGCATGCCTCCTATTTATGATGATTATATTGATGGAAGTGGATTTGGAAGAGGCAATAATAAAGTTGTTATTTTATATTTTCTTATTCATGATAAATGTTTATTATTCATGCTAGAATTGTATTGATCGGAAACCTAAATACATGTGTGAATACATAGACAAACACTGTGTCCCTAGTAAGCCTCTACTAGACTAGCTCGTTAATCAAAGATGGTTAAGTTTCCTAACCATAGACATGTGTTGTCATTTGATGAACGGGATCACATCATTAGGAGAATGATGTGATGGACATGACCCATCCATTAGCTTAGCATATTGATCGTTCAGTTTTATTGCTATAGCTTTCTTCATGACATATACATATTCCTTTGACTATGAGATTATGCAACTCCCGGATACCGGAGGAATACCTTGTGTGCTATCAAACATCACAATGTAACTGGGTGATCATAAAGATGCTCTATAGGTATCTCCGAAGGTGTTTGTTGGGTTGGCATAGATCGAGATTAGGATTTGTCACTCTGAGTATCGGAGAGGTATCTCTGGGCCCTCTCGGTAATGCACATCATAAGAAGCCTTGCAAGCAATGTGACAAATGAGTTAGTTGTGGGATGATGCATTACGGAACGAGTAAAGAGACTTGTCGGTAACGAGATCGAACTAGGTATGAAGATACCGACGATCGAATCTCGGGCAAGTAACATACCGATGACAAAGGGAATAACGTATGTTGTCATTACGGTACGACCGATAAAGATCTTCGTAGAATATGTGGGAACCAATATGAGCATCCAGGTTCCGCTATTGGTTATTTACCGGAGAGGTGTCTCGGTCATATCTACATAGTTCTCGAACCCGTAGGGTCCGCACGCTTAACGTTCGATGACGATTTTATATTATATGAGTTATGTGATTTGGTGACCGAATGTTGTTCGGAGTCCTGGATGAGATCACCGGCATGACGAGGAGTCTCGAAATGGTCGAGAGGTAAAGATTCATATATAGGACGATGATATTCGGACACCGGAAGTGTTCCGAGGGTACCGGGTACATATCGGGTCACCGGAAAGGGGTTCCGGCACCCCCGGCAAAGATATGGGCCTTATGGGCCAAGAGAGGGACAGACCAGCCCCTGGTGGGCTGGTGCACCCCCATATAGGCCGAAATAGGAGGAGAAGGAAGGAGGGGAAGGGAGAAGGAAAGGGGAGGATTCGGCCTC
Source organism: Thinopyrum elongatum (assembly GCA_011799875.1). Classification (NCBI taxonomy): domain Eukaryota; kingdom Viridiplantae; phylum Streptophyta; class Magnoliopsida; order Poales; family Poaceae; genus Thinopyrum; species Thinopyrum elongatum. The sequence continues at coordinate 369,130,656 of CM022299.1, read as the reverse complement.
CCCCTTTCCTTCTCCCCCCCCCCCCCTCTCTTTCCTTCCCCCTCCGACACTTATGGAAGGGGGGGAGGCCGACTTGTGGGAGGCGCCCAAGTAGGATTACTCCTACTTGGGGCGCCCCTTGCTGCCCCTCTCCCTCTCCTACCTATATATATGTGAGGGGGGCACCGCTAGAACACACAACATTGATTCCTAGCCGTGTGCGGCGCCCCCCTCCACAGTTTACGCCTCCGGTCATATTCACGTAGTGCTTAGGCGAAGCCCTGCGCGGATCACTTCACCATCACCGTCACCACGCCGTCGTGCTGACGGAACTCTTCCTCGACACTTTGGTGGATCAAGAGTTCGAGGGACATCATCGAGCTGAACGTGTGCAGAACTCGGAGGTGCCGTACGTTTCGGTGCTTGATCGGTCGGAACGAGAAGAAGTTCGACTACATCAACCGCATTGTCAAACGCTTCCATTTTCGGTCTACGAGGGTACGTGGACACACTCTCCCCCTCTCGTTGCTATGCATCTACTAGATAGATCTTGCGTGAGCGTAGGAAATTTTTTGAAATTGCATGCTACGTTTCCCAACACTTCCTTCACCAGCGGAAGTACGCTCATGAGCTCCTAGATCGCGCTGGCATGCTTAATTGCAAGCCCGCTGCCACGCCTGTTGATACGAAGGCCAAGCTCTCTGCCACGGATGGTTCCCCTGCTTCGGATGCTGCCTTTTACCGGTCTATTGTTGGGGATCTTCAGTACCTCACTCTGACTCGACCGAAGATCCAGTATGCAGTCCAGCAGGTGTGTCTTCACATGCATGCTCCTCGGGACGTTCATTGGGCCGCTATCAAGTGGATTCTCCGCTATGTTTGTGGCACTATGGACCTCGGCGTCACGCTTCACGCCTCCACCGACACCATCCTCACCGCCTACTCCGACGCCGACTGGGCTGGCTACCCCGACACTCGTCGCTCCACCTCGGGCTACTGTGTCTTCCTTGGACCCTCGCTTATCTCGTGGTCGTCCAAGCGGCAGCCTACGGTCTCTCGTTCCAGTGCTGAGGCTGAGTATCGCGTTGTGGCCAATGTCGTCGCCGAGTGCTCGTGTCTTCGTCAGCTGCTCCAGGAGCTCTCATGTCCCGTCGACCGAGGCACGGTGGTCTACTGCGACAATGTCTCGGCGGTCTACCTCTCCGCCAACCCGGTTCATCATCGTCGTACCAAGCATATTGAGTTAGATATTCATTTTGTTCGGGAACAGGTGGCTCTTGGCCATATTCGTGTTCTAAACGTTCCTACTTCCCAACAATTTGCAGATATCATGACCAAGGGCTTGCCTACGGCGTCATTCGAGGAGTTCCGGTCCAGTCTTTGCGTTAGCAATGGCGCCGCTTCGACTGGGGGGGGGGGGGGGGGGGGTGTTGAGTATATGTGTTGTGCATATTGTGTATTGGGCCCACCTCCTAGTTTTCCTTGTATAGTTGAGGTCGTGGTCCATCGTTGTACATCATATATACGTGCGATTGCACCTGAGTAATACATCGTGCAATTCTCATAACATACAGTCTCGACCTGCTGAATTTGGATTTTTTTTTTTTTTGAGAAGAGAAGTTATAGATGGTTCTTGGCTGGTTAGCTTGCATATGACTCGTCTAACTGCCAATGCATAGTCGTTAGTTGTCTAGATGAAGAATACAATATATAGCTTATCGTGAACGCGCACTTCCATTGCCACTTTGCCAGGCAGACCGGTCTGTGTGTGCATGAGTGAAATTGAAGACATTTCATGTAACACTCATGTTGGATTCGTGTGATGATGTACGACATGTACTGCATTTAGAACGATGCTTCTTGTCCAATTCTTCTGCCCAGTACGTCGAGGTAGCCAGACTTTCCCTTTCAGTCGAGCTGCATGAGTGTGTAAAAGACAATCTGGACGTTTTCACTTTTCACCCACAAGAAAAAAAAACTGGGCACGAAAAGGGACGGACAGTAACATAATATGTTGACAACTTGTACCCCCCTAACTTTTGCACCATGCTCATTTCTTCAAAGGAACTCCAATCCCAGTACTAGTACGTACGTCCAGTATTTATATTCCCAAAATACTGCTAGTTGACGTTGATTATTTCAGACAGACTCGAGACAAACGAAACTAGTGACAGAGAAAGGGAGCACAACGAACTACATAGCATTATTATGGCTTATAAAACTTGTTACCGACACTAGCTACGCACGACTACGTGGTACATAAGCGGATCCATCGGTTGCATGACATGTAAAAGGAATCGATGGACCTATCGATGGCCCATCCGATTAGTAAATTATTAGCACAAGTGCATGTCTCTATTGTGGGGTAAAATTAAAGATGATGCAGCAGGATTCTATTCTCTCCTGGCTAGCTACCTGAGGGCCTGACCTTGACATGCCTCCTCTACTAGAAAGGAAAGTGAAAGGGAGCAAAGAGGCGAGGGGTGCATCATGGTGGCTCCTCTTTGAAGTTATGCAACACCGAAGCTAGCTGCTAAGTGGCCGCATTACACATCACATTACGCACACACGGCTCGATCGCCACCGTCACACGCACACACACGTCCCACCCACGCCTGGCTAGTTTATTCGCCGCTCCGGGCAGCCTACCTAGTAGCTCGCTCGCTCGCTCCGGTGCGCGCGGGAGAGAGAGAGACAGAGTACGTACGTACGTGAGGTCGCGCCGGTGTCTGCCACCATACTATACTGCTGTTGCCGCTCGCTGGCCGGTACTACTGGGACTTGGAGGAGACCGTAGCCATCAGAAAAAGATGGCGTGATGTGCACTTGGCTTGCATGAGTAACCTGCATGATTGAGCCGTGTTCGCTGGCTACAACGGAAAAGCGCCCTGCATGCTCGGCCGACCCATGCAAACCAACCCGATGCACTAATTAATTCCCCCCACCTAATTTGGCCCGCCTTTTTTCATTGGGAGGACACTACTGGCAGTACTGTTCCTTTCAGCTCTCTTTCTTGCTCTCACGCCACACTGATATGATAGGATGGGTCGGAGCTGATACTAACTCGCTGGCTATGTATGTAGGCTAGGCTATACGTACTAGTACTAGCAACAAGCCACGGACGTGGGGGTTAGGAAGCTGAGCCAAGCAAGAAGCAACGTAACTAACCGGTGGTACTGTCCTGTTTCTCCCTGAGACGGACTTGTCTGGGTTGCAGGAAAGTTCTCTTGGTACTGGACTACTGTTTCAGCGCGAGGAGTGCCCCTAGTATCTACACGGCGTGCAATATGCTGGGTTTATCCTGTTCTTCTTCAGAAGAAGAAGTTTGACAGTGGATTCGTTTGTTTTTTCCTTCCCTGGATTCAACGACTAATTTTTTCGACGTAGGAATAGCATCGGACTCTTGTGCATGACTAGTCACGTACTGACTGATCACTCAGGCGACCGATTGCAGGTTTGGAAGCCCGAATCTTATTCTCAGCCGCCATGAATTGGCAGACACAATATCGAGAAAGTATCGGATGGAAATCAAGTTTCGGAGGAAATCGGTAAAAACAAAATTAAAACCATGTGTTCCAAAATTCTGATATAAATATAGTGTCCTGGAGACGTGACATTCTACAAACATGTGAAATTACAGTTTCATTTGGGAGCTAGCTAGTATGAAAAAACCAAATTCAGCAACCAAAAAAGTGGAACGTGTGAAAATTTGAAATTACTAAAACTGATGCTGGATTTGTTTTTTTTTTTGTTCTAGCTCCCAGTGAAATTAAATTTGAAAATTGTCATGTTTGTAAAACACGTGAAACATGTGACAATGTGTTTTTGTTAGAATCTTATAAATATTTGGAACATGATTGCTACTTGTTTTCCATAGGATATTTTCTCCACAATATGTATTGCTACCAAATACATTCTTGTTCTGCGTGCGCGTCATGGCACTAGACATAATTTTTCGACAAAGGATGAATTTTATTAACTCAAAATGAGACATCAAGTTGATACAAACGCAATGAGTACACCCTCGGAATTTGCATAACTAGGATGCACACAGCCAATGTGCTAGACATAATGCAAATGCAACTCTATAGATTAGTAATCCTTATTGGTGAAGCAATAGTTAGCGTATGTACTCCGTACTCGCTGGACGGCCAACTCTAGCAGAGTCCAGTATGCACCTCTTCTTAAGGTGCCACTTCACCCTTTGCCTTTGGAACTTGGCAAACGAGTGGCTTCACCTCGAGAACATTGACACGTTCACTTGGCATCTTGAATGATCCCTCAAATATTGGTGGGTCAATCTCTCCGACATCAACACCCCCCCCCCCCAACAGAATAGCCATGGCATCTCTCACAATGCTCATTAGTTGGACTAATTGGAACTTCACGGCCAACTCCACTTGTATTCAACCCCTTCTGTGATTTGAAATTCAAAGATCACCTCCCACGAGGACAAAACCTGATGAAAAATCCAGATGTTAATTTGCTCCTTTATATCATTAATCAAGCCCTCATTGATCGTTGCTTCTGCAACCGTTCTTTTCTCTCTCCGGCGACCGGAGGCGAGAACTGAGAATATCTATCGACGAGCGATCATCAAGATCAGAGCTACGTTGGTGCTCCTAGGTTGTTCGGTGAGGGGTTAAAACGCTGCGATCAATCCACGCACGCGACAAAGATTTTACCCAGGTTCAGGCCACCGTAGTGGTGTAATACCCTACTCCCGCTTTAGAGTGTTCTTCTATATATTCATGTTCTAACAAATATTGATGTTGTCCCTTTTTTTTACCCTCTCAGTCCTACAGAGAGGGAAGTCACACGTCCCATGTGGTGATGTAGGTAGTAGTAGGCCCATTTACTCTGACCAGGCCCCTTCACTTTAGTCCTTTCGCCCTGGCACGGCTGAGCCCATGCCTAACCTGCCATGTTATACGTACACCATCACCCCTACCTTGGTATGGGCTCCTCTAGTTCCATCCCTCATTTTCTTTCGGGGAGCTTTCGACACATGCAAATTGTGAGCCAGATGGCAATTTCTCGAGAAGGGGAGGGGGCGAGGACCGACCTCCCCGGAAACCTTTCCTTATCTTCGCAGGGTTGAATGCTCTTCAGCGGCACGCTGGTTTCTCGGGAAGGTCCAAGGAGCAAATTCTTCAACGGTTGTGCCATTGATCCATATGTCAGTCCAAAAGAAACATCTTTGCCCTTTACCTAACTCAGCCCGAGTTGCAGCATCAAGGAGCCTCCTCTCATGCATCTACAAAGTGTTTAGCATGATGCTTCAAGCCGTTGTACGCGCCTTCCATGCCCAACGAAGCCAATGCACCGAATTCATGATTTCTAGTTCCAGAATACCTAGTCCCTTTTGGTGTTCTCATTTTCCAAGCGGCATGTGAGACATTCCCTTGTGGATTGTGATCAACAAATGCCAACCCGAAATCCAAGTCCCATCATGTCAACCGGGTATGTTGTTACCTCGGTGAAAAAGGCACAATTGGCAGGAGGACCGAACCACCGTGAATAATCTAATCTACAACATGTGCAATACGTTAGTGTGGTCTTAATTCTTGCATGCCACCTGCTTCCCGAGGAAGATTTGCTAATGAAAATGGACTCATCCTTTGATGTTGACCTCCGCAGAAGCTTTCTGTCTTGTTCCCAAAAGTATCATCCTGCCTTTACATTTACATGGGGTATATTTCTGCTTCATGGAGTACAACTTACCAAGCTGAAACAACTAAGGTGAAAGTACACGATGCAACAAAATGTACAACTGCTTTACTGATCTTGGTGCTAGAACTACATCAACATGATTGGTTCGTTACGTTGGGGTACAGTACATTACAAGCTAGATACATCATCAACTAAGTTAAGAGTTCAGCACAAAAGAAAAAAAAAAGGCAAATTAAGGATCCTTGCACTACTAACTTGAGGAGCTACGGATACATATGTGTGGGCATCAACGATGCTTCGCGCCTAGGAAATATTCCAGCTATGACAGCGACAGGCCTAGGAGCTAGGCAGACGTAAATCGCCACCAGGATCGATCGGGATTCTTAGTATGTGTATTACTCCATCCATTTCAAAATAATTAAAGTTCTAGGTTTGTTTTAAGTCAAACTTGCATAAGTTTGATCTGTTGGTTGATCTGCAGGCCAAACTTGTGGCCAGCAGCAAGTGTAAGGCAGCAACAAGTTGGCAAAGCCAACTTGGCTTCAGCAAGCCCTGATTGGGGGCACACACACACATACAACTGACGGGTGGGTCCCCCCATGGCACTATGCATATAATTATATAAAGGAGAGAAGTCCCTATGGGACAGCACCGTGCAAGTGCAGGTCTCTCACAGCTGCCCAATCCAGCCACGCATAGCCAGTCATGGGAAGGGCCTATCCAGTGCCTTCCAACAGCAGCAGCAGCAACCAGGAGGTGGAGAAGAACAAGGAAGAACAAGGGCTTCACCATGAAGCCCTATGTGACATCTCAAGTCACTACAACATCTTCATCACTAAGGTGTGTTCACTTAAAAATTCTAGTCCTGATGTGGCTCAAAACTTGAGCTTGATGATCCTGAGATCATCTATGACTTCTAACATCGGCACCAGAGCCTTCTTGCTCAAGATTGAGCCCCATAAAGAACAGATGAAGTTTGATCTGTTGTTTTAAGTCCAAGTTCAAGCTGTTTTTCATATCTATGATAAGCTTGAATTTTATTTAGCCCTAAAGTTCTAAAGATTAAGCCCTTACAGATCACCTAATGATGATGGGGTTTCATTTTGATGATAAACATAGGGGATCAAAGCATATGTGCATGTTTAAGATTAAATCCCCAATATGAGGAAAACCTAGAAATGAAATTTCCTAAATTTTCCCCTGTCACATGTCTTAAGGTTTTGGTTTATGATAAGATTTGATGGGGAAATCAATTAATCATGTCTGCTTTTTTAAGGATTTCCCAACTCCGAAACCCAAGCCTATGTAATTTTATGATTCGTAGCAACAATTGATGTTTTGGGTTTCGGTTTGGAATGAATTAAGTTGGGGATTAAATGATTTGAAGCCAACCCTAATGAAATCCCCAAAATTCCGAAACCCTAACTAACAAAATCCCCAATTTTTCCTCAATATTGAGGAACCCTAATCCTAATTCTAAAGAACTAAGGGCGGCGGACACTTAGCTTAAGGGCCCGGTGGTCGGCGGCGGCCGCTATAGCCGCCTTCTCTGTGATGCGGGTGCGCTCGGGCCGGTCTTGCCGTCCGCCGCACCGGACCGTGGCGGTGTGTCCTCAAGCACTTGTCGTCCCTGAGGCCCACTGCGGTGCCGGATCTGGCGAAGGCAGCCGTCGCCGCCTCGGGGAATCTCATGTGCGTGCGCGTCTACCTCGCAAAGGGCACCGCCCGGAGCCACTCGACGGAGTTGCGCGCTAGCCAAAGCCGCACGCAGCTCCGGCGAGGGGGTCTGGACGACGCCGCTATTCGCCTTCCTCTGCTGCGGTTGGCGCTTGTCGCCGCCGTCGCCCTCTCATCGCCTCGTGGCCGTCGGGTGTGTGAGAAGAGAGGGAGAGAAGCGAATGGATTAGGGTTTCGCGGGGAGGCAGCTAGTGGCTGGTTTTGTTCGACGCGGCTCGCGAGCGTCGGCTACCGTCATGGGCCAGCAGCTACTAAGGGGCCGTTTTCGGCTATGGGCTCCGGCCTAGGTTAAGTTGCCTGTTGCAATTTTCCCTTTTCCAGGAAATTTTGCTACTCGGCCAACATTCTGATGGGCTGCTTCAGGCTAAATTAAATTTGGCATTTTAGTTATTCTCAGTGCATTTCTTCAGTCGATTAAGGCATTATGATAATGTTTATGCACTGTTAATAATTCAAAATTATGCCAATATAATGTTTAATTATGATGGGTCAACTTTGAGGCAGGAAAATTATTTACTGATTTTCGTTTTAAGAATTAATTCTTTGGGCTAAAATAAGTGAGTCCTAAGGCTAAAATTATGCATGGCATATTATGCTTATTTATGCTAGATATTTTCTAGTATTTATGTGTCATGCTTAGTTATTTTAAGTGCAATTTTATTATGTTCTTTATTTATTAAGTAATATTCTTATGCCTTATTTATTATCATGCCTTTTATGGCATGCTTAATTATTATTATGGCATTATTTATAGTATATTATACTTAATTATTCTTAAGGCATTTTCTGTCATCATTAATTGTTTCAAGGCATTTTATTATGTTTTGATATTAAAGTAATGTTTTCACTCAAGTTTAAGTTATTTTTCTAATTAGTTTTGATTAGAGAAAAGTTTTAAACTTAAGTGTGGCCTCAATTAAATAATGTTTTGAGCAACCAAAATTAAGTTGGGGCTTCTATGCTCTTTATGAGCAATTATGTCAATCATGGTCATAGCCCCAAAATAACTAAAGGTTGTTGCTCAACATATAATGTGTTAATTTTGAAATAGGCCTTTATGATAAGTTGTTCCCCAAAATTTAATTAATGGTTGATTTACCTGAAGAAATTAAGTGGCCGTTGATCTGAGTTATGATTAAGTTTTGGGCATAAGGAAAATATAATGTTGACTTTTCATGGTTACATTTTAACCAAACCATGGATTGTCATAATTAATTGCCCATTAAAGAAGTTTTTGTCCTTAAGCCATGTATATTCAATGAGGTTATTTTATTAAATGTCTCTAACTAATGAAGTGCGGTCTATGTTTACCATTCTAGCCAAAGCTGACTGGTGAGCACATGACTGCAGAATTTCATTGTTCTTGTCCACTTCTGACCAAAGTTGATGTGGACTAGTTCAATAAAAGAAAGAATAAAGAGACATAATTTCAATTAGGTGTGGCTGATGTTTGTCATCCTGGCCAAAGCTGGTTGATGAATATCTGACTACAAAATTTTGCTGCTCTTGCTCACTTCTGGCCAAAGCTGATGTGAGCTAGATCAGTGAAAGAACTTTGAATATCAAGAGGCTATAAAGTGTGACTGGTATTTATTATTCTGGCCAAAGTTGATTAATGAATACTTGATCACAAAATTTTGTTGTTCTGGTACACTTCTGGCCAAAGCTAATGTGGATTAGAGCAACAAAATTAAGTTTATGATCTGGGAAAGAATACTAATGTATAAGGCTTACGGACAATTTGAAACAGGCCACAAATATTAAGGTACTTTTGGGGAACTGAATAAAGGATATAATCCAATTAATTGATTACTAAGTTATTGTAAACTTATGCTTACAATTAAATTGTATGCTTCCGCAATTAAGTGCATCTGATTAATGATATGATTCATGGCTATATATATATAAATAAATTCATTAAAGTTTTAGCTATAGCCATAAATCATCTGATTAATTCCCAGATCAATTGATTCTTGAAGCTATAAGCTTCTGTGATCATCTTCATGATCATTAAGTTGTTTTTTTTTACTAGGTTGTCTCCAATTAAGATGGAACCAAAGGGAAATTTTGGTTGGAGACTTAATGTTATTTTGGGATAAGTTGAGGCACGTGAATTCGTTCTGACCAAAGTTGATTGGATACATGTGCCATTCCCTAAAGATTAATGTTTACACGAGGAATTATATTCTGCATGATCACTATAAAAGTTTGTGATCATACACTTTTATTATCCCTATTGTTAATGTTTACAATTCAGTCATAAGTTCTTTGGCTGATTTAATGCCTTTCATGAGTAATAATATAAGTTTGTGAATATATATTATTTTTCATGAGGTCATGCATAATGAAAATCTAATGAGCTCCCGTTAAATAAACTTTGATTATTGAGGTATTAACAAGAATCCGATAAGCTTCTTGTTTATTAATATCAGTTGGGAGCAAAACCCAGTAAAGAATCTGGGGGAGTATGCCAGTAAGGATCTAGGAGAGTAATTCCCTAGTTCTGTCATAATGAATTTGTTTCTGGCATTAATGAAGTAGCTTGAATGGCTTCCTAAAATCTTATGAGATCATATTGATCATAAGAATACTCAAGATTTAAGGTTTGAGACATGATGAATTTACGGAGTTTTTGAGTTCACTTTATTATGTTATTTACGATAAAGTCTATAAAGTGGATTAGAATTAAGCTCAAAGAAATTTGTATCCATAAGAAAAATTGGATACCATAAGTATGATGTTATTATGGCCTCATGAACGAAAAGGTTTGAGGTGAAGTCTTTTAAGTTGGACTGGAGGTTAATGTTGAAGGCTATGGAAATTTTCCATTAGCACAAAAAAAATATAAAGTTCCTTATACTCCATTCCTATAACTTCCGAGGTATGTTGGTATATGCTGGTATGTTTAAATTTAAAATTCCACTTCTTACTTTCTGTTTTTAAGTAATGCTAAGAATTATGGAATTATGGTTAAGAATTATGAATGAAAATTGAGCTTTTGTTAAGTACCACTTTTATTCAAATTTCTTAAGTTTCCATCTCTTAGGGGTATTATTATTATTATTACCTCGGTGCATGATGATTATGGTGATTAGGAACAATTAAATTGTTCTTTTAATGTTAATGCCACATGATTAGCTATTATGTTCCTTCTAATGTTTATGTCATATTAAGTGATAAATCTTGCATAAGTCTTTCTCCTAAGAAAGATAAAAGATTTAATTATGCTCTCCATAATAATCCTCCTAAAGCACTAAAGGAGGACAATGAAAATTATGATACTCTGAAATAGAGCATGATGTTGAAAAACTAAAGGGAGAGCAGTTAAATCATAAAGGCTTTATGGCAATTAAGAGCTCCACTGTTAACATTATTAAAGGAGCTATTCCTAACTCCCAGACCGCCAAGGTAATCCTTGGCAAAAGTTTCTATTAAAATTTAAGTAACACGTCTTGCTAAAAGACTTGTTGAAAAGATTTAATGCAAATGGGAGTTTGAGGAAATAAATTATGAAAAGGTGAAATGTGATCACCATTTTAGAGATGGAAATTTCATAAAGTTTTTTTCTTTTTGCATAAAAAAAGGGAATCAATTATGATGATTAATCAGTTTTAAGACAATAAGTATCTGATAGTGGTACAAAGCTCAATAAGGAATAAGTTTGATAAGGAATTTATGTTTGGTCAATATTATGTTGACTATAAGCAATAGGGATATTGCATAAGACCCAAGGGTTTTTCCTCGGGGTACTAAGTTAATCTTGGTGATGTTTCTTATGTCTTAAAGGTTCACTGAGATTGGTCCATAAAGGGGAGTATTGAAGTTCATTCTAAAGTTTTATGTCTACTCCCTCAAAGGGCAATAAGTTTTCCTTATGTTGTTACTAATGCTTAAGTTATTATGTGCCCTTTTAAGTTTATGAAACCGAGATAACTGACAGACATAAGTACAGGACTGGACCCCTGGAAAGTTATTAAGAAAAGCTTTGCCTTGTTGGCATAAGCACTAAAGTAATGATGTGTGATACATCACACTAAGGGATTGCATGCTTATGTTTTAGGATATAAGGTGACCACCAAGTTGTGGACCGTTAAGGTAATTGGCAAGGTGTGAATTCACGAAAGTTTTATCCATAAAAGTTTCACCCTTGCGGGGGAGCCATATTGTGGAATGGCTCTACCCAATCTCCCTAAGGCATCATTAAAGATGCGAACTAAAGTCGTGGCATGCTTTGATCCCTAAATTTTTAAGATATGGATTTATGTCCCTGATCCATATGAATTTAAAGAATGAAGAGTTTTCTCAAGATTATTTATCCCGGGACTCATTATGTAAGAGTGCAGATTATTCGAGTAACATGTCAAAAGGTATATATCTGTCAGACCTATGACATTGTGAAAGATTAATTCCAGAATCAAACATATTCAAGGCCTTGATGAATTAAGTTTTCAGGGCTCAACAAATAAGTATTAAACCTAAGGCATAAGTGTTGAGCATTGTATAAGGTTATTGTCTTGATGCTTGAGTATTATGCTAAAGGTATTAAAGCTAAGCATTATATCTAAAGAGGCTTGCCTACTAATGTTGCCGGCATAAAGATTAAATGGCAGCCTATTATTAAGGGACAGATTATGATTCTGGAAAAACATATTTCTCTTTTTTTTCAAAAGCGCGCGCATAAGGATATGCATAAGAATATATGAAGAGAAACTGCACTCTTGGGACCATTGCAACACCATCTCCCCACAAACCTAAGGGGGTTTGTTTCTTCGATGGAATGATGTACTGTGGTCAATTAGATCAATGGTACTTAATTGACTATTGTATCTTATTGTCTCTGTATAAGTTCCAACAAAGAAATGAGCTCATAAGTTTGCCAAATAAATACTAAGTTAATGGAGCTCCTAAGCTAAAGAAGTTCCATTTCGAGATGAGGTGGTATATTGTAGTAACTGGGTTCTACGGTATTAACTGACCGTTGCAATCCTTTTATCTCGTATGCCATTTTATTAAGAAGTGGGCTTATAAGTTTTGCCTTACAATCAAGGGGGAGAATGTTGGTTGATCTGCAGGCCAAACTTGTGGCCAGCAGCAAGTGTAAGGCAGCAACAAGTTGGCAAAGCCAACTTGGCTTTAGCAAGCCCTGATTGGGGGCACACACACACACACAACTGACGGGTGGGTCCCCCCATGGCACTATGCATATAATTATATAAAGGAGAGAAGTCCCTATGGGACAGCACCGTGCAAGTGCAGGTCTCTCACAGCTGCCCAATCCAGCCACGCATAGCCAGTCATGGAAAGGGCCTATCCAGTGCCTTCCAACAGCAGCAGCAGCAACCAGGAGGTGGAGAAGAACAAGGAAGAACAAGGGCTTCACCATGAAGCCCTATGTGACATCTCAAGTCACTACAACATCTTCATCACTAAGGTGTGTTCACTTAAAAATTCTAGTTCTGATGTGGCTCAAAACTTGAGCTTAATGATCCTGAGATCATCTATGACTTCTAACATGATCATCTCTATAAAAAAATTGGTAAGATGTACAACACTAAATAAATACACATAGTACAAAAGTATATTTCTATAGACTTGATTGAATTTGCTAGAATCTCATGAGAATAATTTGTTGTTCTAGTTTGTAATTTTAGTATATTTTTCTATAGACTTGATTTGGATTTAAACAAGTTTAACTTACGACAAACCCAACTTCAATTGGTATGCATAAAAGTTCCCCGTAAAAGAATGCATGGAAGTAATTACATCATGTCGATCTTCATTTCGACGTGTCGATTGGGGCGCTGTCTCCGCATGGCGCACTCACGAGGTTGACCGACGCGCCGGACTGTCGGCACGAGACCTGTGGGAGAGGGATACCGGCCCACCGTATTGCGCGCGCTCGAAATGCGACGTTGCAGCCTGCACACTGCGATAGAGCCGGCTATAGCACGCACCAACACTTGGGTCGGCATCCATTGACAAACGGTTTGAACCAGGGTGATCCGGTATGTCTGGTAATGATTTCTCCCGCCAACGATCGACGACTCCCGCGCGCGCCGACGAGCCCGGTCACGGCCGCGGTTGCTAAGCCCTCGCCCGCACGAGCGAGCTATTTGCGTCGACGGCCGATGGATCGGCTTTAAACTTGCTTTGGTCGGCTTCGTCAAACAGCGCGGATAGACATGTCTCCTCCCAAAAGGGCTAGCTAGCTGGCTGGCCATATCCGGCCTGGACGTCGGAAAGGCACGGGAAAAGGAAAACCATGGCCTCCTTTGCCTCCCTCGTGCGCGCGGATCGGATAGCCAGTTGATTTCGATCCATCCCACGTAACCAAAAGGCATCGTTGCTATGTACACGCCCGAGTCCCCGTCTACAATCACGTTCCTGTGTAGAGCAATTAACCACAGTGCCCGTGCTAGTTTTCGAACGAGCGATCAGCCTCCGATGGGATCAGAATCGAGGAAAAACAAGCGCCTAGTATTACATCTATCTATCTATCAATCGGCGCCCCGTAATCGCATCGGTTTGCAGATCGTAATCGAGGATCGTTGACTTGAGTGTCACGTTGAGTGCGGTTCAGAACCCGTCGTCGATGCATGATCTGGCTCTGGTGACACTGCTCGGGCATGGAGGTGAGCAGGGTGGGTTAATTTCTGGGGCCCGCTCTTTGTGTGTCGACCGTGTCGTGGTCGCGCGCCGTCAGCAAAACAGCGCTGATTAGACTTGTTCCAGATATTGTTCTTGGGGCTTAATTCAACTAAATGATACACTGCACGTTTCTGCAGGAACCAGTCATAAAATATTTCAATAAGATTTAACTAACACATAATTAAGCCCGTGCTTCGTTACATGAGAGATATTTTTTTAGGAGAAGCAACGTGAGAGAATTGATGTGTCCAACAAAAATGGCGACGGAGCGAGGAGATGCGGTCTTCTCTCGGGCCATGTTTGTCCAGCGAGATCTTGATAGTGGTGGGGTTGGTCGGTGCGGCGGCGACCACCCAACTCGTCCCTTTTTTCCTCCGGTCCACCTCTGTCTCGGGGGTTGTGGCTGTTGCCTCATCTGGTGGCTGTGCGACGATCTTCGGGGCACGGTTGCTTCGATCACTCCCTCCTACAACGGCGTAATTGAATGGATTACTAATTGCAGCGCATAAATCTCATTTCATTAGCATAATCAACGCATAACCAGGCATGAGTGTCCTTCTTTATCAGGGTTTATGCTCTTTGATTATTTTATAGTTCATGCGGCCATAATTATTTTTAATCATAACTAAATTTCTTTCAATTATGCCACGGGCAATAATTTATGGAGTCCCTCATTCTGCTCATAATTCTCGAGACAGCGTCCTTATTTCCAAACAACATAGGGACATATTTTTGCTGCTTGTCCGTCCGACAGAATAAGAAATGCGTGGTAGGACTAGTTCAGCCCACCATGGGGGCAAACATTTTTTTTCAAAAACTACGTGCGAAACTGATGGAACAAAATGTTTATGTATATTTAATAGGAGGGCCAGCTGTTTTTATGTAATAAAACCGACCTAGCTCAGTTGGCATCCGCCTGAGGAACTGGATGAGACATCGCAAGTTCGATCCCTTACAGCCGCAAATATGTTTGCCTCCCTTGGTGAGAATCGATGGGTCGGATGCGGAGCAGGCCCGGTAGGGAAGTGCGGCCGAGGCCCAATACAGCCTGGTCGATAAAGCATTTATTTTTTTTCTTTTTCCTGTTCGAGTATCGCTAGCCACTCGAACAACGCGTCCTGCCAACCAATGGCCAGCGCGAATATTTAAGGACATCCTGCAGCGTCAAATTAGAACTTTTTTTATCATGTTTGAACTTATCAAAAATAATTACTATAATGAATTTTCGAATATTCTTCAAAACATGAACAAATTTTGAAATTACAAAACATTTAAAAAAAAGATTTGATACATTTTTGGAAAAACACGAGCAAAGTTTAAAACAGGAACATTTTTTGAAATACACAAACATATTTTGAAATCATGATCCTTTCATGAAAGTACGGATATTTTTTGAAAATGTGAACAATTTTTTAATATAGGAACATGTTTGAACAAACATAATAATTTTATAAAATGCATTTTTCCAAACACGAACATTAGTTTGAATTTGTGGATATTTCACAAAACAGGAATCATTTTCGAATTTGAAACATTTTTTAAATTTGTTCTTTGGAAATCTCCAACAATTTTGTGAAACACAAACATCTTAAAAAATATGGAAACATTGGTTGAATTTTGAACAAATTTTTGAACGAGAACACAAATTTAAAGTTCCAAACCTTTTTTAAAACGGGAACAAAATTTTAAAATTCTGAATATTTTTAGAAAAATTTGAACAAAATTGAACTTCTAAACATTTCTTAAAAGACTGAATTTACAAAAAAAAAGATAAACTTTGAAGGGAAAATGAAAAGGAAACATGAAAGAAAAAAAGAAAGAAACAGAAAAAAGAAAATTAGAAATAACAGAAAAAACGAAACGGGCCGGCCCAGAGTTAGGTGCCCTGTGCTAAGCCTTGACATGTGGCAAGTAGGGTTTTCCGAGCTGCGTACCGTTTCTGCTTTTTTGCAGACGGACGTACA
The DNA here is from genome assembly GCA_011799875.1 of Thinopyrum elongatum. NCBI lineage: Eukaryota > Viridiplantae > Streptophyta > Magnoliopsida > Poales > Poaceae > Thinopyrum > Thinopyrum elongatum. The sequence continues at coordinate 369,114,655 of CM022299.1, read as the reverse complement.
AAAATTTAGCAAAAATCTTTTCGCCGGTGAACGGATGAAAAAAATCGAAGAAATGCATCAATCTTTATTAGTAGGTATAGATTATGTGAAATATAAATATTTAGATTAATAATATGTGAACCAAATTTAAAATTACATATGATTAATTATATAGTTCTAAAATATTTATTAAATATAAGTAGAATAATAGAATGAAAAATATTTTTCTATGCATGGTTGCCTGTTGAGGTGGGTTGTATGCCATTCATAATTGTATATGATGTGGTATGCTTATATGTTAAGATAAATAAGTTAGTGGAGATGAGTCTTTTAGGTATATAGGATTATGACTTCCGCAAAAAAAAAACATAATTACAAGGAAGTAAAACTGATGGCTAGTTTTATTTATATTGTGACCTCTTTGGGGTGTACCACACTTATGCACAAAAATAAAATTGCGGTATCTAATGGATGAAAAGTGCCAGCAAGCCAATACTCCGCCTCTCAATCTTGATACTTTTTTTGTCTTTTTTTTTACAAATGATGAATTTTTTTGCCTCGGAATGAAGCATCAAGAGGATACAAACACAAAGATGACCGCCTCTGCATAGCTAGAATGTCCATAGCCAACACCAACGCACGTAAAAAGGAGAAAACACGCCAGCAAATAACAAAGTCATATAAGACCATAGCTATGTGTAGGTGATGAAAAAGAAAAAAAATTCTAAAGGACCATATTCGCACCAACCATTTAATAACACCACATGAACGATGATATTTTAATAGCAACGCCTTCAGGAAAGGAGCAACGACGCTCAAGCACCAGCGTTACCGGATCCAATCACCAAAGGTAAGAATCTAGGTATTCGCCCTACAGAATGAGTCCGAGCATATCCGAGCAATGCCTTCAACAAGGTAACGATATAAAAATATGTATAATACCCGACATACCAAAGGTTGTTGGACTAGCTATATAGTACCCGAAATGTATATAAATATTTTTGCATTACCCTCCGTTATTCACTCTGCATTGGTTGCCATCGCTAAAACAATAACTGGATCAAGAAATGCACATAACGAGGACCCGCTGATGTACTTGGGAGTTCGAATTACTCTATCTAAATAAAGAAAATAAAAGTAACTGCATGCAAAATATATAATATCTTAAAGCATCAGCCATGCGTGCATGGTCATGCCTCTTGTTTTCTCCCTAACCCTAGGCGGCTAGGACAAACTTTTCCCTCCAGACTTCATCGGCGAGCCCATGGATTCACCTCCCCTCTGCCTGCCACTCCGGCGGCTAGTGGCGGAGAGGAGAATCCCGGTGCCTCTGCTCCGGTGGTAGGTGCGGTGCTTGAGCTGATGGCGGCACTTCTTCTTTGAGTTTGTCTTTCGGGTTTCGATCCTCCTCTAGTTTGTTCAGCAAAGCTCCGGCGTAGATTCCTGATGTCTCCTTGCGGCGGTGAGATTATGGTTTCTCGTCATGTGGCGAGATTTTGATGTCATGTGCTTCAGATCTATGCAAGGGTTTAATGACGACGATTGTAGCTGCAGAGCGCTGGTCCTTAGGGGCACGTACACAAAGACTCCCCGGCTGTCATCGACAAGGTCAAGCCGGCTCCGGTAGGGGAGTGGAAACACCGGCACGTTGGTGGCTCGTTCTGGCTGCAGTACTGGACGTTCGATGGTCTCGCAATCTTGTTGTAATTTTTATTTTGTTTGAGATGCTTTATAATTTCGATGAACTTTTATAATAGATCTGATCCTTTCCGCCAAAAAGATAAAGGTCATGTGTGCATGATCCACCCATCCGTATTGACAATTGATGGCATTGCCATGGTTCTCTTTTGCCGGTATCCAGTTAGATCTCTATATTCTTCATGCCATTTCTAGTGCATGTCAAACTTATTTTTCGTGGTCGTTTTATCTGGACCTAGAGTATTCCTCCCTTGTCATGGGAGAAAGTCCATAAGATTTCGTTCTTGTCGTTCCTCCCTTTGTCTTCGTTCCTTCATTTCCTTGAAGAACTGAATAAAAGATGAATGTCGCCAAGATCATCTTAGCTTCGCATATTCAGTAAGAAGTTGTTTACCAAAAAAGGCTTCCGTCCGCTTTATATATAAAACACCACCACCATACACGCATAAGTTTGAGATAACATCTGAATTCTAGCCAAACAAAGGAAGGAAAAAAAGGAAAGGTTCAAGCTAGGGCAACAGGTAAACATCACGCCCAAACAAGAAAAGAGACAAAGCTAGTCCGACTCCGGAGGAGTGGGAGGGGATAGACGATGCACCAAGATACGAAGCCTGGACGCCAACTCCTCAATGTGAACATGCTCCTGCAGCCTGCTCATTACTTTTCACTACTACAAGAACAAAACTCAGTTTATAAATAGCATCTGAGACGCAGCGATAACTTGATATAGCGACTTAGTAGAGAAGCGTCCATTGGCCTCAAAGTTCCAAGAGATGCCGTCATGTTCCACAATGGGCGAGTGTAGAGCAATGCATTCCAGGAGACTCTCCCACACGACGGCCTCGGGCGGTCCAAAGGGCCGTCAAAAAAGGAGGCGGCCAAGGTCGCGCAGAGCCACCTCGATAGAGATGTGAGGCACCACCGAGATGGAAAGCAACTGTGGAAAGCGGAACCCGAGGGGAACATTCCTGAACCACCTAACTAACCAAAAGATCCTCGAGGATCGAGGCCCCACCATAATCAACGAGCCCAGGCGAAGGCCCGGGAGAAGCTCAATCAGGGATTGCCAAAATTTCGAGCCACCTCTACGTAGGCAGAACACCAGAGGTTGGCCCCCGAGATATTTTGCCTTAATTAACTCCAACCAAAGGCCACAATTTGAAATGTGCCATAGCTATTTGGATACAAGGACAATGTTCATGCATCTAGTAAGAAGTTGTTTCCAATTAATTAGGTCTTCCGTTGATGGAAGCACAACGTACACCTCCAATAACGCCATGCACAAAGTAGAAATTGGTTTATAAGATTATTAGTTTTGCGAATCGATGTATAAGATCAGTTTTTTTAGGGAGAATGTAAGGGCAGTTGGTGTTCTTGATGCACAAGTGCTATTGTTTCACAATTCATCAGAATCATGTGATTTTTGACACGCATTAGGGAGTTAGTCAGTTTACACCCCCAACATTCCATCCCTTTCTTCGTTCCAAATGTGGCTGAGCTGCCCATGGCGTCATAGTTGGGTCGTGGAGGGGCAACTCTCGAAGAAGAAGGTGTAACACCCCCAGTGGTTAGCTACAGTAACCTCACCCTAATGATGCCATGTCACCAGGCTTGTTAGGCTAAATTGCCACTTGATAGAAATCAAAGTCAAATTCAAATTTGAAATGCAAGTCAAATAATTACTTCTTCAAACTGCAAAACTAAATAGTTCATCTTTTTGCAAATATTCCATAGTCATTTGTGTTAAGGAAAACAACATTACTAAAACACCCAAAGTGACCCTAGCATCCAAAACAGTACCCAAAACAACACCATTTAAATCATTCCATTTATGCAAAATTCAAATGCTCATCAAACCTTTTTATGGCAGTGCTAAATATTGTAAAGTAATTATGTGGCACAACTTCATATTTTACAAAAGTCATCTTGTGGCCAAACATTTTGCAAAATAGAAAAAAATACTAAGGCAGAGAAATAAAAAGAAAAAAGGGCAAAAGCGCTCAGTACCTTTCGGCCCAAGTGCTACAGACTGGCCTGGCCCATTTAGATTGTCCTTGCCCTACCTCCCACTAGCGCTAGGGAAAGGCCGCGGGCACGCCATGGCCACCGGCGTTGCACGCCATCCGGTGCCCCCTGCCCTATTTAGGAGCCCCTCCCTGAAACCCTAGATCGAGCTCTATCCCCCCCCACCTCATTGTTCCTCCTCCCTAGCCCCTCTCGCTCGCTCCCGAGCACCTCCGAGCGGGCTCGTCGCTCCCACCTCTCCGTCGTCGCGCCCACCAAGCTCCTGGAGCCCCTCGAGCATGTCCAGGACCTCCGTCGTGCTCTGCTCCGTCGACTACTACTTTGGATCTAACTCAGGGAGTCTCTCCGACGACGCGCGCATCCACTTCCTCGCTGTCGGCCAACGCACATCGCCGCGTCGATCCGCCGCATTCCGGTAACCCCGGCTGCCCCGAGCAGCTTCTCAACACCATTGTAAGCCGCACCTCCCCGGCCTGCCCACAAGCCCCCTGTGAGCTCCTCCTCCGCTACCCCCTTCTTCCCCTCTGTTTATCGCGTTGCACCGCCATCGCTCGCGCGCATCGCGGCCAGCCGCGCCCGCAGCTACTCCCGAACACCCCCTGCGCCCGACCGCTCCTCCTTGCGTGCACCCGCAGGCGTGTGGCCTCACCGCAACGCGCGCTGCTTCTTGCTGCTTCTCCTCCCGCGCGCTGCTCTCCCTGTTGCGCCTGCTGGTGCCGCGCTGACTCCCGCTGCTGCCGCGGCCACCTTCGCCCGTCGCTGCCGCTGACACCTGATGTTGTTGCTTCCATCACCGCCGCTTGCAGCCTCGGCCGCCCGCGCACGCCCCAGCCCCGAGCCCGCTCCGGCCGCCGCCTGCCATTGTTACAGCCCCCACCTCCGGCCACCCCGACCAAAGCTGAAGTCACAGGTGGACGTGCCGCACCGCTCGCATCCAAACGAGCCCGACAACGCTCGATTTGGTTCCCCGAGCCATTTTTCGGCGAAGCCCGTGCGCTCCGCCGCGGTTTTGGCCACCGTCGGCGCGCCTCCACCTTTGAACCGGCCCGAGTCGCTGACTCGTGGGCCCGGGTGTTTTGCCCCACTAACCCCTCTGACACGTGGGCCCTGCCATTGTAGCGTTTAATTAACAACAGTGTCACTGACAGCCTGACCCCACCACACTAATTAACAATTTTGGAAAAATTAAAATTAGTTAACTAAAATGTCTCACTGACGATTGGGTCCCACTTGGCCCTGTTGACCAGTCAACGCTGACTGTGCACTGCTGACTCAGCAGGCTGGCCCCACTGTCAGCCTCACAGCCCTCTGTTGTGTGCACTTATCTTTGCACCTAGCAATTTAACCATTTATTTTCTAATTAATAATAATTCCAAAAGTTGTTTAAACTTTGGAAATTCATATAAAATAAACCGTGGCTCAGATGAAAATAATTTATATATGAAAAATGATCAGGAAAATATAACGAATCCGAATATGCTATCCACTCATCTGTCACATGCCTCTATCATGATGAACATGGATCCTTCCCCTCTATTTCATCTGTCCGAAAACTGCCAAACGCTGGGATGTTTTCCCGTTTCGTCTGAAATGTGTAGCACTGCGTTAGGTTACCCCTAGCACTGCATATTGCCATATCATGCATCGTGATGCATTTGATTGCTTTACATTTATTGTTTCTTCCCCCTCTTCTGTCCGTTAGACCCCGAGACTGACGCTGCTCCAGAGTACGACTACGCCCCTGACGTTCAGTCCCTTTCAGCAGAGCTTCCAGCCAAGCAAAAACCCCTTGATCATTCCTATATCGTGTGACGCCCCCGGCTCAATCGTGCACTAATCATACACGTAAATGCACACGATCAAGCCTAAGGACTCACGGGAAGATATCACAACACAACTCTAAAACATAAATAAAGTCATACAAGCTTTATATTACAAGCCAGGGGCCTCGAGGGCTCGAATACACAAGCTTGCGAACAAGCGTCAGCGGAAGCATCAGATATCTGAGTACAGATATGAAACAGAAACAGAAAGGCCTTTAGAAAGGTGGGGCAAAATAAAACACTACGATTGAAAGGCGTAGGCCTCCTGCCTGGGACCCTCCGATCCTACTCCTGGTCGTCGGCAAGCTCGTAGTAGTAACCATCCTCTGGGTAGTAGTAGTAGTCGATCGACGGGGCATCTGTCTCAGGGGCTCCATCATCTTGGTCACGTCAAACTGATATGGGGAGAAAAGGAAAACAAAGCAACCGTGAGTACTCAGAAGTACTCAGCAAGCAAGGATCTACACTACATATGCAACATTTTCAAAGAGAGGCTGTATATGTGGGCTGGGCTGCAGAAATGCCAGAATAGAGAGGAGGCCTAGTCCTATCGAAGACTAGCATCTTCAGCGGTCTTGCAGCAATAGAAGAGAGTAGAACAGTACAATATAATGTAGCAGTAATGATATCAACCTCACCCAGAGATCCTTTCTCGACTCCCTGCGAGAAAGCAATCCCAGAGCCATATAGTCATCAACCTCGTCCTGGGATCCCTTCTCGACTCCCTGCGAGAAGCAATCCCAGAGCCATAGTATCCAAGTATCCAGTTCTAATTGTATCAATCAGGATACAACTCCGAGTGTCCGTTACCGTAGGACAGGCTATCGATAGAAGTTTTCTTCCCTGCAGGGGTGCACCAACTTACCCAACACGCTCGATTAACTCCGGCCGGACACATTTTTTTTGGGTCATACCCGGCCTCGGCCAAACGACACACCGCAACCCTACCTACAGCTCAGCAGAGAGGTCCCCGCCGGTCTACATCCTAAGCGCAAGGGGGTCTTGGCCATCGCCCCTCGCCCTCCGGGTCGTTGCGTGCCGGGCGAACCAGGCTCCACCCCTCAGGATGGTGCCGGCCCAGCCCGGCCGTAGTGCTGAACTGGACGTCTGACAGAGCTTTCGGCTGATGCATACGATGCAGAACGCCCATACTATGCCCATGTGGTGGTTAGTGCTATCGGGCCAGAGGCCCACTCAGATCAAATATCCAAACCGTTAGTACCTTGGGGGTGCGGTAACGAGCAGAGACTCACGATCGATGTGACCTCGTCGCCCCGTCTCGAGGACTTGCGGCAAGGGCCAAGAATGCCCGGCCACGCCTCGTATTCTCACTCGGGCACCATCCAGGTCAACCTGTCTCACAAGAGACTGTCGGGAACTCAGGTCCACCTCTACTGGGTGGTACCGCCTGTCCCTCCAGTCCTGTAGTTAAGTAACTCCCTCGGGTCGCCCTCGGGGCCGACCCGTTTCTAACAGGGTGCAGGGGTAAAGTCACAGTAGCCGTGTGTCCATAACATCAAGGGAATCCGAGGTATCACCCTCGACGGATACCCACTCGATGTAACTGTCAAGGTGAACGTAGGAGGATTCACCCTCAATGGGTTCACACTTGATGTGTTGCATGACCGCGTCGTTATCGGAAGTGGTGAAGGAGGAATAACCCTCGATGACCACGACCAAATAGCTACTCTACAGGGTTGACATCAGGAGTGCTACAAGAGGTTTCACCCTCGGCACTCGATAGTAACGTTGCAGTGTCGTTACAACTAAGGGGGTGATGTGCGGTGCCGGGGCCTGGTCTTCAATCCCGTTAATCGGGTCTTCTGATAATCCAGCGGGGCAGTCGGGAAAAGTGGGGGTCACTGATAGGTCTCTACCCAGCCTATACTAAGCAGTTTAGGATATGCAGGTAATTATCAACAGCAGGTTACAATAAACAGGCTATGCATCAGAATAGGTAAAGCAGCAGCAACAACAATTCTAATGCAAGCATGAGAAAATAGAATGGGCGAAATCGGGATGATCAAAGGGGGGGCTTGCCTGGTTGCTCGGCGGCAAAGGCAAGGTCGTCAACGGTGGCGTCGGGCTCCGGAGCTGCGTCGGTACCGGGAACTGCGTCGGGGTCTAACGAGAGAGAAGAGGGGGAGGAAACAATAAATACAGAGCAAACAAGTGCAGCACAAAGCATAACATGGCAATACGCGGTGACAGAGGTGATCTAACGCAGTGCCGGGTGATACTGGCGAAGGGGGAATTCATCCGGGAAAGTATTCCCGGTTCCGGACAAATGTCGGACAGGTGACCGAAGTGGGAATGTCCCATGTTCAGGTAGTTAGGGACGTGTGACGGACGAACGGACCGCTTATTCGGATTTGTCTCGTCGTTCTAAGCAACTTTCATGTACAAAGTATTTTCATCCGAGCTACGGTTTATTTTATATGATTTTCTAAAGTTTTAATCATTTTTCTGGATTTTTATTTATTTATTAATAATTCAAAATTCCTTAACAGTTAAAAGCTAGGGGTACCCAAGAATGTACCCAGCAGAGTGTTGGTGTGGCTGACAGTGGGACCCAGTCAACTTCCCAGTCAGCAGTTGACTAGTCAACGGGTCCCGTGGGTCCCAGGTGTCATACTCAGTTATATTTTTTTAATAGGATTTAATTTAGGTTTAATTAAAGGGAGGACCCACTGTCAGTCTAACCTAACTAATTTTGTAATTAGTCAATTAAACTAATTAGGTGGGGGGTTAGAGGCTAAACACGCGGGGCCCACGAGTCGGTGACCCCGGGCGGTGGTTTTATCCACCGGCGTTCGTCGACGGTTACAGAGGGCGGCGGAGGGGCTCCGGCCGGCCAACTCCGGCGGCCGTTGGGGGCGAAGGCGAGCTCGTTGGAGAGCCCGCGAAGTGGTGCATCGAATGGGGGGGGGGGGGGGGGGGGGGGGGGGGGGGGGGCAACAGGTGCGGAGGCGATCTGCAGAGGCCCCGGCGTCGAACGAAGCGACCCGAGGCGAGCAGCGGGCGAGCGGCGCGCGGGCGCAGGAGGCAGCGAGCAGCAGCAGTGCTAGGCGGCAGCAGGCAAAGCGCGCGCAGGGCGACCACTGGCGCGGGGCAGGATGCCGTGCAGCAGCAGTGGGGACGGCGGGAGGTAGGCACGGCCGGAGGAACGGCCGCGGCCGGGCGCGAATCGGGCAAAGACAGTAGGGGGCGCGCGCTCGAGCGCGGCTGGGCGGCTGCGGGAGCGCGGTCACGATGCGGTGAGCGCGGACGACGGCGGGACAACGCAATAAACAGAGGGGAGAAGAGGTAGCAGAGGAGGAGGGGCACGAGCTCACATCGAGGCTCGCAGGGGGTCAGGGGAGCCGGAGACACCCTGTCGGCGAGGTCCGGCGGCCGGACGGGCCGGTAGGCGGGTGGGCGGAGCAGAGGGGCTTGGGGGCGCGACGCGGGGACGACGGCCTTGGCACGGAGCGAGGAGGAGGCCGTGGACGAAGGCGGTCCGGCGAGGTCCAGGGGGCGACGACATTCGGCGACGGGGTGGCGGAGACGGCGAGCGGCGACGGGGCGCCGATCCCCCCGATCCAGATCGGGGGAGGCAGAGGAGGGGCGAGGGAGTGGGCGAGTGGGGTGGGGATCGTGGGGGAGGGGGGTTGTGGGGTGGCTAGGTCACGGTGGGGGTGGCCTAATAGGCCAGGGAGCGGGGAATGGGCCGGTTCGGCTGGGCCAGGCCCACGGGGGCAGGGGTGGCCTTTTCTTTTCTTTTCTTTTTTTATAGTCTTCTGTTTATTTGTTTTACTATTTTAGTTCCTATTTATTTAGTTTAAGAAAATATCTAAACAGCACCTAAATTAGCGTTACTAGCTATACCACTGCCACAAAAAGTTTCACTCCTATATAAAATAGTTTGATATTTTATAAATCATAAAAGGCATCTAATTAATTGTTACTGCTGCTGTTTTAATTATTTTGATGACTTTAAACACTTTATAAAAATATGGTTTCTTCACCAATATTATTTATGACTTAATTGTCACAGTCTGTACTTTTTTTTTGTTCTGACATTCGAAAACTTTTATTGTTTGACTTTATTTTAAATTTGAAATTTGAATTAGTTTTGAATCATCGTGAGGTTAACAACAGTGATCGTGGTGACATGGCAACATTAGGAGGGAGTTAATGTAGCTTAACTACCGGGGTGTCACATATCGCCCATTCTTTCTCTCTCATGCTTGCATTAGATTTTGCTACTGTATTTGATTGCTCCTATTATGATGCATGGCCTGATTTTGTAACCTGCTATTGTTACCTACCTGCTTATCCTATATGCTTAGTACAGGTTGGTTAGTGATCCATCAGTGACTCCTCTCCTTGTCCCTATTGCCCCCGCTTTATCACCGATGACTCGATCAACGTGATCGACGTCCAGAGCCCGGCACATCACCTCACACCACCTTAGTTGTATGACTCTGCAGAGCTACTATCGAGTGCCGAGGGTGATACCTCGTAACGCACTCCTGATGATAACTCTGTAGTGTAGCTAGTCGGCCGTGGTCTATGGAGGGTGATTCCTCCTCCACCACTCCCGATATCGACTCTGTCGTGCAACACCTCAAATGTGAACCCTCGAGGGTGATTCCTACAAGTTCACCTTGACGGTTACATTGAGTAGGAATCCATCGAGGGTGATTCCTCGGGTTTCCCACTTGGTGTTATGGACACACGGTTACCTTGACTTTTCCTTAGAACCATGTTGGAGTCGGGTCGGCCCCGAGGGGTACCCACGAGAGTTACCGGAGTTAGGTTGACCAGGAGGGTACCCACGATATAATTACGCGACACGGCCGGGCAGTCTTAGCCCTTGCCGTAAGTCCGCGAGACGGGGCGACGGGACCACAGATCGTGGATCATTGATCATCTCCGCGCGCTCCCAAGACACTAACGGGTTTGGATATGTGATCTGAGTAGGCCTCTGGCCTTTTTGCACTAACCACCATGCGGGAATAAGTATGGGCACTCGACGTTGTATGATTCTCTGAAAGCTCTTCGGACGTCAGCGAAGAGCGGTGCGCCCGGTTGGACGGGGACCACCTACTCTTGTATTAGGGGTGGGTCTGCTCCAGGGCGTGTACGCAACGCGTAGGAGTGCAAAGGGCGATGGGCCCAGGACCCCTGAGCGCTTAGGATGTAGACCGGCGTGATGGCCTCTGTGTTGAGCCTAGGTAGGACTACGGTGTGTCGATCAGCCGAGGCCGGGCATGACCCAGGAAAGTGTGTTCGGTCATAGTTAATCGAGCGTGTTGGGTAAGTTTGTGCACCCCTGCAGGGAAGTTAATCTATTCGAATAGCCGTGTCCACGGTAACGGACGCTCGGAGTTGTATCCCGATCTATACAACTAGAACTGGATATTGGAGACACTGAATGAATATGATGGCTCCGGGATCGCTTTCTCGCATGGAGTCGAGGAAGGATCTCTGAGCGTTGATACTACAACATACTTATTACTTATGTTATGTTATGTCAGGACCCCGATCCTAAGTCACACCGATCTAGCATGTAACACATCATATCACCTTGTGGCCTCACGCACGGTATTCCCACGGCTGCAGCCTTACCTTGGCCGGGACCGTTTGTGCCTTTTGGCTCACGTATATGATTGTGTCACTAGCATCCATATGACAGAGAACCCGGGCCGACATGACTAGTCGTAAACCCAAGGTGGCACAAACTTACAGGGACATGCATACATAACCCAGCAATGAACGTGTCAGTCATCAATGTATGAACCCAAGTCGTAGCAAGCTACAAGGACTTAAAGGAACAACGTGTGACATTTCCCCGAAGGGACAGACACAGGAACAAAGAAAGATACATGTCGGCCAACCTAAGTCTTCCGGAGCAGTAGCGAACTACCATGGTTCAGTGGAAGCACTAGGAGACATTTCCCCATAAGGAAGGCTACCAAGAATAAACAACTAGATGTCGGATCCCACACATACCAAGCATTTCAATAACATACACACAATATGCTCGATATGTGTAAATACAACATGGCATCACAACAAAACTCTACAACTCAAAGTATTTATTCAATAGGCTCCAAGGAGCCAGATATTACAAACATGGGTCTCATGACCCAACATTCAAGTCATACAAGCAACAAGCACAGGCGGAAGCATAAACATGTCTGAATACAGACATCAGAAAAGAAAGAAGGCTAGGAAGCCTGTCTATCTATAAGATCCTCCAAATGAGCCAGACCTCTGTCTGGGATTCCCAAGCTAATTGTCGAAGCCCACGTGGAACTACTAGTGAGACTGGAGTCTCTCTGCAAAAACATAAATTAAGCAAACGTGAGTACAAATGTACTCAGCAAGACTTATATCAGAACTAGCTACATATGCATCAGTATCAACAAGGGGGTTGTGGAGTTTAACTGCAGCAAGCCAGCTTTGACTCGGTGGCTATCCTGTACTACGACTACCAGTGTTTTTTTAGGTGAGAAAGCGCACACGAGTCCACATATTCACCATATCAATACACCACTATGGATCCGCTCCCGTCTCCCTACGAGAAGGCCATCCATAGCACTCACGCTTATCTTGCGCATTTTAGAGTATCCACTTCAAGTTATCTATGAACAATGTAAGCATTCCAAGTAGTCCGTATCCGAGAATGCAGCTATTTGAATAGATCATTTATAACCCTGCAGGGGTGTACTTCTTCACACATGCTCTCACCACTTATCGCCGTTTACACGACATGTACTCGACAACCTTCAAGCGGAAGCCCAGCGGGGGTGTCGGCCACGACCTGACTAACCACACGAGTCTCTAGTCCAGGTTTATCGCCTATTCGGGTTCCATCCGCAAGGAAGTCCGGCCGAGGTTTCCACTACGGCCCCAAACGATGTGTGCAGGGTTCCCGAGGCACCAAACGGGCGTCTCGGTACACCGGGCCATGTACCTGCCGCATCACAGCCCACCCCTAAGGTCAGCGCTGCGCACGGCCTCCAGCATACTACAAACACCAGAAACTAGTTGCAACTCCTGGACAGAGATCAAGGCGATTAATAAGTCAAGAGGGTCCATGGGTTTCGGACCCAATGTGTGGTAGTAGCTGTCTTGGATCACAAACACAGAACTCAGTTCCTGAGGACGGTTTCAATGAGACAACCCACCATGTACTCCTACATGGCCTCTCATCGCTACCTTTACCAAATTGTGTTCACACACTTAGCTCTCAATAGTAGGACATGTTTACCACCATCCCATTCCATCCCAGGTGAATCAGACCTGACACAACTCTAAGCATGGCAGGCATAACAAGCAAGCATGAATGAGTAGGAACATCATGGCTCAAACAACTCCTACTCATGCTAGTGGGTTTTTACTAATTACTGTGGCAAAGACAGATCATGCAGAGGAATGGGTTCAACTACCGCAACATGTAATAGTTGAATCATTGTTGTCCTAATACAGTAAAAGAGAACAGGAGTGAGAGAGTGGGATTGTATCGGAATGCTCAAAGGGGGTTTGCTTGCCTGGCAGGGTGGTGGAGGGGTACTGCCCTTCGGTTGGATATTCGTGGATATCCTCGGGAGAAGAACTACCATGGAGATCACACCGGTAACACAATCAATACAAGGCAATATGCAACAATATGATGCATGCTCATGTCATGGTAAAATGAATGTGTTGAGCTAATGCAACTAAAACTAGAAGGGTTTGAGCTTATTTGAACCAAGGGTTCAAATTCAAACTCAAGTTATGAATTTACAAAGTGCATTAACTTGTTTTGATCTATACAACAAGGCTTTGTCATGCATGAAACTATTACGAATGGATAGATTGGATTTTTCTGATAATTTTTCATATATAAATATTTTCCATCTGAGTTATAGATTATTTTCTATGATTTTTTTGAAGTTTAACCCTTTTTCTTGAATTTCTGGTTATTTAGAAATTAAACTAATTCCAGAAAAGGAATACTGTGTCAGCACTGCATCATCATGACATCAGCGGGTCAACGGGGCGGCCCAGGTCAAACTGACCAGTGGGTCCCGCGTGTCAGCGACTAATCTTTCCCTATAATAATAAAGCACGTATTGAGTCTGTCGGGTTCACCATCGCGTCATTTTTCCAAAAAAATCCCTGATGTTTAAGGTATTCTACCCGCAGTACTTTTTCCCTACTACTATTAAACAAGCAAACATTTTCTTTCTTAGAGACACCCCGTTAAGTGTACACCGGATAATTATTACCGTCTGATTATGGGACCGAATTAGATCCAACAGTCTGGATTAATCTAATGCAACATGAGGTTAGCAATTAGCAATTACAATCCACCCGACGTACTCTGTCAAAGATTCGTCCGCCTAATACGTGTTCCATCAAAGCGTAATCAGCTCCTATCACAGCGATTGAAAACCACAAACCGCCCCTCCCTGTTCCATGTCCATCGCACCCTAGGGTTAGATCGCCGCCGCCGCCAGCATACGGATACGACTGCAGATCGAGGCCACAACTCTTCTCTCCGGCTACCTCCGACGCCAACCCACCACGCCACGTCCACCGGGCCGACGACAGCCAGGCAAACCTCCCGCGTGCAGCGCAGGAACGAGGAGCTCAACGAGGCTGAGCTGGGCGTCGAACCCGACAAGGCGGCAGTCCACGTTGGCGAGGGAACCCGGGGACGAGCGGGTTGCGTATCGTCCAGCCCGGCTCTGAGTGCGTGCATGGCCCACCCCTCCGTCGACGGTGATGCGGCTTCCCGGCTGTGCGGCCGTAGCGTGGAGCATCTGCGCGTATGTGTACGCGTAAGCGGCCATCCCACATGCTGCATCGTCATGAATATGCCTATTAAATCCAGACTTGCAGCAAGGCGTCGCCGCTGTATGACCCATCACGCCTGCACCCAATCTCTCTTTCTAACCTCTGTGCATCAGCAGGTTTGAGCATAGAATCTAGATCGAGAAGGTCACATGAGCTTGCTGGCATCACCCCTCTTTGAACTGATTTTTTGTCCCAAAAGCTCAGGTGATTTCTTCCCTAGAAAATAATATGGTAGACCAATTTTATCGATCCCGCATTCTTCAAAATTTATGAATATGACAGTGCCTTGTGTTTGCTTCATGACGATCTGATGTATCCAATCCCTTTAAACATCCATAAATAGAGATTGAAATGATGCCATGATAGTCAGGCACTCACATTTCAAGTATAAGATCAGCTCCATGGTCTCCAATTTGTCTTCTTTCTTGATGCTCAGGTCTTCATGAGCAGATAATCTTTTAACAATGGATGGATAGGGGTACACTGTTTGGATCGCTATGCAGAACTGAAATAGTGTTCTGATTACACACTTTACAATTTTCAGAAGTCAGACACATGTAGGCTCTGTGTTGTACCATCACAGTAGTGAAAATAGATGTACTATGTTGATTAGTATTTGTATTGTTGCTTCATCATCCCTCACATAGACGCACTGCATGGAACCCGGTGTCACACTCCATTCCCGGACTACACTGACCCAATGCTGCCCTGATGGCCGCCACACTCCTAACGCGGACACCATGGCCTGGACGCAGCAGGGTGACACCACATCACTACGCATACACTGAATTCAGCAAAGGAACTCTGGCTCATCCAATTTTCAGGTTTGGAACATATTCCTTTGTGTTTCACAAATAACATGATAGAGTCCTATGCATTTAGTTCTTATTTGGTTGTGTTTCACAAATAACATGCAGAAAACCCGACGCTGAACTGGAATAAATTATTCAGATTCTATTGTTCTAAAGACACGACATCCTCCTTTTGGCAAGCGACAACATCTGGAATTCTTCGTCGGAATAACACTATGACTAGGTAATGATTGTACTACTAACAATGTAAAAAGAAATTAATGATCATGCTCAACTGAATTTTCTCTAATGTCAGCTGATGTTGGACTCATAATATGAAAGTGCTACAACAGCGGCAGCGCTCTCCAGGCAATTGGGCTGCCCACAACTCCTACAAAATAAATTGGCACAAGCTTACTCACATAGACTTGCAGATCGGCGCGTGTTAGAAATATGTAAATTCAGATGGATCATTCGCAGATCATCTTTATCAGTAAGGACTACTTCTCAAGCTACTACTGCCTTTATCAAGTAAAGGATCTTTGTCAGCAGTACATTCTTTGAACTTTATTAGGTGTATCATCTCTCTCTTCCTATTATGTATTGTTTGCATATACTGAGTATAGCCGCTCAATGCAGTCACTACAATGCAATGATTAGTAACTCTTCTTGCACTGTTGCATCTATATGATTGACCTTGTATATTCTGGGTTGACATGCCAATATATTTGACTATGTACTGACGTTGATGATATGCATTTGATGACAATAGCAAAATTATAACATGTTGGCATGTAACATTCTTTGAAATGATACGACTATGTTTTTCTTTTTCTTTTACAACTTGCTTACTGATATACTCCCTCCGTTCCTAAATATAAGTCTTTTTAGAGAATTCAATATGAACTACATACGGATGTATATAGACATATTTTAGAGTGTAGATTCACTCATTTTGCTTTGCATGTAGTCCATATTGGAATCTCTAAAAAGACTTATATTTAGGAACGGAGGGAGTAATGTTTTCTGCTCTTGATCATTTGCCATCGCATTTAGGGGTAGTGGATTAACCAGAAAATTGAACTTGCCCATGTAAAAAATAATATGAGAAAGAAAATTGAGTCTAGAATCGTCGTAGCCATAAATCTCATACTACTATAGTTATGCCGGATATATTGCCGACACCCTCACCACTACGCCCACCGGCAGGATCCTCACCCAGTTTATGCAACAACCTACTCAGCCATCAAACTTGCCGAGCCTCAAATCGGCATTCAAATTGCCATGTAGATTCTCCATGCACTCACACAAACACCCAACGTGACCTTGCTCCAGGTCACTGAGGTTGCATTTCTTCAAAACACTGGATATGAGTCACCCATGACACACCAGTTTGTCGCAATTGAGCCACGGAAAATAAACTTCTTTTGGAATTCTGAGCACTCCTGATTGACCCCTACAACATGTATTATAGTTCTTTCATACAAGTTGAGTATGAACATACTGATTTTGTACTAATAGAGAATTCTACTCAGCCAGTGAAATATCCAATTTCTGGATCAGCTCATTTTCCAATTCTGATCTACTATAATCTTTTTTGAGATATTAAGATTGTATCCATGACATGGGAAATATAAATAGCATGTCGTGAGATGCATGGATTTGTTTTCTCTATCAATGCTCATTATTCTAGATTATGTAGTGTCATTATACATATTGTTCCGACATATAATCATTTTTGCTGCAAATTGTTTACCATTTCTGCTTTTATAACACTGTCCAGGAATAATAATCTAGATGTAGTTCCCACAGCGTCAATGGATCGTTCCCCGCTACATGGCTTGGCCGAAGATGGGCATAAGAGTTCATGGGGCCGGAGAAACATGAGTTGGGACTTCTGAACAATGCTTTTAAGCGACATTTGTTGTAGCCCCACAAGCTTAAAGAGTACCCCCACAAGCTTAAAGAGTACAGTTGTGCCAAACATTGTTACATATTTTGATTTCTTTGTTGGTTCATTTCATGACTACAAATATAGTATGCCCTTCCAACATTTTTTCCGATATATTTCTGTGCACTATGCTATTTGCGAGAAAAATGTTTATATACATACTTGTGCTTTCACTTCGAAACTTGGAGAGGCAATCTGAGTTGGTGGTGTGCTTTAATAATGCATATTGTTGTTCGATGGTTTCTTCATAATTGTTCCTTCTTCTATTTTCTGAATTTCCAGCATATGAACTATTACATGAATTTCATGTGCAATGGTTGAGACGTGCACGTGCACGTTTACTAGTAAAGTGGATAAACTGAGAAACATTTCGCTTTGCAAACGAGGCTCGTGCTGTCGTCCTCCTCCGATTTGGATCGAAGAAGGCCGCTCACCGCCGCCCCGTGCCCAAGTACGCCACCGCCCCGTGCCCAAGTACGCCGCCGCCGCCCCCGTTCCAACCAGCGCAGGTGCTGGAAGGTGACGCTTGCCTCCGACCTGGCGATACCCGACGATGAAGATGTAGCGTGTTCCACGACTCTCTCTCTCCGAGGCGACGCCATCCCCTGGATCTGGCCGCCGTCGTGGCCTTGGCGGGCTCGCCAGCCGCCGTCGGAACCCCACATACCCGAGATCGACAGACTCTCCTACCGTCCTGGCCGTCTGGACGAGGTCCTCGCCATGCCCCGAGCCCTTGATCCCGTGGCCCGCGCCACTGCTCCTGACGGCTGTCACGCCATTTTCTGCTGCGCCACTGCTACTGGCTCTCCCGGTTGTCGCCTCGCCTCTCTGGTATTCCTCCTCTCTCCTCTGCCGCCTTGATGACATCTGCTGCGCTGCCCAGGCCTTGGCCCTACATCACTGACATCTCCGCGTCGAGTACTCATGCCACTACACCCAGCAGCTCATCCCCATGAGGTACATCCAATACCCACCCTCTCCCTCATGCCACACGTGCTATTTCACTCGGAAAGGCCATTGCTCATGTTTTGGATTTTGGCATCTGCTGTGTTGTCGTGCTTCAGTTCTTTGTTGGAGCTTCGTTTGTTCTTTGTTCTTAGCTCTCAGGTCCCAACATATGCATTACAATATGTTTGTTGTCTGTAGGGATGGAATGAAGAAATTGGATTGGGGTCATGGAATAAATCAAACGAGGATGCAACTCATGTTCTTGTAGGTAATCATTCAGACATTTCTCAACTCTGTAGCAAATAGTTCACATAGTAGAGCCAGCCGTGGTGCAGAGGCTAGAGAGTTTCAGTATTCAGATTTTCAATTGCTGCTAGCTGTACTCTGCTTTGTACTTTCGTAATGGCAATGTAGCAGCTGTTTGGTATGATTGCAACAATCTTCATTTCATGTTACCTACCGGAACCGATGTGTTTATGTCGACATGAAATTCTAACCTGAATTTGCTATTCAGGTGGCAAATCCAATAATTAATGTATGTATTGTATTTGCATTTTGCAAGATAATTTGGCTGCCAAAGTGCTACATCGTATCTCACTAGACTTATTGACTAAGTGGTAATTTTTCATTTATATATCATTCAGATTTCAATATGCAGTGTTCATAGGTTCCTTGCATTGTTTAGTTACCAATTTTCGAAAAGGCCATACTTGCTGGACCATGGCACATTGTTAGAATAGTCATGCTTCTCTTTGTATTCATACACAAATTCGAAGCTTATAGCCTTGATTTACATCTGAATGACTTTGGCTCGGTGTTTATAGTGGTTTCCTGAGTTGATCAATGTCATCCTTTCAAAATCTTACCACATAGTGCTATATTGGAAGGTGGATAAGCTCTTAGTTAATGTCCCTGCAGGTGTCGCTGAGGAGGTCGAGCGCGAGGGAGATCAGCCGTGATGTGCTGCTGCTGAAGGTCTCCGAGGAGCGGCAGCTCTATAGCCAGCCACGCCTTGCAGCCGCCGCCCTCATAATCCAGGTACCCACCATCGCCGTTCCACGCGTCTCCCTCAGTCACACCTACATACCCTTATATCTGGCACCACACACCAGTCCACCCACACACCTGATCTCTCTGTAATCTGATTGGTATTCATGACCATGGGTTGTTTTCTCAATTTATTTTGTTTATTGGGCCTGGGCTACTGGTCATCTTTCTGACATAAACAAGATCTGAAGAATTAGATGACACCGATTTGATTGGCCTGAATTACATGTGACCCCCTAGGGAGGTTTCTGGAATGTTGTTGCATTTCTGTTTGGCTAGGGGTATGTAAATCCTGAATACTTAAAATTTAGATGCGCAGTGAACAATTAACAATCTTGACCCTGACACAAGTAGATTTTAGTGTTGCTGCTGGCAAATCCAGGAGCTGGATTAAGGTTTAGCGTCCTAACAAAATCTTGAGATAAGTGGGGTTTTCTACTTTGAAGTAAGAATGAAGTCCGGAAGCTATTCATCAATTCTAAAGCGTAATTCCACATTACAAGGATGCCAATGTCTAGGAGTTAATCTACTGCAGAAAAAAATGACACACCATTGTCAAGTTGGTAGGAAATTACCCTGCTGTATCTATTTGTTTTTTTGCTTCTGGTATGTCCATCGACTCTGTTAACACCAAAGAAAGTAACAAACTGAACAAAACTGAAACTCATCTCCCAGATTTCTCTATGCACCACCATAGATTCTGATATGTCCATTGTCTTTCCGACTTACATTTTGTATGTATCTGGAAGCTAATTAAGCATGACCCACGAGTGTTGATTTGTATGTTAGTGTGATAGCTTCTCACTGGAAATATTGACAGAA
This sequence comes from Thinopyrum elongatum, assembly GCA_011799875.1. Taxonomy (NCBI): domain Eukaryota; kingdom Viridiplantae; phylum Streptophyta; class Magnoliopsida; order Poales; family Poaceae; genus Thinopyrum; species Thinopyrum elongatum. The sequence goes on along the minus strand of CM022299.1, from coordinate 369,094,739 downwards.
TAAAGGAAAATATATATTAGGTGTTTGTTATAAGAATCAGTAATCCATGCTGCCATGCAACCAATATGTAGTCAGACTTTAAAACCATTGTCATGCAAAAATTACGATAACTTTTCGAGTACTTGGGTTATCCATATTCTTATATACAGGTTCCCTTTGTTGTAGGATGTGCTTTTCATCTATGGTCAAAATTATATTATTTCAAAGGAATTCAATAAAAGTGCTCTTTTCTACACTCCAGAATTCTTTTTGACTGCTCCCGCAACTCAACCTCGGTCATCATTTCCTTCTAATAATATTAAATAATGTCTCCACTCATATAGTGTTTCAAAATATTGCTTCTTACCTGAATTTAAGAATGTATTAGAAAACAACACCGACTCACGATGTATTAGAAGTGCTCTTTTCTACACTCCAGAATTCTTTCTGGCCGCGCCCTCAACTCAACCTCGGTCATCATTTCCTTCGGATAATATTAAATAATGTCTCCATTCATGTAGTCAAAATATTGATTCTTATCCAAATTTAAGAATGTATTAGAAGCATTTATCTGCTGGCAGGCTGCAGACAAAGGAATCCACCCACTTTGTGACAGTTGAAGAGAGCAAGGTGCTAGCAGACTCACATGACGAGTTCCATGATCCAGATAAGGTTGACCCTAGCCAAGAGGGGCATTCAGGTGATGTGGATGCTAAAATTGTAACACGAGTCACGAAGAAACTTATTCTTCGAATAGTTGCAGTGTCTTGTCCATGGTGGACTGTTGATGGCTTTGATTGGAGACGTACAGACTGTTTCCTATAACCTTTCTATTTTTTTTTCTAGGCTCATTCAGTAGCTTTTGTGATGACAGTTGTGGCAAGCTTTTGTTGGTGTTGGAGCTCCCAGAGTAGAAGCGTACTCTATTTTTTTGCTTCTCTGTTTCCTAAAGTCTGCTTACTTCTGAAGGTACATGCTCAGATTCTTTGGCCTCAGAAGGTGTTGATGAAAGCCTCGAGGGGCAGTCGTGTTCATTGTAATGGAAACGAATTAATCTTTATGTTAACAATTTATATCGGGGAATGCTAATAGAGGCCATTTTGACATGTATGCGTCCTGGTTTACATCAGGATGGAAAATACAGTGAGATACTTGCTTCCGGCTTATGCTAGACATAATCTACATGACATGCCATGCCATGCCACTACTGCACATAGCGGTAGGAGTTGAGAAAGATATCATTGCCGCCTTCCGGTACACCATCCAAATGTTGTCATGCCACATCGGGTTGTGGTTGGATGGTGGTTTAAGTCGAGGAAGACACAACCTAAGCAATTTTGTTACCCCGTTGCAACGCACGGACATGTTTACTAGTCTAACTAACCTAATTAATTAACCCTAATCTAAGTTAATTAACAGGGCGGGCCCCACCTTTCATTGACACAGGGGAGGTCAGACCCCTAGTCAACCGGGACTAACCCGCCGGCGGCTCAATGCCGGCGTCAATAGACGCGGTGGAGGGCTCGGGCTCGCTCTCCCGGCGCCCAAACGAGCGGCGAAGAGCACCCACGGGGAGCTGGAGCTCACCCGCGCCCAACGCAGCAGGTGGCAGCAGCTGGGCCGGTGTGGTGGTGTGCTCGGGTTCGGCGCTAGGCTGCACGGCAGGGGCACAGAGAGGTGCTACGGCCTCCTGGGGAGGTACTGAGCGCGGTGACGCGCTCGGTTTCGAGCTCGCGTGGCTATGGCCACGGCGGCGCTGTTGTCGGCGGAGCTGAGCTCTCGGACTCGATGGAGGTGGCGGCTAGGGGGCGCAACCGGGGCGTAGACGAGGGGGTTAGGGGCAGGAGCTCACGGCGGTTGCAGTGGAGCAGACGGCGAGCTCGGAGGAGGTCTGAAGTGGTCGGGGTTGCAATGTCGATCTCGGTGGCCGAACGGCGAGGAAGAGCTCGGTGGAGACGGTGCGGCGTGTGACGCATCGAGGAGGTCGGGGGCATCGAGGCGGAGCTTGCAGACACGGTGGGGAGGCGAGGGAACGGCGATGGCTGCGAGCTTCACGGCGGCGCGGGCGCGGCAGCGTCGGCCATGGCTTCGAGAGGGCGAGGGGGAGAGTGAGCTGTCGGGGGGGCTTGGGGCGGCGCCGAGGAGAAGGAACCAGGCGTCGCACTGGCCTTGGTGAGGCAGGCGAGCAGGGAGGTGGCGTGGCGCCCTCGGGCGCGCGCGCTGTGTCCCTCCTCTGCCTACTGGCAGAGGTAGGTGATGACTGGCGCGGCCAGGTGGGCCGGCCCAGTGAGGTAGGTGGGCCTGGGGGCCTTTCTTTCTCTCTTTTCTTTAGTTTTCTGTTTTTCTTTTTCTTTTTCTGTTGTTTGTTTTTTATTTAGTAAAAATACTAAACCACTTTGTAAAATGCTGAAAATATTTATGGGCACTTCTGAAATTATTTCCAACAGCCCTCAAACATTTCCAGAATTATTTGGACATTTAAAAATATTTATAGAATTTAAATGTCCAAATTCAAATACTTATGAATTAATTCAAAAATCCAGATTATCCTAGAAAAATGTGCACCATTTTTGGCAGAGGTTCTAGACCAATTAAAAAATGATGAACTTTTATGAAGGGCATTTTGGGTTCATTGAAATCATTTTTAGTTGAACCTGATATTTTCACAGTGGTGCTGGGGTTTGTTGATCCCCATTTCAAGTTTAAATAAAATTTAGACATGATGCATGGATGCAATGCCACTATTTACAAACATTATTCTAGGGCTATGACAACTCACCCCCACTAAAGAAGAATCTCGTCCCGAGATTCAAGACGTGAGGTAAGAAGACTGAGGGGACATGGAACTGACACCGTCTTCATGATCCATTGCATTTCTCGAGGATGTTGATTCATCGCATCATGCTGATCTTGACATCTTTGCCTTCGAGATATTTGTCCAACATGATGACGATCGAAAGAAACTCTACTGGAATCGATCTTCTCGAAGATCGAGCAATTCAAGACCAACTCGTGGATTGAGATGTAGAAACGCCTCTTGAGCTGAGACTCAAAACACACATCAAGAGGGCTGGAAAGAAAAAGATGACAAGGGTTCAATTTGGTAGGCAAAAATTCCATGCTTAAGAAGATGGTGCATGGTTTCAAGGTAGCGAGGAAATAATTGCCATGATTCCATAACGAGGCACCTTAGGGGAGGTGACTCATACAATTATTCCCTTAAGTGGCAAAAAGAATTACTTTTGATACCTGGATCATTGAAACTGTTCATACCAGCCTGAGGCAATTCACAATTAATCATTTGAAGGAATTCGATAGAATGGCATACTCAGTTTGCAAGGAAACTATGGTTATAGAACAATCGGCAAACAGAAGGCACATTCCAATTGATACCGAGAATATAACCTAGTGTCTGAGCGTGCTCTCAAGAACTTGAGCATTTCCGTATCCATCAAGGTTTTACCAACATCTGTGCCAAGATCCTGAAAACACTTCATACCACCATGGTGAATAACGATGGAGGATGCAGATGAAAAGGAAGACAACACTTCCTCAGATTTTACCATGACGATGCCAGGAAGCAAAATCTGGATGACCAACCGAGAGACATTTAGCACTCCGCTTCTAATGTTCTCCTTGATGTTCTAGCTACCACGATTATGCTTAAAACATCAACATGGCCATCAAGTATAGGTCGGACTTCGGAATACAAAGGATCCATAAGGAACAACTTCTAGGAGAAGTCACTCAAAATCCTCATGGAGAAGATGGTCAAATTGCTCAATCAAGATACTACAATGATAGATCTTCTAGCTAGGTGTGTCGGCCAGAACATCAATGTTGCCGGAACCTATATCATAGATCTTGGAAAAATTCCAACCGTCATACCTGCCTGAGATTCAGATCTGGTTGGTAACAGGATATTTCAGACATCATGTCTGGAAAGAAAGTTTGCAACACAAACCGACGAGATGACGTTGCGAGATTCTCGGGAAATGAACTATGATAGCAAGCTCCAAAACATGAGCTGGTTTGCAAGACAAGTATGACCACATAGAAGTCTTACAACAAAACACTACCGAGTTCTGGTTGGGAATCATCATTAATGATGTCGAAGTCTCCGCGCGGAAGTCCAAAGTATTAACCTTAGAACAAACTCCTTTATCTCGAAGAAATCAGTCGGTGGCTTGGTGTGCTAGGAAATACATATGGAATGGAGGTAGCGAGCCAATCAAACCATAGAATACTTTGCACATGCATGACTGACTTGGGATGATTCCAAAGGAAGCAAAACAAACTTTCTCAAATTCACGGCAGCAACTTACATCAGATGCACATGAACTAGAGAAAATCACTTCTTACACCAAACATATACTTCATGGGTTAGCACGAAGATAATGCCTATGTAAGTTTCCAACACTAGCTTGATGTTCAACACGAATCATGGAGGAGATAAAATGTTGCTGATGGGCTCAACAACAATTCATCGAGGTTTCCATGTAGATGGGATTCCATAATTATGTGAACAAGGTGATAGCATTGGTTAGACCAAAAGATATAATGGTGTGGGGACCTCGACTCATACGTCGTGATCACCGAATGCACGTGTACAGTGATCCCAGAGATCAATGCTCACTGAACACACAGAAGCTGAATAACAAGAGTCTTACATCCATACATACCGTCTTACACAAATTATGACCATTATGGTCAAGTCTTACATAGATAAAGCCTTAAGGGCTGAACATCAGATAAAACACAAGCAGCGGAAATCTTCGTCGATAAGTAGAACCCATGCCATCTGCCTTAACCCTATAGGCATTCTGACTGGGAAAGCGTCCTAGTTCGCATGTTCGTCACCAAAGAACTCTTCTTTGAACTCCTGCTCTTCCATGCCCAGCCAATTAAATAACCAGTGGCAAGCCAATGAGTACTTTGAATGTACTCGCAAGCAACCCATGTTTCGGTCCAAGGTACAACAATGCATGACATAGGTAATTTTTTTTTTGCAGAAAGCTAGTTTTGAGTGCTATGACATGTTCAACAACTTGTAAAACATGCATCATGAGAATTCAAGTAACCATGAGGACAGGTTACAGATATCAACATAAATAGAGTTGGGAACAACCCAACTTAATCATCATGTCAAGTCTTTTGACGTGACCCAAGTAGTTCATACCACTTATTCATTCACACTCACCAGGTTTTGTAAACATGTGGACGTAATCCAAGAGTGGTTACCCAACTGTCCTTGACCGTGGACACGTCTATTCGAATAGTTTGACACTCTGTAGAGGTTGCACACTTTACCCACAAGATCCGGGAAGCTTTCGTGTCATCCACGATCCCGCAGTACCTCAAGTACTCGGGGGAAGCACCCGATCACTACCTTTCCCTAGTCGTGACTAACAAGGAGTCCACTCGATTGGTAGCAGCCCCCGTGCCAAACATTGTCACATAATAAATTTTTTTTGTGGAGCCATGCTCCCATATTCATCACATATCACAAGCACGGGGTACCAACGGTGTGTCCGGTGCCCTGTAAAAATAGTCATGGCCGCCCTACCTGGCACGACCCCGTCCCGAGAGTGACCACACCACTCCCGTCACTAGTAATGCGGGCATCCATGTTAGCACGAACTAGGTAATCAATAATGCCCTTTCCCATATAAGGGTAGAGTGGTTGCGCATGTAAGGTTGGAGTAACGGTCGCAACTTAAAGCAATCCGTTTTCGAAAACAACACACTCACTTGCCTCAGTACACCACTTCATCATCAAGTGGTTACTTAGCTCAACATCTCCCTCGGGCATTAGTGGCACCCGACGGGGTTTTCAAAAAGTGTTTGAAAATATTTTTGTCTCCATCGCCATGCATACACCCGTCCCTTTTTGCGTAGCAACTACTTTAGCATCCTATCTACTCCCACCGGCATAACCCTCATACGAAGGTAGGGTCATGCACAATGCAAGTATCAACAAGGAAGTAACGAAGGCAACCCACCAAAGTGGTTACCATCTCATCATGATTCCGATGCAACAATAATAAAGTGCTATATGACATGCATAAAAAGAGTTTCATAGGCATGGTCAAAGGGTTGCTTGCCTGGCTCAGCAAAGTCTTCGGGTCCAACTCCTTCATCAACAACGCAATCTATCGTCGCAAAATAACAACGAGAAAAATAAGGCAATAGCAAAACAGAAAAAAATGCCCATAAAAATGTCCACCCATTTTTGTTAAATACGAGGATGAAAACTAAGAATGCAAAAATTCTTAGTTTTGGATTTGGAGTTGTAGAATAGGAGAAATGGAATTTCAGAGGGGAATATAAATGCTCAAATTTGAATTTAAATTTGAACAGTTTGATGGATATTTATGAAAGTTACACCATTAAATAGGTGGGATTTTTACAAGAATTTAGGAGTTAGAATTATTGCATTTGGATAAATAATTTATCCTGTGGAATTTTTGGAAAATTGATAGAAAAAGAAAAAGAAAGAGGGCATTGTGCCTCTGGGCCAGAATGGCCACAGCGCAACGGCCCAGAGGAAAAAGAGGCCCAGGCAAGCCGGAGCGGAGCGCGCGCCAGGTTTCAAACCTGACGGGCAGGGCTCGGGCGTCAAAGAGAGAGGGGGGTGCGAGGGAGAGGTGAGGATGACAGGTGGGCTCCACCTGTCATCTCCAACCTCACGGCAGAGAGGCCGGCGAGCTCACCGGCGATGTTTCCTGGCACGGCGGGGCGAGCTGATGGCACGGCTGGACTCCTCGTCTTGTCGTCGTTCGGGTGGTGGTGGTTGCGGTCGCCGGAGTGGCCTGGTTCGCCGGCGACGAGGTCTCACGGCGGAGGAGCATCGGGCGTCGGTGGTTCTGGTCGTCCCCGGCTGCAAACTAAGGGGGAAACGATGGGGAAAGGCTTAGTGGGCTACGGTGGTTCCAGATCGAGGAAGAGGAGTGGCGGAGGAGGTCTGTACCGCGCGAACGCCGGCGAGCCGAAGCGGCGGAGCTCGTGCTCGAGCTCGAGGCCCTCTGGAGATGAACGGGAGGCGCAGGAGGACGATTGGGAGTGGGAGAGAGCGATTGGTGGTGAGGGAGAGGCTCGGGGAGGCTTTAAATAGCTGGCCCGTGGCTCACCGTGGACCAGTGCGCCGGCGAGGTTGTTGCCATCGCTGTAGGTCACGGGGGCTCACGTGGGCGTGTCCGGGGCGTTCGTGGAGGTGGTCTACAACCAGGAGAAGGAAGAGAGAGAACGGGGGAGGGCCAGAGGCATCGCGCATGTGAGCTCTTCCGTTGGAGCTCTCGGGCGTCCGGCGCGCGTGCGAAGGGAGGCAGCAGGAGTGAGAAGGAAGAGGGGGACCGAGGTGTAGCGTGCTGCGGACATGGAGGCGCATCGTCGGGCGTGCGGGGAAGGGCCGAGGTGGTCGGAGGCGTTGGGCAGAGGGCGGCTACAGTGCGGGAGCGCACTGTAGCGCGCAACAGAGCGCATGTGTGGCCGGCATGGCCATTTTTTTGGCGCTCTGGGCTTGGCTCCTAGTGTCCAGCAGCTCTAGGGAGAAGTAAAGAAGTGGGAAGGGGCATTGGATGCCCTGGAGAGGCCGGGGTGAGAGAAGGGTGGAGAGGGAGAGAGAGAAAGAGGTTGTCCAGAGAGAGAAAGTGAGGATTTCACCCTCCATTTATTGTTCCATGGCCTTGCAAATTTTACCATAGATAGAAGGTGATCATGGTTAGCTGTGGTAAAAAATTGAGTTCATGGAGAGTAGTGGAAGTAAGGATGGCAATGGGTACGGTATGGGCAGGGTAGAGCAATACCATACCCATACCCGTATAGTCAGTGGGTACAAAATTCTACCCATACCCGTACCCATGGGTATGAAACTTTACCCATACCCATACCCAACGGATACCCGTACCCATTGGGTACCCATCGGGTCGAACAAATAGTACTTGAGTTGTTCACATTTTTACACTCATTGATAGCACATTTGACAAAAAACACAATTATCTTAACTCAATAACAGGTAGATGAGTACAACATACTCATAAGTCAATAGGAGTAGACAAGTCACATGCCAAATTAATGATTAATTGATGACAACTTAACATTAGTTCACAAGCAGGGCAGTGTATGGGTATACCCGCGGGTACAAGGTTATACCCGTACCCTACCCATGCCTTAACGGTTAGGGTATGGGTACTACCCATGGGTATAAAGTGTGCCCATACCTTGCCCATGCGGGTATGGTACCCGCGGGTACTCGTACCCGTGGGGCCATCCTTAAGTGGAAGAGGTCAAAGTGATGATTTTGGAAAAATGGCAGAAGGTGTTTGATGCAAGTTTGAGCCACTTTCACTTGCCTCCTTCTTGTGCCACTTGATGGGGATGATGAACATGACCATTTGGCAATGTGGTAGAAATTTGGGCTCATTTGGATAAAGTTCACAATGTAACTTTTGTAAACCCTAGAGATCAACAGAAATGGATTTGCTTAGATCTAGCTAAGCTAATCTCTTCTCCTTGATGCACCACTTGGTGTAGTGACATTATTTGGGCATTTGAGCATGTCCACAAAGTTTGGGATCAAATGGAGAAAGTTGGCAATGTAAAGTTGTTCAAGTTTGGTTCTGGACAGAGAGGGTTTTGGGGCACTTTTGTGAACCAAAATTATTTTGATTTAGATGAAACCTTGCAAGATCATCACATTATGCATATGTGACTTGCTAGAATTTTCCTGGATTTATCTGAAAATATTTCTTATAGAAATATTTCAAATACTTGAAATGAACAGAAATGGTTTTGGAGGATTTTGTCCAATATTTTGAACATGACCATGTGTTGAAACTCATATATATATGGAAAATATATGTCCACTGAGTTCCCCAAAATTTTCTCAAATATTTTTGAAGCTTTAAAATAATTTTAACCTATTAAAGATCATTTCTGGCCTTAAGAAAAAGCCTTTAAATAAAATAAAAAAATAACTTCTAAAATAATAATTTTGTGGTTTATGGGGGTCCTATATCTAGTAGGAGTCAAATACATCTTTGGAAAGATTTTTTACTGCCCTTAATTAAGTACTTGCAGTGCAATCCTCAATTCAGGGGTTTTTGAAAAACCTAATTTAGGAAATTCTTTTTGGCCAAATTATTTTTGTAAGAAAATTCTATTCTGTCCTATACACATGGCATGGTCAGTGGGAAAAACCTTGGGTCAAGAAGATGAAGTATAGGTGGTGAAGCTATGATGAGCACTTGAAAACACAGAAAGAAAATCCAAATCAAATAGAAAACCAAATAATGCAAAAGTTTTTGTTGGTCCAAATTTTCATGCTTTATTAATGCAAGTGACATGCTACAAAACACTGGGTGTGACAGACCTACCCCCCTTACAAGAATCTCGTCCCCGAGATTCCTAAACTAGGCTTTAAAGAGATACGGAAACTCGGATCTAAGGTAGTCTTGACGCTCCCATGTTGCTTCTGCTTCCGTGTGGTTGCTCCGCTAGACCTTGAAGTACTTGATGGTATGGCTTCGTGTACGTCGTTCAGCTTCGTCCAGAATGCAAATTGGTCTCTCACGATAAGTGAGGTCTGGCTGAAGGTCGATGGCTTGATGATCGATGTCCTTGTAGAGATCTGGCTTGTCTGGAACTTGGAGACACTTCTGGAGTTGTGATACGTGGAACACGTTGTGCACATCGGATAGCTCAGGCGGTAGCTCCAGCTGGTAAGCAACTTCTCCTCGTCTGTCAGTGATCTTGAAGGGGCCGATGTATCTTGGTGCGAGCTTTCCTTTGACATGGAAGCGCTTGGTTCCCTTGAGAGGCGTGACTCGGAGATAGACATGGTCTCCAACCTGGAAGGCCATGTCTCAACGACGTGAGTCAGCGTAGCTCTTCTGTCTTGACTTGGCAGTCTTCAGACGCTCTTTGACAAGTTGGACTTGCTCTTCTTCTTCACGGAGGATATCGGGTCCAAAGACTAGTCCTTCTCCGGTCTCTGACCAATTGAGGGGAGTGCGGCACTTCCGTCCATATAGCACCTCAAACGGTGCCATTTGAAGACTGGACTGGTAGCTATTGTTGTAGGAGAACTCGGCGAATGGTAGGCAATCTTCCCACTTGGCTCCATATGCTAGCACACATGCACGAAGCATGTCTTCGAGTATCTGGTTCACTCGTTCTGTCTGTCCTCCGGTCTGGGGGTGGAAGGCGGTACTGAACGATAGCTTGGTTCCAAAGGCTTCTTGGAACCTTTTCCAGAATCTTGAGGTAAACTGGGTACCTCGGTCAGACACAATCTCCTTAGGAACCCCATGGAGGCTCACGATTCGGTTGATGTAGAGGCTGGCTAGCTGGTTCCCCTTGTAGGTCGTCTTGACGGGAATGAAGTGGGCAACCTTGGTCAAATGGTCAACAATGACCCATATGGAGTCATGTCCCTTGCTTGACCTGGGTAATCCGGTGATGAAGTCCATCCCGACCTTGTCCCACTTCCATTCAAGCACCTTGAGAGGTTGTAACAATCCAGCGGGTTGCTGATGTTCAGATTTGACTCTCTGGCATATGTCACATTTAGCGACGAAAGTGGCTATCTCTCTTTTCATGCCATGCCACCAGAATCTGTCTTTCAGGTCTTGATACATCTTGGTTCCTCCAGGATGGATGGAATACGGGGTGTCATGAGCTTCTTGCAAGATCAAGTTCTTGAGCTCAATTTTGTTGGGCACGCAAATGCGACTCCCAAACCACACAACTCCTTGCTTATCCTCTGAGAATCCTGGGGCTTTGCCTGCCTTGATCTTCCTCTTGATGCCTTCAATACTCTCGTGTCCCTTCTGAGCTTCCTTAACATCATCCATCAAGGTAGGCTTGACTTCGAGGTTGGCCAAGAATCCTGGTGTAACCAGTTCCAAACTGAAGCTTTCAAGTTCTTCATACAAGGTGGGTAGCCTTTCCTTAATCATAGCGTTCAAGGAACAAGCCTTTCTGCTTAAGGCATCTGCTACCACATTAGCCTTTCCAGGGTGGTATTGAACACTGAGGTCGTAGTCCTTGATCAATTCTAGCCATCTTCTCTACCTCATGTTCAATTCCTTTTGAGTGAAGATATACTTTAGACTCTTATGATCGGTGTATATCTCGCATCGCTTCCCTAGAAGGTAATGTCACCATGTCTTCAAGGCATGAACTACAGCTGCCAACTCAAGATCATGAGTAGCATAGTTCTCTTCGTGAGGACGTAGCTGTCTGGATAGATATGCTACGACTCTGCCTTCTTGCATCAGAACACCTCCAAGCCCGATTCTCGATGCATCACAATATATCACAAATTCCTTGTGAATATCGGGGGTGGCCAAAACTAGGGCTGTTGTCAATCTCTTCTTGAGCTCTTGGAAGCTCTCTTCACACTTTGGTGTCCATTCAAACTTCTTGTCCTTCTTCAAGAGCTGAGTCATAGGTCGGGCAATGCTTGAGAATCCTTCAACAAACTTGCGGTAATATCCCGCGAGTCCGAGGAAGCTTCTGACTTCCTTCACATTGCTCGGGGTCTGCCATTCAGTCACGGCTTGAATCTTGGTGGGATCCACTGACAATCCTTCGGCAGTCAATACATGACCCAAGAATCCAACTTCATGCAGCCAAAATTCGCACTTGCTGAACTTTGCATAAAGCTGGTGCTCTCGAAGCTTATCTAGGACCATTCTCAAGTGTTGCTCATGCTCTTCTTCAGACTTGGAAAATATGAGTATGTCATCAATGAAGACGACAACAAACTTGTCTAGGTACTCCATGAAAACTTTGTTCATGAGGTACATGAAGTAGGCAGGGGCATTGGTTAACCCAAATGACATGACCGTGTACTCATACAAGCCATACCGGGTTACGAATGCCGTCTTCGGAATGTCCGGGGGTCTGATCTTTAGCTGATATAGTATCCAGACCTAAGATCGATCTTGGAGAACACCTTGGCACCACTCAGCTGATCAAACAAGTCTTCAATCTTGGGGAGTGGATACTTGTTCTTGATTGTGACTTCATTAAGGGAATGATAGTCAACACATAATTGGATGGTACCGTCCCTCTTCTCCACAAATAGAACAGGTGATCCCCAAGGTGAGGCACTAGGGTGGATGAATCCTTTCCTCAACTGCTCGACCAGTTGCTTCTTCAATTCTGCTAACTCCTCCAATCCCATTCTATAAGGCTTCTTATAGATGGGTCCTGCTCCGGGCATGAGCTCGATAATGAACTCAATGTCACGGTCAGGAGGCATTCCTGGAAGTTCATCAAGAAAGACATCAGGGTACTCACATACAACTAGCACTTGCTCCAATCCAACTTCTGTTAGACAGTTGACTTGGGCGACTTGGGCAAAGGAGGAGTTGGAAGCAAACTTAACTTCGACTCCTTGGTCATTGGTCAGGGTGACAGTATGGTTAGCACAGTCTAACAAGCCTTGGTGCTTGATGAGCCAATCCATTCCTAAGATCACATCCAAGCCTTGCGATCTCAAGATGATAAGGTCCGCTAGGAATTCTACCCCGTTGATGATAATTCCGACTCCTTTACATCCTATCTTGGTTCTCATCTCCGATCCAGGAGTTTGTACCACCATGGGGCTACTCAGGGGTGTAGGGGTCATGCCACTTTCTAATGCAAACTGTTGGGTGAAAAATGAATGCGAAGCTCCAGAATCAAACAAGACAGTTGCGGGTGCTGAGTTGACGAGGAACGTACCCAGCACGATGTCCGGGTCTTCCTGGGCTTCTTCTGCGGTGACGTGATTCACACGCCCCTTGCCATTGATGGGAGGGTTACGGGGAGCTTGGTTCCTTGGTGGCACTCCACGGCCTTGGCCTTGGTTCTGCGCATTGGGGCGTGGTGCATCTGGCTTCTTGTTGGGGCAATTCTTGGAGTAGTGTCCTGGCTGACCACACCCAAAGCAAGTAACTTGGTTGGAGTTGTTGCTCTTGCCGCCGATGTTATTGGGGTTGTTGTAAGCTGGCCTGGGGTTGGCGTACTGCTGAGGCTGATAGTTGGAGCGGGCTGCAGGAGCTCTTGGCTGCTGATAGGTTGGCCTGATTGGGGCTGGCTGCCACGGGCGAGGCTTCTGGTTGCTGGAGCTACCTTTGCTGATCAGCTTGCGCTTACGGGTATCATCCAAAGCACATCGCTTGTCCTCAAGCATGAGTGCCTTGTTCACCAGATCAGGAAAGTTTGGGCAGTCACACACAACAAGCGAGTACTGCAGAGTCTGATTAAGGCCTTCCATGAAGCGCTCTCTTTTGGCAGCATCAGTGCTGACATCCTCAGGAGCATACCTTGACAGAACACTGAACTTCTACATGTACTCCTTGACAGTGCCACCTCCTTGCTTCAGGGCTCGGAACTCACGCTTCTTGATGTCCATGATTCCGGAAGGAATATAAGCCTTGCGGAATTCTGCCTTGAAGTCATTCCAAGTGATGGCTTGCCCAGCATGCATGACCTTGAATCCATCACACCAAGCTCTGGCAGTTCCCCCGAGACAGTGGGCAGCATATGCCACCCTCTCGCGGTCTTCAGTGCAGCCGACTAGTTCCAGCAGATCCTCAATGGTGCGGATCCAGTCGTCTGCATCCAGGGGTTCAGCAGTCTCGATGAAGGTGGGTGGTGCATGCTTCTTGAACTCAGCCAACGTGGAACGTCCATTGTCGTTCCCCGCCGGCTGGCGGTTGTTGGTGACAGCTTGAGCAATCATCTAGAGGGTTGCAGTGTTGGCTTGGCGTTCCTCTCGGAAGGCTTGGAGAAGCTGAGCCATGTCCATGTTCGGAGGTGGTGGCGGTGGTGGAGCTTGTCCTTGGGTTTGGTCCCGACTGGCTCCTCCTTGGGTGGATCCTCCGGCTCCTTGCTGCTGGGTAGAGTTACTAGTACGGGTTACAAAAGGCATCCCGTTGGAGCGGTCAAGGTCTCATAATTGGGAAAGATGAGGGGAAAGCAAGATAGATGGGGTGCCTAGTAAGGGGTCGGTATGACACAAGTTGTTGTTATGCAGGGGCCCAAAAGGGGCAAAACACATTCATTAAAAATCCAAATGGGTGATGTAGTCATTTACATGTTCCCGAAGGAAAAGTACGACGTCCATAAAATACATCAAAAGCAAACACAACACTACATGGTTTCATTTGAACCATTACAAGGACCCGACTTCGCATAGGGGATACACGACCTATCCTACCTTAGGGGTTACGAACTGGCATATCCGGGTTGCAAATGATGCCTAAGTGGTGGAATGCTCAGTCGTGTAGTCTGGCTCTTCTGGGTCTTCCTCCTCGTCGTCAGTAGCCTGACTTTCTTCTTCATTCAAAGGAGTGGGGGAGTGGAGGAGCTCAACACAGCGTTGCTTAGCCGGTGGTGTGAAGAGCTTGCGGTAATCCCTTGCGCTCATGCGGTGTTGCTGCGGTGGTCCTCCATCCTTCGAGGGTCTTCCGCCTCGGTATGCGACTGCGGGCTGTCCAGGGGGAGCACCTTCTTTCTTGATCCTATCCGTCTTCCCTTGCGCTTGGCGAAGAAGTGCCTTGGTCTCATGAAGTTCCTTTCGGAGTTTTCCGAGGCCAAGTGTTGTGCCAAGCTATCGGCACAGAGGCTGAAGTAGGTCTGGAATCGAAGTGGAAGTCCTTCCTCCAATGGCGGAGTTGGAGCGCTGCTCTCATCCTCACCCTCCTTCCGATAAGGCAAGAAGCGGGTTGCTAACTCGTCTGCCATCTCTGGAAGAAGGTCTCGGAGGCGGGTTAGTGCCTTGAGTGTTGCAGTCTCAACGGTGAGGACCAGTGTTGCCATCTGTGGTCCCTCGAAGAACCAACTCGCTGGAGGGTCATTAGCCTTCACGATTACTTCCACATGGTATTCCGTCTCGGTGTCATTGATCCAATGCTCATGGTAGGTGAAAATGGGGGCTCGGTGAAACTGGCACTTCTGGAGGCTATCCTCGAGAAGCACGGGGAATCCGGTGGTCAGGAAGTCTTCGGGTACGGCAGCCATCTACAAAGGTTGAATGGGAGAGGTTAACAAGAGAAAATATATCTTAGGTTTGGTAAGCTTAGAAAAGAAGAGGAGTATAGAGGGTTTGTACACGGTTTGTCCTAACTAACGCCCATGCTAACTAAGGCTTCCTACAGTCAGGATGGCTCTGATACCAGCTCTGTGGGGACCCCGACTAATAAGTCGTGATCACCGATGCACTTGTACAGTGATCCCAGAGATCAATGCTCACTGAACACACAGAAGCTGAATAACAAGAGTCTTACATCCATACATACCGTCTTACACAAATTATGATCATTATGGTCAAGTCTTACATAGATAAAGCCTTAAGGGCTGAACATCAGATAAAACACAAGCAGCGGAAATCTTCATCGATAAGTAGAACCCATGCCATCTGCCTTAACCCTAGAGGCATTCTGACTGGCAAAGCGTCCTAGTTCGCATGTTCGTCACCAAAGAATTCTTCTTCGAACTCCTGCTCTTCCATGCCCGGCCAATTAAATAACCAGTGGCAAGCCAATGAGTACTTTGAATGTACTCGCAAGCAACCCATGTTTCGGTTCAAGGTACAACAATGCATGACATAGGTAATTTTTTTTGCAGAAAGCTA
This sequence comes from Thinopyrum elongatum, assembly GCA_011799875.1. Lineage (NCBI taxonomy): Eukaryota > Viridiplantae > Streptophyta > Magnoliopsida > Poales > Poaceae > Thinopyrum > Thinopyrum elongatum. The sequence continues at coordinate 369,079,132 of CM022299.1, read as the reverse complement.
GTTTTGAGTGCTATGACATGTTCAAAACTTGTAAAACATGCATCATGAGAATTCAAGTAACCATGAGGACAGGTTACAGATATCAACATAAATAGAGTTGGGAACAACCCAACTTAATCATCATGTCAAGTCTTTTGACGTGACCCAAGTAGTTCTTACCACTTATTCATTCACACTCACCAGGTTTTGTAAACATGTGGACATAACCCAAGAGCGGTTACCCAACTGTCCTTGACCGTGGACACGGCTATTCGAATAGTTTGACACTCTGCAGAGGTTGCACACTTTACCCACAAGATCCGGGAAGCTTTCGTGTCATCCACGATCCCGCAGTACCTCAAGTACTCGGGGGAAGCACCCGATCACTACCTTTCCCTAGCCGTGACTAACAAGGAGTCCACTCGATTGGTAGCAGCCCCCGTGCCAAACATTGTCACATAATAATTTTTTTTGTGGAGCCATGCTCCCATATTAATCACATATCACAAGCACGGGGTACCAACGGTGTGTCCGGTGCCCTGTAAAAACAGTCATGGCCGCCCTACCTGGAATGACCCCGTCCCGAGAGTGACCACACCACTCCCGTCACTAGTAATGTGGGCATCCATGTTAGAACGAACTAGGTAATGAATAATGCCCTTTCCCATATAAGGGTAGAGTGGTTGCGCATGTAAGGTTGGAGTAACGGTCGCAACTTAAACCAATCCGTTTTCGAAAACAACACACTCACTTGCCTCGGTACACCACTTCATCATCAAGTGGTTACTTAGCTCAACATCTCCCTCGGGCATTAGTGGCACCCGACGGGGTTTTCAAAAAGTGTTTGAAAATATTTTTGTCTCCATCACCATGCATACACCCGTCCCTTTTTGCATAGCAACTACTTTAGCATCCTATCTACTCCGACCGGCATAACCCTCGTACGAAGGTAGGGTCATGCATAATGCAAGTATCAACAAGGAAGTAACGAAGGCAACCCACCAAAGTGGTTACCATCTCATCATGATTCCGATGCAACAATAATAAAGTGCTATATGACATGCATAAAAAGGGTTTCATAGGCATGGTCAAAGGGCTACTTGCCTGGCTCAGCAAAGTCTTCGGGGTCTTCAAAGTCTTCTGGTCCAACTCCTTCGTCAACAACGCAATCTATCGTTGCAAAATAACAACGAGAAAAATAAGGCAATAGCAAAACAGAAAAATAAAAGTGCCCATAAAAATGTCCACCCATTTTTGTTAAATATTAGGATGAAAACTAAGAATGAAAAAATTCTTAGTTTTGGATTTAGAGTTGTAGAATAGGAGAAATGGATTTTCAAAGGGGAATATAAATGCTCAAATTTGAATTTAAATTTGAACAGTGCAGAAAAGTTTGATGGATATTTATGAAAGTTACACCATTAAATAGGTGGGATTTTTACAAGAACTTAGGAGTTAGAATTATTGCATTTGGATAAATATTTTATCCTGTGGAATTTTTGGAAAATTGATAGAAAAAGAAAAAGAAAGAGGGCACCGTGCCTCTAGGCCAGAACGGCCACAGCGCAACGGCCCAGAGGAAAAAGAGGCCCAGGCGAGACGAAGCGGCGCGCGCGCTAGGTTTCAAACGTGACGGGCGAGGCCCGGGCGTCAGAGAAAGAGGGGTGCGAGGGAGAGGTAAGGATGACAGGTGGGCTCCACCTGTCATCTCCGACGTCACGGCAGAGAGGCCGGCGAGCTCACCGGCGACATTTCCGGGCACGGCGGAGTGAGCTGATGGCACAGCTGGACTCCTCGTCGTGTCGTCGTTCGGGTGGTGGTTGTTGCGGTCGCCGGAGTGGCCTAGTTCGCCGGCGACGAGGTCTCGCGGTGGAGGAGCTTCGGGCGTCGGTGGTTCTGGTCGTCCCCGGCTGCAAACGAAGGGGGAAACGACGGGGAAAGGATCAGTGGGCTGTGGTGGTTCCATATCGAGGAAGAGGAGTGGCGGAGGAGGTCTGTACCGCGCAAACGCCAGCGTGCCGAAGCGGTGGAGCTTGAGCTCGATCTCGAGCTCGAGGCCCTCTGGAGATGAACGGGAGGCGTAGGAGGACGATTGGGAGTGGGAGAGAGCGAGTGGTGGTTAGGGAGAGGCTCGGGGAGGCTTTAAATAGTTGGCCCGTGGCTCACCGTGGACAAGTGCGCCGGCGAGGTTGTTGCCGTCGCTGTAGTTCACGGGGGCTCACGTGGGCGTGTCTGGGGTGTTCATGGAGGTGGTCTACGACCAGGGGAAGGAAGAGACAGAACGGGGAGGGCCAGAGGCATCGCGCGTGTGAGCTCATCCATTGGAGCTCTCGGGCGTCCGGCACGCGTGCGAAGGGATGCAGCAGGAGGCAGAAGGAAGAGGGGGACCGAGGTGTAGCGTGCTGCGGACATGGAGGGTGGAGAGGGAGAGAGAGAAAGAGGTTGTCCAGAGAGAGAAAGTGAGGATTTCACCCTCCATTTATTGTTCCATGGCCTTGCAAATTTTACCAAAGGTAGAAGGTGATCATGGTTAGCTGTGGTAAAAAATTGAGTTCATGGAGAATAGTGGAAGAGGTCAAAGTGATGATTTTGGAAAAATGGCAGAAGGTGTTTGATGCAAGTTTGAGCCACTTGCACTTGTCTCCTTCTTGTGCCACTTCATGGGGATGATGAACATGACCATTTGGCAATGTGGTAGAAATTTGGGCTCATTTGGATAAACTTCACAATGTAACTTTTGTAAACCCTAGAGATCAACAGAAATGGATTTGCTTAGATCTAGCTAAGCTAATCTCTTCTCCTTGATGCACCACTTGGTGTAGTGACATTATTTGGGTATTTGAGCATGTCCACAAAGTTTGGGATCAAATGGGGAAAGTTGGCAATGTAAAGTTGTTCAAGTTTGGTTCTGGACAGAGAGGGTTTTGGGGCACTTTTGTGAACCAAAATTATTTTGATTTAGATGAAACCTTGCAAGATCATCACATTATGCATATGTGACTTGCTAGAATTTTCCTGGATTTATCTGAAAATATTTCTTATAGAAATATTTCAAATACTTGAAATGAACAGAAATGGTTTTGGAGGGTTTTGTCCAATATTTTGAACATGACCATGTGTTGAAACTCATATATATGGAAAATATATGTCCATTGAGTTCCCCAAAATTTTCTAAATTATTTTTGAAGCTTTAAAATAATTTTAACCTATTAAAGACCATTTCTGGCCTTAAGAAAAAGCCTTTAAATAAAATAGCAAAATAACTTTTAAAATAATAATTTTGTGGTTTATGGGGGTCGTATATGTAATAGGAGTCAAATACATCATTGGAAAGATTTTTTACTGCCCTTAATTAAGTACTTGCGGTGCAATTCTCAATTCAGGGGTTTTTGGAAAACCTAATTTTGGAAATTCTTTTTGGCCAATATATTTTTGTAAGAAAATTCTATTCTGTCCTATACACGTGGCATGGTTAGTGGGAAAAACCTTGGGTCAAGAAGATGAAGTATAGGTGGTGAAGCTATGATGAGCACTTGAAACCACAGAAAGAAAATCCAAATCAAATAGAAAACCAAATAATGCAAAAGTTTTTGTTGGTCCAAATTTTCATGCTTTATTAATGCAAGTGACATGTTACAAAACACTGGGTGTGACAAATGGTGTAATGCTCGAGGGATCAACCACGAGTAGGACAACATTACGAACATCATTGGTTCTGGATTTGATTTGATGATAGCCCATACTCAAATCAAAGTTTTGACAAGACAATAGATCCGACAACTGATCACGAGGACCAATCGATGAAGATATCATCTTTCTTCAAGACACACACAGAAAAAGATATCCCTTAGAGATGAACTAGGTTGGATAAGCTTTCATCTTCCAACTCTCCAAGTTGTTGTTTAGCTTAACCAACTAGCTCAGGGGTATCCAAAATAGATTCTTGAAGAAGGGGTGGTTTATAGGGATAAACCAACCTAATCACGAACTCAACATAACAGTAAGGGAACAACCTGGTAATACTTCCGAGAAGATTTTCAGAAAATCATGAACCACTGATATGTTATTAAGCTCGAGAACAATCTTGCTTTTCAGGGCAAGAAGACATGATCAGAAGAGCGAGGGATTGACGCAGTCCTAACTCATTGATTGAAGAGTGCACCAGGAAAAATGGACTAGGTAGCACGATCAATCTTAGAATGACAATTCAATAACCAACACGCTAAGAATAAGATTATTGTCCATTAACTAACAAGCAACAGAGTTGCTAGGAGTATTGATTTCACACATCACGGTTCACTTGTCAGTATTCTGGTTACAACAACACGGAGACCGAGAAATGAATAATGATGGCGAGGAGTATCACTATATCAAGAATTCATAAGAGGTTGTGCAATTCTCATGACATTCCTGACATGAAGGGGGTGACACTCCAAGGTAGAACAGACAAAAGCTGGATTGGCATTTTGATCTGTGGAATACAATTGCTTTGACCCAATCCTAGAAATGGATGAGGTGCTGGAGTCTGTTTCTCCTAGTCATTCTAGAATAGAATGGCTTGACAGACCACAAGAATTTTAGACTTCGTCGGACACGAATGCACTACTACTCCTGACTATCAATTGATAGACGGAGGTCAGAATACAACTAAAGAGGGACAACTCAATGGAACATATGGTTTTCTGAGTTGTGGATGCATAGATTAACATGTCGAACAAAGCTCAACATATTTCTTCCAGATAACCCATGCAGAAAAGTAGGACTGGCAGGTTCACAATATAGAATCGAGAACTCATCAAGAGCACTCTTATTGTGATCTTTTGGTTCAAAAGAACTTCCGCCAAGGATGGTTCATGGTATTAGGAAGAATGATATACCAGGAACCTCGAGGGCTATCACAAAGGTTTCTAATGTCCTGAAGGAACGAGCAAACACTATCAACACGAGGTAAGTAGAGTGAATCTTGGGTTCAAGAACCTAGAAATAGAATGTCTACTAACTAAATGGCATCACGGGATGCTTTCAAGAATGATGGCCAGAATCATCACACTGAGAACACAAAACATGGCTAGATTACTAGGTGGTTCTCTAAGATACCCTAGTGTCATAATAATAGCTTCAACATATATGTCGAGGCAATGGAGTACCTCAAGACACCGATTAGTGTGCTTAATCTGACCCAAAAGGACATCGGGAACATGGAGGAATGATTTGCAAGTGCATCAGACTATTTAGAAACCTAGGATGACTCGACAGCATAACGACTGTAAATATTCAAAAAGTTTTTGAGACATCCTGGAAAAATGGTGGCATAACCACTCAACATCACAATATCAAGGTTCCGAGACCAACTGTCAACACACGGAAGTAGTAGGAACTGAACTGAGGCTTGAAACCATCAATCCTATAAGTCTACGGATTAGTAACATGTGATCCTGATAGAAAGATGAGAAGCCTAGTTCTTAATCCCCGTAGAAAAGAAGAGGGTGACTCAGATCAGAAGGAAATAAGGTAAAGGAGTAAAAAGAGCCTTACGTTCCCTTCCACAATCAATTCCCTTATATAACTAAAGCAGTTATAGACTCAACTTCGATCGGTTTGGCTTGGTAATCCTACAGGCAGTCAGGCTCTGATACCAAAGCTGTCAGGACCCCGATCCTAAGTCACGCTGATCTAGCATGTAACACATCATATCAGTTTGCGGCCTCACGCACGGTATTCCCACGGCTGCAGCCTTACCTTTGCTGGGACCGTTTGCGCCTTCTGGCTCACGTATATGATTGTGTCGCTAGCATCCATATGACAGAGAACCCGGGTCGACATGACTAGTCGTACACCCAAGGTGGCACAAACTTACAGGGACAGGCATACGTAACCCAGCAATGAACGTGTCCATCATCAACGTATGAACCCAAGTCGTAGGAAGCTACAAGGACTTAAAGGAACAACGCGTGACATTTCCCCTAAGGGACAGACACAGGAAGAAAGAAGGATACATGCCGGCCAACCTAAGTGTTCCGGAGCAGTAGCGAACTACCATGGCTCAGTGGAAGCACTAGGAGACATTTCCCCATAAGGAAGGCTACCAAGAATAAACAACTAGGTGTCGGATCCCACACATACCAAGCATTTCAATAACATACACACAATATGCTCGATATGTGTAAATACAACATGGCATCACAATAAAACTCTACGACTCTAAGTATTTATTCAATAGGCTCCAAGGAGCCAGATATTACAAACATGGGTCTCATGACCCAACATTCAAGTCATACAAGCAACAAGCACAGGCGGAAGCATAAACATGTTTGAGTACACACATCTGAAAAGAAAGAAGGCTAGGAAGCCTGTCTATCTATAAGACCCTCCAAAGGAGCCAGACCTCTGTCTGGGATTCCCAAGCTACTTGTCGAAGCCCACGTGGAACTACTAGTGAGACTGAAGTCTCTCTGCAAAAACATAAATTAAGCAAACGTGAGTACAAATGTACTCAGCAAGACTTACATCAGAACTAGCTACATATGCATCAGTATCAACAAGGGGGTTGCGGAGTTTAACCGCAGCAAGCCAGCTTTGACTCGGTGGCTATCCTGTACTACGACTACTAGTGTTTTCTTTGAGGTGAGAAAGCACACATTAGTCCACATATTCACCATATCAATACACCACTATGGATCCGCTCCCGTCTCCCTACAAGAAGGCCATCCATAGCACTCACGCTTATCTTGCGCATTTTAGAGTATCCACTTCAAGTTATCCATGAACAATGTAAGCATTCCAAGTAGTCCGTATCCAAGGACGCGGCTATTCGAATAGATCATTTATAACCCTGTAGGGGTGTACTTCTTCACACACGCTCTCACCACTTATCGCCGTTTACACGACATGTACTCGACAACCTTCTAGCGGAAGCCCAGCGGGGGTGTCGACCACGACCTGACTAACCACACGAGTCTCTAGTCCAGGCTTATCGCCTATTCGGGTTCCATCCGTAAGGAAGTCCGGCCGAGTTTTCACTACAGCCCCAAATGATGTGTGCAGGGTTCCCGAGGCACCAAAGGGCATCTCGGTACACCGGGCCACGTACCTGCCGCATCATAGCCCACCCCTAAGGTCAGCACTGCGCACGGCCTCCAGCATACTACATGTTGGGGAACATGCAATTTCAAAAAACTTCCTACGTTCATGCAAGATCTATCTAGGAGATGCATAGCAATGAGAGGGGGAGAGTATGTCCACGTACCCTCGTAGACCAAAAGCGAAAGCATTAGCTTAACGCGGTTGATGTAGTCAAACGTCTTCGCGATCCAACCGATCAAGCACCGAACGTACGGTACCTCCGAGTTCAGCACACGTTCAGCTCGATGACGTCCCTTGAGCTCTTGATCCAGTTGAGGACAAGGGAGAGTTCCGTCAACACGTTGGCGTGGCGACGGTGATGATGAAGTTACCGGCGCAAAGCTTCGCCTAAGCACTACGACGATATGACCGAGGTGTGTAACTGTGGAGGGGGGCACCGCACACTGCTAAGAGATTATCTGTTGTGCCTTTGGGTGCCCCCCTCCCCACGTATATAAAGGAGGGGGAGGAGGAGGCCGGCCCTAGAGGGGGGCGCGAAAAGGGGGGAGTCCTACTTGGACTCCTAGTCCAAGTAGGATTCGGCCCCCCTCCTTCCTTCCACCGGAGAGGGAAAAGGGGAAGGGAGAGAGAGGGAGAAGGAAAGAGGGGGGCCGGCCCCCTCCCCTAGTCCAATTCGGTTTGGGCAAGGGGGGGCACGCCGCTCTCACGTGGCCTCTCTCCTCTCCTCCAATAAGGCCCAATAAACCCATTACTTCTCCCGGGGGGTTCCGGTAACCTCCCGGTACTCCGGAAAAATGCCCGAATCACTCGGAACCATTCCGATGTCCAAATGCAACCTTCCAATATATGAATCTTTACCTCTCGACCATTTCGAGACTCCTCGTCATGTCCGTGATCTCATCCGGGACTCCGAACAAACTTCGGTTCATCAAATCACATAACTCATAATACAAATCGTCATCGAACGTTAAGCGTGCGGACCCTACGGGTTCGAGAACTATGTAGACATGACCGAGACACATCTCCGGTCAATAACCAATAGCGGAACCTGGATGCTCATATTGGCTCCTACATATTCTACAAAGATCTTTATCGGTCAAACCGCATAAGAACATACGTTATTCCCTTTGTCATCGGTATGTTACTTGCCTGAGATTCGATCGTCGGTATCATCATACCTAGTTTAATCTCGTTACCGGCAAGTCTCTTTACTCGTTCCGTAATGCATCATCCCGCAACTAACTCCTTAGTCACATTGCTTGCAAGGCTTCATATGATGTGCATTACTGAGAGGGCCCAGAGATACCTCTCCGATACTCGGAGTGACAAATCCTAATCTCGATCTATGCCAACCCAATAAACACCTTCGGAGACACCTGTAGAGCATCTTTATAATCACCCAGTTATGTTGTGACGTTTGATAGCACACAAAGTGTTCCTCCGATATTCGGGAGTTGCATAATCTCATAGTCAGAGGAATATGTATAAGTCATGAAGAAAGCAATAGCAATAAAACTTAACGATCATTATGCTAAGCTAACGGATGGGTCTCGTCCATCACATCATTCTCCAATGATGTGATCCTGTTCATCAAATGACAACACATGTCAATGGCCAGGAAACATAACCATCTTTGATAAACAAGCTAGTCAAGTAGAGGCATACTAGGGACACTCTGTTTGTGTATGTATTCACACATGTACTAAGTTTCCGGTTAATACAATTCTAGCATGAATAATAAACTTTTATCATGATATAAGGAAATATAAATAACAACTTTATTATTGCCTCTAGGGCATATTTCCTTCAGTCTCCCACTTGCACTAGAGTCAATAATCTAGATTACATAGTAATGATTCTAACACCCATGGAGTCTTGGTGCTGATCATGTTTTGCTCGTGGAAGAGGCTTAGTCAACGGGTCTGCAACATTCAGATCCGTATGTATTTTGCAAATCTCTATGTCTCCCTCCTTGACTTGATTGCGGATGGAATTGAAGCATCTCTTGATGTGTTTAGTTCTTTTGTGAAATCTGGATTCCTTCGCCAAGGCAATTGCTCCAGTATTCTCACAGAAGATTTTCATTGGACCCGATGCACTAGGTATTACACCTAGATCGGATATGAACTCCTTCATCCAGACTCCTTCATTTGCTGCTTCCGAAGCAGCTATGTACTCCGCTTCACACGTAGATCCCGCCACGACGCTCTGCTTGGAACTGCACCAACTGACAGCTCCACCATTCAATATAAATACGTATCCGGTTTGTGACTTAGAGTCATCCAGATCAGTGTCAAAGCTTGCATCAATGTAACCATTTACGACGAGCTCTTTGTCACCTCCATAAACGAGAAACATATCCTTAGTCCTTTTCAGGTATTTTAGGATGTTCTTGACCGCTGTCCAGTGATCCACTCCTGGATTACTTTGGTACCTCCCTGCTAAACTTATAGCAAGGCACACATCAGGTCTGGTACACAGCATTGCATACATGATAGAACCTATGGCTGATGCATAGGGAATGACTTTCATTTTCTCTCTATCTTCTGTAGTGGTCGGGCATTGAGTCTTACTCAACTTTAGACCTTGCAACACAGGCAAGAACCCTTTCTTTGACTGATCCATTTTGAACTTCTTCAAAACTTTATCAAGGTATGTGCTTTGTGAAAGTCCTATTAAGCGTCTTGATCTATCTCTATAGATCTTGATGCCCAATATATAAGCAGCTTCACCGAGGTCTTTCATTAAAAAACTCTTATTCAAGTATCCTTTTATGCTATCCAGAAATTCTATATCATTTCCAATCAACAATATGTCATCCACATATAATATCAGAAATGCTACAGAGCTCCCACTCACTTTCTTGTAAATACAGGCTTCTCCAAAAGTCTGTATAAAACCATATGCTTTGATCACTTCATCAAAGCGTATATTCCAACTCCGAGATACTTGCACCAGTCCATAAATGGATCGCTGGAGCTTGCACACTTTGTTAGCACCTTTAGGATCGACAAAACCTTCTGGTTGCATCATATACAACTCTTCTTTAAGAAATCCATTAAGGAATGCAAGTTTGACATCCATTTGCCAAATTTCATAATCACAAAATGTGGCAATTGCTAACATGATTCGGACAGACTTAAGCATCGCCACGGGTGAGAAGGTCTCATCGTAGTCAACTCCTTGAACTTGTCAAAAACCTTTCACAACAAGTCGAGCTTTGTAGACAGTAACATTACCGTCAGCATCAGTCTTCTTCTTGAAGATCCATTTATTCTCTATGGCTTGCCGATCATCGGGCAAGTCAACCAAAGTCCACACTTTGTTCTCATACATGGATCCCATCTCAGATTTCATGGCCTCAAGCCATTTCATGGAATCTGGGCTCATCATCGCTTCCTCATAGTTCGTAGGTTCGTCATGGTCTAGTAACATGACTTCCAGAACAGAATTACCATACCACTCTGGTGCGGAACATACTTTGGTTGACCTACGAGGTTCGGTAGTAACTTGATCCGGAGTTTCATGATCATCATCATTAACTTCCTCACTGATTGGTGTAGGCATCACTAGAACTGATTTCTGTGATGAACTACTTTCCAATACGGGAGAAGGTACAATTACCTCATCAAGTTCTACTTTCCTCCCACTCACTTCTTTCGAGAGAAACTCCTTCTCTAGAAAGGATCCATTCTTAGCAACGAATATCTTGCCTTCGGATCTGTGATAGAAGGTGTACCCAACAGTCTCCTTTGGGTATCCTATGAAGATGCATTTCTCCGATTTGGGTTCGAGCTTATCAGGTTGAAGCTTTTTCACATAAGCATCGCAGCCCCAAACTTTAAGAAACGACAACTTAGGTTTCTTGCCAAACCATAGTTCATACGGTGTCGTCTCAACGGATTTAGATGGTGCCCTATTTAACGTGAATGCAGCTGTCTCTAATGCATAACCCCAAAACGATAGTGGTAAATCGGTAAGAGACATCATAGATCGCACCATATCTAATAAAGTACGGTTACGACGTTCGAACACACCATTACGCTGTGGTGTTCCAGGTGGCGTGAGTTGCGAAACTATTCCACATTGTTTCAAATGAAGACCAAACTCATAACTCAAATATTCACCTCCACGATCAGATCGTAGAAACTTTATTTTCTTGTTACGATGATTTTCCACTTCACACTGAAATTCTTTGAACTTTTCAAATGTTTCAGACTTATGTTTCATTAAGTAGATATACCATATCTGCTCAAATCATCTGTGAAGGTCAGAAAATAACGATACCCGCCGCGAGCCTCAACACTCATCAGACCGCATACATCAGTATGTATTATTTCCAATAAGTCAGTTGCTCGCTCCATTGTTCCGGAGAACGGAGTTTTAGTCATCTTGCCCATGAGGCATGGTTCGCAAGTATCATGTGATTCATAATCAAGTGATTCCAAAAGCCCATCAGCATGGAGTTTCTTCATGCGCTTTACACCAATATGACCTAAACGGCAGTGCCACAAATAAGTTGCACTATCATTATTAACTTTGCATCTTTTGGCTTCAATATTATGAATATGTGTATCACTACAGTCGAGATTCAACAAAAATAGACCACTTCTCAAGGGTGCATGACCATAAAAGATATTACTCATATAAATAGAACAACCATTATTCTCTGATTTAAATGAATAACTGTCTCGCATCAAACAAGATCCAGATATAATGTTCATGCTCAACGCTAGCACCAAATAACAATTATTCAGGTCTAAAACTAATCCCGAAGGTAGATGTAGAGGTAGCGTGTCGACGGCGATCACATCGACTTTGGAACCATTTCCCACGCGCATCGTCACCTCGTCCTTAGCCAATCTTCGTTTTATCCATAGCTCCTGTTTCGAGTTGCAAATATGAGCAACAGAACCAGTATCAAATACCCAGGTGCTACTACGAGTATTAGTAAGGTACACATCAATAACATGTATATCAAATATACCTTTCACTTTGCCACCCTTCTTATCCACCAAATACTTGGGGCAGTTCCGCTTCCAGTGACCAGTCCCTTTGCAGTAGAAGCACTCAGTTTTAGGCTTAGGTCCAGACTTGGGCTTCTTCCCGGGAGTAGCAACTTGCTTGCTATTCTTCTTGAAGTTCCCCTTCTTCCCTTTACCCTTTTTCTTGAAACTAGTGGTCTTGTTAACCATCAACACTTGATGCTCCTTTTTGATTTCTACCTCCGCAGCCTTTAGCATCGCGAAGAGCTCGGGAATTGTCTTTTCCATCCCTTGCATATTATAGTTCATCATGAAGCCTTTATAGCTTGGTGGGAGTGATTGAAGAACTCTGTCAATGACACTATCATCAGGAAGATTAACTCCCAGTTGAGTCAAGTGGTTATGGTACCCAGACATTCTGAGTATATGTTCACTGACAGAACTATTCTCCTCCATCTTGCAGCTATAGAACTTGTTGGAGACTTCATGTCTCTCAACTCGGGCATTTGCTTGAAATATTAACTTCAACTCTTGGAATATCTCATATGCTCCATGACATTCAAAACATCTTTGAAGTCCCGATTCTAAGCCGTAAAGCATGGCACACTGAACTATCGAGTAGTCATCAGATCGAGCTTGCCAGACGTTCATAACATCAGCATCTGCTCCTGCAGCAGGCCTTTCACCTAGCGGTGCATCAAGGACATAATTCTTCTGTGCAGCAATGAGGATAATCCTCAAGTTATGGACCCAGTCCGTGTAGTTGCTACCATCAGCTTTCAGCTTAGCTTTCTCTAGGAACGCATTAAAATTCAAGGGAACGGTAGCACGGGCCATTGATCTACAACAACATAGATATGCAAAAAACTATCAGGTACTAAGTTCATGATAAATTAAGTTCAATTAATCATATTATTTAAGAACTCCCACTTAGATAGACATCCCTCTAGTCATCTAAATGATCGCGTGATCCATATCAACTAAACCATGTCCGATCATCACGTGAGATGGAGTAGTTTTCAATGGTGAACATCTCTATGTTGATCATATCTACTATATGATTCACGTTCGACCTTTCGGTCTCAGTGTTCCGAGGCCATATCTGCATATGCTAGGCTCGTCAAGTTTAACCCGAGTATTCTGCACGTGCAAAGCTGGCTTGCACCCGTTGTATGTGAACATAGAGCTTATCACACCCGATCATCACGTGGTGTCTCGGCACGACGAACTGTCGCAACGGTGCATATTCAGGGAGAACACTTATACCTTGAAATTTAGTGAGGGATCATCTTATAATGCTACCGCCGTACTAAGCAAAATAAGATGCATAAAAGATAAACATCACATGCAATTAAAATATGTGACATGATATGGTCATCATCATCTTGTGCCTTTGATCTCCATCTCCAAAGCACCGTCATGATCTCCATCGTCACCGGCTTAACACCTTGATCTCCATCGTAGCGTCGTTGTCGTCTCGCCAACTATTGCTTCTACGACTATCGCTACCGCATAGTGATAAAGTAAAGCAATTACATGGCGATTGCATTTCATACAACAAAGCGACAACCATAAGGCTCCTGCCAGTTGCCGATAACTTTTACAAAACATGATCATCTCATACAATAACATATATCACATCATATCTTGACCATATCACATCACAGCATGCCCTGCAAAAACAAGTTAGGCGACCTCTACTTTGTTGTTGCAAGTTTTACGTGGCTGCTACGGGCTTCTAGCAAGAACCATTCTTACCTACGCATCAAAACCACAACGATTTTTTGTCAAGTGTGCTGTTTTAACCTTCAACAAGGACCGGCCGTAGTCAAACTCGATTCAACTAAAGTTGGAGAAATAGATACCCGCCAGCCACCTTTGTGTAAAGCACGTCGGTAGAACCAGCCTCATGAACGCGGTCATGTAATGTCGGTTCGGGCCGCTTCATCCAACAATACCGCCGAATCAAAGTAAGACGTTGGTGGTAAGCAGTATGACTATTATCGCCCAAAACTCTTTGAGTTCTACTCGTGCATATCATCTACACATAGACCTGGCTCGAATGCCACTGTTGGGGAACGTGCAATTTCAAAAAAACTCCTACGTTCATGCAAGATCTATCTAGGAGATGCATAGCAACGAGAGGGGGAGAGTATGTCCACATACCCTCGTAGACCGAAAGCGGAAGCGTTAGCTTAACGCGGTTGATGTAGTCGAACGTCTTCGCGATCCAAGCGATCAAGCACCGAACGTACGGCACCTCCGAGTTCAGCACATGTTCAGCTCGATGACGTCCCTTGAGCTCTTGATCCAGTTGAGGACGAGGGAGAGTTCCGTCAGCACGACAGTGTGGCGACGATGATGATGAAGTTACCGGCGTAGGGCTTCGCCTAAGCACTACGACGATATGACCGAGGTGTGTAACTGTGGAGGGGGGCACCACACACTGCTAAGAGATTGTCTGTTGTGCCTTTGGGTGCCCCCCTCCCCACGTATATAAAGGAGGGGGAGGAGGAGGCCGGCCCTAGAGGGGGGCGCGCCAAGGGGGGAGTCCTACTTGGACTCCTAGTCCAAGTAGGATTCGGCCCCCCTCCTTCCTTCCACCGGAGAGGGAAAAGGGGAAGGGAGAGAGAGGGAGAAGGAAAGAGGGGGGCCGGCCCCCTCCCCTAGTCCAATTCGGTTTGGGCAAGGGGGGGCACGCCCCTCTCATGTGGCCTCTCTCCTCTCCTCCAATAAGGCCCAATAAACCCATTACTTCTCCCGGGGGGTTCCGGTAACCTCCCGGTACTCCGGAAAAATGCCCGAATCACTCGGAACCATTCTGATGTCCAAATGCAACCTTCCAATATATGAATCTTTACCTCTCAACCATTTCGAGACTCCTCGTCATGTCCGTGATCTCATCCGGGACTCCGAACAAACTTCGGTTCATCAAATCACATAACTCATAATACAAATCGTCATCGAACGTTAAGCGTGCGGACCCTACGGGTTCGAGAACTATGTAGACATGACCGAGACACATCTCCGGTCAATAACCAATAGCGGAACCTGGATGCTCATATTGGCTCCTACATATTCTACAAAGATCTTTATCGGTCAAACCGCATAACAACATACGTTATTCCCTTTGTCATCGGTATGTTACTTGCCTGAGATTCGATCGTCGGTATCATCATACCTAGTTCAATCTCGTTACCGGCAAGTCTCTTTACTCGTTCCGTAATGCATCATCCCGCAACTAACTCCTTAGTCACATTGCTTGCAAGGCTTCATATGATGTGCATTACCGAGAGGGCCCAGAGATACCTCTCCGATACTCGGAGTGACAAATCCTAATCTCGATCTATGCCAACCCAATAAACACCTTCGAAGACACCTGTAGAGCATCTTTATAATCACCCAGTTACGTTGTGACATTTGATAGCACACAAAGTGTTCCTCCGGTATTTGGGAGTTGCATAATCTCATAGTCAGAGGAATATGTATAAGTCATGAAGAAAGCAATAGCAATAAAACTTAACGATCATTATGCTAAGCTAACGGATGGGTGTCGTCCATCACATCATTCTCCAATGATGTGATCCTGTTCATCAAATGACAACACATGTCAATGGTCAGGAAACATAACCATCTTTGATAAACAAGCTAGTCAAGTAGAGGCATACTAGGGACACTCTGTTTGTCTATGTATTCACACATGTACTAAGTTTCCGGTTAATACAATTCTAGCATGAATAATAAACATTTATCATGATATAAGGAAATATAAATAACAACTTTATTATTGCCTCTAGGGCATATTTCCTTCACTACAAACACCAGAAACTAGTTGCAACTCCTGGACAGAGATCAAGGCGATTAATAAGTCGAGAGGGTCCATGGGTTTCGGGGCCAATGCGTGGTAGTAGCTGTCTTGGATCAAAAACACAGAACTCAGTTCCTGAGGATGGTTTCAATGAGACAACCCACCATGTACTACTACATGGCCTCTCATCGCTACCTTTACCAAATCGTGTTCACACACTTAGCTCTCAATAGTAGGACATGTTTACCACCAGCCCAGGTGAATCAGACTTGACACAACTCTAAGCATAGCAGGCATAACAAGCAAGCATGAATGAGTAGGAACATCATGGCTCAAACAACTCCTACTCATGCTAGTGGGTTTTTACTAATTACTATGGCAAAGATAGGTCATGGAGAGGAATGGGTTCAACTACCGCAACATGTAACAGTTGAATCATTGTTGTCCTAATGCAGTAAAAGAGAGGAGGTGCGAGAGAGTGGGATTGTATCAGAATGCTCAAAGGGGGTTTGCTTGCCTGGCAGGGTGGTGGAAGGGTACTGCCCTTCGGTTGGATATTCGTGGATATCCTCGGGAGCACATCCTACCACGGAGATCACACCGGTAACACAATCAATACAAGGTAATATGCAACAATATGATGCATGCTCATGTCATGGCAAAATGAATCTGTTGAGCTAATGCAACTAAAACCAGAAGTGTTTGAGCTTATTTGAACCAAGGGTTCAAATTCAAACTCAAGTTTTGAATTTACAAAGTGCATTAACTTGTTTTGATCTATACAGCAAGGTTAAGTTGCTTTGTCATGCATGAAACTAGTACCAATGGATAGATTGGATTTTTCTAATAATTTTTCATATATAAATCTTTTCCATCTGAGCTATAGATTATTTTCTAGGATTTTTTGAAGTTTAACCCTTTTTCTGGAATTTCTGGTTATTTAGAAATTAAACTAATTCCAGAAAAGGAATACTACATCAGCACTATGTCATCATGAAATCAGTGGGTCAACGGGGTGGCCCAGGTCAAACTGACCAGTGGGTCCCGCGTGTCAGCGACTAATCTAACTAACCTAATTAATTAACCCTAATCTAAGTTAATTAACAGGGCGGGCCCCATCTGTCATTGACACAGGGGAGGTCAGACCCCAGGTCAATCGGGGCTAACCCGCCGGCGGCTCAACGCCGGTGTGAACAGACGCGGCAGAGGGCTCGGGCTCGCTCTCACGGTGCCCAAACGAGCGTCGGAGAGCACCCACGGGAAGTTGGAGCTCACCCGCGCCCAACGCAGCAGGCGACAGCAGCTGGGGCGGCCAGAGCTCATCGGAAATGAGCTCAGGGTGGCGGCCGGCATGGGGTGTGCTCGGGTTTGGCGCTAGGCTGCACGGCAGGGGGCACGGAGAGGTGCTACGGCCTCCTGGGGAGGTACTGAGCACGGTGACGCGCTCGGTTTCGAGCTCGCGTGGCTGTGGCCACGGCGGCGCTGTCGCCGGTGGAGCTGAGCTCTCGGGCTCGATGGAGGTTGCGGCTAGGGGGCTCAACCGGGGCGTATAGGATAGGGGTTAGGGGCAGGAGCTCACGGCGGTTGTAGTGGAGCAGACCGCGAGCTCGGAGGAAGTCCGGAGCGGTCGGGGCGGCGAGGTTAATCTCGGCGGCCGAACAGCGAGGAAGAGCTCGGTGGAGATGGTGCGGCGCGTCCGGCGGCATGTGACGCATCGAGGAGGTCGGGGGCATCGAGGCGGAGCTTGCAGACACGGCGGGGAGGCGATGGAGTGGCGGTGGTTGCGAGCTTCACGACGACGCGGGCGCGGCAGCGTCGGCCATGGCTTCGAGAGGACGAGGGGGAGAGCAAGGGGGAGTGAGGTGTCGGGGGGGGGGGGGGGGCTCGGGACGGCGCCGAGGAGAAGGAACCAGGCGTCGCGCTGGCCTCGGTGAGGCAGGCGAGAAGGGAGGTGGCGTGGCACCCTCGGGCGCGTGCACTGTGTCCCTCCTCTGCCTACTGGCAGAGGTAGGTGATGACTGGCGCGACCAGGTGGGCCGGCCCAGTGAGGTAGGTGGGCCTGGGGGCCTTTCTCTGTCTCTTTTATTTAGTTTTCTGTTTTTCTTTTTCTGTTGTTTGTTTTTTGATTTAGTAAAAATACTAAACCACTTTGTAAAATGCTAAAAATATTTATGGGCACTTCTGAAATTATTTCCAACAGCCCTCAAACATTTCCAGAATTATTTGGACATTTAAAAATATTTATAGAATTTAAATGTCCAAATTCAAATACTTATGGATTAATTCAAAAATCCAGAGTGCCCTAGAAAAATGTGCACCATTTTTGGCAGAGGTTCTAGACCAATTCAAAAATGATGAACTTTTATGAAGGGCATTTTGGGTTCATTGAAATCATTTTTAGTTGAACCTAATATTTTCAGGGGGGTGCTGGGGTTTGTTGATCCCCATTTCAAGTTTAAATAAAATTTAGACATGATGCATGCATGCAATGCCACTATTTGCAAACATTATTCTAGGGCTGTGACATGTTAATCTACTCTCTTCTGTTGCTGCAGGATGCTAGTCTTCGATAGGCTAGGCCTTCCCTTCTATTCTGGCATTTCTGCAGTCTAGTCCAAAGATATAGCCCCATTCCTTTGATACTGATGCATACTTAGTGTAGATCTGATGTAAGTCTTGCGAGTAATTTGGATGAGTACTCACGGTTGCTTTGCTACCTCTTTTCCCCTCTACCCGATTGCTACGATCAGATGACGGAGTCCAGGAGCCAGCTGAGCCCGCCGACAACTACTACTACCACGATGGAGCCTAGTACTATGTGGAGACCGCCGACGACCAGGAGTGGTTAGGAGGCTCCAGGCAGGAGGCCTGCGCCTTCTCGATCCAGTTATCTTTCTTTTGCTAGCCTTCTTAAGGCAGACTTGTTTACATATGTTTGTACTCAAATATTGTTGCTTCCACTGACTCTTATGTATTCAAGCTGATGTATTCGAGCCCTCTAGGCCCCTATCTTGTAATATAATGCTTGTATTTTTTTATTTGTTTCTAGAGTTGTGTTGTGATATCTTCCCGTGAGTCTCTGATCTTGATCGTGCGTATTTGTGTGTATGATTAGTGCACGATTAATTCGGGGCGTCACAGAAGGCTACTCTAACAAAGATGACATCGAACGAGAATTCCAGTAGGGGGTCGCCCAGGTCTCCAGCCGATGGCAAATCGTTGGAGGAGGTAGCGCTCCTATTAGCCAAATTGTGAGGATTGGTTTTGACAGAAAAGGAGATGGCAGGGTTCATCTTCGCTGAGCCCGGTCCTGCTATGCCCAAGGTTGTCAGATGGGAGGTTGTGGGGAAGGTTTTCTCGCCTTTACCTCTAAACATTCATGCTTTTGAGCGGGCTATGCAGAGAGCATTGTGGCTTACATTGAAATGAGCGGTTCAAGGATGCTAGTGGCAACATGTTTGTTGTTTGCTTTGGCAGTGAAGGTGATTGAAACATGCTCTCCTCAATGGACCATGGCAAATTTATTTTAACATAGTGGTCTTGAAGGACTATCATGGGGACGATAGGCCATCAGAGATAGTGTTTGGCATAGTTGAAGCATGGCTACGGGTCATAGATCTCCCCCTGGAGGTTAGAAGCTTTTGGGAAGGCTCTAGGGAATTGGCTGGGGGAGGTGGTGAAGGTTGTCATCGAGAAATATGTTGTGCAAGGGGAAAACATCTACGGGTGAGCACAAAGATCCTGCTACATGAGCCGATGGTGAGGTTTTTTTCCCTAAAACCTCACCAGAGGATAAGGAAGGGATATGGTTCGATTTCTCATATGAAAGAATTCCCCACTTTTGTTTTGATTGTGGGCAGTTGGTTCATGTAGAAGGAAAGTGTGATCCGTTAATTGACCCTTTGTCTCAGTGGGGTGAATGGTTGTGGGCGTCGCCAGGTAGGAGCTCTTCTCGGAAAGAATCCAAGCACAGGCCAGTGGCAGCGAGTGGAAGATACAGTTGGGGTAGTTCTATGTATGTATAACTGTGGTGACCAACGTAGACAAGGTGCGGCAAAGTGCGTGATCTACCAACCCGAAGAGCTCTATATTGGCATGGCATGCCATTAGGTGATTCCTGCACTGGTGGGGATTGTAGGGCGGAGAACGAGGAGGTTTTGACCCGAAGTAAGAAGTGATCCGATGCTGATGAGAGGAAAGATAGGGACCTGCGGCGTGAGTTGGAAGAGAAGAGAGAAAGAGAGCTGAGAGCTGAACTTGAATAGAGGAAAGGAAAACACAATGTTTCACCCAAGGCACATACTAAGCATGTTGATAGATTCAGGGAAGGACAATGGAGAAGGGTTGGGACGTATGTGTGAAGGCCGAGGAAGTATGAAGGGGGTACATGAGAAAGGACTATGGCAGCCAAACTTTCCTAGTGGAGAGCAAGAGAATGTCAAAGCAGTACTGGGTGGCGAAAGGAGATGTTGACAGGCACGCAGATAATGATATGTTTGTTGGTGAATAAAGGTAGAAGATGCCCTCAGTCTTCTAGTGTATCGGTTATCCTAATGATATATCATCTGACCGTACGAGTAAGGGCCGGCAAGAGTAATGAACATTCTTGCCAGGTTTTATCGAGGACTGGGGTTAGACTCGACAGTGGGTGAACTGTGCGGCCTGGTCAGGTCCTACAACCCAGCGGTGGTGTTTTCGTCTGAGACCACGAAGAAGCTAGAGCGAATGAACAAACTAAAGTGGAGACTTGGTTTCAGACAGGGGGTGGCGGTAGGTTGTGTTAGTAGGAGTGGTGCTTGCTCCGTGGTGGAAATCTGATGTTACGATGTCGGTGAGACCATGGTGCCACTACTACATTAATGCAACAATTACGATGGATGGGAGAACCTTTAGATTCACTGGAATCTACGAGGAGCCATGCACAGAATTATGTCAACATACGTGAGATGCATTGAGATATCTTAAGTCACAAGATGATCTTCCGTGGATGTGTGATGACGACTTCAATGAGATATGACTACAATTAGAGCAACTAGGCGGCAATGAACACAGTCTAAGCCATATGTATGACTTTAAGAACTGCCTCGAGGTGCGCACACTGGTGGACAACGGCTTCTCCGCTTACCCATATACTAGGGACAATAAACATGATCTTCCAGAAAGCATTAAGGTTTGATTAGATAAAGAAACTTGCACCAATAATTTTATGCATATGTTTGCTGTGACGGAGGTGGAACATGTTAATGACGGAGGAATCAAATCCCATGGCACTAGTATACGGATCCATGAAGATGGAGATGATCGACCAAGGGTGGCTGCGAGGAAATTTAGATTTGAAGAGATGTGGCTATGACTTGATGAGTATGAAGAGATGGTGGAGGATGCGTGGGAGAAGGAAGAACATGGCGAGAGAGAGAGAGGGAGAGAGAGAGAGGCCTTGTGTAACGCCCGGATAATTGAGCTACAGTAACCCTCTACTAATGATGCCACATCACCACGATTACTGTTGTTAAACCCGCATTGATTCGAAACCGATTCAAATTCAAATTCAAAATCAAGTCAAACAATAAAAAATTTCAAATATCAAAACTAAAATGTTCTGAATGTGACAAACAATTCATAAGTAATAATGGTGAAGACACCACATTTTTATAAAATATTTAAATGCTCTAAAATAAATAAAACAGTGGCTATAACAATTTATTAAATACCTTTTATAAATTATAGAATAAACAACTATTTTATTTAGTGCCAAATTATCCGTGGCAGTAGTATAATTAGTTATACTAATGCAAAAACTGTTTTTATATTTTAGAATTAAAAATAAATTAGAAAACTAATAAACAGAAAAAGAAACAAGAACAAAAATAAAGACAAAGACCCCCCCATGGCCAACTGGCCACGGCCCAACCGCGGCCTAATTACCCACGTCCCCCCAGGAACCCTAACCCACGAACGCCCCACTTCCCCCCTCGCACTTCCTTCCCCCGTACTGGAAAGGGATCGAGCGGCGCCCGACGCCGCGCCCTGTCGCCGCTCGACGTCTCCGGCGCCACCTCGCCGGCGCCGTCCCACCGCCTCTCCCTCGCCAGACCGCCCCGCGCCTCGATGCCCCCCTTCTCACCCCTGCACGTTGTGCTCGCGCCCTCCGCCCCGCTCTGCCCCGCGCCCCGCCGCGATCACCGCGCACCGGGCGCGCCCGCATCCGCACTTCGGCCTGCGCACCAGTGCCCGCTCGCGCCCGCGCCTTGCTCTCGTCGCGCGCCATGCACCCCGGCTTCCCCCGCTCGCCCCTGTCGGCCGTGCTAGGTCGCCGGCCTCGTCCCTGCCGCCCATCGCCGCTCCTCTGCTGCTTCCTGCTACCACCGCAGCCGCCCGTGCCCGATGCACTGACCTCGCCCCGCTCGCCGCTGTTCCTGCCGGCGTGTGCTTGCAGCTACCCGCGCCTCCCCCCCCGGAACCACCTTGGCCGCTAATGCCGCTGCTGGCTTCGGCCGCCGGCGCCTGCTCGCTCGTGCAGCCCAGGCAGAGGCCGACTGGTTCTCTGTATATGGGGCCAGCCGTGTCTAGCTAATTAGGATTAGTCTAACTACTTAGTTAGTTAACTAATAGGCTATGACGTGTGGGCCCCTCCGATTAATTAACCAGTTAAAATATTCCTACTATAAACTATGACTATGACAGTGGGGCGCACCACTAATTGAACTGATTTAAACCAATCCATTTAACACATTAGTCAATGACAGGTGGACCCCCCTGACAGTTTGACTGGTCAACCTTGACCCCTTTTGACCAGCTGACTAGGCTATTGACTTTGACTAGCCCCACATGTCAATGACTGTGGCTGGCTCTGTCTGAGTCTACATAGTAATTACTATTTATTTTCAAATTAAAAATAATTCTAGAAAATATTTTAAACTTTGAAAAATCATATAAAATAATCCGTAACTCGGATGAAAATAATTTATATATGAAAATCGATCAAAAAATATGACAAATCTGATTATGCACTCCGTTCATCTGTCACATGCCCCTAGCATGATGAACATGGAACATCCCCCTTTGTTTCATCTGACCGATAATTGCCCGGAGCTGGTAAAATACCTCCGGATGCTTTCCCGCTCCGACTAACATACGTAGTACTGCGTTAGGTCACTCCTAGCACAACGTTTTGCTGCGTCTTGTGATGTCTACTACACAATCTTCTTCTTGTAGACTCGTGTTGGGCCTCCAAGCACAGAGTTTTGTAGGACAGTAGCAAATTTCCCTCAAGTGGATGACCTAAGGTTTATCAATCCGTGGGAGGCGTAGGATGAAGATGGTCTCTCTCAAACAACCCTGCAACCAAATAACAAAGAGTCTCCTGTGTCCCCAACACATCCAATACAATGATAAATTGTATAGGTGCACTAGTTCGGCGAAGAGATGGTGATACAAGTGCAATATGGATAGTAGATATAGGTTTTTGATAGTAGATATAGGTTTTTGTAATCTGAAAATATAAAAACAGCAAGGTAGCAAGTGGTAAAAGTGAGCGAAAATGGTATTGCAATGCTTGGAAACAAGGCCTATGGTTCATACTTTCACTAGTGCAAGTTCTCTCGACAATGATAACATAATTAGATCATATGGCAATCCCTCAACGTGCGACAAAAGTCACTCCAAAGTTCCTATCGCGGACAACATAAGATGAAATTGCTTGTAGGGTACGAAACCACCTCAAAGTTATTCTTTCCGATCAATCCATTGAGCTATTCCTATAAGTGTCACAATCAGCCCTAGAGTTCATAGTAAAATAACACCATATGACACACATCAATCAACCCTAATGTCACCTAGATACTCCAATGTCACCACAAGTATCCGTGGGTCAATTATACGATATGCATCAAACAACTTCAGATTCATAATATTCAATCCAACACAAAGAACAAAAAAGAGTGCCCCAAGATTCCTACCAGAGAAACAAGGACGAAAACATGCATCAACCCCTATGCATAGATTACCCCAATGTCACCTCGGGAATCCGTGAGTTGAGTGCCAAAACATACATCTAGTGAATCAATAGAACACCCCATTGTCACCACGGGTATCCCACGCAAGACATACATCAAGTGTTCTCAAATCCATAATAGTATTCAATTCGATAATAGTGAAACCTCAAAGGTAAAACTCAATTCATCACAAGAAGGTAGAGGGAGAGAAACACCATATGATCCAACTATAATAGCAAAGCTCGCGGTACATCAAGATCGTGCCAAATCAAGAACACGAGAGAGAGAGATCAAACACATAGCTACTGGTACATACCCTCAGCCCCGAGGGTGAACTACTCCCTCCTCATCATGGAGACCGCCGGGATGATGAAGATGGCCACCGGTGATGATTTCCCCCTCCGGCAGGGTGCCGGAACAGGGTCCCGATTGGTTTTCGGTGGCTACAGAGGCTTGCGGCGGCGGAACTCCCGATCTAGGTTTCTTTCTGGGGGTTTCGGGATTTATAGGAATTTTTGGCGTCGGTTTCACGTCAGGGGGGTCCACGAGTCAGCGACAAGGCAGGGGGGCACGCCCTAGGGGGGTGGGCGTGCCCTCCACCCTTGTCGTTGACTCGGGACTCTTCTGGCCCAACTCTTGTGCTTCAGGGGCTTCTTCTGGTCCATAAAAAATCACCATAAATTTTCAGCTCGTTTGGACTCCGTTTGATATTCCTTTTCTGCAAAACTCAAAAACAAGGAAAAAATAGAAACTGGCACTGGGCTCTAGGTTAATAGGTTAGTCCCAAAAATAATATAAAATAGCATATAAAACATCCAAAACAGATAATATAATAGCATGGAACAATCAAAAATTATAGATACGTTGGAGACGTATCAAGCATCCCCAAGCTTAATTCCTGCTCATCCTCGAGTAGGTAAATGATAAAAGCAGAATTGTTGATGTGGAATGGTACCTAACATATTTATCCATGTAATTTTCTTTATTGTGGCATGAATGTTCAGATCCATAAGATTCAAAACAAAAGTTTAATATTGACATAAAAATGATAATACTTCAAGCATACTAATAAAGCAATCATGTCTTCTCAAAATAACATGGCCAAAGAAAGTTATCCCTACAAAATCATATAGTCTGTCTATGCTCCATCTTCATCACACAAAATATTCAAATCATGCACAACCCCGATGACAAGCCAAGCAATTGTTTCATACTTTTGATGTTCTCAAACCTTTTCAACTTTCACGCAATACATGAGCGTGAGCCATGGACATAGCACTATAGGTGGAATAGAATATGGTGGTTGTGGAGAAGACAAAAAGAAGGAGATAGTCTCACATCAACTAGGCGTATCAACGGGCTGTGGAGATGCCCCTCAATAGATATCAATGTGAGTGAGTAGGGATTGCCATGCAATAGATGCACTAGAGCTATAAGTTTATGAAAGCTCAAAAAAGAAACTAAGTGGGTGTGCATCCAACTTGCTTGCTCATGAAGACCTAGGGCATTTGAGGAAGCCCATCGTTGGAATATACAAACCAAGTTCTATAATGAAAAATTCCCACTAGTATATGAAAGTGACAAAATAGGAGACTCTCTATCATGAAGATCATGGTGCTACTTTGAAGCACAAGTGTGGAAAAAGGATAGTAACATTGCCCCTTCTCTCTTTTCTCTCATTTTTTTATTTTTTCTCCTTTTTTTCTGTTCTCTTTTTTTTCTCTTTTTTTATTGGCTTTTTTTTGCCTTTTTATTTTTCCTCACATGGGGCAATGCTCTAATAATGAAGATCATCACACTTTTATTTACTTACAACTCCAAAATTACAACTCGATACTAGAACAAAATATGACTCTATATGAATGCCTCCGGCGGTGTACCGGGATGTGCAATGACTCAAGAGTGACATGTATGAAAATTATGAACGGTGGCTTTGCCACAAATACTATGTCAACTACATGATCATGCAAAGCAATATGACAATGATGAAGCGTGTCATAATAAACGGAACAGTGGAAAGTTGCATGGCAATATATCTCGGAATGGCTATGGAAATGCCATAATAAGTAGGTATGGTGGCTGTTTTGAGGAAGGTATATGGTGGGTGTATGGTACCGGCGAAAGTTGCGCGGTACTAGAGAGGCTAGCAATGGTGGAAGGGTGAGAGTGTTGGGGATCGGTGTAGAAATTAAAATTTTCTATGCATCACCAAGATCAATCTATGGAGAGACTAGCAACGAGAGAGAGGGGAGTGCATCTTCATACCCTTGAAGATCGTGATGCGGAAGCGTTGCAAGAACGCGGTTGGAGGAGTCGTACACGCAGCGATTCAGATCGCGGTCGATTCCGATCTAAGCGCCGAACAACGGCGCCTCCACGTTCAACACACGTGCAGCCCGGTGACGTCTCCCACGCCTTGATCCAGCAAGGAGGAGGGAGAGGTTGGGGAAGACAACTCCAGCAGCACGACGGCGTGGTGGTGGAGCTTGCAGTTCTCCGGCAGGGCTTCGCCAAGCTCAACGGAGGAGGAGGGGGTGTTGGAGAGGGGGAGGGCTGCGCCTTGGATGAGGTTCTGCTGCCCTCCCTCCTCCCCTCTATTTATAGGGCGAAGGGGGAAGGGGGCCGGCTCCTCTAGATGAGATCTAGAGGGGGCGCGGCGGCCAAGGGGAGGGGGCTTGCCCCCCAAGCCAAGGGGGGCGCCCCCTTTAGGGTTTCCCCCCAACCCTAGGCGCATGGGCCCTAAGGGGGATGGCGCCCAGCCCACTTAGGGGCTGGTTCCCTTCCACATACAGCCCATAGGGCCCTCCGGGGCAGGTGGACCCTCCCGGTGGACCCCCGGAACCCCTTCGGTGGTCCCGGTACAATACCGGCAAACCCTCGAATACTTCCGGTGACCGTATGATGACTTCCCATATATAAATCTTCACCTCCGGACCATTCCGGAACTCCTCGTGACGTCCGGGATCTCATCCGGGACTCCGAACAACATTCGGTAACCACATACTATTTCCCATAACAACTCTAGCGTCACCGAACCTTAAGTGTGTAGACCCTACGGGTTCGGGAACATGCAGACATGACCGAGACATCTCTCCGGCCAATAACCAACAGCGGGATCTGGATACCCATGTTGGCTCCCACATGTTCCACGATGATCTCATCGGATGAACCACGATGTCGGGGATTCAATCAATCCCGTACACAATTCCCTTTGTCTACCGGTATGATACTTGCCCGAGATTCGATCGTCGGTATCCCTATACCTTGTTCAATCTCGTTACCGGCAAGTCTCTTTACTCGTTCCGTAACGCATGATCCCGTGGCTAACTCTTTAGTCACATTGAGCTCATTATGATGATGCATTACCGAGTGGGCCCAGAGATACCTCTCCGTCATACGGAGTGACAAATCCCAGTCTCGATTCGTGCCAACCCAACAGACACTTTCGGAGATACCTGTAGTGCACCTTTATGGTCACCCAGTTACGTTGTGATGTTTGATACACCCAAAGCATTCCTACGGTATCCGGGAGTTGCACAATCTCATGGTCTAAGGAAATGATACTTGACATTAGAAAAGCTTTAGCAGACGAACTACACGATCTTGTGCTATGCTTAGGATTGGGTCTTGTCCATCACATCATTCTCCTAATGATGTGATCCCGTTATCAACGACATCCAATGTCCATGGTCAGGAAACCGTAACCATCTATTGATCAACGAGCTAGTCAACTAGAGGCTCACTAGGGGCATGTTGTGGTCTATGTATTCACACATGTATTACGATTTCCAGATAACACAATTATAGCATGAACAATAGACAATTATCACGAACAAGGAAATATAATAATAACCACTTTATTATTGCCTCTAGGGCATATTTCCAACAGAGAGTGCGTATAATCCATGGACTCAACATTAGTCATAAAGAACTCACATACTTATTGCAAAAGTCTATTAGCTATCGAAACAAAGTACTACGCGCATGCTCCTAGGGGGATAGGGTAGGAAAAGACCATCGCTCATCCCCGACCGCCACTCATAAGGAAGACAATCAATAAATAAATCATGCTCCAACTTCGTTACATAACGATTCACCATACGTGCATGCTACGGGAATCACAAACCTCAACACAAGTATTTCTACAATCCACAATTACTCACTAGCATGACTCTAATATCACCATCCTCATATCTCAAAACAATCATAAGGAACCAAACTTCTCATAGTATTCAATGCACTTTATATGAAAGTTTTTATTATATCCCTCTTGGATGCCCATCATATTAGGACTAAATTCATAACCTAAGCAAATTACCATGCTGTTTAAGACTCTCAAAATGATATAAGTGAATCATGAGAGTTCATCAATTTCTTCAAAATAAAACCACCGTCGTGCTCTAAAAAGATATAAGTGAAGCACTAGAGCAACTGACAAACTACTCCAAAAAGATATAAGTGAAGATTAATGAGTAGTCAAATAATTATGCAGCTGCGTGAAGGCCCTCTCATCTAAGAATTTTAGATCTTAAGTATTTTATTCAACAGCAAGCAAAACAAAATAAAATGACATTCTAAAAATAGCACACATCATGTGAAGAAGCAAAAACTTAGGCTCAACCGATACTAACCGATAATTCTTGATGAAGAAAGGTGGGATGCCTACCGGGGCATCCCCAAGCTTAGGTGCTTGAGACTTCTTGAAATATTAACTAGGGATGCCTTAGACATCCCCAATCTTGAGCTTTTGTGTCTCCTTAATTCCTTTTATATCACGGTTTCCCTAAATCTTAAAAACTTCATGCACACAAAACTCAACAAGAACTTGTGAGAAAAGTTAGTACAAATCAAATGCAAAGTCTTATCATTGTCTACTGTAGCAAATCACTAAAATTATTATTTAACATTGAATACTAAATGCCTCTACATATTTAATACTCCTACCCTCAAATAGAATCATTAAACAAAGCAAACATATGCAAACAATGCAAACATAACAGCAATCTGTCAAACCAGGACAGTGTGTAAAGAGTGAAATTGAACTCATACTTACCTAACTCCAAAAATTCTGAAAAATTATCACACTGTAGAAAATTTATTGTTACTCATTGTTTAAAAATTTCAAGATTTTATCACGTTCTTAATTTCCATAAGAATTCAGACAATGATAGAAAACTTTCTGTTTTCAAAACAGCAACATATAGACTTGCAAAATAAGCATGGTAAAGGCTATACTTGACCTTTTTATGAAATAAAAGATGCAAAACATTACTCTAAATAACATAAAGCAAAAAATAATAAAATAAAATGACGCTCCAAGCAAAACTCATATCATGTGACGAATAAAAATATAGCTCCAAGTAAGGTTACCGATAATGTTGAAGACGAAAGAGGGGATGCTTTCCGGGGCATCCCCAAGCTTAGTTGTTTGGATCTTCCTTGAATATTACCTTGGGGTGCCTTGGTCATCCCCAAGATTAGGGTCTTGTCACTCCTTATTCTCCTCATATCGATATCTCACCCAAAACTTGAAAACTTCAATCACACAAGACTTAACGGAAAACTCGTAAGATCCGTTAGTATAATAAAACGAATCATTCACTTTGGTACTGTCAATACAAGATTCATAATTTTTCTCACATGATGCCTACTGTACCCTATTACTTCTACAATTTATATTAAGCAATATAAGCCATAGAAACTAGAAAACAAGCAAACTATGCATCGAAAACAGAATCTGTCAAAAACAGAACAGTCTGTGAAGATCTGAATTGAAATCATACTTCTGTAACTCGAAAAATTATGAAACATTAGGAAAAAGTAGAAAATTTGTATATAAATCTTATGTAAAAAATTTAGAGATTTTCGACGTTCCAGTGAAAGATAGGAATTTCTGTACTGGACGCAAAAGTTTCTGTTTTTGTACAGAATCAAATCAACCATCAACCACACTATTCCAAAGGCTTTACTTGGCACCTTATTCAAACAAAAGCTATAAAACATGATTACTACAGTAGCTTAATCATGTGAACACACAAAAACAGTAGGGTTAAATATTGGGTTGTCTCCCAACAAGCGCTTTTCTTTAATGCCTTTTTATCTAGGCATGATGATTTCAATGATGCTCACATAAAAGATAAGAATTGAAACATAATGGGAGCATCATGATGAATATGACTAGCACATTTAAGTATAACCCACTTCCTATGGATAGGGATTTTATGAGCAAACAACTTAGTGGAACAAGAATCAACTTGCATAGGAAGGTGAAACAAGCATAACTTCAAGATTTTCAACACATAGAGAGGAAACTTGATATTATTGCAATAAGTAAAAGCATATGTTCCTCTCTCATAATAATTTTCAGTAGCATAATGAATGAATTCAACAATATAACTATCACATAAAGCATTATTTTCATGATTCATAAGCATAGAAATTTTATTACTCTCCACATAAGCAAATTTATTCTCATGAATAGTAGTGGGAGCAAACTCAACAAAATAACTATCATGTGAGGCATAATCCAATTGAAAATTAAAATCATGATGACAAGTTTCATGGTTATCATTATTCTTTATAGCATACATGTCATCACAATAATCATCATAGATAGCAACTTTGTTCTCGTAATCAATTGGAACCTCTTCCAAAATAGTGGATTCATCACTAAATAAAGTCATGACCTCTCCAAATCCACTTTTATTAGTATTGTGAAAAGATTCAACACCCTCCAAAATAGTGGGATCATTATTTCCTAGAGTTTACACTCTTCCAAACCCACTTTCATCAACATAATCATCATAATTAGGAGGCATGCTATCATCATAGTAAGTGTTCTCATCAAAACTTGAGGGATTAAAAATATCATCTTCATCAAACATAGCATCCCCAAGCTTATGGCTTTGCATATCATTAGCATCATGGATATCCAAAGAATTCATACAAACAACATTGCAATCATGCTCATCATTCAAAGATTTTATGCCAAACATTTTATGAACGTCTTCTTCTAACACTTGAGCACAATTTTCCTTTCCATCATTTTCCCGAAAGACATTAAAAAGATGAAGCATATGAGGCAACCTCAATTCCATTTTTTTGTAGTTTTCTTTTATAA
Source organism: Thinopyrum elongatum (assembly GCA_011799875.1). Lineage (NCBI taxonomy): Eukaryota > Viridiplantae > Streptophyta > Magnoliopsida > Poales > Poaceae > Thinopyrum > Thinopyrum elongatum. Next base: position 369,048,163 of record CM022299.1, on the reverse strand, counting down.
ACTAAACTAGTGATAAAACAAGAGACTAAAAGATTCAATTGCAAGATCTAAAGATATACCTTCAAGCACTCACCTCCTCGGCAATGGCGCCAAAAAAGAGCTTGATGTCTACTACGCAACCTTCTTCTTGTAGACTCGTGTTGTGCCTCCAAGCGCAGAGTTTTGTAGGACAGTAGCAAATTTCTTTCAAGTGGATGACCTAAGGTTTATCAATCCGTGGGAGGCGTAGGATGAAGATGGTCTCTCTCTCAAACAACCCTGCAACCCAATAACAAAGAGTCTCTTGTGTCCCCAACACACCCAATACAATGGTAAATTGTATAGGTGCACTGGTTCGGCGAAGAGATGGTGATACAAGTGCAATATGGATAGTAGATATAGGTTTTTGTAATCTGAAAATATAAAAACAGCAAGGTAGCAAGTGGTAAAAGTGAGCGAAAACGGTATTGCAATGCTTGGAAACAAGGCCTAGGGTTCATACTTTCACTAGTGTAAGTTCTCTCAACAATGATAACATAATTAGATCATATGGCAATCCCTCAACGTGCGACAAAAGTCACTCCAAAGTTCCTATCGCGGAGAACATAAGATGAAATTGCTTGTAGGGTACGAAACCACCTCAAAGTTATTCTTTCCGATCAATCCATTGAGCTATTCCTATATGTGTCACAAACAGCCCTAGAGTTCGTAGTAAAATAACACCATATGACACACATCAATCAACCCTAATCTCACCTAGATACTCCAATGTCACCACAAGTATCTGTGGGTCAATTATACGATATGCATCAAACAACTTCAGATTCATAATATTCAATCCAACACAAAGAACCTCAAAGAGTGCCCCAAGATTCCTACCGGAGAAACAAGGACGAAAACATGCATCAACCCCTATGCATAGATTACCCCAATGTCACATCGGGAATCCACGAGTTGAGTGCCAAAACATACATCACGTGAATCAATAGAACACTCCAGTGCCACCACGGGTATCCCACGCAAGACATACATCAAGTTTTCTCAAATCCATAATAGTATTCTATCTGATAATAGTGAAACCTCAAAGGTAAAACTCAATTCATCACAAGAAGGTAGAGGGGGAGAAACACCATATGATCCAACTATAATAGCAAAGCTCGCGGTACATCAAGATCGTGCCAAATCAAGAACACGAGAGAGAGAGAGATCAAACACATAGCTACTGGTACATATCATCAGCCCCGAGGGTGAACTACTCCCTCCTCGTCATGGAGACCGCCGGGATGATGAAGATGGCCACCGGTGATGATTCCCCCCCCCCGGCAGGGTGCCGGAACAGGGTCCCGATTGGTTTTCGGTGGCTACATAGGCTTGCGGCGGCGGAACTCCCGATCTAGGTTTCTTTCTGGGGGGTTTCGGGATTTATAGGAATTTTTGGCTTCGGTTTCATGTCAAGGGGGTCCATGAGTCAGCGACAAGGCAGGAGGGTGCGCCCTCCACCCTTGTCGTTGACTCGGGACTCTTCTGGCCCAACTCTTATGCTTCGGGGGCTTCTTATGGTCCATAAAAAATCACCGTAAATTTTCAGCTCGTTTGGACTCCATTTGATATTCCTTTTCTGCAAAACTCAAAAGCAAGGAAAAAACAGAAACTGGCACTGGCACTGGGCTCTAGGTTAATAGGTTAGTCCCAAAAATAATATAAAATAGCATATAAATGCATATAAAACATCCAAAATAGATAATATAATAGCATGGAACAATCAAAAATTATAGATACGTTGGAGATGTATCATCTTGCTTTGTGTTACATTTGATTGCTCTGTTATTTATTGTGTTCCCCCTCCGTTACTTCTTTTTCGGTAGACCCCGAGACCGCTGTTGATCCGGTGATTGACTACTTCACCATCGAGGACCCTTATATGTCTGCAGAGCTTCCAGGCAAGCAAAAGTCCCTTGATCATTCCGATGCCGCCTACTTCTTCTCTCTACTGCTTGCATTAGAGTAGTGTAGTTGTTACTGCTTATCAATTTGATCATATACTGTTGCATAGCATGTCCTTGTTGCTACTGTTGTTGATACCTTACCTGCTATCCTAAATGCTTAGTATAGGATGCTAGTTTATCATCAGTGGCCCTACATTCTTGTCCGTCTGCCATGCTATATTATCGGGTCGTGATCAATCAGGAGGTGATCACGGGTATATACTACATACATACTATACACTATACATGTCGTGACTAAAGTCGGGTCGGCTCGTAGAGTACCCGCGAGTGATTCATGAAAGTGGGGGCTGAAGGGGCAGGTGGTTCCATCCAGGTTGTGATGGGCCTGGGTTCCCGACAGCCCCCGAGTGATTCTTTGAGGCGGAGCGACAGGGCAGGTTGTGACCACCCATGAGAGAGGTGGGCCTGGTCCCTGGTCGGCGTCCGCGGTTTTTTCAAAATAACACACTTAACGGGATTTGGATATTTGATCTGAGTTGCTCTTTTGGCCTATACGCACTAACCAACTACACAGGGACAATTATGGGCACTTGGCATCGTAGTATCAGCCGAAGCTTTCCAGACATCAATGACTGAGCGGCGCGCGCTGGGTTGGACCGCGTAAAGCACCCTCCTTTGTAATGGAGGCTGCCAGGTCTGCTCACCGGCCATGTACGCAACATGCATGAGTGCAACGGGCGATGGGCCCAAGACCCTTGCGCGCTTAGGATTTAGACCGGCGTGCTGATCTCTCTGTTGAGCCTAGGTAGGGCTGCGATGTGTTGATCTTTCGAGGCCAGGCATGACCCAGGAAAGTGTGTCCGGCCAGAGGGATCGAGCGTGTTGGGAAACATGGTGCACCCTTGCAGGGAAGTTTATCTATTCGAATAGTCGTGTCCACGGTAACAGGACAACTTGGAGTTGTATTTTGACCTCATGACAACTAGAACCAGATACTTAATAAAACACATCCAAATAAGTTCCAGAGACAACCCGGTGATCGCTCTCTCACAGGGTGACGAGGAGAGGATCGCGGGTAGGATTATGCTATACGATGTTACTTGATGCTATACTTGCTACTCTCTTCTATATGCTTCAAGATGGAGGCTGCCAGAAGTGTAGTCTTCAATAGCACTAGATATCCCCCTCTTATTCTGGCATTCTGTAGTTCAGTCCATAGATACTACCCATTTCATTGATACAATGCATATGTAGTGTAGATTCTTGCTTGCGAGTACTTTGGATGAATACTCGTGGTTGCTTTGCTTCCTCTTTTCCCCCTTTTCCATTCTTCTCGGATGTCGCAACCAGATATTGGAGCCTAGGAGCCAGATGCCATCGATGAGAACTACCACTACTCCGAGGGTGCTTATTACTATGTGCAGGCCGCCGATGACCAGGAGTAGTTTAGGAGGATCCCAGGTAGGAGGTCTACGCCTCTTCGATCTGTTTCCCTATTTGTGCTAGCCATCTTATGGCACCTTGTTTAACTTATGTCTGTACTCAGATATTGTTTCTTCCGCTGACTCGTTTATGATCGAGCTTTTGTATTCGAGCCCTCGACGCCCCTGGCTTGTAATATGAAGCTTGCATGACTTTAATTTGTGTCTAGAGTTGTGTTGTGATATCTTCCCCTGAGTCCCTTGTGACGCGCCGTCCTAATTGTGCACTAATCATACACGCAAATGCACACGATCAAGCCTAAGGACTCACGGGAAGATATCACAACACAACTCTAAAACATAAATAAAGTCATACAAGCTTTATATTACAAGCCAGGGGCCTCGAGGGCTCGAATACATAAGCTTGCGAACAAGCGTCAGCGAAGCATCAGATATCTGAGTACAGATATTAAAAGAGAAATAGAAAGGCCTTTAGAAAGGTGGGGCAAAATAAAACACTACGATCGAAAGGCGAAGGCCTCCTGCCTGGGACCCTCCGATCCTACTCCTGGTCGTCAGTCAACTCGTAGTAGTATCCATCCTCTGGGTAGTGGTAATAGCGATCGTCGGCAGGGCAGCTGTCTCAGGGGCTCCGTCATCTTGGTCACGACAAACTGATATGGGGAGAAAAGGAAAACAAAGCAACCGTGAGTACTCAGCAAGCAAGGATCTACACTACATATGCAACATTATCAAAGGGAGGCTGTATATGTGGACTGGGCTGCAGAAATGCAAGAATAGAGAGAAGGCCTAGTCCTATCGAAGACTAGCATCTTCAGCGGTCTTGCAGCAGTAGAAGAGAGTAGAACAGTTCAATATAATGTAGCAGTATCATTAAGTCTCATCCTCACCCAGAGATCCTTTCTCGACTCCCTGCGAGAAAGCAATCCCAGAGCCATACAGTCATCAACCTCGTCCTGAGATCCCTTCTCGACTCCCTGCGAGAAGCAATCCCAGAGCCATAGTATCCAAGTATCCAGTTCTAAAATTGTATCAATCAGGATACAACTCCGAGTGTCCTTTACCGTAGGACCGGCTATCGATAGAAGTATTCTTCCCTCCAGGGGTGCACCAACTTACCCAACACGCTCGATTAACTCCGGCCGGACACACTTTCCTGGGTCATGCCCGGCCTCGGCCAAACGACACACCGCAGCCCTACCTACAGCTCAGCAGAGAGGTCCCCGCCGGTCTACATCCTAAGCGCTCAGGGGTCTTGGGCCATCGCCCTGTGCACTCCGGGTCGTTGCGAGCAGGGTGAAGCCAGGCACCCGGAGGGCGCCGGTCCGTCCCGGCCGTAAGGCTGAACTAGACGTCTGACAGAGCTTTCGGCTGATGCTACGATGCAGAACGCCCATACTATGCCCACGTGATGGTTAGTGCTATCAGACCAGAGGCCTGCTTGGATCAAATATCCAAATCTTTAATGGACTAGGGCTTGCGGTAACGAGCAGAGACTCACGAAAGATGTGACCCCGTCGCCCCGTCTCGAGGACTTGCTGCAAGGGTTAAGAATGCCCGGCCGCACCTCGTATTCACCACTCGGGCACCACACTGGCACACGTCTTCACAACACTCGCCTCTCAGGCGCACGCGGGTACCCCTCCGGGCCGACCCGCCTATCCAAGTAACAGTGTAAAGTCCAAGTATCCGTGTGTCCATAACATCAGGGGAATCTGAGGTATCACCCTCGTTGGATTCCTACTCGATGTGTCTGTCAAGGTGAACTCGGAGGATTCACCCTCGATGGGTTCACACTTGATGTGTTGCACGACAGCGTCGTTACCGGAAGTGGCGAAGGAGGAATCACCCTCGATGACCACGACCGAATAGCTACTCTACAGAGTTAACATCAGAAGTGCTACAAGAGGTTTCACCCTCGGCACTCGATAGTAACGCTGCAGTGTCGTTACAACTAAGGGGGGTGATGTGCGGTGTCGGGGCCTGGTCTTTAATTCCCGTTGATCGGGTCTTCTGACGATCCAGCGCGGCAGTCGGGATAAGTGGGGTCACTGATAGGTCTCTACCCAGCCTATACTAAGCAGTTTAGGATATGCAGGTAATTATCAACAGCGGGTTACAATAAACAGGCTATGCATCAGAATAGGTAAAGCAGCAGCAGCAGCAATTCTAATGCAAGCATGAGAAATAGAATGGGCGATATCGGGATGATCAAAGGGGGGGGCTTGCCTGGTTGCTCGGCGGCAAGGGCAAGGTCGTCAACGGTGTCTTCGGGCTCCGGAGCTGCGTCGGCCTCGGGAACGACGTCGGTGTCGGGGGGCTACCGAGAGAGAAGAGGGGGAGGAAACAGTATAAATACACAACGAACAAGTGTAGCACAAAGCATAACATGGCAATACGCTGTGACGGAGGTGATCTAACGCAGTGCCGGGTGATACTGGCGAAGGTGGGATTCATCCGGGAATGTTTTCCCGTTTCCGGACATTTGTCAAACAGATGACCAGAGAGGAACGGTTGCATGTTTGGATAGTTAGGGACGTGTGACGGATGAACGGACCGCGTAGCCGAATTCGTCTCGTCGTTCTGAGCAATTTTCATGTACAAAGTTTTTCGATCGTAGTTACGGATTAAAAGATATGATTTTCTAAAGTTTTTATTAATTATGGAATTTATTTAATTATTTAAATTTGAATTATCCAAAACAGTGATTGATGACGTCAGCATGACGTAATGCTGACGTCAGCAGTCAACGGTCGGCTGACCAGGTCAAACTGACATGTGGGACCCCACTGTCATAGACTCAGCTCTAATCCAGTGTTTAAGTTTAAACTAAACTAATTAAACAGAGTGGGGGCCCACCTGTCATAGGGTGCACTAATTAATAGATTAATTAATTAACTTAATTTAATTAGCGGTTAATTAGGAGGGGTGGCCCCACCTGTCATTGACCCAGGGGAGGTCAAACCCCTGGTCAACCGAGGCTGACCCGCCGGCGGCTCGACGCCGGCGTCCATAGACGCGGCGGAGGGCTCGGGATTCCACCTCCGGTGACCAAAAAGGCCGGCGGAGGGCATCTACGTGCTGCGGGCGCCCATCCGCATCGAGTGGTGGTGGTGGCTGGGCCTGTGGTGGTCGGAGTCGTCGCCGGCGTCGACCACGGCGGTTGCCGGAGCTCGGGCGAGCTCGGGGTCGTGGCTACGGCGGGCGTGGCGATGCGGGGATAGCACCTACGGGCTCTACGCGGCGCGGCGAGCAGGATGGGCATGACGGCCGGGCCATTAGATGGCCGGGGGTACGTCGGCGGCGAGCATAGGCGGCGATGCGTGCGGTTGAGCGCGGTGCGGTGGCTACGGCAAGCGAGGGAGAGAACAGAGGGAGGAGGAAAAGTCAGTGGCTCACGGCGGTTGTGACAGGCGTCGGAGCGAGCTCGGAGGAGGGCGGAGCTGAGAGGGGCGGCGAAGTCGATCTCGGCGGCCGAACGGCGAGGAAGAGCTCGGGGGAGACGGTGCGGCGCGTCCGGCGGCGTGTGACGCGTCGAGGAGGTCGAGGACGTCAGGGCAGAGCTTGCGGACACGACGAGAGGTCGAGGGAGGGGCGGTGGCGTCGACTACGACGGCGGCGTGCTCACAGGCGCATCGGCCATGGCGGGGAGAGGGCGGGAGAGAGAGCAGCAAGGGAGAGTAGTGGCGAGGGGAGCTCAGTGGGGGACGGGGCTCTGCCCTTATCCCCATCGGAGGGCGCGGCGTCGCGCTATGGACGAGGGGAGAGGGGGTGGGGGCGGCGCGGCAGCTGCTGCGCCGCGGCGACAACGGCGCTGGGATGAGCAGTGCGGGGGTGAGAGACGGCTTGCGGTGGGCTGGGCCGCCTGTAGACTAGAGCCCAGCCACTGTAGGCCTTTTCTTTTTATTTTATTTCTTCTCTGATTTTTCCTTTTAGCTCCTGTTTTGCAAATAGTTTAGCCCCAAAAAGACTTTTGTAAAATATGAGACTGGTCCAAATATTAACAGTGCAAAATTAGTCACTGCTAGAAATTGGTTTGGTGTCCATATATTTTTATTTGGATTTTATTTAATTGAAAAAGGATTAAATAGTGCTGTTTTGCTACTGTTAGAGTCTCTTAATTAATTTATTATTTGTTGGTTACAATTTTAGAATGGTCTCTGGAATATTTTCCATTTAATGAACAATTTAGTTTTTATGTTGGACAGCTTTTATTTTCCACTTTAATTTAAATTTGAATTTTGAGTTAGGAATTGAAATGCATTATGATGCAAATGATGATCATGCACTGTTAAACATGATGACTTGTCATTATCAAAAGGGTGATTACTGTAGTTAACCACCGGGGGTGTGACAAATCTCCTCTACTAATAAGAATTCTCGTCCCGAGAATTAAGAGGTAGAAGGAAAAAGTTCGGGGTATTCCGCACGAAGATTATCCTCGCGTTCCCAAGTGGCTTCATCTTCAGTATGATTTGACCACTGCACTTTGAGGAACTTGGTAACCTTCTGACGGGTCCGACGTTCAGCTTCATCGAGAATGCGGATCGGATGCTCCTTATAAGATAGGTCATCTTGCAATTCGAGCACCTCGTGATCCACAGCTCGGTGTGGAGATTCCTTGAAGCATTGACGAAGTTGCGACACATGGAAGACGTCGTGGATATGAGAGAATTGCGGCGGCAACTCCAATTTATACGCCACCTGACCACGTCTAGCAATAATGCGGAAAGGACCAATGTAGCGTGGAGCTAGCTTGCCCTTGATTCCAAAACGGTGAGTGCCCTTCATAGGAGTGACACGTAGATAAGCTTGATCACCAGGTTGATAAGTCAAACCCCATCGTTTGCGATCATAGTTGCTCTTCTGGCGGTCCTGAGCCGCCTTGAGATTTTCCCGGACAATACAAACTTGTTCTTCGGCGTGTTGGATAATATCCGGACCCACGAGCGGTCGTTCCCCAGTTTCTGACCAATTCAGAGGGGTTCGACACTTACGTCCATATAGAACTTCGAAGGGAGCCATTTTCAAGCTGGCTTGATAGCTGTTGTTGTAAGAGAATTCGGCATACAGGAGAGATTCTTCCCACTTCTTGCCGAATGAAATAACACAAGCCCAAAGCATGTCTTCAAGCACTTGGTTGACTCGTTCGACTTGGCCTTGGGATTGGGGGTGATAAGTTGAACTCCAGGTAATATGAGTTCCCATAGCTGTTTGAAAACTTTCCCAGAATTTGGAAGTGAAAAGACCGCCACGGTCCGAACTAATCTCCTTCGGAATACCATGGAGTGATACAATTCTAGAGATATACAACTCTGCTAACTGACTAGCAGTGATAGTCTCTTTGACGGGCAGAAAGTGTGCAACTTTAGAGAGTTGGTCGACGACGACAAGAATAGCATCGTGACCCTTCTGTGACCTGGGAAGTCCTGTAACAAAATCCATCTGAACCTTATCCCATTTCCATAGAGGAATAGGAAGTGGTTGCAGAATTCCAGCTGGTTTCTGATGTTCTGCTTTAACGCGACGACACACATCACATTCAGCAACATAACGAGCAATGTCCTGCTTCATTCTAGACCACCAGTACCTTTGACGAAGATCACGATACATCTTGGTGCTACCCGGATGAATAGACAACGGGGTATCATGTGCCTCCTTCATGACTTTGTCAGTCATAAGCTCGAAGCGAGGTACGACAATGCGGTTTCTGAAATACAAGGTTCCATCTTCAGACAGCGAGAAATCCCTATACTTTACAAGGTGAAGGTCTTTCTTCATCAGATCAACTTCAGCATCTTTAGCTTGCGCATCCTTAACAGCTTTCTCAAGATCTGGTTGTATCACAAGGTTATTCAGAGAACCCTGTGGGATAATACGGAGATTCTGCTTGCGCAGTTCTTCAAAAAGACGAGGTTGAGCTCGCCTAACCATGAGGTTGTCGCAATAGGACTTGCGGCTTAAGGCATCAACCATCACGTTAGCCTTGCCAGAGTTATAGGAAATACCCAAATCATAGTCCGCAATGGCCTCCATCCATCTTTGCTGACGGAGGTTTAGAGAAGGTTGAGTGAACAAGTACTTCAGACTTTTATGATCCTTGTATATCTCGCAACAATTACCGAGGAGGTAATGTCGCCACAACTGCAGTGCATAAATGACAGCAGCTAGTTCTAGATCATGTACCGGATAATTCTCTTCATGTGGGCGCAACTGACGAGAGCCATAAGCAATCACTTTACGCTCTTGCATTAGGACACATCCTAATCCTTCACGGGATGCGTCACAATAGATCACAAAGTCTTTGCGGGTGTCTGGAGGAGATAGTACTGGGGCAGATGTCAGCTTGTCTTTGAGTGCTTGAAAACTTTCCTGACATTTTTCTGTCCATTCAAATTTAACGCCCTTGTGAAGCAGATCAGTCAAAGGCTTAGCAATCTTGGAAAAGTTCTCGACAAATCGACGGCAATAGCTTGCAAGGTCGAGAAAACTTCTCACTTGCTTGACGTTCTTCGGAGGAGTCCAGTCCAGAATAGCCTGAACTCGTTCTGGGTTAATGGCAATTCCATCTTTTGAAATCACATGACCAAGGTAGGTTACTTCAGAAAGCCAGAATTCACATTTGGAGTATTTGGCATACAACTAGTGTTCTCAGAGCCTTTCCAGTACAAGACGGAGGTGTTCGGCATGTTCTTTCTTATTCTTTGAATAGACCAGAATATCATCCAGATATACCACGACAAATTTGTCGAGGTAATCCATGAAGATGTAATTCATCAGACGGGAGAATGTGGCTGGAGCATTTGTTAGGCCAAATGACATGACGGTGTACTCGTAGGAGCCATAACGAGTAACAAATGCAGTCTTCGGAATATCCTCTTCACGAACACGGATCTGATGGTATCCCAATCTCAAATCAAGCTTAGAGAATACTGAAGAACCGGCAAGTTGATCATACAAATCATTGATTCTGGGAAGCGGATACTTGTTCTGAATTGTTGCTTGGTTGATAGGTCGGTAATCCTGAACCAATCGATTAGTTCCATCCTTCTTCTTAACGAAGAGTGAAGGTGCTCCCCAAGCAGAGGAACTGGGGCGGATGAAACCTTTCTTAAGTGACGTGTCGATTTCTTCCTTAAGCTCGAGAAGATGATGCGGAGGCATCTTATAAGGACGCTTCGCAATAGGTGTTGTGCCAGGCTTCAAGTCGATGACGAACTCAACAGCTCTAGCAGGGGGTATCCCTGGAAGTTCTTCTGGAAATACATCTTGAAAATCACGAACAACTGGAACGTTCTCGATGCCTTCAAGAGGTGAAGCATTCAATGCATTCAGAACATATATCTGGCTTTCAGCATCTTGAGCTATCCGGGCTGAGTATTTGACTGTCTGGCCAGAAGGGTGTGTGAGCTGGACTGTCTTAGTAGCACAGTCAATCAAAGCATTATGGGCTGTCAACTAGTCCATACCGAGAATGATGTCTATGTCGGAAGGTCCAAGAGCAATAAGGGAAGCAGAGAACATCAACCCTTCAATTCTGATCTGATTGTTGTGACTTACCATTTTGGTTTGCCACCGGGAACGGGGAGTGATGATTTCCAAAGGAGTGGGTAATGAGCTCATAGCTAACCCATGCAATTGCGCAAATTGCTGGGACACGAAGGAATGTGAAGCACCTGAATCAAACAGAACAGAGGCTGCAACTGAATTAACTGACAGAGTTCCCATCACGATTTTAGGTGACTCACGAGCTTCTCCCATATTGACATGAGTGACCTGGCCACGACCCATAGCAAGCGGCCTGGCCTTACGACTTCTGGAATGATGGGTTCGATGGCCCTTCATACGACCATCCGGAGGACGTGGTGCATCCTGAGGAGAAGCCATAACATTGGACTGTCCACCCTGAATCGTTAGCTGTCTCGGCGGTGAAGGCAGTCGAGGTGCAACATAAGACGGCCTTGGTGTTGGAGCAGGTCGATGATGAATATTGTGAGGGATCCAAACTCGACGTTTCTGAACAGGCTGACCCGAGGATGAGCCAGCTTCATGAGTGCGCTTGACTGACTCCTGGTACTCAGTCAGAGCTGTTTCAACTTGGAAAGATTTGCTGACAAGCATTGCGAAATCTGTGAAATCATGGACAGCAAGTGCAAGTTTTATATCCGTACGCAGTCCTTCATGGAATTTCTCCTGCTTGCGTGTGTTGGTGTCGACGTCATCCGCAGCATAGCGGGACAATTCAAGAAATTTCCTCTGATATTCATCCGCAGTCATTTTGCCTTGTGAGAGTTTGCGGAACTCCTGCTTCTTCTGGTCCATCAGACCTTGAGGAATGTAACGTGCACGAAAAACTGACTGGAATTCCTGCCAAGTGGCTACAGTCTCCGCAGGCAACATAGCCTTGTGGCTTTCCCACCATTGAGCAGCTGGGCCCTTCAGGTGGAATGTCGCAAAAGTGACGTAACTGTCAGGGGCAACATTAGCTGACTCCATTTCAAACAGGATGTCACGAAGCCAATCATCAGCATCCATAGGATTGGTGGAGTTGCGGAAAACAGACGGATTGAGGCGCACAAAATCTGGCAGCGAGATCGGTCCAGGCTCCTGGCGAGCCTCGTTGCGTTCCAAACGTCTTACTAGACTCTCGTTGAGCTGACGGTTCAATTCAAACTGCTGCATCATGGCGGCAATATAGGGTGGAGGTGGAGGATCGTCAGCCATCCTGCCAAATCAACAGGGGCAGTTTAGCAAGAAAAAACTGCAGGTGTATGGAATGATTCATGAAGTAACACGCACAACAGAAGAAGTGCAATAGATAATTCAGCATATTCGCACCAGATATTCATAGCCACACATAGCTTTGATTACAATCCGGCATTACGACAGCTAAAATGGGAGGGCTAGACATCTAGGCGGCACGCAGGCACGCGGTAGGGAAGTACACAACGAGACATAGCAAAGGCTACATCAACGTCGGAGAAAACTATTGGGGCGAGGAATCTGCAAGTGAAACACAGGGTGCCCTCGATACGAGGATCCTGCAAGCAGAACCTGGCCCACAATCTTGAAGCAAGGGGGGATATTTTCAGAACTCCGGGTGGATGTGAGCACGAGAGCCTAATGTTGGAGTTAGTAAAATTTTAACCCGAATAGGAGAGAGATCAGAGTCCCAGATTAAAGGTCGAGGAGTAAAAGATACTAATACCACCCAATTGGCAACGTGGGCCCGTAAGCCACACAGCCAAGTTAGTAAAATAGTTTTGGACCACTAGACTCAACTTCGGCCAAGGAGTTGGAAAGGGGGCTTCCTAGAGGCAGTCGGCTCTGATACCAACTTGTGACGCCCCCGGCCTAATCGTGCAGTAATCATACACGCAAATGCACACGATCAAGCCTAAGGACTCACGGGAAGATATCACAACACAACTCTAAAACATAAATAAAGTCATACAAGCTTTATATTACAAGCCAGGGGCCTCGAGGGCTCGAATACATAAGCTTGCGAACAAGCGTCAGCGGAAGCATCAGATATCTGAGTACAGATATTAAAAGAGAAACAGAAAGGCCTTTAGAAAGGCGGGGCAAAATAAAACACTACGATCGAAAGGCGAAGGCCTCCTGCCTGGGACCCTCCGATCCTACTCCTGGTCGTCAGTCAACTCGTAGTAGTATCCATCCTCTGGGTAGTAGTAATAGTGATCGTCGGCAGGGCAGCTGTCTCAGGGGCTCCGTCATCTTGATCACGACAAACTGATATGGGGAGAAAAGGAAAACAAAGCAACCGTGAGTACTCAGCAAGCAAGGATCTACACTACATATGCAACATTATCAAAGGGAGGCTGTATATGTGGACTGGGCTGCAGAAATGCAAGAATAGAGAGAAGGCCTAGTCCTATCGAAGACTAGCATCTTCAGCGGTCTTGCAGCAGTAGAAGAGAGTAGAACAGTTCAATATAATGTAGCAGTATCATTAAGTCTCATCCTCACCCAGAGATCCTTTCTCGACTCCCCGCGAGAAAGCAATCCCAGAGCCATACAGTCATCAACCTCGTCCTGAGATCCCTTCTCGACTCCCTGCGAGAAGCAATCCCAGAGCCATAGTATCCAAGTATCCAGTTCTAAAATTGTATCAATCAGGATACAACTCCGAGTGTCCTTTACCGTAGGACCGGCTATCGATAGAAGTATTCTTCCCTCCAGGGGTGCACCAACTTACCCAACACGCTCGATTAACTCCGGCCGGACACACTTTCCTGGGTCATGCCCGGCCTCGGCCAAACGACACACCGCAGCCCTACCTACAGCTCAGCAGAGAGGTCCCCGCCGGTCTACATCCTAAGAGCTCAGGGGTCTTGGGCCATCGCCCCGTGCACTCTGGGTCGTTGCGAGCAGGGTGAAGCCAGGCACCCGGAGGGCGCCGGTCCGTCCCGGCCGCAAGGCTGAACTAGATGTCTGACAGAGCTTTCGGCTAATGCTACGATGCAGAACGCACATACTATGCCCACGTGATGGTTAGTGCTATCAGACCAGAGGCCTGTTCGGATCAAATATCCAAATCATTAATGGACTAGGGCTTGCGGTAACGAGCAGAGACTCACGAAATATGTGACCCCGTCGCCCCGTCTCGAGGACTTGCTGCAAGGGTTAAGAATGCCCGGCCGTGCCTCGTATTCACCACTCGGGCACCACACTGGCACCCGTCTTCACAACACTCGCCTCTCAGGCGCACGCGGGTACCCCTCCGGGCCGACCCGCCTATCCAAGTAACAGTGTAAAGTCCAAGTATCCGTGTGTCCATAACATCAGGGGAATCCGAGGTATCACCCTCGTTGGATTCCTACTCGATGTGTCTGTCAAGGTGAACTCGGAGGATTCACCCTCGATGGGTTCACACTTGATGTGTTGCACGACAGCGTCGTTACCGGAAGTGGCGAAGGAGGAATCACCCTCGATGACCACGACCGAATAGCTACTCTACAGAGTTAACATCAGAAGTGCTACAAGAGGTTTCACCCTCGGCACTCGATAGTAACGCTGCAGTGTCGTTAGAACTAAGGGGGGTGATGTGCGGTGTCGGGGCCCGGTCTTCAATTCCCGTTGATCGGGTCTTCTGACGATCCAGCGCGCCAGTCGGGATAAGTGGGGTCACTGATAGGTCTCTACCCAGCCTATACTAAGCAGTTTAGGATATGCAGGTAATTATCAACAACGGGTTACAATAAACAGGCTATGCATCAGAATAGGTAAAGTAGCAGCAGCAGCAATTCTAATGCAAGCATGAGAAATAGAATGGGCGATATCGGGATGATCAAAGGGGGGGGGGGCTTGCCTGGTTGCTCGGCGGCAAGGGCAAGATCGTCAACGGTGTCTTCGGGCTCCGGAGCTGCGTCGGCCTCGGGGACGACGTCGGTGTCGGGGGGCTACCGAGAGAGAAGAGGGGGAGGAAACAGTATAAATACACAGCGAAAGAGTGCAGCACAAAGCATAACATGGCAATACGCGGTGACGGAGGTGATCTAACGCAGTGCCGGGTGATACTGGCGAAGGTGGGATTCATCCGGGAATGTTTTCCCGTTTCCGGACATTTGTCAGACAGATGACCGGAGAGGAACGGTTGCATGTTCGGATAGTTAGGGATGTGTGACGGACGAACGGACGCGTAGCCGAATTCATCTCGTCGTTCTGAGT
Source organism: Thinopyrum elongatum (assembly GCA_011799875.1). NCBI lineage: Eukaryota > Viridiplantae > Streptophyta > Magnoliopsida > Poales > Poaceae > Thinopyrum > Thinopyrum elongatum. The sequence continues at coordinate 369,033,105 of CM022299.1, read as the reverse complement.
AATTTTCATGTACAAAGTTTTTCGATCGGAGTTACGGATTAAAAGATATGATTTTCTAAAGTTTTTATTAATTTCTGGAATTTATTTAATTAATTAAATTCGAATTATCCAAAACAGTGATTGATGACGTCAGCATGACGTAATGCTGACGTCAGCAGTCAACGGTCGGCTGACCAGGTCAAACTGACATGTGGGACCCCACTGTCATAGACTCAGCTCTAATCCAGTGTTTAAGTTTAAACTAAACTAATTAAACAGAGTGGGGGCCCACCTGTCATAGGGTGCACTAATTAATAGATTAATTAATTAACTTAATTTAATTAGCGGTTAATTAGGGGGGGTGGCCCCACCTGTCATTGACCCAGGGGAGGTCAAACCCCTGGTCAACCGAGGCTGACCCGCCGGCGGCTCGACGCCGGCGTCCATAGACGCGGCGGAGGGCTCGGGATTCCACCTCCGGCGACCAAAAAGGCCGGCGGAGGGCATCTACGTGCTGCGGGCGCCCGTCCGCATCGAGTGGTGGTGGTGGCTGGGCCTGTGGTGGCCGGAGTCGTCGCCGGCGTCGACCACGGCCGTTGCCGGAGCTCGGGCGAGCTCGGGGTCATGGCTACGGCGGGCGCGGCGATGCGGGGATAGCACCTACGGGCTCTACGCGGCGCGGCGAGCAGGTTGGGCATGACGGCCGGGCCATTTGATGGCCGGGGGTACGTCGGCGGCGAGCATAGGCGGCGACGCGTGCGGTTGAGCGCGGTGCGGTGGCTACGGCAAGCGAGGGAGAGAACAGAGGAAGGAGGAAAAGTCAGTGGCTCACGGCGGTTGTGACAGGCGTCGGAGCGAGCTCGGAGGAGGGCGGAGCTGAGAGGGGCGGCGAAGTCGATCTCGGTGGCCGAACGGCGAGGAAGAGCTCGGGGGAGACGGTGCGGCGCGTCCGGCGGCGTGTGACGCATCGAGGAGGTCGAGGACGTCAGGGGCAGAGCTTGCGGACACGACGAGAGGTCGAGGGAGGGGCGGTGGCGTCGACTACGACGGCAGCGTGCTCACGGGCGCATCGGCCATGGCGGGGAGAGGGCGGGAGAGAGAGCAGCAAGGGAGAGTAGTGGCGAGGGGAGCTCAGTGGGGGACGGGGCTCTGCCCTTATCCCCATCGGAGGGCGCGGCGTCGCGCTGTGGACTAGGGGAGAGGGGGGGCCCGGCGCGGCGAGCGCGCGTGCGGCGACAACGGCGCGGGGATGAGCAGTGCGGGGGTGAGAGACGGCTTGCGGTGGGCTGGGCCGCCTGTAGACTAGAGCCCAGCCACTGCAGGCCTTTTCTTTTTATTTTATTTCTTCTCTGATTTTTCCTTTTAGCTCCTATTTTGCAAATAGTTTAGCCCCAAAAATACTTTTGTAAAATATGAGACTGGTCCAAATATTAACAGTGCAAAATTAGTCACTGCTAGAAATTGGTTTGGTGTCCATATATTTTTATTTGGATTTTATTTAATTGAAAAAGGATTAAATAGTGCTGTTTTGCTACTGTTAGAGTCTCTTAATTAATTTATTATTTGTTGGTTACAATTTTAGAATGGTCTCTGGAATATTTTCCATTTAATGAACAATTTAGTTTTTATGTTGGACAACTTTTATTTTCCACTTTAATTTAAATTTGAATTTTGAGTTAGGAATTGAAATGCATTATGATGCAAATGATGATCATGCACTGTTAAACATGATGACTTGTCATTATCAAAAGGGTGATTACTGTAGTTAACCACCGGGGGTGTTACATCCCTGATCTTGATCGTACACGTTTGCGTGTATGATTAGTGTACGATTGAATCGGGGGCGTCACAAGTTGGTATCAAAGCCGACTGCCTGTAGGAATCCCCCTTTCCAACTCCTTGGCCAAAGTGTAGTCTAGTCATTGCAAAACTTTTACTAACATGGTTGTGTGGCTTAAGAGCCCACGTCGCCATTGGGTGGTATTAGGATCTTTTATTCCTTGATCTTTACTCTGGGACTCTGATCTCTCTTCTATTCGGGTTAAATGATTTTGCTAATTCTAACTCTAGGTTCTCGTAATTACTTCCTTCTGGAGAGCCCCTTGTTACAGATGATTGCCTGCTTCACCAGAAGATTTTGAAGATACTCTTTGATGATTCCCGAGACCCTTGTGCCCTCTGCCTTTTCAATTCCCTACTACCGATATATCCATATGGATAACAACATACACTTGTTGTTCATACAATTACTCCCAATTGCTCTTGTTATTACAAGATACATCGAATTATTCTCCGACTTTTAAGAAGCCCTTGTGCCACTGCCTTGCAGTTCTTTGCCGCAGAAATACCCCTACGGATAATTCCTCGCACTTATCGAGTATCCGTTCATCCCAGTTGTTCATGTGTTTCATGAAATTCTTTGAAATACTATCTGATCTTTCGAGAATCGTCTGCAGCCTATGGCTCTTGAAATTCTTGCCTGCCTGCATTATGGTTAATTCAATATTCCTAGCAATATTCATCGATGTCCTTGTCCTTTATCATCTTGAGTCCTTGATTCAATATGTTGCGAATGCTCACAATCCTCAGTCAGATCCTAGATTTCATCATTCTGGCTCAGACGTTATTTTGAACATGAGCTGGTTCTTGAACAATCAATTTGCCATCGAATGTGCCTCTAAGTCTATTTAACTTACTTATCTTTTGGTCAGAGCATCTGCTTCTAATTCCCCGATTTGGAATTTGTAATACCTTTGTATTTAAGCTTTGGAATTATCCTGATATTCTATAACCCGATGCCTTTGCATTATTTATTTTTGGTCGAGTACTGATACTCATATCAGATCCTTTGTGTGCCGCCAAATCCTTTCACTGGTACGCGTTGGTGCTATACAAACGGGTTTTAACCCCTTTCCGCGATGGCATTTGGAACCGTCGCCAAGTGAGTGTCGGCGATAGGGGGGTCCTTCCCACATGACCCAGAAACCATCGGGGATAGGGAGCCAAGATGCATATACAATACTCCTACTCGTTTGTGCTCGCATTGCCATCGCAGTCGGTATTTTGTGGTGCTATGTTTACGATGCGGCCCATCACAAACGATTCACTATTATAGAACGTGTATGATAAGCATACAATCACACACATTCGCTTTTCCCAAACCGTATGCAATAACTAATTAAGAAGATTAGCTAATCGTCGTACGAGTGTCGGACAGGATTACGAAACGTCGGACCGTCGTAACATCGTCGTACATGACAACTATCGCACACGCTATTCTGTGGTGCAACGTTTACGATGCATACTTCATCAGAAACAGTTCATGGTTGCGAATCGTGTACGATAAGGCAACTATCACAAACGTTTATTTTGCCCGCACTGTTTGTGATATTGTCTGACATCGCACACGCTTTGCAAACGGCAACTGTGTGCATGCTTGCACACATTTCCTCTCTGTGAACCATGTCGGATTATGGTGTATATCGCAAACGTTTGTGTTTTACCAACTGTGTGTGCCGTAACTACCTGGAGAGCATAATTTCATCATAATTTAATTGCTGCTATTTCAAATTGTACCAGATTTGAATTTGAATTTGAATGTATGCTATAGCTTTATTCATATCCATCAGGTTCAAACAACCAATGCATTATTCGATTCATAGGTACATATGTTCAAGAATTACATAAGAACCAAATAAAGAATGATGAAACACAGTTGTATACTTGTACTATTAAAGACGGTAAAGAAAGAGGTGAAATACATTCTGGTTGATGAACAAGGTGAAGCGGAATGCCCATATTGTGCCCTCCTCCATGCAGAAGGCACGCACGACTCTAGTCCAACCCCTTGTGATGGCCGACCGCCCATCCTTCACGGTCTTCATGAAAACATCTAGATAATCATCGTGTTCTGGTAGAAATACTTTAACCTTTGCATGCCCACCAATCATGTAGTTTGAGAGGTAATCTTGAGTAAACTGCTTTGGCAACCACTACAAAGGAAAAAGATTCAGACATTGTCATCTAACACAACTCATTATGGGCAGTAAAAAGAAGGCTGCAGAGTTCTTACTTAACATCCTGCAGTTCGTTGTTGTCTTGGATAAAGTGTAAAAAAATAATTTAATTGCCATCTTTTGACCCATTTTACTAACAATCTTTATCAGCTTCCTCACTTGATGCTGGTTCATCGATATCTCATTGCCCCATACCCAGAAAGGGTCGAAGCACGGATCTTTACCAATGAAATATGTACCTAAAAGCACCAAGTTAATATTAGAAGCTAAACAGCAATTGCACAATGATGTAGTACAACACTCTTTTATAATATCTTATAACATCCAATATACTCACATATTAGATGAATTAACATCTTATATTATGGGCCGGAAGGAGTTTATTGCATTCTTACAAATTATCGGCTGATTAACTGTTGCTGTATCCATGGGTTAGAGTTAGTTTGAGCTAGTTCGGGCTCAAATAGCCCTAAAGTATATCCAAACATGAGGGCTAGTTTGAGCTAGTTGCATCTAACCCACCCAAAAAAACTATCCAACCCAAAAGGTGCTAATTGGAGCTAGTTCTCCTAGTGCATTTATTGTCAATCTAACCCTGTCATCCAAACACCTCTTTGGATGGAGTTAGTTCAGGCCTTCAGGGTTAGTCATGAGCTAGAAACTAACTCTAACTTCTAGCTAAGTTGAGTATCCAAACAGGGCTGTGTTGTTGTTGTTGTTGTTGTTGTTGTTGCTGCTGCTCTTCTACGTATATCTAGACATCATCAGAACATTAAGGTAACACTCTTCCTTGTTGCTATGTAGCCTAGGATTGCATATTTAGACATTAAGTACAGTGCATGTTGCTATGTAGCCTCAGATATATTACATATGGCCCTAGTTAACCTTACGATAAATGGGTTACAGATATATTCAGTTAAAAGTCCGATTCACCGATTAGTCCCTTATCAACCCCCGGCCTACATGGTACCAGCTACCGATATCCTGAACAGTGGGTATATATAAACCATGGGATAAAACTAACCTCGATGGAAAATAGCAGTCGTTCCCAAAATTGTCCTGTGTAGGTACATCAAGAGGCATGTTAAGCACAACAGGCTAAACATCAACCAAAATTATCCATGGAAGACAAAATAATCTCCAAAAGATAGCTTCAGTGTGCAGGTTTAAGCACGCTAGTAAAGCAAAACAAGTAGAAAGGTGTGTTAACTGCAACAGGCCTAACATTTAACAACAAGCAAACATAGTCATTCAAACTGGTATTGTGCCAGTCTAAGTACACTGGTTATTGTTAAATAAAAATGGAAAGGCGTGTTAACTACAAGATGCAGCAACCAAATGTAGTCATTCATAGTGGTATTGTTGAAACTGGTACTGATGAAATTGAACTGCACAGTTCATACTTGCACATATAGAACATCACGTTGTGAATAACTGGAATAAACAAGGCATACTACGAACAACCAAAGATAGCATTTGAAACTGGACATATGTTAACTACAAACAACCAAACAATCAAAAAACTTTAAAAGAGGCATATGCTAGCTATAACAGGCTTAACAACAAGAAAATATATGCATTCCTATCGGTATGTTTAAAACTGGATTGATGAAATGTACTGCACAGTAAATAATTGCACATATAGAGCATCACATTGTGAACAACTGAAATATACAAGGCATACTGCAAACAACCAAATATAGCAATTAAAACTGGACATACTCTCATTACACTACAAAAGGGACTCGATGGGTTTCCTCACTTGTCACAGATGGGCTCGTTCCCGTGGGAAGAGCACGGACCCTGGATGCGCTCCATGTTGTCGTAGATGGGCTCCTTCCCCTTGGAAGAGCACAGCTGTAGGGTGCCCTCCCTGATGTCGCAGACGGGCTCTTTCCCCTTGGAAGAGCAGATGTGCTCTTTCCCCTTGGAAGAGCCGGAGAGGGTGCCCTCCTCGTGGTCGTCGTCGATGAGGTCTGACTTGGAAGCTGTGGATCCCAAGCCAGCGTCGCAGAACGTGTCCTTCAGAAATGACAAAAGGGGCTCGATGGCGATGTAGGATGGCAAATTCTTGACAGCGAGCCAGAGGAGATCAGCGGCGGGGCCATGGATGAGATGAACGGCGGTTGAACCCGAGGGGTTGGGGGTGGGCCACTTAACCTGTGACATAGCCCGCCTCAGGCCATCGCTGTCGACGACCTCGATGTAGTAGCCAGCGTCCGTGACATACCCGCATACTCTAGCCCGCTGATTGAGTGCCTGCGGCCAGTAATGGTCGTCAGCTTCCTCAGCGACGTCGGGTGAAGAGACCGCGATACACCTCTTTTGGGCCAGTTGCTCCTCGAGCTCCACGGGAAGCGTAGCCGGGCTTAGGCTGCGACGCTCTGGAGTGGGGGATGGGGATGGGGATCTGTGGGAAAGGGGGCGTTTGGCAGGCATCATCTAAGAAACTCAGGGCGGCCTGGGTATGGAGATCGGTGGGTAAGCTGCACGGACAAACCGGCAGATGTTGACAATGGAGGCCTTGCAGCGGCGGCGGCGGCGGCGGGGACCTTGCTAGGGTTTCGAGCGAGGGAGGGGGTGTTTGTGTGTGTGCGCGCGCGCGCCCGAGGAGGTTTTGGTGTGTGTGTGGAGGGGGGGCAGGGGGTGTGTTCGAGGAAATGACGCGGGTACTGAAAATTTTACTACGCGGGAGTGAAATGCCGGGCCTATTGAAAATTTTGATGATGGTGCATCGCACACGGTCCGGAGATAGCAACCGTGTGTTATGAAACAGAAAAACCCTCGAGGCGGGCAGATATTTTCGAGAGATGCAGGCGGGATTGGGAACAAGAAACATCACACATGGTCGAAACACAATAACTGTGTGTTATCAAACAGAAAAAAGCTGCAGGCGGGTAGATATTTTTGAGAGGGGAAGCCTCATGGAGCCCAATGTACTGTGCGGATGTGTGCGTGACAGGGGCACCAGCGTGGCACACGGTTAGTTTGAGTGAACCATGTCTGTTGCGTCGTCCGACTTGTCTAATGTTCATAAATTTGGCGAAAAATGACGCGGGAGAGGGTCAGAACACGAACACGCTTGCATGTGGACCAAATTTATGTATGAAAAGGGTGGTTTGATGTTCAAATACCAAATGCAACTTCGATGTGGCACCTATCTCGCAAAGCGCACGGTATTGCTTGCCCCCCCCCCCCCCCCGCTCGTGTCGGCACGAAGGGAAACCTAAGCTATGAATGCATGCCCCCCTCGTGTCGGCATGAAGGGAATCCTAAGCTATGAATGATGCCCCCAACCGAGGTTCACCTAGCAAAGTGCGAAGTAGCAGCCCCCCCCCCCCCACACACACTTTTAGTCTGCGGGCCAGAGAGGCATCTCACCAAGATGGATCGTAAAACAGACCAAGAATAATCCACCTTGGTCGTACAACCGCTCTCTTGTTGTTGGTCAAAGTGATGGCCGTCCATGCGACCCCGGAGATGGGCTAGCTCGCCAATAATCACGCAAGTAGCTAGTCCCTGAAGACAACCACTGCATGTGTGTGGACCAAACATATGTATGGAGAGGCGTGTTTTTTAATACACAATGGAACCACTTTGATGTGGCACCGTGATTTTAAACAAGAAATCCCCACACTGAGTGAGGGTTAGGTTGACGATGCGTATGTATGTTACACCACACTTCAAGCCGATGACGGGGATTCATGCATGCATGCGTGCATAGTATATGCGCTCAAACTTAATTAGGTCTGAATCTCACCATGACCTATACTACTATAACACGAACCAAAGGAAGAATCCGCCATGGTAACCTATCTTGTTGTCGGTCAAGGTGATCATGGATGTCCACGCGGGCCCACGAATATATAGGCTTGTCACCGATAACCACGCGAGGGAGTGTACCGTTCGAAGACAACCACTACATGCATATGTATGGAGGTGATGCGTGCATGCATGTTTGAATACCATTTCACAACATTGATGAGGCGCGTGTGTCGAAAATCGTACAGTCCCCACACAGAGCGAGATCGGTTCATGACGTGTATCCACTTCGACTCGATGGGAGGGATTCATGCGTACACATGCATGTGTGTGTGCTCAAACTATATCATGTCATCTCACAGCATGACCTATATATATATATACCATATTACAAGCAAAAAAATAATCCCCTCCTAAGTCAAATTAACCTCTCTCGTTGTCAGGCAAAAAGTAGTGATGGACCAAGCGGGCCCACAGATGGAAAGCATCGATATCGCTGATAACCGCTTAAGTGGGTGCGAGAGGACAACCACCATCGCTTTGCATGTGGGGCGCCAAACATATGTTGAATACCCAAAATGCACAACTTTGATGTGCCACATGCCTCGAAAACCGTAAACCCCCCACACAGAGCGAGGAATTCATGAAGCGTACTACATATGATGGTCCCCTTCCCCCTCTTCGACGCATACTATATGCTCCTACCGTAATACAGCCCAAAAAGAATCCTCCTCGATGGTGAAATTAATTAACCTCTCCCGATGTAGGTCAAAGTGATGCATGCATCGACGATGGCCTCGTGGGCCCACAGATGGAAGCGTCACACATGAGTGGCCTAGCTAGGATAACCACCGCCTGCATGCATGTGGCCCAAAGAGGTGTTGTGTGATGTTTGAATAGCCAATTTCACAACTTTGATGTGGCACGTGCCTCAGAAACCGAAAAGTCCCGACACTGAGTGAGGTGTACTTGTTCACGGACGCGTACGTATAGTATATATGCTAGTCCCCTCCCACCTCTTCGACGCATACTATATACCACCATAACACAAACAAAAAAGATTCTACCTTGCTGGTCAAATTAACCTCACTGCCGGCTGTTCATCAAAGTGATGGACGATGACCTCGCGGGCCCACAGAAAGCGTCACACGCGAGTATCGAGTGTCGTGTAGGACAACCATCGACTGCATGTGGCCAAAACATGTATGTATGAAAGGGTTGTGTAATGTTTTAAATAACGAATTCACGACTCTGATGTGGCACCTGCCTAACAAAATGGCCAACCCACACGGTGGCTCACAACTCGTAGTGTACTGCGAGCCACCCGCCACCCCCCAGACACACACACACACCGCGAATCCACCACAACTATGATGCATGTTAAATTATCCCACGGTGAACATATGTTACCAAAGGAGGGACGTTTTAATTTAAAAAAAAATAGAGATCATTAAGACGTTTTAGTACATTAATTGATTGATTTTCTGCGGGTATAATGTGCAAAAATCAAATTTGAGCTACATGCACACGTGACAGTGCACCTAAATGGATTGCAAAAACACATGTGTCTCAGTGGGTGCATGTTTACTCCCCGTGCAAGAAATTTCAAACATTGAGAATCTCAATTTTTAAATTCTAGTACATCCAAAACTTATTTGAAGTTCATGAAACTTATCGTGTTGTCATATGGACACCAATACAAAGTGGCATTATACTTTTTTTGTCAATTTTGAGACCAGTTTTGATGTAATCTTTATCTAATTACAAACGGGAGATTATTAAATTGGAAACCAATATCCCAAACGGATTATTTATTCGAACCGTGAGCGTTAGACCAAGAATGGATACATGCCATGCTTCGGTTAAGCAATAAAGCGGCAGCATTAATCATCCAAATAGAAAAACAATATACGTGCCGCCACGCGACCCGTGTGCCGTGCGAGCAGGCGTGAGTTGACGGGACGCATGCGAGCAGTCCGCCGCGCAGGCAGACCGGGAGGCGTGCGTGCAAGTGTGTGAATTGACGGAGGCGTGCTCACTGTGCAGTGTCATCGGGAGGCATGCGAGTAGCTGTGTGAAACGACGGTAGGCATGCCAGCAGTCTGGTGCGCAGGCTCACCGGGAGGCGAGCCAGCGGTTTGACCGCCGCCCGCCTCTCTCCCACTACTCCATATTAATGGTGCCCCCGAGCGGCCGCACCCCCCATCCTCGCCACACACACAATCCTCTCTCTCCGCTTGCATCCTCGACGCCGCTCTCAGTCCTCAAAGCTGTCAGTGTATGCGCCGAAGCGCCCCATCGGAGGGAGTGGTGACGCCGGGGCTGTTGAAGCACCGAAGCACGGCGTGGAGACGGAGACAGAGGTTGCTGTCACCGCCGGCAAGTTATTGCTGCACCCTGACGTCGTCGACGGCGTCGATCTTCCACAGACGGAGGCGGAGTTCCACACGGACTCTGGTGACGACTCGGGCGACGACCCCGGCGACGAATCCGACGACCACTCCGGCAACGACTCCGACGACGACGGACAACTGGTTAGTCATCTATACCCATTTATGTGTCAAATAGATCCTAGGGTTTCTCTGGTTACTACTGCCTCCCCCTTTTTGGAATAGAAATCCTATGGTTATGTTCTCCCAATCCATGAAATCTGGGTAAGTTTCATTAGATCCGTGTAGTGTATTGATTGTTTGAATGGTACAAGTGATAAGGGATTAGTTTTTTCATCTGTGCAAATGATTTCTGCTAGTAATCCGACTAGGGTTAGTGTTCATGCTAATAATTCCTAGCCAGGACTTGACAATTGATTTTGAATGACCTACATATATGTTTGTGCCATTATTTTCTTCAAGATTGGTCTGTACACAGACGACTGTGCTTAAAAATCGAACCATAATCTCTGGATATGTATAAAAAATAGCCATAAATTCCTAATCCTACTTCACGGCATGTAAACATTGATTTGATGCCAAATTTGTTTTACTATTTTGTATAGGTGCTGTCTGACGATGTGGACAGCGAGGATGAAGATGGCCAGAGGAGGTACAAGAGGCAAATCCTGAGGGAGCTTTATGCGAGAATGCATAACAGGCGTATTAGGACCTGGAACGACGGCTATCGATGCCCATTTTTCAACCACAAGCTTCATGACGCATATCAAAGTGTTCTGGCGCATGCAAGAGGATGGGCCGTTGGCTCCTTCAAGCAGAAGTATTCTCGCAGGGTGGCGCACGGCGCGTACACCGAGTACCTGAAGGAGCTTCAGGATCGTGCCGGCATGTGAGATGAGATGTGGGATCGAACTATGTACGCTTGACTATGCTTAATGATGGTTGAACTATGTACTTATGGTTGAACTATGCTTGTGTACGTGTACGCTTATTATCTATGTCTGAGTATGTTTAATCTATGTTTACTTATGTCTAACCGTGGGATATGGATGCAATCAGTTCGGTTGACGGAATCTACCTCCGTCCTGGTTTATTGGTCCCCTTTGTAATTTGTGTTAAATTTTGACCAAAGATTTAACTGACAAAATGTTAGAGTAGGTCAGGAAAAATTATATCGTTGGATGGGTATTTGAGCATAGTGTTCAATGATATAATTTTTGGTTACATGCATAAACATTTTTAGTTAAATATTTGGTCAAAATTTGGTACAAATTACAAAGGGGACCAATAAACCAGGACGGAGGTAGTACGTCAATCACACACGGTTCCCAAAATTGGAACCGTGTGCAATGACTTTCCTTTTGCCTGTTGCGTCAATCACACACGATTGGCTCTAGCAAACCGTTGCCTCTGAAATTCTTTGTGGGATAGAAAACCCTCACCATCCAATTCAAAAAATAAAAAAGAAAACCCTCACCATCCCCACGTCACAAAAACCCTCACCCCGCCCGCCACCCCCTCCGGTCCCCATTCACACCTGCACAAGCTCCTCCGCGTCTATGCATGGCACCGCCTATCGCAACGGTAACCACTTAGCTCGCCGCCTGCCGCCGCCGCCAGGCTGCCGGCAAACCCCACCGCATTTCGCCACTTCCGCTTGCCGCCGCCTATCGCCATCGACTTTCTCGACGCTGCTCGCAGTCGAGCCAGCTCCGCTCGGCTGGGGAATCTGCCGTACTGAGGGTTCTTTCTCATGGACAACAAGGTAACTAATTTAATGAGATATTATCTCATCTCTTATCCCAGTTCATCTGCCTCCTTTAATCACCCGGCCGAAATCGCCGTGAATTCATTTTTATTCGAGCTGATTTGAGGGTTTTCTTTCATTCATAGAGTGTACAGTGCACGGACACATCAGGACTTTGCGGCCTCCGCCAGACATTCCATCTCACCGTACCAGATGACTTGAGGATGCACGCGGTATGTTCAATCTCACCCTAAATCGGTTGGCATGGCCTACTTTCCTGAACATATTCTAAATATTGTTACATTTGGATAAAAGGTGCCACATGCACCATATACATCAAAGGGGATTTCCCCCCTCTTCTTTCTATATTAGGCAAATTAATGATGTATTGTTCTTTCGATTACTCTCATATTTCTATGACATCATGTTTACCCTATCTGTTTAATTTTAGATTTTTGTCCTTCGATTTCAACTGTTGTACAGTTCTTTCAATTTGGGCCCATATTTGCATGTTACCATATTTTCTTTAACAATCCTACCATTTTCTGCAGCGCGTCCCTTGCTATGCAACAGAATCTGTAGTGCACAATATTTCCCTTTACATAAATCAAGACTGCAGGGATGTCATACTGAACACAAACCATGGATTTACAATTGTTGCTACTGTAAAACTTGATGAACGTGGTGACTCCTATTTTGGCACTGGCCTTTGGAAAGAAATTTCTAAGTTTTATGTACTGAAAGATGGCACTATAATTGCACTGCACATAAAAGGGCCTGGTCATGAGATATATGCTAAGTTCCCCGACGATATCATCCGTCCAGACTTTGTTCGAAGTAAGTTTTCTTTTCAAGTATTTGCATGTTGACTTACCCAGCAATATCAAATGAATTGTGTAGTATTTAAGCAACCAATTGTTATTCCATTTTCTTACTATATTCCAACCTAATAACTTCTAGTTACCAATACACTTTTCTATTGCCCTGTTTTAAATAAATATTCCCTGTACTCCCACTTCTATCAGAAAGCGCCACTGACAAGGAGACTCCAGAGGTGGAGAACAGGGCTGCCAACAAGCGGAGGCGGGGAGAGCAAGAACCGCAAGCGACTCTAGCAGGCCTAGACTTCATCAGTGACCTCCCCGATGATATGTTAACAGTCATCATCTCCCTCCTCCCAATCAAATACGGGGCGCGGACAACCGTCCTTTCCCAGCGGTGGCGCCCCCTATGGAACTCCACCCCTCTCGACCTCATCGACACCCACGAGCTCTGCCATGGCTATCGCAAAAGCTTGGATGCGTTCTCCAAGATCCTCGGCAGTCACCTTGGCCCAACCAGATGCCTTAGAATGGGCAAGTTCCATTCCAACGGCAAGGACTGAGCCAAGCTTGACGACTAGTTCCAATCCCCCGCCCTAGATCATCTCGAGGAGCTCACTTTTGATGATGGGCATATGCACTCGCTGCCAACGTCCGCGCTCCGCCTCGCGCCCACGCTGCGCGTCGCCAAGTTCAGGAACTGCCATTTCCCCCCCCCCCCCCCCCCTTAATGACGCGCCTGCTCTTATTCTACCACGACTGAAGCACCTCGAGCTCGTCACCGTCTGCCTCCCAAACGGTGACATGGAGCGCCTGCTCCGTGGCTGTACTGCACTCGAGTACCTTCGTCTTCAGGCGATCAATGGGTTGAGTAGCTTCCACATCACCTCCATGACTCTCCAGACTATTTATGTGTGTTGCTAGTGCGGCAAGAAGACATCACAAGATGTGTACCACGGTATGGTCATTGAGGACACACCTGTACTTGCCGGGGCCGGGACATGAAATACCAGAAAATTAACCCCTCGTATCATCACCAGCCCAGGATTACCATTACTGGTGGACACGTCCTTGTTACAGATTACCAAGCTATTACAAGAATTGGATACAAGACCATAAAGGTCTAATGATACAACAGTGATTCCGGTGGTGGATGACGGAATTGTCTCGCGGTTCTTCAACGTCGATGGGGCTCCATTCCCACAGGAACAGCTGACCTGGATAATTCCTATCCCGCATGGCTGCCATCCTAGGCTCCGCACAGACATCGATGTGGTACTCCTTGTAGAAATCCTGACCTGGCCAAGTAAATAGCCAGGGACAAGCATGTGAGTATGTTTGAATGTACTCGCAAACATCATGAACAAAAGATATACCGAATGCAACAATTAAATTATATGATCATGATGAACCACACTATATGCGTATGCTCATGATGGACTTAAATGACTACTGACAGGAATTAAAACATGGCATGATAAAATATTAGCATATGCAAACATATAAAATTGTTAGTGATAAACAAGGAAAGTCAAAGGAAACAAAATAAAAGAAATGCCGGTCGGATGTCAAGTGACACCACGGTAGGTCCTGAAGAGAAATGCCAATCGGGTGTCTAAAAGAGAAATCGGACGAGACAGGACCATCCGAGAACTCAGGCGACGCCACGAGAGGTCTTGAAAAGAAAATTGAGTGCCCACGGTAGTCTAGGCAGCCCCTGAGACACTCAGGAATATAAAATAAGAGAAACGGGTTAGTCCACAATAATATGTATAACCACAGTAATATTAACAAGCATAGCAAAATATTCATGATAGCATCAGGGTGACAATAAATATTCAGCAAAAACAATTCAGGCATATTTTAAGTATTTCCTCCGGAGACCGACACTAAGACCGACACTTGACCAACCCAGACTGTAGCCCTTAACCGCGGACACGGCTATTCGAATAGGTTTAAACTCTGCAGAGGGTGTACTCTTTACCCACAAGTAAAGGATTTCTTTAGTCAGTACCGTGACACTGACTAATTCCCATTACGGTCTTTGGGTTGAAAACACACCTGACTAGCACACACCAGATTAACTTTCCGGATGCCAGGAATCACCCAAGGCATCATTCAAGAAAAACTCTGAGACGGAGAGACCAACGTCCTGCATGGGATCACTATTAATACGCGTGGATTACAAGGGGTGCCCCCCTCTCAGTCACAACTGGAAACACCCATGCCCCCTGTCCCGATGACAGGATTTAGTCCCGGATCCCTGGGAAACCCTCATCGTGGCCCTCTGTACGGTGTGTGCATGGAAAGGGGTTATCAACTTACTGAACCATACCCTACCTGTGGCAGGAACCTGTGGCAGCACGAAACAAGTATGGGTGTTACCGAAACAAGACTCGATCTACGGTCGACTTAGGAGGTTTAAGTTTCCTGCAACGGTCAGCACAACAAAGTATTCTTTCAACAGCAATAACAAACAGGGCCACAACCCTTGCATGCCCCAACATGCCACACTGATCATTCTCGTCACAACGAGTTTCCAGTCTCACGGTCACTTTTCTCGTGACTGATTCTTTCCTGCAGATTAGTCCGGATCACAAAGACATAGGTGACATATGAAAGTAGCCATCCTTATTCATGCTTCATGAGGATGCAATATCATCAAGGAATCATGCATGCATAACTAGCAATATTCAAAATTTATTCGAATTCAACATACTCATGATTTACTCATTCCTGCAAATAATTCAACCATGCAATCACCATATCAAGTGTTCAAGATGCTTGCCTTGAGCATGCAGAGGTGTTGGTTGTACTCCAAAATTTTGAAAACTTTCTTCCCTCCATTTTTCCTATTTTAAAGATTATAGCAATTACCACATAATTCAAAAATAGTATTAAAATTTGTTTCAATTTTTTTTGAAATAAATACTATAATAAACTAGATGAAAAATTAAAAATAACAGAAAAGGAATCAATTGATTTGGAGTTCATATGAATTACTTAGAGAGTTTCTAATCTGAAATAATTAGAGAAATGGACTATTTCAAAGATCCAGTGGAGATAAAGATTTAAAAAAATGTTCACCAAAGCTTGAATAATAGAGCATGATTTTAGAAATCTACAAAAATTTGAATCATCAAATTTTGGTTTGAAAAAGTTGCTGTGGAAGTATTTGAGTTATGCTGAATAAAGAAAAGGGAGAAGGCAGAAGTGCGCCCTGAGCGCGATTTAACCGCAAGGTGTAACTGGGCCGGCCTGGTCGATCAGCAGCGCTGAGGAGGGGATGATGTCGGAGGCGGACTCCCGAAAATACGCTTCCGAGAGAGGAAGACGTGTTCATGGGAATTCGTTACCGCTTATCCGACTCAGCCACGACCTTAGGTCACTGACGGTGGGTCCCACCGGGCCCACCCGTCAGGTTTGACCAGTCCATGGCGGCTCCTTGTCCCTCCTCCTCTGGCCGAACAGGAACGGCACGCCGGCGACGATAGCCGGAGAATGGAGGCTTCCCCCGGGCATCTGAGCGTATGGGGGTGTTCCCCTCATCGAGGCGAACCCATCGAGCCACGAGTTGATCACCGGAGGTTGCCTGGTCGCCGGTGGCGAGCTCCACAGCGGACATTGGCCACTGGTGAAAGAGGGATTTCGCTCGTGGCTAGTCTCGAGCAAAATTGAGGTTGGGGATGGATTCATGGGGTTGAGAGGAATCTGTTGGTGGTGTTATTGAGGTGGCGGCGGACGTGGTGGCTGGAGAGGAAAGAAGACGACCCTCTTCGGTTGATTTGTTGCTCTAGGGGGCTCACAGGTGAGGGAGGAGAGGTTCTCAGGAGCAAGGCGAGCTCGGGGTGGCCCTTTTATAGCTGCGTGACGTCGGTTCCGTGGCTTCTCGAGGAAGCGACGATGGCGGCGGCCATTACTACGGCGTTGAGGTGGCTGGCGAGGTCAGCGTGGACGGCGGGGTCGGTGGGGAGTTGGCGGACCGGAGTTAAGGCGGGGACGCTCTGGCGTCTGCGGATTGGGCCACGCGTCGTGGGCGGCGGTGACAGCGACGTGCGGCGGCTGTGGCCGATGCTGGCCGGCGGCTGGCCGGTGAAGGACGGCGCTAGAGGCCAGGGGAGGATGTCTGCGAGCGTTGGGCTGGACTTGCTGATCCAGAGAAGGACTAGAATGAGAGGGGGAGGCAGCAGGGAGGCGGCAGGACTCGATGCCAGAGCTTGCACAACGGGCGCTCTGCACGCGCTCCCGACATGCACGCTAGGCACTCGACGAAATGCCAGGGGTCCTAGAGGGGTTTATTGGAAATGAAACTTAACAGGATTAGGCACTTGGTTATGGGGAAGCTAATAGACAAGCTGGTTTGCTTAGATGATCAAGTTCCCAATGCAGGCTTAAGACCTTGCCAAAATCTGACATGCACACAGTGTGCTTGATGAAATGCTAGAGCCATCTAAAAGATTTGGTTGGATGTGAAAATTAACAGTATGGTGTCTCTCTAGATGATAAAGATGATGGTGGAGTTTTTTTGTGAAAAGGAGTAACTTGCTAGTGCAAGTTTTACAGAAATTCAGTACTGGACAGAAGCTAAAGGGGAATATTTGGTGAACTAAAAAGATTCCAATGGAGCAAAACTTTTGGACTTGAGGGTTTGGTTGGAAGGACTATATGTGGGAAAAATTTCAGGATTTTTGTAGTAAATAAAAATGGGGTTGCAGTTGAAACTCAAAAATAAGACAGAAATGAAAGGAGGTTGTTTCACTCAAAATTTCCAAAAGACCAAGTTGGGTTTTTGTATAAAAGTGATCTGTGGACATCACATGACCTCCCATGATTTTTGGTGGAATTTTAAAAGAATTATTTTAAGTAGTTGTAGTGCAATAGAGGCATTTAAAATATTGAAATAGCTGTTAAAAGAATTGTTTAGAGGCAAATTTTATTCTGAAAATAATTCTTACTATTATTAAAATGTAATTGAAATGATTTGAGAAAACTACCAAAGCCACAATATTATTTCCAAAAATTTCTATATGGAGGGAAGAATTTGAAAAACAGAGGGCAGAAAATACTCCGAAAATAATAAAGGACTTGATATATTTCAAAATTTTATTTTCTGGCCAAATTTTAATTAGTAAAAACATGATTAAATTTTTGGGGTGTTACAGTACTTGAGAGATTACTTGTAGTTGATCAGGATGGTCCAACAAGAATCAATGTCATATCTGCGCCGAAATTGACAGTGGTGGGCTACTCGTCTGACAAATACTCCAAACTTGTTATTGGATCCACACCCGTTCAGGTACAATAGCCGCCTTCTACCTCTTCTTCTACAAATTAACATTATTTATAATTTTGAAGATGTTTGTTCATCTGTCATCCAAAAAATGATTCCAACAAGCTTGACCCTGAAACTGCGCACAGTGAAGGTCTTGGCACTAAAATCTATCGGCCCCAACCTGGAGCAAGTTGTCAGATTCCTGAGATGCTTTCCGTGCCTGGAGAAGCTATATATCGAGGTGATGTTCCATTCCTGTTAAATGTTAACCATAAGGGAGTTCAATTTGTGACACCTTTTTCCAAGTTTACAATGACAATGTACTACGATTTCTGAAGGATTCTTTTGGAGGATTTCAGTACATACATGTCCCCCCCCCCCATATTGGTTGCTTGATCCATATGGTTACAATCCATAAGCATTTCTACTTTGGATTCATCTGTACTAGTTTTCTTAGGGAACTTTTCATCCACTCCAACCTCTTGTGAAGAAGGCTACATTTTTCTAGAATGTAATCAAATGCCCATGTTAATCATGTCAGATCGAAGATGGCATGTTAGTGCATTTTACAAATCCTACAAACCAAATAGGCCTGTAGTAGTGTTCAAAACTGCATGTAGGCACTAACACGTTTTCTTATTTTGCAGATAAGATTAGGCCCAGTGGTGGGTAATGTGATACAATATAACAATCACGTCGAATGCCTAGATCTGCATCTCTCAGAAATTACTTTGAACTCCTACCGAGGGACCTTACCGGAGATTATATTCGCCACGTTCTTTGTTGTCAGAGCAAGGGCGCTGAAGGTAATGAGGTTTGCCCTACATTTTTTTTGCAAAAATGAATGGTTTGTTGATCAGCGCCGGCGCCTGCGGCAGAATGGAATAGGCTCCAAAAATGCTGAATTTCATTTTGGAACTTCAGATGACAGAGTAATCGGAAGTCATCATGTCGACCCCATACATGACTTCTCAGTGGCTGACCCCTTTGCAAAAATTATGAGGTTTCAAAACCAGACTTAGAAGTGGTAATATTAGTTTGAACCTCTCTGATATCCATGTTCAGTGGATCAGCGCGAGCGTTTGCAGCTGATGAGCTGAATTTCATTTCTAATATCAGTTTGAACCTTGTAATCTTTGAATTTGAGCCATATAACTCTGGAATTTGAACCTTGTAATATTTCGAGCTTTTGTGGTACAATCGTTGAAATGGCATCGTATGAGACTCGTATATTGGTAGCACTATTTTAACCTTAATATGCAATGGTCTTAGATTTTATTAACCATTCTCGAATCTGTTTACCTTGTCGGTCTCAAAGCACACGATCTATATAGCTAACTCGACTACGATCTTCGACGTTATTGCACACAGTTGGTTTCTTCAACCGTGTGCCCTGTAGAGCGCAGAATTAATTATCGCACTCGAGTGTCCATCATCACCCTTCTGTGTAACTTTGACCTCATCACCCACGGGTAAACTTATGACCGAAGTCATTCCACACACTTCGTTTTTACAAAGCTTTTTGCCAATAAACGCCCACGATTTGTCCCTCTTCTAGCCGACGCGTGGCTAAACTAGCCGGGCGGGAAGCTTGCGCCGTAAACTGCACGGTAGCACGGGAACAGGCTCACCGACGATACATTTGGCACCTCTTCGAGCCCACGCGTGGTCAAACGAAATGCGTGCGGTGCGGTGTTGTCAAGCGTGCACTGGAATCCTCCGCTATGAACACCGTGACAAGACGTGACGATTACAGGCCGGCCGGCCCCCATTTATTACAGCGGCTATTTAACCCTTGTGTCTCTTCAACCTTTCGATCGCGCCCCACCATTGCAAGAAGCACACCCACCACGACAAATTCTTAGAGGGTATCCTGCGCGGCTCCAATGGCGCTCCGAGCGGCTGCCGACGACGAGCAGCAGTTCACCATGCATGCCATGGTGGACACCCACAACAGGTTCATGGACCTCTCGGTGGTGTACACCAACGACCCGGTCTGGGTGGAGCACTCCATCCACATCATGGAGCTATTGCTTGTCGAGGAGAAGTACAAGGTGGTCGGGTTCGACCTCGAGTACACCCGCGCTCGTGCCGGGTCTCGTCCCAAGGTCGCCGTCACCCATATGTGCGTGCGCCACCACGTCCTCGTCTACCACTACTGCCTAGCCACAAGGCCTTGCGAAGGTTTCGCCAGGTTTGTTAACAGCCCCCACTACATGTTCGCTACGGTGGACATCACCAACGATGTAAAGGCGCTCGAGAATTCGGGCATCGCCTGCCAGAATCTTGTCGACATCCAGGGCCAATACAAGATCTGGGGCAGCAAGGAGCATGAGAAGGACTCACTGGTTCACCTCGCTGAGGCCATCATCGACCCCTACTACAGAGACATGAAGGATTCCTGCAACAAGGACAAGCGTGCCTGGCACTCGGCCTGGATGGAGAAACTCGACAAAGCTCACTTCGTGTACGTGGCCAAGGAGGCGTACACGAGCTACGACATGTACATGCGGATCGTTGACATGAGGAAGTGCCTCCTTCCCCAAAACGGCCAGGGATCCAGCCGGAAGCAGAGCAATGGCAAGCATCGTCGCAACAATAAGTAGATGATTAGATCCTTGTTTCTCCTAGTTTAGTATGCATGTAATTGCTTACTTTGGTGTGTGGAAATGTTATGTGTGTAGTCACTTGTGTAATTGTATGCTTAATTTGGTTATGCAATGCTGTCTTTTTAAGTATATATGTTGATGCTCTGTAGACAGAGCGTAGATGTTGTGCGGACAAAGAAAATCATATCGCACACGGACTAAACAATGGAACCCGTCGGTGATGTTTTCATCAATCACTCACAATTGTATACCAGCAATCGTTTGCTCACAACACACACAACTTGTTAACAGGAATCGTCTGTGTTGTTATCGGTCTTCCCACATGTTTCCGATTACAGACCTGTTTGCCGCGTATCACACACATCTTGTTAAGTTAAACCGTTTTTGTTCTCTTCGCTCAACGCAAACAGTTCATCCGAGTGAACTATATGCCATATATCGCACACACCTTGATCTGGCTGACCGTTTCTTTTGTGTTGCCTAATCACAAACAGTTCATCCGAGTGAACCGCATGTTGTATATCGCACACGCCTTCATTTGGCTGCCCGTTTCTTTTGTTCCGCCTCATCGCAAACAGTTCCTTGAACTGAACCGTATGCCCCTCATCCCACACGCAACTAAATTCTGAACCGTGTTTGATGCATCCATCATCGCAAATGTTTTGCATCTTTTTTGACGGTTTTTTACACCACCGTTTGTGATTATTACATCGCACACAGTTTCGTCGAAGGGTCTCTGATCATAGTGTCGCTTTAGCAGCATCCTGCAGTAGTGTTTGGTGGATTGTTATCCGACTATTCCTGCACCTTCTAAAATCTTGGGTTCTTCCCTTGATACTAATTGCCTTTGTCGAGTCGTATATATCGACTACATGACTTCGGTACTCTGCTTTCGCATTGGTATCCCTTGCTTCCGATGGTTGTTGTATAGATTCAAAAAATGTCCCGATGGGTTGCATCTATGCTTTTGCTATCCGTATGAACCCGAAAGATTTCACGGGTCTTACTCATCCACCAGATGAATTTTCAAACTCAATTCCTTTTAATAGAGCAGTGAATGAGGAGTTGTGCATTGAAGAAGTGGGAGTCGACCTTGAACTTTGTGTTCAAGCCCATGGAGACAATGTAGATCTTGTCATTAAAGCTTCTCTTAAATTAATTATTCTCCTTGTATAAGTTCAACTTATATCTGGGATCTGGTCTTTTGCAATTGTGGTTCCGGCCATGTTGATCTTCTTTGATCCCTTTTCTCGGACAAGTTAAAGTACTTGTGTTCTGCGGATCAATATATCTGTCCAACCTCAATCATGCTCCACCTTCGAGTATTACCCCCTGGTATCTCAAGGATATCATGTCATTGCACTATCTCTTATAAATTCTTGCTGGACTAATACTCTCACCATTTTACTCACCCTGCCGGTCTGCATTGTCTGTCACTCAAGAACTTTGACAAGTGACTCGAATCCGCACTTTGATTCAGTACCCCTAGTAATTTGTTGCTGGGAGATTTAAACCCAATCTCGTCATTCCTAGCCTAATCGGCTATATCATTATCGCGCTAAATTTTAACTGTGCTACATGGTCCTTCTTCCCGGAACACAATTTTCGGCGATGAGCGAAGCTTACATCGATCTTCCTCGTCATATCATTTTGCCTTGAACAGCAAGTTTGACTTCGAGTTCGTGTCGTATCCGTGGTTGCAATAATCTTTCGCTTCATCAGATCTTTTGCTTGATGCAGTCGTTGTTCGATTGCTTCTTCGTGGAACCACTCGACAAAATTTATCGTGATCATCATCAACATTTTGACTCCTTCCAGGATATCAATCGAATTCATGATGATAAGTGCCATCCTTGTCCCTTGGTAATTTGAGTTACCATCGACAACATCCTTACCTTCCTTTCATCACAAACTTGTTCATGTTATGGATGCAACTTGCTATACAGTTTGTATTATGTTCTACCTTGAAGTATTACTGTCTTTTATGTCAAGGATATTGTGAGGATTGCTTCACCTCTTAAGAGTTCTGGGTATAGTGATACTTCTCACCATCACCATTCTTTCTTGGTCCCCGTGTTGTTTCTAACCGGAAAACCATCAATTGAACTATGACGTGCGAATTCAAAACTTCTAGCAACCCTATTGCTTGTAAGTTATGAATGCTAGTTTCTTTCTTCATGTGTTGGTTATTGACTCATCATTCTAACATTGATCGTGCTACTTACTCCATATTTTTGGATGCACTTTTCGATCAATGTTTAATTGTGGATGTTTTCCTCAAGCATACATCAATATATCATTTGATCTGATAAATGTTATCTCCTTGTTCATATAATTGTGGAAATCCATCTTTTGGGGAATCTCGATGAATGGTTGCTGAGTCCATCAACCACCTCCTCATCCTCTCCTTGGCCTAATGATTAACTCTTGTTTCGGAACTCGCTTCCATCGTTCATTTCCCGAGAATCTTACAATGTCATCTCGTAAATTTGTGTTGCACCTTTTTCTTGTCAGGCATCCTGAGTCTGACGTATCCTGACACCAATCAGATCTAAATCTCAAGCAGATATGGTGGTTGGAACTCTGTCCAAGAGTTATAACATTGGTCTTTATATGACCTGGTAAGGTGATGTCATGCCTAGCGCACCTGGCCGGAGGACCTATTGTTATAGTTCTTCCTTTTTAGCAAAGTTAACCATTCTTCCATGAGGAAATTGAATGACTTGTTTTATAAGTTGTTCCTGATGGATCCTTTGTGTATCCAAAGTCTGACCCTTACCTGATGACCATGTCAATGCGATCCTGAAGCACGTCTGTGATGCTCCGGTCATCAATAGGAACATTGGAAGCGCTATGAATTTTTTTTCTTGACCAAGTATCCAAACACCACCGCAAGGGTAACATGATGAGTTTCGTCGCCCCTTTACCCAAATGGTTATCTACTTGTTGTCTTGTTGTGTATATCAATTTCTATTTGTCCTTTGGGAGGATATACTCTAATACTTGAGTATAAACACCTTTTCCTTTCCATTGGTCTGATTAACATAATAATCACATTTTCCTTTCCATTGTTTTGTTTAACCTTTCTTGTGACCTATATGACATTAGCAGTAATATTCCCCTGCTTATGTAAACACCTCGGTGTACAACTCTGTCAGTAAGACCCTGTTACTATTATTGATAACATCCCTGTAACCACCGATGGACGAGAACTTTGCCTATTGGTCCGCCTCATTTCAACGAGCAGGAAAATGGTTCTGTTTTCCCTCGCCCTTGGTACCGACGTTATTGCCAACATAACTGATAGGCTATCCTCTGACATGTCTTGCTATCATGACCGTGCAAAATATCACTGCCCTTTCTACTTTTAACCCACATGGTGGGCCCATAACCCATAGTTCCACAGGATCGAAACCCGACTCTCCTGTACACCCACTGTATCCAAAGTTATTCCTCGCGCGTGGCCTCATATGTAATTCACGAGCCACCTTCCGAGAGATCATCAATGCTGGTATCAGACACAATACTCATTCCCATTGCTCTGAACCCCTTTCACACTCTGTTTTAGGCAACGAACGATTGCCTACCGCTCAAAACTTCTTATTGCACCATCTTACCTTGCTCTCGATGACTTTCTTGAATTTCAACTCGAGAGATGCCTCTATGCCTCATTCACTGAGATAGTCCCCAAGTACCTAACATGTGTTGAGCTCCGTCCTTCCCGAGTTTTCCCCCTTATCCTTTCCGTAAGTACGATGGAGATCCTGAAGGAAGAATGGCAACTTCATCATGATGGCCTGAAGTAGAGAAATGAAGACATCAACGAGAAGGATCAACTTCTTCGAGGAGAGCAACCAAGACCCAGAAGATCCGTTAGTATTTCGTAACCAGAACTTTCCCCCTTACACCACCTCTTAAATCTCGGGACGAGATTTCTTGTAGTGGAGGAGAATTGTAACGCCCGAATAATTGAGCTACAGTAACCCTCTACTAATGATGCCACATCACCATGATTACGGTTGTTAAACCCGTGTTGATTCGAAACCGATTCAAATTCAAATTCAAAATCAAGTCAAACAATAAAAGTTTTCAAATATCAAAACTAAAATGTTATGAATGTGAAAAATAATTCATAAGTAATAATGGTGGAGACACCACATTTTTATAAAATGTTTAAATGCTCTAAAATAAATAAAACAGTGGCTATAACAATTTATTAAATACCTTTTATAAATTACAGAATAAACAACTATTTTATTTAGTGCCAAATTATCTGTGGCGGTAGTATAATTAATTATACTAATGCAGAAACTGTTTTTATATTTTAGAATTAAAAATAAATTAGAAAACTAATAAACAGAAAAATAAACAAAAATAAATAAAGACAAAGACCCCCCCATGGCCAACTGGCAACGGCCCAACTGGCTAGCTGGCCCAACCGCTGCCTACTTACCCCCCACCCCCCAGGAACCCCCCACTTCCCCCCTCGCACTTCGCTCCCCCGTACTGGATCGGGATCGAGCAGCGCCCGACGCCGCGCCCCGTCGCCGCTCGTCGTCTCCGACGCCACCTCGCCTGCGCCGCCCCACCGCCTCTCCCTCGCCGGACCGCCCCGCGCTTCGACGCCCCCTTCTCACCAACGCCCGTGAGAACCCCCTGTCCTCCACTTCTCGCCCTACACGTTGTGCCCGCGCCTTCCGCCCAGCTCTGCCCCAGCGCCACCGTAGTCGCCGCGCACCGGGCGCGCCCGCAGCCGCGCTTTACTCTCGTCCGCGGCTTGCTCTCGTCGCGCGCCGTGCACCCCGGCTTCCCCCGCTTGACCGCGCCGGCCGCGCTAGGTCGCCGGCCCCGCCTCCCCGCCCCGCTGCCTGTGCCCCGCCTCGTCCCTGCTGCCCGTCGCCGCTACTCTACTGCTTCCTGCTACCACCGCAGCCGCCCACGCCCGGCACACTGGCCTCGCCCCGCTCGCCGCTGTTCCTGCCGGCGTGCGCTCGCAGCTACCCCTCCCCCCCGCAACCACATTGGCCGCTAACGCCGCCCCCTGATGCCGATGCTGGCTTCGGCCGCTGGCGCCTGCTCGCTCGTGCAGCCCAGGCAGAGGCCGGCTGGCTCTCTGTATATGGGGCCGGCCCTGTCTAGCTAATTAGGATTAGTCTAACTGCTTAGTTAGTTAACTAATAGGCTATGACGTGTGGGCCCCTCCGATTAATTAACCGGTTAAAATATTCCTACTACAAACTGTGACTATGACAGTGGGGCCCCACCACTAATTGAACTGATTTAAACCAATCCATTTAACACATTAGTTAATGACAGGTGGACCCCCTGACAGTTTGACTGGTCAACCTTGACCCCTTTTGACCTGCTGACTAGGCTATTGACTTTGATGGCCCCACATGTCATTGACTATGGCTAGTTCTGTCTGAGTCTACATAGTAATTACTATTTATTTTCAAATTAAAAATAATTCCAAAAATTGTTTTAAATTTGTAAAATCATATAAAATCATCTGTAACTCGGATGAAAATAACTTATATATGAAAATCGATCAGAAAAATATGACGAATCTGATTATGCACTATGTTCATCTATCACATACCCCTAGCATGATGAACATGGAACATCCCCCTTTGTTTCATCTGACCGATAATTGCTTGGAGCTAGTAAAATACCTCCGGATGCTTTCCCGCTCCGACTAACATACGTAGTACTGCGTTAGGTCACCCCTAACACAACATTTTGTCGCATCTTGCTTTGTGTTACATTTGATTGATCTGTTATTTATTGTGTTCCCCCTCCATTACTTCTTTTCCGGTAGACCCCGAGACCGTTGTTGATCCGGTGATCGACTACTTCACCATCGAGGACCCTTATATGTCTGTAGAGCTTCCAGGCAAGCAAAACTCCCTTGATCATTCTGATACTGCCTACTTCTTCTCTCTACTACTTGCATTAGAGTAGTGTAGCTGTTACTGCTTATCGATTTGATCCTATACTACTGCATAGCATGTCCTTGTTGCTACTGTTGTTGATACCTTACCTGCTATCCTAAATGCTTAGTATAGGATGCTAGTTTATCATCAGTGGCCCTACATTCTTGTCCGCCTGCCATGCTATACTATCGGGCCGTGATCACGGGTATATACTACATACATACTATACTTGATACAAGTGGTGACTAAAGTCGGGTCGGCTCGTAGAGTACCCGCGAGTGATTCATGAAAGTGGGGGCTGAAGGGGCAGGTGGTTCCATCCAGGTTGCGATGGGCCTGGGTTCCCGATAGCCCCCGAGTGATTCTTTGTGGCGGAGCGACAGGGCAGGTTGTGATCACCCATGAGAGAGGTGGACCCGGTCCCTGGTCGGCATCCGCGGTTGTTTCAAAATAACACGCTTAACGAGATTTGGATATTTGATCTGAGTTGGTCTTTTGGCCTATACGCACTAACCAACTATGCGGGGACAGTTATGGGCACTCGGCGTTGTAGTATCAGCCGAAGCTTTCCAGACGTCAGCGACTGAGCAGCGCGCGCCGGGTTGGACCACGTAAAGCACCCTCCTTTGTATTGGAGGCTACCAGGTCTGTTCACCGGCCGCGTATGCAACATGCAGGAGTGCAACCGGTGATGGGCCCAAGACCCCTGCGCGCTTAGGATTTAGACCGGCGTGCTGATCTCTTTGTTGAGCCTAGGTAGGGCTGCGACATGTTGATCTTCCGAGGCCGAGCATGACCTAGGAAAGTGTGTCCGGCCAGAGGGATCGAGCGTGTTGGGCAATGTGGTGCACCCCTGCAGGGAAGTTTATCTATTCGAATAGTCGTGTCCACGGTAATAGGACGACTTGGAGTTGTATTCGACCTCATGACAACTAGAACCGGACACTTAATAAAACACACTCAGATAAGTTCCAGAGACAACCCGGTGATCGCTCTCTCATACCTCTTGATCCGGGCATTCTTCTCAAAGATAAACTTCAACTCCTGGAACATCTCATATGCTCCATGACGTTCAAAACGCCTTTGAAGTCCCGGCTCTAAGCTATACAACATGGCACACTGAACTATTGAGTAGTCATCAGCACGCGACTGCCAGGCGTTCACAACGTCCACAGTCGCTGGAGGGGGTTGTCGGTGTCAAAACCGACCGATCTCGGGTAGGGGGTCCCGAATTGTGCGTCTGAGGATCGAAGGTAACAAGGGACAAAGGGAACACGGTGTTTACCCAGGTTCGGGCCCTCTTAATGGAGGTAAAACCCTACGTCCTGCTTGATTGTATTTGATGAGTATGGGGGTTACAAGAGTTGATCTACCTCGAGATCGTAATGGCTAAACCCTAGCTGTCTAGCCTATGAAAATTCTGATGGCCTCCATGAACCAAACCCTCCGGTTTATATAGGCACCGGAGGGGCTAGGGTTGTACAGAGTCGGTTTACAGAGGAAGGAAATTATACATCCGGACACCAAACTTGCCATCCACGCAAAGGAGAGTCCCACCCGGACACGAGGAAAGGTCTTCTGCCTTGTATCTTCATGGCCCATCAGTCCGGCCCATGTCACATAGCCCGGCCACCCGAGGACCCCGTAATCCAGGACTCCCTCAGTAGCCCCTGAACCAGTCTTCAATGATGACATGTTCGGCGCGCAGATTGTCTTCGGCATTGCAAGGCGGGTTCCTCCTCTGAATACTCTAAAGTGATCTTCTGAATAAAAGAACTGTATCCGGCTCTGCCCGACAGTCACAACCCTCAACCACGAAGGTAAAATACTTAGTCAAAGGAATTTCCATCAACTGACAACTTTTCCGGCGAAATGTCACGTCTAGCCTCTTTATCATTTCGAACCGTTTTTTGGCCTCCCGCTTCGTGTTTCGAGACACGGCCTCTATTGACACGTCTCGTCGAAGCGGAGATCGTGTCCATTTATTGTGGGATCCTCATCAATACAGGTTTGGGTAATCCAACTGTGCCATTCGCACGACCCTTTGGGAACAGGCGAGTTTTAAGGCTTGAGGGGCGAGCGCTTGATATTCATTGCCTATATAAGCGGATAAAGATCCTTTTTTCTCCCCATGCCTTCTTCCTTCTCCTGTTTTGCCATCCTCAAGCTCGAGCGCCCAAGCTTCAATCTTTCCTACCACCGGCAACCTCTCCAGTCATGTCCGGATCTGGCTCGAAGGGCAAGTGGGAGGCCTCCTCCGTCACGGAGAAGGACATCAAGGAGCTCCGGGGGGCGGGATATCTGTCTGCGGAGATCGCACACAGGCTCCCTGCCAAGGATCAAGTCATACCCACTCCGGAGCCCGGCGAAAGGGTTGTATTCATCCCCCATTTCCTTCGTGGACTAGGGTTTCCCCTCCACCCCTTTGTCCGCGGCCTCATGTTTTACTACGGGCTAGATTTCCATGATCTAGCCCCAAATTCTTTCCTCCACATCTCGGCGTTTATCATCGTGTGCGAGGCGCTACTCCGCATCCCCCCACACTTCGGCCTATGGCTAAAAGTCTTTAAAAGAAGCCAAAGGTGGTCGACGGGCAACATGCAGAGTGCAGCGGCGCCATGGTGAGCAAGCTCCCCAACACCACCTGGCCTAAAGGGGCCTTTGTGTAGACCGTCAAGGTGTGGCAGCAGGAGTGGTTCTATATCACCGAACCTCGCGGCGCCAGGTGGGCGGCCACTCCTGAGTTCAGATCCGGACCCCCTATGCGGCTCGCATCGTGGACCAACAATGGTCTGGACTGGGGGTCGATCGCGGATGTGATGACGCTACAAAAGCGCATCAAAAACATGATAAGCAAGAATACCAGTCTCACTGACGTGATTCAGGTGATGCTCTTCCGCCGGATCCTCCCCTGCCAACTCCGACCTCTCCATATGTGGGAGTTCAATCCAGAAGGTCCGCGGACCCTGCAGCATTTCTTCGGCACAACGCACGAAGAGATCTGGAAGCTGCTCTTTAAGACCCAAAAAACATGGCCGAAGAAGACCGAAGACATCGGTCTTGACATAGAGAATCCGGCCACACCGGTAAGTATTTTAGTTCCGAATACAATTTTCGGCAAATAAATCAAAGGTTATACTGAGATTTCCATTCTCTCATTCAGGGCTGGACAGCGAAGGCGGAGCGGATCAAGTGTCCGGATCCACTACCTGAAGACCCAGCCAATCCTCTGCTAACGAGGATGCTGGTTCCGGCGTCGTATCAGGTGCCGGAGAAGAAGGCCAAGGAGGCCAAGGGTGGCCTCCGCCGTAAGGGTACTTCGGACGCAATGTCCGGAGAAACCGAAGCCCACTCCTCCCACGAGGGGGATGAAGATGAAGAGGAGGAGGAGGCGGAAAGTGGTTCTCCCCTAAAGGGGGGAAAGAAGAAAAGGGCCGCATCTGTAGACCTAGAGGAGGGGGCGTCCAAGAGGGAGAAGATAACCCTCTCGGACGGTTCGGATACGGATGCCGAACACACCCCCAAGAGGCGCCCCAGGGAAAAACCCCTGGCCGAATCGTAAGTGTCGAAAAGGATACTTAGCAAAGATTTGGTCTGTTATGGTTGTAATATAACATATCATATTGTGTGTTTCAGCCCAGCCCGCGATCTCCCCCAACCATCGCCGTCCGAAGGGAGTTCTCTGCCGCCCGAGATGGCAGAGAGCGTGACGCCACAGCGAGCCCCTTCACCAATCACCGTGGATGACACCGAGGTGTTGTCCCGAAGGACCTCTCCTGGCCACGGAGGGGCGAGGGAGGCTGCCAAGAAGCGCCCGAGGATAATACCTCGGCTGCCGAAGACACGGAGTGGGCGACCCCCATGACGACCGACGGCGGGGGTCCTGAGCAATCTGGCCCCCAGCCGGACATCATTCCGGAGACCAATGTGGCCCCGGAGTCAGGCGAGCAGCCCCCTTCGAAAGAGGGGGGAGCATCAGCTTCGACGGCGTCCTCCACTAATCCGGAGGCGCCGAATACCTTGATGGAAGCACTACGACGTGCTACCATCGTGGAGGAGCACCGCACCCTAATGGGTGTGGTGGTTGAGAAGATTCAGTCCGCCAAGAGCGTGCTGAACGAAGCCTTCACCAGCCTGCTAACAGGCTTCGAGGTATGCGACATTATGCTCTAGACACTTTTTATAAAGGGACAGACCTGTGCATAGATAGTAGCCCCTGAGACTCTGTCTGGTTTTGAAAAAGCCGGATAGAGGATCATATAGTATTCGGAAGAGGTGACGTACTTTTATATTGTATAACAGGCTTCCATGTTGGCGGCAACCGCCTAGGCCACTGAAGTTTCCGATCTCAAGCGGAGGCTGCACCTGGCTGATGATGATATCGACCGCATGAACAAACGGTTCGATGAGGCGCAAGGTATGTTGGAAATATCTTGCACATGCCTGAATTGATATGCAAATTCTGAGTTTAAACTCATGCGCTGCTATGTGTATGATTGCAGGCAGCGTGGCCGAGGTCGAGACCCTCAAGAGTGCCCATGCCCAAGCCAAGGAGGAGGCAAAGGCGAGCAAAGCGGCCGCAGACAAAGCGACTGCAGATTTAAAGTCCGAACAGGTCGCCCGCCGCCAGTACGAGGAGAGGGTGACCGAAGTGGAGCAAGAGCTCAAGGACGTCGCCGGCAAGTGCGAGTCCTTGGAGGAGAAAAATAAGGCCCAGGCGGCCGAACTCGCCAAGGCCCTTCAAGAGGCCAAGGAGGCGAGGACCGAGTCCCGGGCAGCTCGCGAGGAAATCTGGCAGTCCGAACAGATAGCGGCTAGTAAGCCCTTTCTTTTGCAGACTATATTTGGCGGTCAAAGATATGCTTTGCTCACTCGACTATGGAGTTCTCCAGACGCATTTGCGGATCTTTCGAAGAGTGCTGCCGACGCCGCGCAGTTCTTCCGGACCCAGGAGGGGCACACGACGGAGAAGCTCTTCTGGTCACAGTTCGCAGCGTCGGAGCGTCCGGCGCTGTTGAACAACCACATGATGCAACTGGCAGAGCTGCACAGGATGTCCGGATTGGCCATGAAGGACGTCATAGTCCGGCTGTGGCCAACCGAACCCATTCCTAGCAGCTACTTCGGCCTGGTGCAGCGACTGGCCGACGCGCTGCCCCGGATTGAAGCTGTCAAGCGCTCGGCGTGCATAGAAGGTGCGCGGATGGCCTTTGCCCGTGTCAAGATGCACTGGGCAAAGATGAAGGCCTCCGCTGTGGCGGTCGAGGGCCCACCCGAAGGCAAGGACCACCACAAGCCAGAGCGGTATTTTGAAGACGTCCTTGAGGGTGCCCGATTAATAGAGGGCCAATGCTCAAAGGATATCATATTTGAGTGAATGTATCCGAGCTACCCAGACATTGTTTTATAAACCAAGGCTTTGTAATATATTTATGTCTTTATCTGAAATTATTTGCCTCCTGTGCGGCCGTATTTTGTTATCTTGAAAGTTTGCCAGTCGTCGGCTTCAGCCCCCACGTAGATACTACGGGGGTGTTCGAAATAATGCATGATCACTCTTGACCCAACGTCTTGGTCCGTGAAGGAGGTGTCTGTGTAGGCGAACCAGGCAATCAGACTATGCGGCTTTATTACTTTCACTTAGCCATAGGAGTTTGACGGTGGGGCTAAGTACTAGCCCCTGGTGCGTATGCGCCTATCCGAACTGGGATGCCTTAAGCACATGACCGGACAGAGGCCAGTCCTTCGCATAATATAGAAGAAATCACAAAAGATTTATAGCAAATCGCTGAATAGCTGACCAGCTCTCGCCGCACCATGACAGTCAGTTTTCGGCTTTCTCTACTGAGGTGTTTGACCGGACGAACCAGAAACACAATCGCAGTAGTTCTCCCTTTACTACCCTAGCCGAACGAGCAGAACATAAGGTAGTAACCATAGGAGCCGGGCAACCCAACTATTGACCAAAGACATGATTCGGAACTGATGCATATAATGCAATATTCGGGACGCCGAAGTGCACTCTAAAAGCGTTCGGACTTTTTGTTGTTGAAAATATAGGTGGCCGAATAGAGCCCCTGGCATTTTAAGCTATGCCGAAGTGTATATGCCAATCTGACATGAGGAGGGAATACAGATTATGCAATGAACCAATACCGAATAGGGTTGGTAAAAATTGTTTCCATTATAGTCTCATTGATATGTCAAAACGTGCTTTTACAGATAATGCTATAAGCATCAGAGCTATTTTACATGCCAAGAATTTGAGAACAAGGGAAAGCTGTATACAGGTCCTAAAAACGAAAAGGTATCGTGAAGATCCTTTGGACACCCTGCCGCACGTCTGCGCCGCCTTTCGCCTTGGTGGAGGATCCTTTGAAAGGATCGACGATCGTGTATATAGAAGGGGCCTGGGAAAGGGCCCTGCGCCACCGTAAAGTGACTTTAGGTTTTAAAGAACCTGTAATATGAGAGAAAAGAGAAAAAAAAGAAGGAGATTAAGGTCCGAATAGGTCGAGCCGTATTATGGGCCTCGTCCGTGGAGTGCCTCCATCGTCGCCCAAGGTATTTTGAGTGCGTAGTTATGCACACGTGGTACATATGCCGTGATTAGATGGGGCGGTGGACAGAGGCAAAACTGCTAGTCCAGCGCCGGATTGACCGAGCTGTCGTTCTGCAGAGTAGACCAGACTCGTTTAATAGTGTCCGGAGGCTTGAAGGCCGATGAAGTGTTCGGCTTGATAAGGCCGCTCTGTACCTTGGCTGCAAGGGCCGCGGTGTGCTCCTCGGTACGGAGGGAGCGTTCCATGTTTCCATTGACTGTGATAACACCGCGGGGTCCAGGCATCTTGAGCTTTAAGTAAGCATAATGCGGGACTGCATTGAAGCGGTCGAAGGCAGTACGTCCGAGCAGTGCGTGATAACCACTGCGGAAGGGGACGATGTCGAAGATCAAGTCTTCGCTTCGGAAATTGTCCGGTGAACCGAAGACTACTTCCAATGTTAATGAGCCCGTACAGCGGGCCTCGACGCCGGGTATCACTCCTTTAAAGGTGGTGTTACTAGGCTTGATTCTTGACGGGTCAATACCCATTTTGCGGACAGTGTCTTGATAGATCAAGTTGAGACTGCTGCCGCCGTCCATGAGGACTCGAGTCAGATGATATCCATCAATAATTGGATCAAGGACCAGGGCCGCCGAGCCTCCGTGACGGATACTGGTCGGGTGGTCCCTGCGATCGAAGGTGATCGGACAAGCCGGCCATGGGTTGAATTTGGGGGCGGCGGGCTCTACGGCGTAAACGTCCCTTAGTAAGCGCTTGCGCTCCCTTTTGGGGATATGCGTGACATATATCATGTTCACTGTTTTCACCTCAGGGGGGAATTTCTTTTGTCCCCCTGTGTTCGGTAGGCGGGGCTCGTCATCATCCTCGCTTGGCGGCCCTTTCCCCTTATGTTCGGTATTTAACTTACCGGCCTGTTTGAAGACCCAACAATTTCTGTTGGAGTGGTTGGCAGGCTTGTCGGGGGTGCCATGAATCTGGCAAGGCCGAT
Source organism: Thinopyrum elongatum (assembly GCA_011799875.1). Taxonomy (NCBI): domain Eukaryota; kingdom Viridiplantae; phylum Streptophyta; class Magnoliopsida; order Poales; family Poaceae; genus Thinopyrum; species Thinopyrum elongatum. The sequence continues at coordinate 368,999,022 of CM022299.1, read as the reverse complement.
CGAGTATTTTGTCCAAATTAGATGGACCGTCCTTATTTCCTTTGAATGGCTTCTTCCGCTGACCGGATTTAGAGCCACTGAATCTGGCGTTAACCGCTGTGCCTTCAGTTTCTTCGTTGTTGTTTCGACGCTTGTGTTTGTTGCGTCGTGGCCTGCCATTGCCGTCTCTGACTTCGGAGGTGCCAGGGTCGCTGGTACTATTGCTTCTACGAGCCAACCAGCTGTCCTCTCCAGCGCAAAAGCGGGTCATGAGTGCAGTAAGAGCTGCCATAGACTTCGGCTTTTCCTGACCAAGGTATCGGGCGAGCCATTCGTCGCGGACGCTATGTTTAAAGGCTGTGAGGGCTTCGGCGTCCGGACAATCGGCGATTTGGTTCTTTTTAATTAAGAACCTGGTCCAGAGTTTGCGGGCTGACTCACCGGGTTGCTGGACTATATGACTAAGGTCATCGGCATCCGGAGGCCGGACATAGGTACCTTGGAAGTTGTCTCTAAAGGCATCCTCCAAGTCTTCCCAGCTACCGATAGAGTTCTCTGGTAGGCTGTTTAACCAGTGCTGCGCTGGTCCTTTCAGCTTTAGGGGGAGGTATTTGATGGCGTGGAGATCGTCACCGCGGGCCATGTGAATATGGAGAAGAAAATCCTCAATCCATACCGCGGGGTCTGTCGTTCCATCGTATGATTCAATGTTTACGGGTTTAAACCCTTCTAGAAATTGGTGCTGCATTACCTCATCGGTAAAGCACAAGGGGTGTGCGGCGCCTCTGTATCGGGCAACGTCACGACGGAGTTCGGATGACATCCGTGTTCGGTTTTTGGCCTGAGTTCGGTTATGCTGCTCACGCCAAGCTTGAAGGCCATCGTCTCTCGTCGGAGCACACCCCCTTGATCCATATATTGATCTGGTCTTGACGGCTCTATTATCCAGGTCCTGACATAAGTCATAGGTGTAGCCCTGAGTTACTACCTCTTTGCCTCGACGGCGAGGTGGCGCGGGTTGGTGTTCGGCATGAGTAGCCGCTTTGTCTCGCCCACGTGGTGGTCGATCTGGTTGATCAGCATGATTATGTCTTGACGGTATTGGCTCTAGGGCCTCGTCATCAAATTGTGGCAGTAGCCGATGCTTCGGATAGCTCTTTGTTGGGCGTTCGAGGCCGTACTCCTCGGCAGCTAGGACCTGGGTCCATCTGTCATTGAGCATATCCTGTTCGGCTTGAAGCTGTTGTTGTTTCTTTTTTAGGCTCCTCGCAGTTGCGATGAGCTGTCGCTTAAAGCGCTCTTGCTCGATGGGTTCCTCTGGCACGATGAAGTCTTCGTTACCGAGGCTGACATCCTCCTCGGAGATCGGTAGATAGTTACTATCTTCCGAATCCTCATTCTCGACTGGCTCGTCGGGGTTAACTTGTCCCTCTTCCCAATTATCCTGTTCTACGGCAGGCTGAATGGGTTGGTCAGAGTCTTCGACATTCTCCGGAGTGTCAATGTCTCCGGTGCCGGTATTACTTTCTTTTTCCCGCCGCGATCGTGAACGGCGCCGCTAACGTCGACGCTTCGGTGGTACCTCGACGGGCTTGTCCTTGATCGGATCTTGCTTGCCATCGTCGTCCTCTTTGGGTGTATCCACCATGTACACGTCGTATGTAGAAGTGGCAGTCCAACATCCGGTGATGGGCGGGTTTTGGCCTGGTTCGGCTCCGGCATCGTCGTCCATACCGTCGATGTCTTCGGAGGCGTAGTCGAGCATGTCGGTTAAGTCTTCGACAGTGGCTACCAAGTGGGTGGTGGGTGGGACGCAAAATTCCCCGCACTCAGCCCCTAGTTCGGGCTGGGCGTAATTCGGAGCTGATACCTCCGTGATGGTGAGAGACCGCATTAAGTCCAAGGCCTCGCTTAAGAGCGAAGGCCGGACGGGGAACCGAGGACCTGTGGAGCTAGGCATGGCAGACTCTGCCAGGTTGTGTTCACCAGCCGCAGACCTTGAGAGTTCGGAGCTGGCCTCCAGAGGCGAGTTCGGCTCCCCGATGACAAGGAGGGTCCTGCTTGATTCCAGGTTCGCCGAACATACAGTTGCTTCTGGGTCTTCGGCAAAGGGCTCCATGGGAGGAGAGGGTCCGGTGGGTTTTAAGATCCCATCTTCGGATGAGGTGGCCTGCCCAGGATCTATGGCCAGGGCAGGGATAGTAGTTGGTCTTTGAGCGGCGCCTGATGACGGATCCAACGGGTTGCCTTCTTGAAGATGAGGAATAGTGGTCGAGGCCATGAACCCTTCGAAGATCAAGTCTCCTCGGATATCAGCGACGTAATTCAGCCTCCCGAATCTGATCTGATGACCAGGGGCGTAGCTGTTGATCTGCTCAAGGTGACCAACTGAATTGGCATGCAGAGCGAAGCCGCCGAATACAAAAAGTTGACCGGGGAGGAAGATCTCCCCGGAAATAGCATCATTGTTGATGATCAAACAAGCCATCGATCCTTCTACTGACGACACGGTGGAACTCTCAATGAAAGCACCAATGTTGGTGTCAAAACCGGCCGATCTTGGGTAGGGGGTCCCGAACTGTGTGTCTGAGGATCGAAGGTAACAAGGGACAAAGGGAACACGGTGTTTACCCAGGTTTGGGCCCTCTTAATGGAGGTAAAACCCTATGTCCTGCTTGATTGTATTTGATGAGTATGGGGGTTACAAGAGTTGATCTACCTCGAGATCGTAATGGCTAAACCCTAGCTATCTAGCCTATGAAAATTCGGATGGCCTCCATGGACCAAACCCTCCGGTTTATATAGGCACTGGAGGGGGCTAGGGTTGTACAGAGTCGGTTTACAGAGGAAGGAAACTATACATCCGGACGCCAAACTTGCCATCCACGCAAAGGAGAGTCCCACCCGGACATGAGGAAAGGTCTTCTGCCTTGTATCTTCACGGCCCATCAGTCCGGCCCATGTCACATAGCCCGGCCACCCGAGGACCCCGTAATCCAGGACTCCCTCAGGGGTGGCGCACCAAGTGATGCATCAAGGACATAAGCCTTTTGGACAGCCGTGAGGATAATCCTCAGATTACGGGCCCAGTCCACAAAGTTACTTCCATCATCTTTCAGCTTAACTTTCCCTAGGAACGCATTGAAATTCAGGGGAGCTACTACGCGAGCCATTGATATACAACATAAATTTGCAAAGGCAACTTTAGACTATTGTTCATGATAATGAGTTCAATTAATCATTTTACTTAAGAACTCCCTCTCAAATCAACATCCCTCCGGTTGTCCGAGTGTAACACGATCCAAATTCACCAACCCAAGTCCGATCATCACGTGAGATGAGGTGGTTTCAATGGTGAACATCTCTATGTCGATCATATCTACTATATGACTCGTGTTCGACCTTTCGGTCTCTTGTGTTCCGAGGCCATGTCTGTACATGCTAGGCTCGTCAAGTTTAATCCAAGTGTTCTGCATGTGCAAAACTGGCTTGCACCCATTGTATGTGAACGTAGAGTCTATCACACCCGATCATCACGTGGTGCTTCGAAACGACGAACTTTCGCAACGGTGCACACTTGGGGAGAACACAATTTTATCTTGAAATTTTAGTAAAGGATCACCTTATAATGCTACCATCGTCCTAAGCAAAATAAGATGCATAAAAGGATTAAGATCACATGCAAATCATAAGTGACATGATATGGCCATAAACTTGTGCTTTTGATCTCCATCTTCAAAGCACCGACATGATCTCCATCGTCACTAGCATGACACCATGATCTCCATCATCGTCTCGCCATCGGGTTTGTCACGCCAACCATGCTTCTACTACTATTGCTACCGCTTAGCGATAAAGTAAAGCATTACATAGTGTTTAATGATTGACACGCAGGTCATACAATAATTAAAGACAACCCTATGGCTCCTACCGGTTGCCGTATTCGTCGACATGCAAGTCGTGATAAACTATTACAAAACATGATCATCTCATACATCAAATATATCTCATCATGTCTTTGGCCATATCATATCACAACATACCCTGCAAAAACAAGTTAGACGTCCTCTAATTGTTGTTGCATGTTTTACGTGGCTGCTATGGGTATCTAGAAAGAACGATTCTTACCTACACAAAGCCACAACGGTGATATGCAAGTTGCTATTTAACCTTCTACAAGGACCGCCTTTGTCGAATCCGATTCAACTAAGGTGGGAGAGACAGACACCAGCCAGCCATCTTTATGCAACAAAGTCACATGTCAGTCGATGGAACCGGTCTCATGTACGTGGACATGTAAAGTTGGTCCGGGCCGCTTCATCCCACAATACCGCCGAATCAAGAAAAGAGGAAGGAAGCAATCTGAATATCAACGCCCACAAACTCCTTTGTGTTCTACTCGTGATGACATCTACGCATAGACCTGGCTCATGATGCCACTGATGGGGAACGTTGCATGGGAAACAAAAAATTTCCTACGCTCACCAAGATCAATCTAGGAGATGAACATCTACGAGAGGAGAGATTGCATCTACATACCCTTGTAGATCGCTAAGCGGAAGCGTTAAGAAATGTGGTTGATGTAGTCGAACGTCTTCGCGATCCAATCACGATCCGTCCCGCGAACTCCCGATCCAAGTGCCGAACGGACGGCACCTCCGCGTTCAACACACGTGTGGCTTGATGACGCCTTCACCTCCTTGATCCAGCGAGCGATGGTGAAGTAGTACCTCGAGTCCTCCGGCAGCACGACGGCGTGGTGGCGGCGGTGGTGGTGGAATCTCAGCAGAGCTTCGCTAAGCACTACGGAGAGGAAGAGGGCTACGAGGGAGAGGGAGGGCAGTGCCGTGGCATAGATGGGTGCGGCTGCCCTCCCTATACCCCTCTATATATAGGGGGAAGAGAGGAGGGGGCGCCCCTAGGGTTTCCCCCAAGGGGCTGGCGGCCACAAGGGGCAACCCTAGATGGGTTTGGGTGGCCCCCCTCAGGTGGCTTGCCCCCCAAGCAAGGGGGAGGCAGCCCTAAGGGGCACACCACCCTTCCTGGCCTCGTAGGATGGGGTGAGGGGGGCGCACAACCCCTCAAAGGGCTGGTGTGCCCCCTCCTATTGGCCCATGAGGCCCCCCAACACTTGTCGGGGGCCCCCGAAACCCCTTTCTGTCATCCTGGTCATAACCCGGTACCCCCGGAAAACTTCCGGACTCCGATTCCCTTCGTCCTATATATCGATCTTCACCTCCGGACCATTCCGGAGTTCCTCGTCATGTCCGGGATCTCATCCGGGACTCCGAACAACCTTTGGTTACCACCAAAACAACTCAACTATACTTATATCGTCACCAAACGTTAAGTGTGTAGACCCTGCGGGTTCGAGAACTATGTAGACATGACTGAGACACCTCTATGGTCAATAACCAATAGCGGGACCTGGATGTCCATATTGGTTCCTAGATATTTTACGAAGATCTTATCGGTCGAACCTCGATGTCAAGGATTTAGACAATCCCGTATGTAGTTCCCTTTGTCTGTCGGTATGTTACTTGCCTGAGATTCGATCGTCGGTATCACCATACCTAGTTCAATCTCGTTACCGGCAAGTCTCTTTACTCATTCCGTAATACAAGATCCCATGGCTAACCCATTATTCACATTGCTTGCAAGCTTGTTGTGATGATGTATTACCGAGTGGGCCCTGAGATACCTCTCCGTCACACAGAGTGACAAATCCCAGTCTTGATCCATGCCAACTCAACGGACACCCTCGAAGATACCTGTAGAGCACCTTTATAGTCACCTAGTTACGTTGCGACATTTGGTACACACAAGGTACTCCTCCGGTGTCAGTGAGTTGCATGATCTCATGGTCATAGGAACATATACTTGACATGCAGAAAACGATAGCAATAAACTTGATACGATCATATGCTACGTTCATAGTTTGGGTCTTTTCCATCACATCATTCTCCTAATGATGTGATCCCGTTATCAAATGACAACTCATGTCTATGGCTAGGAAACCACAACCATCTTTTATCAACGAGCTAGTCCGGTAGAGGCTCACTAGGGACATGTTGTTGTCTATGTATCCACACATGCATTTGAGTTTCCAGCCAATACAATTATAGCATGGATAATAAACGATTATCATGAACAAGGAAATATAATAATAACCACTTTATTATTGCCTCTAGGGCATATTTCCAACAGCTATCCCCCTCTTATTCTGGCATTCTGTAGTTCAGTCCACAGATACTACCCATTTCATTGATACCGATGCATATGTAGTGTAGTCCTTGCTTGCGAGTACTTTGGATGAGTACTCACGGTTGCTTTGCTTCCTCTTTTCCCCCTTTTCCATTCTTCTCGGATGTCGCAACCAAATGTTGTAGCCCAGGAGCCAGATGCCACCGACGACAACTACCACTACTCTGAGGGTGCTTACTACTACGTGCAGGCCGCCGACGACCAGGAGTAGTTTAGGAGGATCCCAGGCAGGAGGCCTGCGCCTCTTCGATCTGTATCCCTGTTTGTGCTAGCCATCTTATGGCACCTTGTTTAACTTATGTCTGTACTCAGATATTGTTGCTTCCGCTGACTCGTTTATGATCGAGCTTTTGTATTCGAGCCCTCGAGGCCCCTGGCTTGTAATATGAAGCTTGTATGACTTTAATATGTGTCCAGAGTTGTGTTGTGATATCTTCCTGTGAGTCCCTGATCTTGATCGTACACATTTGCATGTATGATTAGTGTACAATTGAATCGGGGACGTCACACCTTGTTGTGTTCCATGACAAGCTAACGCGAGTCACCGAGCACATGCATAGATGGGGTCGATCGGTCTTTGGTTCGGTGCGCAAGGAAATCAAGCGACTGAAGGGAAATCTGGAACGTGCCAAGGATGAGAAGGAGATCAGAGGACACAGAAACCATGTTAAGTAGTGCGAACAAACATTCCATGAGATCTACCTGCATGAAGAGGTGATGTATAAGCAACGATATGGAGTTGCTGGTTGAAGGAGGGGGGGGGTCAAAATACTAAGTATTTTCAAAATAGGGCTTTTCACTGGTGAAGGAAAAACACGATCAAGTACTTGCACCGACTAGATGGCTTGAAGTGTGCAACTAATGAAGCAATGCGGCAGGACTTCAACTCAGGGATGTTTGCTTCACAGGGATCGAGCGGCGGATATGGAGGTTATCCTACAACACATCCCGGGTTGTGTTATGGATGATATGAAGCAGAAATTAACCAAATATGTGATAGATGATGAGATAGAGAAGGCGCTATTCCAAATGGGTTCGACCAAAGTGCCTACCCGATGGCCTTCCAGCTTTTTTTACCAACGACACTGGTTGGTGGTCAAGTCTGAAGTATGTTCGCCGGTGCGAGAAGTTTTGAGTGGCAAGGATATACCGGAGGGATTTAATGATACAATCCTGCATTGATTCCAAAGGTGAACGCACCGGAATTTTTATCCCAGGTTAGACCGATTAGCCTATGTATGTATTGCATAAAATTGCGGGCAAAGATTCTTTCAAACTGGTTGAAACTGGTGTTGCTGATTCTTATATCTGAGGAGAAGGGTGCCTTTGTCCTAGGTAGGCTGATTACGGATAATGTTTTGGTCTCATATGTCAAGCTATCCCGACGAGGAAGAGGAAGAATCTTTTATGTGAAGTTAATATGGATATGACGAAAGCATATGCCGTGTTGAGTGAGTTTTTTAGAGCGCATGACGACGCAATTTGTCTTTTCTCCGTCATAGACAACCATGATCATGAGATGGGTGGCATCAACAAGGTTTTTTGGGAAATTAAGTGGCGACTTATCTGATGGTTTTGTTTCATCCAGGGGGCTAAGGCAAGGGGATCCTCTCTCTCCCTATTTATTTCTCTTATGTGTGGAGAGTTTTTCGGCACGACTTAAACATGAGTGGAGAGATAGTGAAAATTCACGGAGTGGCTTTTGGGAGCACTGGCCCCACTGTCACCCATCTGTTGTTTGCTGATGACAGCATTGTCTTCCTTAGTGCACCAGTGGCAAACCTCTTGAAGATGAGAGAGATACTGCAGAATAAAAAGGGTAAATCTCCAAAAATCTTCCATATTCTCTGGGAAGGGGTGTGAGCAGAATAAAAAGGAGGAGCAAAAGCAGATGATGAGTGTTGATTCAATTGCTCTCTTAGAGCGCTATCTTGGGACGTCGACTATGGTTGGTAGGTCAAAGGATGGTTGTTTTAAGCATTTTAGAGAAAGTTCAAGATCAAAGGTGTCTGGAAGGGCCTAGGCTTATCAAAGCAAGCAAGGGAGATGCTCATTAAGTCGGTGTTGCAATCAACCCATACACAATGAGGTGTTTCCAACACAAGGAAGCGAGGGACGTGGTCATTTTGTTTATCTTTATCTTTTTATTTTTTTTCTATTTTTCTCATTTCCATTTTATTTTTGTTTTCCTTTTAGTTTAAAAAAAAGATAGTTGTGTATTTGAGAAAATGTTAAATGTGTATAAAAAATGTTCTTGATGTACATGAAAAATTTAAAACGTGTATGAAAAATTTAGTCATCAAAACATGTATCTGAGAAAATGTTAATCATGTATTTACAAAATGTTAAACGTGTAAAAATATATTTTAGGTGTATATGTAAGATGTACAACGTGTATGAGAAAAGTAGACATCAAACATATGTTTTAAGAAATACTAATAATGTATATAAAACATTAAACCTGTATAAGAAAATATGTCATATGTATTAGATATTACATATATTTAAAAGATTAATCAAGTATTTTAAAAATGTTAAACGTGTGCAAAAAACGCCCTTGGTGTATACCTATTATGTGTAAAAAAATAGACATGGGTTGAAAAAGGAAAAACGGAATACAATAAAAAAGGATGAAAACCAGAAAGAAAAATAAAACCAATAAAAGAATAAAGAAAACAAAAAACAATGAAAACCATTATAGGATGAAAAAGGAAATGGAGAAGAAAAATAAAGACTGGAAAACTCAAGAAAAACCGGACTACAAAACAGTGGAAAATCGGTAAAAAAAAACAAACAAAAAATCTTCACTACAGTGTTGGGTCCCGCCCGTAGACAATCCGCAATAGAAACTAGTAGGGCGAGAAGTAACTCTCGCGTTTCTTTTAGATCAAGGCCGAAGACGTCCAAGCCTTCAAAAAAGAACCACCATGTGTGTGTGTGTGTGTGTTCACATTGAACAGACAGGTAGACCGCAAACACTATATGTCCCCTATTATAGGGGAGCTCCTATATGACCGAAATCACTAGTTAAGAAGTACCCCTTGTAAAATTTACTCCCACCATCTCTGGCGATGATAATGCCACACTGTATCCGTGACACTTGTCGCGGTCAGGGAGTTTTGTGTTTTTTTTTCTTCCTTCTTTTTCAAAATGTTTTATCTCTTGAACCGTACGTCCAAATGACGAACTGTTTTCACCGTTACATTTCTCGTATCGATTTTTGAAACTAGCTCTCATGTTAATAGATTTGGACGAACTTTCAAAAAAAGAAATTGAAGAAAAACTAGAAATAAAAAACAAAAACATGAAAACCAGAAAAAACGAAAGCCAAAAAAGGATCTCGAAAAAATGAACATAGAAAAAAGTGAAAATTGAAAGCACAATTGTGTTTTTCAATATATTTTTTTGAAGCACACCTATGCATTTTCACTTTTTAGAAAGCACACATGTGCTTTTCATTTTCTGAGAAGCACATATGTGCTTCACGCTGAAAAGCACAAAAGCACAGATGTGCTTCTCATGGCAGCACAATTATGCTATTCACTTTTCAAAAAACTCAACTATGGGTGTGCTTCCAGCTTAAGCACAACTGTGCTTTTCCATGAAACACACCCGTGCTTTGCTTTTCACCTTGAAGCATAACTGTGCTTTTTTCACATGGTGTGCTTCATCCGAGGAATAACAAAAAAACATTTAAAAAACAAGCAAAAACTTAAAAAATACCTGAAAACCCCCAAAAATGCGTCCAAAAAATATTTAAAACGGGTTCCTGCGGGGTGCCACCAACACATGCATGGGGTGGCAGGGGATGCATCATGTGGCGTGCTAGGGGCTGCCCGCTGCGGGGTACCCCTCAACTAGTGTCTCTCCTGTATGACGCTCTTGGGTTTAACAATGCCACTTCTCAAAGTAGGTAACCCCCAACTGGGCCGGCCCAAAGGAGGGATTGAACTCATCGAGCCCCACTTATGAATGGTTGCTCCTAGTCAGTGGAGCTCATGAGTTTTTGATGATTGATTCGCACCGCGAACCTTTAAAAATCAACTGCAGGACATAACCTAACTTTTACTGAACAAATCATGAAAAATGTGAAAAAAAATAAGATTATAAATATTTCTTTTGACAAACAAGAACACATTTGAAATTCTGAATAGTTTTTGAAAAAATGTAATTTTAAAATTTGTGAACATTTTCTGAAATTGTCATTTTTAAAATGTAAACTATTTTCTAAAACATAATTTTAAAAAAAATATTCCAATCATTTTTTGAAAATTTTGAACAAAATACACTCTGAACAAATTTTAAAAAGTGAACATTTTTTGAAAAACATGAACCAAAATTAGAAATTCCAAATCAATTTTGAATTTTTAAATAAAATTTAAAAATACCAACATTTAAAAAATCATTTTATGATAAAACAAAAAAAAGGAAAATCATAAAGAGAAAATCGGTTCAAGAACCTTCTGGAAGGTTTTGAAAATATGCCAGGAACCTTTCAGAAGGTTCCCAAAACCTGGATTGTTGTACGTCAGAAAACGATAACATTGGCAAAGTGTCCACACTTTCTCGCAAAATGCGACAAATAGGGAATTCCTTTGCACGGTCCTACTAAGGGAAATCGCTATCTAACATGCTAATAAATTCCTTGTACGCTAAATATGAAGATGGTTCTCTTATTGTAGTGTCCGGTGTCACTTTGAGTTCTGTTGAGCAGTCCTCATACTTGTCGAAATTACCTGTCTTTTTTCACAATTTTGTTTCCGAAAAGTTTTACTGCTGAATGCCAGCAAGACGAGCACACAATTGCAACAGTGCCTCAATAATTGGGATCTGTACTTGGCTTGTTGCTGTTGGTGTCCAACAACGGTTGATCTGTACTTGGCTTGTTGGTTCATTATGTCAACCCATTTCATCAAACAGTTCTTAACCCATTTCCGTAAATAGTTTCAACCCACGGTTGAAGGCTTGGTTTAGTTCAGTTTGGGTAAAATTTCTAGCAGGTTTGGTTTTGGCTGGGTGTCAAGCTAGCTCACGTGGGTTTAGTTTAGGTTCAGGTGTCAAGCTAGCTCACGTGGGTTTGGTTGAGGTATTGTTCAAGTGTCAAACTATTCTTAGATTTACGTGCCATGCGTCAAATTGCTGAGGCTACACACAGCACCCGGCCAGCTGGGTCGGCCCATTTAGCTGTTCGATTTGAGAAACCTTCTTAAAGGTTATGGTTCAGTTTTATTGGGTTTTCTCTCTTTTCCCTGCTGTTTCTTTTAACCTTTTTTTTGTGTTTTCACGAAAGTTCACTTTTAAAAAAGGAAATTCATAATATGGTTCCCAATTTCAAAATAGTTATGGTTGCAAAAAATGTCATGTTTCATATATTTGTTCAAATTTTCAAAATCAATCTATTATTCAAAAATTGCTTTCAAATTACAAGTGTTCATGTTTTTAAAAGATATTTTGAGTTTCAAACATTGTTCTTGTTTTTTAAATCATACATTCAAAAAATGGTTTTGAGTTTATGAAACAATACGAGCTTTCAGAAAAGGTTCTCAATTTCTAAAGATATTAATTTTTTAAAACTATTTGTGTTTATCAAGAAATTTTTGAATTTTAAAACAGTGATCACATTTTTAAGAAATTGTTCACAATATTTTTGAATATTAATGTTTAAAGAAAACATTTTTCAAAAATAAGTTTGTGATTTGACATGTTTTAATAATAGGTTTTACCTATTTTCGAAAAAGAATGAAAACTTGATCAAAAAAGATTCGCCGGGTATAGTACCCGTGGCGCTACAATCTGCAATGCGCCGGCTCGATTGAGGGGCCTCCCTATGAGGGACGCTGACTATTTGGCGCAAAGAGACTAAAAAAAGGCCAAATCCTATTCGGGCGCCGAATATAGGCCAGTTCGTACAGGGCGCACACCCCCCGATCTCTCTCATCGTTGCTACATGTGCCGGCCCTTTTAGGCCTCCTTTGGTTTGGTTTAGAGGAATCTTGTAGGAATTTCATAGGATAGGATATATGAATCAAAGGGCATCTTCTTTCCTATTCCTACTCATAGGATGTCATCTCATTTCCTATGATTTTCCTACCCTATGAACCAAAGGATGCCTTACCTTATTTCTGTTTTTGAAAACGCGAAGCAAAAGTAAAGCGGGAGAACTGGGATTCGAACAGGCAACCTCTTGCTTCGCCTTACACTACGCTAACCACCACGCCAGCCAGCCTAATGTGATTACGTTCATCTTTCTCGTTCTTTTCTTTTTTCATTTTTTCCTTTTCCCATTTTCCGTTTTTCGTCTTTCCTTTTTCTTTTTTCTTTCTTCCGGGTTTGATGCAAAATCGATGAACTTTTTCTCAAATTCGATGAACTTTATATTTCAAATTTGGTGAACTTTTCTCAAAGTCGATAAACTTTTTTCAAACTCGATGAACTTTTTTGAAACTCAATGAACTTTTTTGAAACTCGGTGAACTTTTTTCAAACTCGATGAACTTTTTGTGAAGCTCGATGAACTTTTTTGAAGCTCGATGAACTTTTTTTCAACTCGATGAACTTTTTTTCAAATTCAATGAACTTAATTTCTAATTCGATGAAATTTTTTCAAAATCGATGAACTTTTTCTAAGACAAGAGTGCGTACTGTAGCAGACAGTTTTTTTTCCTAAGAAAACAGTCTACACTGTAGCAGTTTTTAGAATGAAGAAGAAAAAAAATGGTCAAGCGGGAGCCAGCGATCGAGCGGGCAGCGATAGCCAGCGATCGAGTGAGAGCGGCGGCAGCTAGCGTGCGCTGCTGGGCCAGGCCCATGCTACCGACACAGCAGGCGCTGGAATCGCCAGCGGGCGCTGAAGGCGCCAAGGAGCTCTCTATAAAAAGACTATTTCCGCAAAGAACGACACAGAAGCTCCCGCTACTAAGCATATCTTGTAGTGATTCGTACTAAGGGCTCCCATCCCACCCATAGGTCTTGGGATAGCGAGCAAACGCACGATGGCTCGGCTGGGAGGTAAAATTGACAGCCCTATTGCGTTTCAGCGCTCGTGATGAACCGGTCTAGTACAACTTTCAACGTTCTTTTTATTTCGGCCATTTTTTGTAATGGGGAATACTATATTACTTCCCGATAATGTCCAAAAGTATATTTATAAAAAATTGTTTTTCTACATTTTGATTTTTTCCCCACTAATTTAACAATGTTCATAAATTTAAAAAATGTTATGAATTAAAAAAACATTCCTAAATTTTCTACAATTGTTCATGGATTCGATTTTCACGTGAGGCATGAATTTAAAAAGTCTTCATGAATTTGATTTTCATGTGCGGCATGAATTTAAAACTACAGTTTTCTTTTCCCCGTGGCATGTAATCGGTGAAAATCGGCGGCATTAATTCTAATAAAAATCATGTATGCCGCCGAGGGATGCATGTTTGCTCAACATTCCCGACTTAAGCGGAATATGGATTGTGATCCATGCGCACGCAACATCTCACCTGAAGCACCCAACATGGGTTGGCTTGATTTAACCGTTTTTCTGGCGCTCTTGGGGTGTCTTTTTCTTCTTCTATTTTATCGTTAATTTTACTATCTATCATTTTTCTCTCCTCCTTATTAAACATATATTATTATATTCCAAAAAATATCAAAAGCATTCATGGTTAAGAAAATGTTCATCAAATTTACAAATGGTATCCACACGATTTAAGTAATATTTCATCTAATTAAAGAAATGTTAGTATAATTTCAGAAGTATTTAAATACCTAAAACATGTTTGAAGTTTTAAAAAAGTGTACCCACCTTTAAAAAAGTTCATGTAGTTTCTTAAAGTGTTTGCTTATTTTTTAAGTTGTCATATAATTAAAAATTGTGTTTACCTATTTTTGAAATGCGCATAAAATTTTGAAAGTAGTAACTCCTTTTTGTAGTTATATAAAAGTACTCACGTACTTTTTTTCAATTGTATATAAATGTTAGATTCCTTAAAAAAGGTGGCTCACCGAGACAGCTGACTCCTTTTCAATAGAAAGGAATAGCCAAACCTAAGTTCAATAGCTTTACGTCCGCTATCCTCATCATGATTTTCCTACCCTTAAGGATAAAGTAAATGCCCTTTCTCCTTTAGAAGGTTGTGGGCTTTTCTTTGTATCAACTATAAACCATTGGATTGTCTTCACTGGATGGGGAACTTCAATTGACAACTTTGATTCGTATCTAACTTGTTTGAGAGCGAGCTTCACTTCAACCAAATCTTGGGTACCCTCAGCTTTACTCAAGTTAGCCTCACCTATTTCAAGTGCCTTTTGAGTTTGTTCCGGATCAATATCACTACCCAATTCCACATCATTTCCTAAAAGGGTGATCTCATTATTAACTATTCTCGCAAAAGCGCTCCACTATACCCCCGTTAACCATTGGTTGTTGAGGAAGTGTATTCTCAAAAGACTCATGTCTGTTGAGTATAAGGGTTATTTAGGAAACGTAGGATAGCGTAGGATTTATTCTATCTCGACTTATACTTCAAGATGACCATGTACTCCTATATATATGCCCATAAGGCTCAATCAATAAATCAACGATTTCACCAATCTTTCTCTCCTTTCTAACATGGTATCAACCTTATCTCGATTCTAAACCCTAGCCGTCGTCGCTTCCGCACCCGCGCGCCGCCCCCGGGGCGGTCGGTCTCCATGACCGCCGACGGGGGCCGCGCTGCCTGTACCTAGGGTTCGTCCGCCGGTCGTGTTGACCGCCTGCCCTAGAGAGTCTTTTTCTCGAGCCCTTACTCCGGGTTTTTCTCTCTCCCGCCGGTAACCTTGATCGGCGTTTTTCTTTTTGGTTTTCCGATCTAAGCTTGGTCGGTTTGCGTCGCCCGCCGCCGTCGTCGACCCTCGTCGCACGCCTCTACTTCAACACCGGCGCGACCGGCCGGCCTCTCCTCTGACCCGGCGGCCACGTGCGCTGAGAAGGCCCGTCAGGGCCAACCGCCGTCCGCGCGCCTGCCCGCCGTCGCCCAGCGCCGGTCGTCGCCGCCCTGCTCCGAACGGACTCCTACATCGCTCCGACCCGGCGGCCTCGCGCGATGCGTCGGCCCATCATAGCCGCGGTTCACGCACCGGCCCGCCCGTCGATCCACGCCGTCCATAGCCACCCGCCTCCGTCGCGTCTGCACGACAGCCCTAGGTGTGCCTCGCCGGCCTCGTCCCCGGCTGCATCGGTTCGGCTAAGTCAGGCTCGTCGGCTGCCTCGAGCTCGGGCGCCGCTGCTCCGTTGGTCGCTTGGGCCTCGCTGCCCGGGCGCCGGCGCTGCTTTGGCAGCTCGGGTGCAGGTGTTGTCGCGCTCGTCTGCACGTCGTCCCACGCCGTCAGTGGTCGCCGGCTTCATCTCGGACTCCGTCGCCACCCCGCCTCCACCGAGTGGCGTCCCCGATCTCGCGCGCGATCGGCTTGATCACCCGCTCGCTACCGCGATTCGCCCCATCTACGCCGCGCGACCGACCTGGCCCGTCGGTTGCGCGCGCCTCCGCATGTCCCGTGAAGACCGTCCCGAGTACAGCGCGCCTCTCCACCGATCGAGCATCGCGCTGCCGCTGCGTCGCCCCATCGAGCCGCAGCGCCGCCGCCCCGTGGTTCTCCTCGTGGTTGCATCGACTCGCGCGTTGCCGCTGCGTCGCCCCTTTGTAACACCCCATGTAGCTAACCACAGTGATCACCCTCAGTTAATGCCATGTCAGCAAGTTTAACAGTGCTTAGTCATTATTTGCATCATAATACATTTCAAACTAATAATTCAAACTTCAAATTAATTTAAAAGTGAAAATAAAAGTTATTCAAATTTTGAAAACTAAAATCCCTACTCCTAATGGAGCAGTTGGTAGCCTGGTACGGTTTATTTTCGTCCGGTTTTTCTTTGTCCCACCACCACCCCTACCATGCTGGTTTCTTATCTATCGGTTTATTTCTCTCCACTCTTTTATTGCAAATCAGCAGTTTCCTAACATACAAAAGATCACGGATCTTACTTTCCTAATTTATTCAAATCAACCGATCCTTCTATTAATGCAATTTGTTTTAGGAAACAAATAACAGATTTTCAGGAAACAAATAATCTCTAAGGAAGAGTCTATAGGTCATTCGTTCGTACTCCTCCCATCGGTCGACAGGACCCCCCTCGATTGATTTTTTCCTCGTTTCATACCACACCACCGATGGAAGGAATCAATCCACCGATTTCTTTCCTATATACGCAACGCAACACGAAACCAGTGGAGAAAACCACCCAACTACGCATATCCCCCTGCCCGCAATCCCTAGCCGCCGCTGGTCTCCCCTTCTCCCCCACCTCCCCTCCTTCCCATCGGCTCTTTTCATGCCCGACGTGGATGGCGCCGCCCGCCTGGGAGGGGACCCTGATCCTGTTCCGTCGCCGCCTCACTACCTTCTCGGCGACCCTGGCGTAGGCGAACGTCAGGCCACCAAGGCGAAGCCCCTCGAGGCGAAGAAGGACCAGGAACGCGATTTGGATGACGGCCACTAGCGGGTGGCCCTCTTCTTCGAGACGTAGACTGGCGCCAGTGGCCAGCGTGGGATTCGCCAAGGTACTTGATTTCCATGCCTGCTTGCCTCCTCATCTCGTTAGGCAGAGCTTATATGTGGACCAAAAGGAACTGACTGGTTTCATGTCCCTCTTCCATGTCCTTTCTTTCGAGGTCGTGCCGTCATGCGCTGCTGTAGTCATTCGACGGCGCTGCCATGAGCAGACAGCGTCGGCAGCCTCCAGCAGATTGGTCTTCCTTTCCTCCTCCGGCATGCGTGAGGGGTTCTCCGTTCATGAGCCTCCCTCTCTTCCACGGGAAGCGGCAACATCAGATTAGGCCGGGAACTGAAGGAGACAACAGGTGCCCTCAACGCCATGTGAGTCCCTAACCTCTCTGGCTGCTCACAAACCTTCGATTTCTTTTGCTTCAGATCTTATTTTTGTGCACTTCACTTTTTTGATCTTTGTGCTTGATCTGATCCTAGGTAGTGAAAAAATATTCATGGGCAAAAATGTGTGTTCATGACATATATCTGAATGTCTGCCTAACTGCTTCCTTTAATTGTTGTTCCAGGTGAGAGCTGAGACTCACGTCCTCGTGTGTCCCTACGTGATGGTTGGCAGCCGCTGCCCTGCAGTTATACTACTCCACCACCTAGGTAAGAGTAACCTGATGTATTTCCCATCTATTAACTCTAGATACTTTCTAATGGTCGTTTATGTTCTAGAATTGTCTCAGTTTCCCTGTTCCAAGTTCCAACTTGTAGAAGTAATGTTCTTTTTTTCCTGAAATTGGTCTGTATGTAAATTTTTACTATAAATGGTATGTATCATGGTAGACGTCAGGAGAAAATTCCACCGAATTACATACATTAAATTTCAGGTCACTAGATTGTTTTTCAAAGGAATATAGTTGACGAGCAGTATAATTTAGATATGAGGTATGTGGTGCATATTAGTTCTTCGATCTTTTAAGGATTTTGTGTACTTAGCCTGATGTCTTCACGAGCATCCTGCAAAATGCTAGCCTTACTAGATGGGACAAAAGGAAAGCAACCGCTTGTTCCTATGCAGACTTCTTTGATGTACATGAAGAGTTTTGGATAGAGGGTTCCCGTGTTAACAGTTCCTTATTCTTATGTTGTAGGGCAAGGCCAAATGGGTGTGCATTAATCCTTACACCCTTCTTTAAATGAATCAACTATGGAGATTAAAACATACCCCTTCAGCTTAGAGGGTATGATAGTCAAGTTAAAAAGTAATCGGTTTACTAATGTACGAAAAGACCAAATCCAAATTATTGCCGACTAAACATACACCTAGACGCGCAACCTCCATTACCAGCCTTAACTGTCTTTTTTTAAGTCCAGCAGGAGAGCTGCTGGTTATCTCTACTCCTAATGTCTCAGTTGGTAGAATAGTCTCCACGGTTTTTTTCTGCCTGTTTATTTTCATCTGTTTTATTTTCGTCTCACATCCCACCACCCTTCGCATTAAAAACCAAATCAATTCCCATAACCCTTCCTTTCGTTTTTCCGTCTTGGCAATGGTATTTCCTCATTACGTACGATTCTTTCCTTCTTGGAATAAAGATCTCCGTCTTACTGATTTTCTAACAATCAAGCGTGGTTGTGGGCCACGCTTCCCAAATCACAAAAAAATTATGGCAAAAATCTTAACTTTCCTTATCCCACCATATGTTTTTTACTAAAAAGTGGAAAGTAAATTACCCCACCGTAAATTATTCCATTAGTCCACCGTATCTTCTCCTGATCTCATTCTCCTCTCCTCGTCTCCTCGAATCCTTCTCCTCTGATTGCCAGCCATCTATAGATACCCCCCATAGATCACCATTCACGGTCACGAAGAAGCTAACGGCTGCGACGGCAAGCGAGGTACAAGGGTTCAGCGACGACAAGGCAGGCCACACCAGGAAGGCAGGCTGGGAGCATGTACCATGGCGGAGAGCATGGCCGCATCGAGGACCAGGCTTCATTCAAGGCATGATTCTTGCTTATATTCCTGTAATATCAATACGTAGTAGTACAGATTCGTATTCATGTACTACTTTTTGAGGGATCTTATTCCTGTACTACTGTATGCAAGTACGTGGATCTATCCATGTGTGCATGTTTGGTTAATTAATCGATTACTATCATCTTCAATTAAGATTCAGGTGTTGCATGTTTGCTCGAAAGAAAATTAATTAGTGACTGGTTTGGTACCTATGATTGTGAAGACTGCTGTGGGATCACCATAATTCGAGTTTTACATTCTACGTATTTGGTTCACTTTTACTAAAATTGAATACTATTTTCTGTACAATTCTTAAACGTATTTGTTGTGTATTATGTACAGCTCACTGGCTTCTCAAGATGGAGTGCAAGGCTCAGCTGTGATAAGGAAAGGTTGACTGGCTTCTCAAGATGGAGCGTCTGAATCTCAAGTCACTCCAGCGTCTGAATCTCAAGTCTTACTCCTAATGTTTCAGAAGCTCTCAAGTGTACGCAAGATTGGTCTCATGCGGATCTGTTAGGTACTCAATATTTGCACTTGCCTCTTATTTTTATTGTGCAAATACCTTGTTATTTATATAATAATTGTTGGTTAGACATTAGGTGATTGGAATTCCACTCGCTTTGCAGAATTTCAGAGTGTTCTTGAGAATGACGAAGAACAAATGGTAAAAAAAATTACAACCTTGTTGTTTGCACTTCAGATATTTTTCGCTTAAATTGTAAGATTCTCTGCGTAATTAATTAAATCATGTACTTTTGGTCTGTACCGCGTGTAGGACGAACCTACTTCAGTCATCACTCGACAATGAAGACTTGGAGCTACTGGTTGGCGGTTGTATGGACAGTGCACTTGTTATTTACTAAAATCACGTTTGGAGACTTGGAGCTGTACTTTGTTTTAAATAATTTTTGGTTTCTATTTGCCCCTTGGTTACACATGTAAACGTGTTATTTACTATGGTCAGGCTACCATTTTTGCGAACATAGTCATGCTATTTATATGTGGTTGTGATTGTGAGCTTGTCAACTGTGAATTAAAATCATTGTTTTCTGCTTAATTTGCCATTGTTGATGGTATAATATCGCATATTGTCGAGTTGCCCGATGGGTACCCACCCTGTATGGGTACCCGGTGGGTTTTGGTATGGGTAGGATTTCGGGCCCGTGGGCATGGTATGGGTGAGGTTTTGTGCCCGTGAGGTACATGTGCATGGGTGAGGTTATGGTTGCCTGGCCGGGGATAGTGGATTCGGCTACAGTGAGCATGGCAGCGGCCAGATTGTCCCGACGGGCAAGTCAACATTAGGCGGTCGGACCCCAAGATGGAGGTATGAGTGCTTGCTTGCTGATGTGTGTTTGTTTGATGTGCTTGCTGCCATGGTTGAGATCCATCTGTGTTGACATCAGCTTTCTCGCGACGGCATGGTCCACGCACTCGACCACAACGACAACTCGGTGGTGGACACACCGAGGATGATGTACGTGCTCATGCAGGGCGGCCTCCTGCCGGTCCACGACGTTCTTCCGGGTGGTGGCGCACATGATGCCATCCACATTGTCTCGCAGAGGGCCGCATCCACCTGGACGACGGCGCTGCCGGAGCGTGGCGTCCGCCCGAACGATGACAGATAACGGAAGATAAGTAAAATGTATCTAAATTTAATGTACAGAGTCGCAAAACTAGCATAGAGAGTTGACAATTCTGTTTTCCACTACTTATGTTATTTCATTGGACCTTAAGCGGCAATCATCGGCTGTTGTTGTGTGTCTGCCTGCCTGGCAAGGTTTCACCTCTATTTTTGACCTACTGATGACTTATTTGGAACCTGAGAAAGAATTATTTTACATGTTAGATTATTCTCACATCCGCGAAGTCCTAAAATGAGTTGAGATAATGAAATAATGCCATAGAAGTAATTTGATCGGAAATAAATTTTTTTACCATAAAAAAACGAAGTGGAAAACCATAGGAAGGAAACTAAAGTTCCAGAAGCAAGTATTATCAAGGTTTGAAACAAAATATATTTTTGTAGAGAAGTAATTTACACCTATGGAAGCGAAATGTATGATATCTCTACTCTTAAAAGGGACTTTGTTCCGTCGCCTCCCCTCATTCTCGGTTTTTTCGTCCCCACGTTCCCCTCCCCTCTTTGGTTTCCTGTTGGTTTTTGGTATCCCCAACCGATGCGGCACAAAATAAAAACCAACATAAATATAGTAAATTGGAATAATCTAAACGAAATCGATACATTTCCATAACCGTGTCCTGCATTAACTCAATCATATCAAATCAATCTTACCAGAATTTTAACTGAATCAAAACTTTCCTTGCCTTCTCTTATCATAATATAATCAAATTAAATGTTATCAAAATCTAGAATATGGTGGATGTAAGGTATATGTCGGACAAGATTGATGTTGAACCAATAGAATATCTATGCCCCCGTTGCAACGCACGGGTCTAGGCATGGCACATCGCTCGCATTGCAATTGGCTTGTCTCCGAACTCCCCGAAGTAGGAGAGGGAGGAGCAGGAGACGGCGCCAAATAGGAGGTGCAACATAGGTGTGTTGGATACATTTTCGTGCCCACCTGGGGTTTTCCTCGTGCAAGTAGAGGCACCATAGCCCTCGCCCATTGTCGGAGACGATGTTAGTGGATGGATGGTTGTAGGGGACAACGTTAGGATGAGATGCAATGGGAGAGAGAGAGAGAGAGGTGGGGGAGAGGAAAAAGGTGACAGTGATATGATGTAAGGGGGGCAATGATTGGAATGACTAGGGTGCGGGCAATAGACACTGAATTCGTATTTGGATAAAATTCCTAAACATATAGTTTTTGGGTTGTTATCTTTTCCTAAACTAGGGAGTAGTCATCTTTTCCTCTTGCGTTTGTTAATTCAGGGATTCACTTCAATATACGCACGTTAGACTTATTTTTCCAAACACAACAACTTAGCTACTCCATTGAATAACATACCATGTGTTGGTATTCATCGTTATAAATAACACAAAGAAATTTTTGTTCATCAGTAATCTGTATCAATATGTGTTGTGTTCTCTCTCAGAGAAGTGAACTCTGAAAACCCTCCTCATTCTGAACAACGAAAATTCTGAGGTTGAAAGTACAAACTTGATACGAGATGAAAGACTTGGAGAAAAAATGGCCGTATTTGGAGCCGGATGGAAACATGGGCAGATTTGGAGTAGGGTGACAATGGAGCAGACTGGTGTTGCAACGACCAAAAGAGCTGAAGTGAAAGAAGAGATGGAATGACAATGATGCAACCTTGTCATGTGATTCTTGTATGTATATTTGAGGTCCATATGAAAATAAGTATTATTGAGATAAAGTGACGGAGATGCATCTTAGGTGGAGATGAAAGCAGAGCCCAGTTAAATAGAGCATTATTAGTTTGTGAATGAACATGTGGTGGAAATAATGTTTTGATGTTCATATGCCACATTTTCTTGTGATTTGTACTAAGGTGAGGTGCCTTGTATCTCATCCTTTGTTGATCATGTTCCATGTTGCACGACATACGTAGTAGAGCGAGATAACAAAGCAACGACATAGAAGCCACATGCAGAGTCAAGGGGCAATAGATTGAGAGGATGGTTGCTGTATGGACAAAGAGGGCTAGGGAGAACAACTTCAACAGAAACGAGAGGCTAGAGGGGTGCATGGCGTTTGTTGGAATAGAGAGAAGATACTTGCGTTTGTGTTGTGGTTGAACATTGCGTGCAATGTCTTCATTCGGGAAGAGAAATATGAGCATTGTTTATAAATTTAATTTTTGGCCCGTGGCAACGCACGGGCAGTCTACTAGTGTTCATAATGTTGTAAATATTCCTAGAGCAATTATGAAAGTAACAGCAACATTAATCAAATTAATTAAATAACTCAAGCAACAAGAAAACAGAAATATTTAATCCATTTAACATTAAATAAAATGCAAATGAAATCACCTTGGCTCCAAACCATTTTCTGACAGTGCTAAATATTGCACTATATTTATTGGACAAAATTACCTATTTTACAAAACTATATTTGAGGCCACACATTTGGCTAAAGAGAGGAAAGAAAGAAAAACAGAAAAGAAAAGAAAAAAAAAGGAAAAATGCCCGCAGCGGCTAGGCCTTAGTCAACCAGCCGGCCAAGCCCACCCCGCCTGTCCTCTCCCTCGCCCTGCTCACCTCGTCGCCTGTCGCCCGCACCGCGCCGGCACGCACAGGCCCCCCTCTCCCGCTGCTCGACAGCGACGCCCGCACTCGCGCCGTGGATATGGGCCACCCCCTGCACCCCCTGGCTCCCCCTGGCCGCACTCCTCTCTCTCGCCCGTGCCCCCTCCTCAGATCCCCTCCACCCGACCGCTTCTGTGGTCGCCGGCGTGCACCACCGCGGCGACCGACACTCCCGCGCCCTCCTGTCGAGTCCACGAGCCCCTCCGCCATCTGCCTCGTCGACCTCGACCATCGGTTCGAGCCCAGCGCCCATGCAACGACGAGGAGGCCGTCTTCTTCCACCTCGGGCACCGCCGCCCTCACCGTCGAAATCCGGCCACCTCGAGCCTCCCACGAGCCCGCGTTGCTCCTCTACAGGCTCCTGGTGAGCCTCCCGTCCCTTCCCCTCTCTCTACGCCGCCCTGTTCGCGCCGTAGGCATCGTTCCCATCGTTGCCTAGCCAGCCGCCGCCGTTGGCCTCGCCGCCGCGGCCACCGCGGTTCACGATCGCGTCAGAGCACGGCGACGTGCTCCTGGGGTCCCCAGGAGCCCATTGCACGCACGCACACAGCCCCCCGACGCCTCTAGTGGTGTTTCCGCCCGGACCCGTGCTCCGGCCGCCGCCTAGCTCATCGCCGACGCCGATTCCGGCCACTCCAGGGTGAAGCACCACCACCACTGGATGCGGCTCTTCGCGCCGGTCCCGTAGCACCTCTCCGCGTGTCGATCCGTGGACGGACGGCCGATTCCTACGCTCACCGGAGTTTCGCCGCCGAGGGAGAGATCGCCGGCGTACTCCAGTGGCCGGCGCTGACGTGGACGTGTGGCCCCACCCCCCCTGTGCCACTGACTGTGGGCCCCGTGGGGTCCGTTGACCGGTCAGCGTTGCTGACTGGGCAGCCCGTGTCACTGACACGCGGGCCCCACACTGTTAAATGATATTAAAAATAAATAAAGTGTTAATTAAAATGTTAATTAGACTGTTAACAAATTAGTTAATTAAACATGCACTGACTGGTGGGCCCAGTAGGTTAATTAGTTAATTAGATTAATTTAACAACTCAGTTAGCCCCACTGTCAATGACAGGTGGGTCCGAGGCGTCAGTTTGACCAGTCAACTGGCTGGTTGACTGCTGATGTCGTGGTGATGTCACGATGACGTCATTATTTACTATTCTGGATAAATTCAAATTTAAATAGATAAATAATTCCAGAAAGTGTTTAAATCTTTAGAAAATCATATAAAATAATCCGTAGCTCAGATCGAAAAACTTTGTACATGAAAGTTGCTCAAAACAACGAGACGAATCCGAATACGCTGTCCGTTCATCCGCCACACGTCCCTAGCATAGCGAACATGCAACCGCCCCCCTCCGTTTCATCTGTCCGAAATGCCGAACTTCGGGAAAACATTCCCGGATGTTTTCCCTCTTCACCTATATCGTGTAGCACCGCGTCCGAACACCCCTAGCTCTGCGTATTGTCATGTCATGCTCTTGTTTGCTTTATATTTACTGTTTCCTCCCCCTCTTCTCTCTCGGTAGACCCTGCTACAGACGCATTTCCCGAGACCGACGCAGCTCAGGAGCCCGACGACACCACTGACGACCTTGCCCTTGCCGCCGAGCAACCAGGCAAGCACCCCCCTTGAGCATACCGATATCGCCTATTCTTTCTCTCTCATGCTTGCATTAGAATTGTTGCTGCTGCTGCTTTACCTATTCTGATGCATAGCCTGTTTATTGTAACCTGCTATTGAAACCTTACCTACTTATCCTAACTTGTCTAGTATAGGCTGGGTAGAGACCTATCAGTGACCCCACTTGTCCCGGTTGCCCCGCTGGATCATCGGAAGACTCGACGACCAAGCCCCAGCACCGCACATCACACCCCTTTTATCTGTACGACACTGCAGCGTTACTATCGAGTGCCGAGGGTGATACATCGTGTAGCACTTCTGATGTTAACTCTGTAGAGTAGCTATTCGGTCGAGGTCATCGAGGGTGATTCCTCCTTCACCACTTCCGATAACGACGCTGTCGTGCAATACCTCAAGTGTGAACCCATCGAGGGTGATGCCTCCGAGTTCACCTTGACGGATACATCGAGTAGGAATCCAACGAGGGTGATACCTCGGATTCCCCTAATGTTATGGACACACAGATACTTGGACCTTACACTATTACGTGGAAAGGCGGGTCGACCCTGAGGGGTACCCGCGTTAGCCTAAGTGGCGAGTGTTGTGAAGACGGGTTGACCTGGATGGTGCCCAAGTGATGAATACGAGGCATGGCCGGGCATTCTTGGCCCTTGCCGCAAGTCCTCAAGATGGGGCGACGGGGTCACATCGATCGTGAGTCTCTGCTCGTTACCGCACTACCAACACACTTCGATTTGGATATTTGATCTGAGTGGGCCTCTGGCCCGATAGCACTAACCATCACGCGGGAAAAGTTATGGGCACTCTGCATTGTAGCATCAGCCGAAAGCTCTGTCAGACGTCCAGTTCAGCAGTGCGGCATGGATTGATTGGCGCCATTCACGACAGAGGTGGTGCTTGGATCTGAGCCATGTGCGCAACGACCCGGAGGGCGAGGGGCGATGGCCCAAGACCCCTGAGCGCTTAGGATGTAGACCGGCGGGGACCTCTCTGCTGAGCTCTAGGTAGGGTTGCGGTGTGTCGTTTGGCCGAGGCCGGGCATGACCCGGAAAAGTGTGTCCGGGAGTTAAGCGAGCGTGGTGGGTAAGTTGGTGCACCCCTGCAGGGAAGAACTAATCTATGCATAGCCGGATCCTCGGTAACGGACACTCGGAGTTGTATCTCGATCTATACAACTAGAATTGGATACTATGGCTCTGGGATTGCTTCTTGTAGGGAGTCAAGAAGGGATCTCTGGACGAGGTTGATGACAGTATGGCTCTGGGATTGCTTTCTCGCAGGGAGTCGAGAAAGGATCTCTGGGTGAGGTTGCGACTTAATGATACTACTACTATATATTGTACTAATCTACACTCTTCTAATGCTGCAAGACCTCTGAAGATGCTAGTCTTTGATAGGACTAGGCCTTCCCTCTATTCTGGCATTTCTGTAGCCCAGTCCACATATACAGCCTCTCTTTGATAATGTTGCATATGTAGTGTAGATCCTTACTTGCTGAGTACTTCGGATGAGTACTCACGGTTGCTTTGCTTTCTTTTTCCCCATATCCTTTTGATGCAACCAGATGATGGAGCCCCTAAGACAGCTGCCCCCGCCGACGATCGCTACTACTACTACCCCGAGGGTGGATACTTCTATGAGTTGGCCGACGACCAGGAGTAGGATCGGAGGGTCCCAGGCAGGAGGCCTGCGCCTTTCGATCGTAGTGTTTTCTTTTGCCCCGCCTTTAAGGGCCTATCTGTGTTTTCTTTTATATCTGTACTCAGATATCTGATGCTTCCGCTGACGCTTGTACGCGAGCTTATGTATTCGAGCCCTCGAGGCCCCTGGCTTGTAATATAAAGCTTGTATGACTTTATTTATGTTTTAGAGTTGTGTTGTGATATCTTCCCGTGAGTCCTTAGGCTTGATCGTGTGCATTTGCGTGTATGATTAGTGCACAATTGAGCAGGGGGCGTCACAAGTTGGTATCAGAGCCGACTGCCTCTAGGAAACCCCCCTTTCCAACTCCTTGGCCGAAGTTGAGTCTAGTGGTCCAAAACTAATTTACTAACTTGGCTGTGTGGCTTACGGGCCCACGTCGCCAATTGGGTGGCATTAGGATCTTTTATTTTTCGTCTTTACTCTGGGACTCTGATCTCTCCTCTATTCGGGTTAAATGGTTGTGCTAACTCTAACTCTAGGTTCTCATAAATACTTTCTCCCGGAGAGCCCCTTCATTCCAGATGGTGGCCTGCTTCACCAGAAGATTCCAAAGATACTCTCCGATATTCTCTCGAGACTTTGTGCCCACCACTTTTGCTATTCCCGACCTCCGATAAATCCTTATGGATAACTGCTTACACTTGTCGTTCATACCTTCGTTCCCAGTTGCGCCTGTTATTACTTGATACCCTGAAAAATTCTCCGATATTCCAAGAATCCTTTGTGCCTTCTGCTTTGCAGCTTCTTTTCGCACTGCGGATAATTCTTCACACTTTTCAGGGATCCGTTCATCCCCAGTTGTTCATATGCTTTCCAAAATACTTCACAATGCTATCTGATCTCCCGAAAATCCTGTGCAGCCTATTGCTCTTGATTTTCCTTGCCTGCTTGCGCTATGGTTAATTCCACATGTCTAGCAATATTTACTAAAATCCTTTGTGACTGTCATTCTGTTTCTATGGATTCAATGTGTGTGCGAATAATCGCAATCATCACTTAATCCTTAGAAATTTTCTTTCTGGCTCAAACGTCGTCCCGAACATGAGCTGGATTCTCGACCAATCTATTTGCCGTCGCTTGTACCCCCTAAGTCTATTCAATTAATCATCCTTAATCAGAGCGATTGCTTCTGATCCCTTGCTTTGGAAATCATAACCCCTTTGCATTTGAGCTTTGAATTAATGCCTTTGCATTGATTCTTCTTCTGGTTGTGTGCCTTTGCTCACATCAGCTCTGTTAAGGACCGTCAGATCCTTTGATGAGTTATCATCCGACAGTGTCCTTAACATCCAAAATCTTGTGAGTTTTCCCCTAATACATATTGCCTTGGGTAAATTGTATTCTTTGCTTTGCCAACCTTGATCTGCTCTCAAGCTTGAGTTATTTACTCCTGAAGTTCGTGGTATACGTTCCTAAGATGCCCCACTGGGTTGAACCTATGCTTTCCCTAATCCGTGTGAACTTGAAAGTTATGCGAGTCATACTCTTCTGGTGCTTCACCAGAAAAATCTTCCGCACTACACTCTCTTCGAAAACGAGAAGTGAATGAAAGGTTATGCATTGAAGAAGTGGGAGTCGACCTTGAACCTTTGTGTTCATGCCCATGGACCCGATGTAGAACTTATCATGGAAGCTGCTCGTAAAAATAATTAATTCCTTGGTACAAATTCAACTTGTATCTGAGAATTGATACTTTGCAATCGTGGTTCCGACCATATTTTCTTCTTGATTCCATTTCCCGGACAAGTTAAAATACTTGTCTTCTGCGAATCGAACCTCTATACTGAACTACCTCGAGCATTACCCCCCTACTATCTCGAGGATATCATCCTATTGTACTACGTTCTATGAATTTTTCCGATGGGGTGATACCTTGCCCTGTCATAGTCCCTCCATGGGTTATGGGTTGTCTTCAACCGAGACCACCGAACAATGAATCGATTCCGCTCGGTGATTCAGCACTCCTAGTACTTTGTTGCTGGGAAGTTGGATACTCCATCACATCATTCCTAGCCTGATCAGCTATATGCTTGTCGTGCTAAATTCTAACTGTGCTACCTGGCCCTTCTTTCCGGAGCACAATTTTCGAGGATGAGCGAAGCTTACGTCGTTCCTCTCATCTTATCATTTCACCTCGAACAACAAACTTGATTTCGAGCTTGTGTCGTACCTATGGATCCAATAACCTTTCGCTTCACCATTATCTTTATTTGAAACACCATGTTATTGCTACCTTGAAGCATGACTGTGGTATTCCGAATATCATTGAGAACATGTGGAAGCTCAATGCTACATGTTTCTTGATCTGTTATCCACACCCCGTTGTGTGGGTAATATCATGATTCTTCCCTTGCCCCTTTGTCTAAATACTTTTGAACTTGCTGTCCTATCATGTATATCCTGCTCCGCTTTTCCTTGGGAAAGGATATACTCCTAGTTCTTGTGTGTAAACACATCTTCCTTCCCATTGGGTAATTTGAATAATCAATTAATCATTTTTCCTTCCATTGTTTTGTTTAACCTTTCTTGTGAGCTATATGACCTAAGCAGTAATATTCTCCTGCTTATGTCAACACCTCGGTTGTACAACTCTGTCGGTAAGACCCTGTTACTAATGTTGATGACCTTACGGTAACCACCGTTGGACGAGAACTTTGCCTACTGGTTCGCCTCGTTTCAATGAGCAGGAAAATGGTTCTCTTCGTCCCTCGCCCTTGGTACCAACGTTGTTGCCAACATAATTGACAGGCTATATACCCTCTGACCTGCCTTGCTATCATGACAGGCAAAATGATTAGCGCCTTCCTGCTGTTAACCCACATGGTGGGCCCATAACCCACAGTTCCACAGGATCAAAACCTGACTCTCCTGTACATCCTTGTCTTCCAAAAATATTCCTTGCACTTGGCTTCGTATGTAATTCACGAGCTAACTTCCTCACCATGTTTCATCCCGGTATCAGAGGCAACATTATTCTTCATTGCTCTAAACCCCTTCATCACCTGTTTTAGGTATCAGCTGGATGCCTACTTGGTTGAAACTTGTTGAACCTCCTTATAGCACTCTTGATACGTTTCCTGGTGCTTCTAAAATCTCCCTCCCTGAGATAACTACCGGATGCCGATCCTTTCAGACATCCGTCCTTATAGCTTCCCCTTATTCCACCTCTTAATTCTCGGGACGAGAATTCTTGTTAATGGAGGAGAATTGTAACACCCCATGTAGCTAACCACAGTGATCACCCTCAGTTAATGCCATGTCAGCAAGTTTAACAGTGCTTAGTCATTATTTGCATCATAATACATTTCAAACTCATAATTCAAACTTCAAATTAATTTAAAAGTGAAAATAAAAGTTGTTCAAATTTTGAAAACTAACATGTTCATAATGTTGTAAATATTCCTAGAGCAATTATGAAAGTAACAACAACATTAATCAAATTAATTAAATAACTCAAGCAACAAGAAAACATAAATATTTAATCCATTTAACATTAAATAAAATGGAAATGAAATCACCTTGGCTCCAAACCATTTTCTGACAGTGCTATATATTGCACTATATTTATTGGACAAAATTACCTATTTTACAAAACTATATTTGAGGCCACACATTTTGCTAAAGAGAGGAAAGAAAGAAAAACAGAAAAGAAAGGAAAAAAAAGGAAAAAGGCCCGCAACGGCTGGGCCTTAGTCAACCAGCCGGCCCAGCCCACCCCGCATGTCCTCTCCCTCGCCCTGCTCACCTCGTCGCGCTGTCGCCCGCACCGCGCCGGCGCGCGCAGGCCCCTCCTCTCCCGCTGCTCGACAGCGACGCCCGCGCCATGGATATGGGCCACCCCCTGCACCCCCTGGCTCCCCCTGGCCGCACTCCTCTTTCTCTTCCTCTCTCTCGCCCACGCCCCCTCCTCAGATCCCCTCCACCGGACCGCTTCTGTGGTCGCCGGCGTGCACCACCGCGGCGACCGACACTCCCGTGCCCTCCTGTCAAGTCCACGAGCCCCTCCGCCATCTGCCTCGTCGACCTCAACCATCGGTTCAAGTCCAGCGCCCGTGCAACGATGAGGAGGCCGTCTTCTTCCAACTCGGGCACCGCCGCCCTCGCCTCCCTCGACCCCGCGTTGCTCCTCTACAGGCTCCTGGTGAGCCTCCCGTCCCTTCCCCTCTCTCTACGCCGCCCCGTTCGCGCCGTAGGCACCGTTCCCATCGTTGCCGAGCCAGCCGCCGCCGTTGGCCTCGCCGCCGTGGCCACCGCGGTTCACGATCGCGTCAGAGCACGGCGACGTGCTCCTGGGGTTCCCAGGAGCCCATTGCACGCACGCACACAGCCCCCCGACGCCTCTAGCGGTGTTTCCGCCCGGACCCGTGCTCCGACCGCCGCCTAGCTCATCGCCGACGCCGATTCCGGCCACTCCAGGGCGAAGCACCACCACCACTAGATGCGGCTTTTCGCGCCGGCCCTGTAGCACCTCTCCGCATGTCGATCCATGGACGGACGGCCGATTCCGACGCCCGCTGGAGTTTCGCCACCGCGGGAGAGCTCGCCGGCGTACTCCAATGGCCGGCGCTGACGTGGACGTGTGGCCCCACCCCCCCCCTGTGCCACTGACTGTGGGCCCCGTGGGGTCCGTTGACCGGTCAGCGTTGCTGACTGGGAAGCCTGTGTCACTGACACGCGGGCCCCACACTGTTAAATGATATTAAAAATAAATAAAGTGTTAATTAAAATGTTAATTAGACTGTTAACAAATTAGTTAATTAAACAGGCACTGACTGGTGGGCCCAGTAGGTTAATTAGTTAATTAGATTAATTTAACAACTCAGTTAGCCCCACTGTCAATGACAGGTGGGTCCCAGGCGTCAGTTTGACCAGTCAACTGGCTGGTTGACTGCTGACGTCGTGGTGATGTCATGATGATGTCATTATTTACTATTCTGGATAAATTCGAATTTAAATAGATAAATAATTCCAGAAATTGTTTAAATCTTTAGAAAATCATATAAATAATACGTAGCTCAGATCGAAAAACTTTGTACATGAAAGTTGCTCAAAACAACGAGACGAATCCGAATACGCTGTCCGTTCATCCGCCACACGTCCCTAGCATAGCGAACATGCAACCGCCCCCCTCCGTTTCATCTGTCCGAAATGCCGAACTTCGGGAAAACATTTCCGGATGTTTTCCCTCTTCACCTATATCGTGTAGCACCGCGTCCGAACACCCCTAGCTCTGCGTATTGTCATGTCATGCTCTTGTTTGCTTTATATTTACTGTTTTCTCCCCCTCTTCTCTCTCGGTAGACCCCGCTACAGACGCATTTCCCGAGACCGACGCAGCGCAGGAGCCCGACGACACCACTGACGACCTTGCCCTTACCGCCGAGCAACCAGGCAAGCACCCCCCCCTTGAGCATACCGATATCGCCTATTCTTTCTCTCTCATGCTTGCATTAGAATTGCTGCTGCTACTACTTTACTATTCTGATGCATAGCCTGTTTATTGTAACCTGCTATTGAAACCTTACCTTCTTATCCTAAACTGTCTAGTATAGGTTGGGTAGAGACCTATCAGTGACCCCACTTGTCCTGGTTGCCCCGCTGGATCATCGGAAGACTCGACGACCAGGCCCCAGCACCGCACATCACACCCCTTTTATCTGTACGACACTGCAGCGTTACTATCGAGTGCCGAGGGTGATACCTCGTGTAGCACTTCTGATGTTAACTCTGTAGAGTAGCTATTCGGTCGAGGTCATCGAGGGTGATTCCTCCTTCACCACTTCCGATAACGACGCTGTCGTGCAACACCTCAAGTGTGAACCCATCGAGGGTGATGCCTCCGAGTTCACCTTGACGGATACATCGAGTAGGAATCCAACGAAGGTGATACCTCGGATTCCCCTGATGTTATGGACACACGGATACTTGGACCTTACACTGTTACTTGGAAAGGCGGGTCGACCCTGAGGGGTACCCGCGTGAGCCTAAGTGGCGAGTGTTGTGGAGACGGGTTGACCTGGATGGTGCCCGAATAATGAATACGAGGCATGGCCGGGCATTCTTGGCCCTTGCCGTAAGTCCTCGAGACGAGGCGACGGGGTCACATCGATCATGAGTCTCTGCTCGTTACCGCACTACTAACACACTTCGATTTGGATATTTGATCTGAGTGGGCCTCTGGCCCGATAGCACTAACCATCACGCGGGAAAAGTTATGGGCACTCTGCATCATAGCATCAGCCAAAAGCTCTGTCAGACGTCCAGTTCAGCAGTGCGGCATGGAGTGATTGGCGCCATTCACGACAGAGGTGGTGCTTGGATCTGAGCCATGTGCGCAACGACCCGGAGGGCGAGGGGCGATGGCCCAAGACCCCCGAGCGCTTAGGATGTAGACCGGCGGGGACCTCTCTGATGAGCTCTAGGTAGGGTTGCGGTGTGTCGTTTGGCCGAGGCCGGGCATGACCCGGAAAAGTGTGTCCGGCTAGAGTTAAGCGAGCGTGGTGGGTAAGTTGGTGCACCCCTACAGGGAAGAACTAATCCATGCATAGCCGGATCCTCGGTAACGGACACTCGGAGTTGTATCCCGATAGATACAACTAGAATTGGATACTATGGCTCTGGGATTGCTTCTCGCAGGGAGTCGAGAAGGGATCTCTGGACGAGGTTGATGACAGTATGGCTCTGGGATTGCTTTCTCGCAGGGAGTCGAGAAAGGATCTCTGGGTGAGGTTGAGACTTAATGATACTACTACTATATATTGTACTAATCTACACTCTTCTAATGCTGCAAGACCTCTGAAGATGCTAGTCTTCGATAGGACCAGGCCTTCCCTCTATTCTGGCATTTCTGTAGCCCAGTCCACATATACAGCCTCTCTTTGATAATGTTGCATATGTAGTGTAGATCCTTGCTTGGTGAGTACTTCGGATGAGTACTCACGGTTGCTTTGCTTTCTTTTTCCCCATATCCTTTTGATGCAACCAGATGATGGAGCCCCTGAGACAGCTGCGCCCGCCGATGATCGCTACTACTACTACCCCGAGGGTGGATACTTCTACGAGTTGGCCGACGACCAGGAGTAGGATCGGAGGGTCCCAGGCAGGAGCCTGCGCCTTTCGATCGTAGTGTTTTCTTTTGCCCCGCCTTTAAGAGCCTATCTGTGTTTTCTTTTATATCTGTACTTAGATATCTGATGCTTCCGCTGACGCTTATACGCGAGCTTATGTCTTTGAGCCCTCGAGTCCCCTGGCTTGTAATATAAAGCTTGTATGACTTTATTTATGTTTTAGAGTTGTGTTGTGATATCTTCCTGTGAGTCCTTAGGCTTGATCGTGTGCATTTGCGTGTATGATTAGTGCACGATTGAGCCGGGGGCGTCACACCCTTCGGGCCGTAGTGCCACGATAAGCGGTCCCTGCCGCCGCCCCGAGGCCGTCCCCGCGGTTGCATCGACCCGCGCTCCGCGCGCTGTGCTCCCCTTCAAGCTGTAGCACCACGGTCCGCGGTCCTCACAACCGCCCCGAGTCTTCCACCGTCGCCCCGACCTGCCTGCCGCCGCTGCGTCGCCCCTTCGGGTCGTAGCGCCGCGGTCCACCGCCCCCCCGTGCGTCGACCTCTCGTGGTATACGCCGTGCCGCCTCCCTTGGCGCGGGAACGCCACCGTCCGCGCCGGTCTTCGTCACGCTGTCAGGTTCCTCGCCTACTTCGAGCACCGCCGCCGCGCTACTAACCTAGCCGCCGCTGCCGCCGTCATGCCGCCTCCGCCGCTCTTCTTCGGCCGCTACCTTCGTAGCCGCCGCCGCCCGTCCACCCCCTTCGTCTTTGTCCAAGCACCAGCCCGTCGCCAGCGTCGCCGTTATCTACCCCCACCACTTCGTCTTCTCCGACCACCATTGGTGACATCGGCCCCCACGCCAATTGGCGCCACAACCGTCGTCGAGTCTTCTTCTCTGCTGGCCCCTCCGACTCCTCGACATGGCGTACAGCTCGTGCAGGTCCCTCATCTACGCATGCCCGATGCTGGCAACATTGATGCGTGCCTTCATCCACGACGTGTCCCCGGGCCTTGCAAGCCGGATGCGGCGCTTTGTCAACTTCGTCTTCGTCCGTCTACGCATGTCCGGTGCTGGCAACACCGGCGCGTGCCTTCGTCTACGATGTGTCCCCAGGCTTGGCAAACCCGGTGCGATGCGTCGTCAACAACGTCTTCTTCTCGGCGCACCACTACTTCAACACCGCCGTGCCCATGCTAACTCGGCGCCTCCTTGCGCCCGTGGCTTCACGTGACTTCCTCGACACCGGCTACCCCGACTCGACATCGACCACGGTGTTCTTCGCACGGCTACCTCGACCACGGCTACACCACCCTACGCTCTCGGCTACCTCGAAAAACGGCACAAAGGCTACCGCCTTGCTTGAGCAACCTCGTCGGTTTCCACTCCAGCCACGACTTCCGCGACGCATCGATAGTTACGACTGTGGGGTGGGGGGGGGGGGAGTCCGTCGGCTTGCCTTCGGATTCTTCTCCAGTCTCACCGTCTGTGTCGCTACCGTTGTGACTGCGGGGGGATGTTGAGTATAAGGGTTATTTAGGAAACGTAGGATAGCGTAGGATTTATTCTATCTTGACTTGTACTCCAAGATGGCCATATACTCCTATATATATGCCCATGAGGCTCAAGCAATAAATCAACGATTCCACCAATCCCCTCTCTCCTTTCTAACATGTCTACCGCTGTGTTAACATGGGCATGGTTTGGTAATACGCCAATTTGGTCACTATTAGTGGGTACAATGATTTCTTTCACTTCACAATCACAAATAATTCACTTAAGAGTTAGTACATAAAGATTTAGTTTCATTTCTGCGACTTGTTCTCCTCTTCTAAGGCTTGAGCCCTGCCTGCTTTGTCTTAACTAAAGCTTACATCAAGCTCGAATGAAGCTAGTTCTTCCCCTATAATATGATTTCCTTCAGGTCGGGTTCTTTAAAAAGAAAAGAAGAAAAGGTGAGACTGTTTGACTTCTCCGTCTTCAGCTTGTTGAATTGCATGGTGGAGTTAGGGCGGACGCTTCATGAAAGACATTGCTTAGGACCAACGGTTCACGTGACAGACTTTATTTAAATTGTAAGAAGTCTTTATCTCTTGAACCTTGACACGATTGGCGATCTTTTTCGCTGTTAGATTCTTTTGCGGCGAGGCCTTCGAAGCTAGATCCACTTATAGGCATATTTGAAAGAAGAAGGAAAATCATTAATGCGTGCCAAATTACTCACTTGTTGTATGGTTATTAGACATTTAGTTGCGAGGATTAATTAACCTTTTTTGAGTCAATGAGGATTAATTAACTTAGTTGCTATATTTCTGGACGTCGATATACGTCAGTAAAAGGCTTTCTTCCTCCTACTTGTGTTGGTTGGTGCCACTTGTTTTACTTATTGTTAACGATTGATACTCACTCCCTAGTTATGCACAACAATGCAGTGTCCAAATACATATGAAAATACTGACTATTGACTATATACAATCGTCATGGCAACTGTTCATGGTTAAGATGCCAGTCCAGATGACATAACCTGACAACTGATGTAAACAAAAAAAAAATCATTAACATATGTCAACATGGGATCTTTTTTAGAAGTCCTTGTTGATACAAACCCACCATTGAAGATGGTCAGTAATCATTAATGGTAATTGAGATAAATTATTTCAAAGTAAAAAAGCAATTAATAGAATGATGCCATCATTAGGTGAGGGAGCTCCCGGATAAGGGGAATTTTTTTTTGGACGTAGCTGCAAGGGAAGACACCCGTGCATACATATGCTATTTAGGTTTTTCCTAAACAGAAATAGAAAAAGGAAGCAGAAAAAATAAAATAATTAGACAGTAAAAATGTGCAATCATTAAAAAAACTATCACGAATCCATAATAAATGTCTATATTTTGAAATATAAAATAAAATATGAAACACAAGAAAGGATAAAATGCAAAATGCAAAAAAGGAAAATGCAAAAATAAATGAAAGGAACACAAAATTCTTAATATACTAAATCTGACCAGGTTTGATTTACCAGGTTTTTTTGACCTTTTCTTAACAGTGGAAATCCAGCCAATGGGAGAGCGCCTAGAGATTTACTGGGGGGCCTGGTGGGGTACATGTTCGTGTGCAACTAGCAATTGTCTGTCGGATTTCTATTCCAGTTCGTCATTGGCTTGCATGTGGGCTGTCAAGTTTCTATTGGATGGATTGCATGCATGTTACGTATCGAGGTTGATTTCGTCTTCCTTTTCCGTTCTTTGTCTGCATGTGCATGCGTCCCTCTTGTCGGTCGGTTTGTTTATTTTTCTTCCAGCGTATTCTGTCCTCATTCGTTTGTCCTTACTTGCATGCTGTTGGACGCTTCGAATTTGTATGCTGGATGTGCATGCATGCTTGCCACCGCTGCGGATGCGTGCTGTCGTGGGCTAAGTCGGCCACCGTTTTTGCCGTTCTTTCCAGGCTTGCTACTTAGTCGGTCGCCGCTCTTCTTCACTTCTCTGGTTGCTTCTTATTTGCATGCGGTGACTGTCTTCAAGTTGCTTTCTGTTCTCTGGCTGCATGCTATAAATACGGGCTCTCCTATCCCTCGGCTTTCCATTCTGCCTCCAGCCAGTTGCGTGCTCTCTTGTGCATTTAGTGTCAACATTTATAGAAGTAGGAATAGTTGCTCCTGCTGCTATCCGGTCTGGTCGGGGTCGGCGGGGGCGTCCTAGCGGCCAATCTGCCAGGGTTCGGTGGCGGCCTGGGCCGGTCGTGTCGTCGAGCCAGGCGCGCCGGAACGCGGCGTCGATGGCATGTTGGTGCTCAGCAGCCTTGAGGGCGCCTCTGTAGCGTGGTGGTCGCCACTCGAGGCTGCTCTTACGCTGGCCTCCTTTCCATCAGCCCACCGCTCGACTTTACGTGTAGCAGCTGTTGCCGCCACGTCCTGCCCGTCGGCGACGCGCTGCCGCTGCTCGAGGCCTCCTCCTTCCGTCGACCTTCTTTGCGGCGCCGGTCTGGTGAGGATCGGCCGCAGCTTCAGCCTGTCGAGCTGGTCGGCCGCGGCCCTAGGCTTCGACGTCGGGTGGATGCCGAGTGCGGGCCATGGTGGTGGCTGGCTTCATGGTCGTGGAAGCTACGACCTCCACCTTGAGCCGGCGACAGAAGATGCACGCACATGCGCCTCAGAGCGCGAGGCAGCCTATCAAGGCGCGTAGCTCACATGACCGTATCAACAACTTGCCGTGGACGGCGTCCTCCTTCATCCTCGCCTCCTTGGTCGGTTCATCGACCGAGCTCACCACCGATACATGGGAGGCCGCATCCAGTGTCGCGCCGCCATGAGGAGCTGTAGGCCCTCTCAGGCGTGAACCTCCACGGTGGAGGAAACCAGCTTGCCTGCTGGCGTGCATCCGATGCGATAATTGACGACGCGCGCGGCCTCGCAGGACGGCAGTGGTTTGTGGACAAAGCCGACGGCGGGTGGGCGGTGCGCGCCAGCAGCGATTTTAGGGAGGTAGGTTGGACAGGTACTTTTGGAGGACACGAGTCGTGGATGGCGCGGCTCGCCGCCGTGGCCTGCATGGTGGGTGAGCTCATGATGTGCTTCGCTATGACCATTGCCTCCGAGGTCCGAGCTCGCCGCGCACACGTTAGCTGGGCGAGTACTTCCGTATTCTGTCTACATCATCAAGTTCAGCTGCCGGCTCCTCACCAGCAGATGCATGAGGGCTGAGGCTGGTTCATTCGTGGCCTCCTCGCGGTGGCTACGGCAACGACAACGGGATTGGTGGTGAACGTGTCTGTGCCCAACGCCGACCGCCTCGCTTCCCACCCGCGTTCCAGCGCCGCAAGAACGTCAACCGCCGCTGGAACAAGGTCTTCCAGCGAAAGGCCTGGGCGTACGTCAAAAACCTGCAGCGCCCACCGACGTCGGACGCAGCGCAGACCCAGCAGCAGCCGCTGTCCGGGTCCGGCGAGCCGCGCGACGGCAGTAGCAACAACAACAACTACCAGCGCGGCCAGTACACCGACGCGAGCGACGACATCAACAACAACTACCAGCGCAATCGATCAGTCCGGCGAGAAGCAGCACGACGGCAGCAAGCACAGCGACTACAAGCAGAGCCGGTCGGGCGACGTGCGGTACTGATTGATGACAAGAGAGCTCTTGGAACTAAGAACGCACTGATGGGCGCATGTTGTTTGCTTATTTTGTGGCTGCAGGGGTTTAGGAGTGCGAGTCCACAGCCTACAAGTGTGTTTTGTCTGAACTGGTACTGTATTAATTTTCCCCTTCCGTTATTGATCGCCGTGGTCTCCTGGTGTAAAGATGTTTGCCACTTTCTTGATGAAATTGAAGTCTTTCTTGCGTGTGAAAGAAAGTCCAATTTCACTCCACCTGAATGAACTCATGAGTAAGCGGCTCCCAGGGAAGTCAGCTGTACCTTACAAGGTGATGGCATGAGTAATTACTGGGATATGGCTGTGTACGTTCCCTGTGTGCCTTCAGCGGTTATTGTTTTGTGCAACTGATCTTTTGTTTGGTGGTCATGATTTTATCCATCCACCGCGCATGCATGGTGTGGGAACGGTTATTTCTTCTTTCGATTGAGGGAAGGGACTGTTTTTTTTTTAACATCCGTACAGACATAAGCGCTCGTATATACGCGTATACACTCACCCCTATGAACGGATACACGCATATCCTACCCCAATGAGCATCGCCGAGAGACTGAGCTGGCATATGATCTTGAGATTTTACGAAGTCACCGTAGGCGCCTCGTAGTCGACAGGAACGTCTCCTCCCACTGAAAGCGTATCGCCGGAATTCCTGAAATAAATCCAGAATAAATGCGAGCACCAGGACTTGAACCCTGGTGGGCTGGGGATACCACTGTCCACCTAACCATCCAACCACAGGTTGGTTCGCGGGACGGTTGTTCTTCATACGATATAGATCGTGGTGGTTTCATCGTCATTCAATTTGCTATTTCTCGACCTCGAATTGATTCTTTTTTTCTTTTTGATATATAGATTGCGCGCGTGTGTATAAATATTGGGAGTTTGTTTCTTTTTTCGTCGCACAAAATTCGTTATACCTGGATTCCTATTTTACTGCTATGAAAATTGTTTATGTTGTCCTAATTTTGCCGAATTTTTTGAGTTACAGAAGTATATGTACCATCTGCATCTTTACAGATTATCCTGTTTTCACAGATTGCTGTTATAGTTTCATTATTTGCGTATGTTTTAAATCTTGTTGAGCCTCCTTTACATATAGTAGTTTGTCATATGGTCCATGGCTTGGTGGCGTGGGTGGCCAGCCGCAATGTGTTGCGCGCTTCACTGGACGTGGCCGTCGACCTAGAGTCGGTGGTGGTGCACGCGTAAACCGATCGTCAACGGAGTCACATCACTGGCAACGAGAAGCATGTAAACCCATGGCGATGTCTTGGGCATCTAATCCATGGAGCGGCTTGGCTCGCGTAGCCGCGTCTCTGGATAGATTGATGACAACTTTTTTTATCTTTTCTTTTAGCACTACTTTGCTCTAGGATTTCTGTCATAAACATGGGTCAAGATAGAGACCATGTATAGATCCAATCATATTGGTGCACCAATCTGGAACAAAAATGATATGAACTATCAGAGAATGCCGCATGACCAAGATTAGTACACAACATCAGGATGTAAATTTCCTTTTGTGGAATGTATCGAATATCTCATGCAATAAACTTCTAACCACGAATCATTTTATCATGATACCCTCAAAAAATCATTATATCATGCACTGTTTGTTAATACTAACATAAAACACTCTACACATTGCATACAATTAGATAATTTACAAAAGGAACAACCGACAGCAAACTACCCTCATTCATACAGATCGGCATATATCACTTCAGAATCGTTTCGAGCATCATAAGTATTTACATATTTGCCTCTATTGCATCGCCATGTGATCCAACACTATACATCCAAGTATATTTGACATCATAGAGGCACATTTCGGCCAAATTTGCACTCTCCACTTAAACATTAACCAGCTTGCCAAGCAACCAGATCATCTTTTCCGCAACAACTTTCTTTGCATGTTCACATGGAATGTATCATGCATCCCTTTGGTCAACTACCTCCCTCATTACACCAACCACCTCATGAACTGGGTATATAACGATAAATATTAGATCCTCTTTTGTTCTTCCTAAACTAGACCGTTCAAGTGGGGGTCAATGAACCTATTCGGTAAGGTTGTCACTGAACACACATAATCTCCACTGTATATATGAAGAAACATGTAGCTGCTATGCCTACAATTTTCTGAAAATATGACTACTTTCTGATTATATATTAACAAATATATACTCAGTAAGGTTTATGGTCTACATCGGCAGCGACATCACTTACATTTTTTTTGTGATTCTACACCTGCCAGTTGAGAAGATGAATACGCACTGAAGAAATCAGGGAGAAGTAGCACCATAACTTATTGGCGAAGAACGAAGTAATATCCTAATAAAAAATAAAATAAAAAGAGACCAATTAAAAAAAACATGCAAAAATCTATTCGATGTGTCCAGAAAATGACACAAAAACTTAATAGTGAAGCCCGGCGTGCCGCTGCGCAGTCTTAACCATATACAGTTTTTGTCACAAATTCAAATTAATCAAATAAAACTGAATGACAATCCAACATTACTATCATGTAGCACATTTCATTGTGGCACATGGATGGGCATGTCAATGTGTATTTTCCATATTGCAAGATGTATCACTCATAATGATAATAAATGTATCTTTTACGAATTACTCCTGCACACAACTTGCCTTTTTGTGACTACAAATTTATGCTCATAGAACTCTTGTTTCAGGCCTAAATTCATCACACAAAATAAAAAGAGTATACGATGACCTTTGTCCCGCTCGTTATAGCACGAGAAAAATGAAAGATGTAAGACATAAACACAAAAGCAAAGGATTTTTTTTTCAAAAACCTACCGAAACCTGGTTCACAAAACTCACCGAAAATGCGCAACTAGCTGAGGAGTACTCGTTGCGGGATCCCGCAAGGGTCACTTTTGGTGCGCTAAGAGCGTGCCACTTGACGCGCTCTCGGCTGCCGCCACGTGTTGCGTGCTGGGCGCTCCCTCGGGACTTATTTTTAATTTTTTTGTACGCACTTATGGGGTTTAGATGTTTTCGTTTTTTGCCTCATTTTCCCAAGGTTTCTGGACAGAAAAATTTGATTTTTTTTGCCCGAAAAACACGTTGTTCTTTTTTTCGTGAGAGGCGTGGATTTACTTCTCATGAGGGCACAGGTTTGCTCCCGCGAGAGGCACACTTATGCCTCTCGGAAAAGGAAACAAATGCGTTTTTTTTTTGCTTCCACGAGAGGCACAGATTTACTTCTCGTGGAGGCACGTATTTTCTTCCGCGAGAGGCACAGTTGTGCCTCTCGGAAAGGAAAAAAAAATGTGTTTTTTCTTCCGCGAGAGACACAAAATTAATTTTCGTGGAGTCACATATTTGCTTTCTGCGTGTGCCTCTCAAAAAAAGGAAAAAATATGTTTTTTTCTTTCATGAGAGGCACAAATTTGCTTGCGCAAGAGACACTTCGGAAAAGGAAAAAAAAAGTGAAAAAAAGAACAAGGGTCGCTGCTTCTACTAAAACGATAAACTCCGTAATTAGTGATTTTGCACCGAAAACCGAAAAAAGATCGCTCCAAGAAAATCCAAAAGCCCCCCCCCCCTCCCTCCCCGCGCGCCTCCAACGCCTGCTATAGGGCTTTTTTCGCTTGTGCTGGCTCGACCCGTTTACTCTTTCTTTTATCTTGTTTATAAAGTGCAAAAAAAGAACGCATGGGTGTTAATTGAACCCGCGGCATCCTAGCTTAATTTTAGCTATATGGTAGCCAACGAGGCAACCCACCTAATGCGATTTGTTAGATCCGTTTTTTCTCGTTTGTTCCTTCTTTACTTTTTTTTTCTTCTTTTCTCTTTTTCCTTTTTACTTGTTCATTTTTTCTTAAAATGAGCGAACTTTTTTTGTCAAAATCGATGAATTTTTTGCCAAAATATGGTGAACATTTTTTCGTATTTGTAAACTTTTTTTCCAAAATTTACGAAATTGTTTTGAATTCGTGATTTTTTTTTTTGAAAATATGTGAACTTTTTTTCTAAATCCGGTTAACTTCTTTCAGATTCGTGAGTTTTTGGGGTCAAAATCGATGAAAATTTTCTCAAAATCCGGTGAACCTTTTTCAAATTCACAAACTTTTTTTCAAACAAGATGAACTTTTTTGATTTGCAGCATTCTTTTGAAAATCCACGATTTTTTCCCGAAATCAGTGAACTTCTTTAAAATTCATGAATTCTTTTTCAAATATACATTTTCTTTTTTCAAATAATTTATACTGGGACTGAAACAAGGGTCAAATAGAGCTGTTTTCGGATAGATCGCATCAAAGTCATCGCGGCGCAGTGGTTATTGCGCCAAGTCCGACGATGTAGGCATGCCGGTTCGAACCCCACATCTCGCAGATAACACTGTAGATTTGTCTTTCTTGCTGGATGCGAGCGATGCTAGGCCGGCCCACTACCGCACGCCTTGGAACGCCAACTAGCCTAAGCGGTGCTGAGGGCGCCGAGGAGGAGCACCCAATTCCTATATGACGCATCATGTGTCAAACTCTCGACCAAATGCACAGACGAGACAGAGGTAGTGATGTAAACTGGCTGGTTCATTTATAATACACCGCATTCGGTTAAGGTCCTTTCCTTTTTTCTCTTTTTATGGCATTCTTTGGTTTATTTTTTTCTATTGTTTGAAAAAAACTATTTTTTCACAAAAATTCAAAAATTGTTTGAAATTAAAAAAAATTCAATTTCTTAAGATCTTTTTGAGATTTTCAGAAAATGTTCTTAATTTCAAACTTTGTTCACAAATTCAAAAAAAATCTGGAATTTCAAATAAAAATCCAGTTTTCAAATTTGTTCACAAATTTAAAACATTCTTGTTTTAAAAAATTGTTCAGAACTTACAAAATGTTGTTTTTTTTCTTATTCATAATTTGTTCACAAATTCGAAAAATGTTCAGAATTAAAAAAAAAGTCTTCAGTTCCTGGAAAAATGTTCAGAAATTACAGAAAGTGTTCATGTTTTCATTAAATATTCACCTTTATTACAATATATTCGTGTTTTAGAAAACTTTGAATTAGAAAAATTAATGATAATTTCTTGCCACAATACTAGGTTGCTAAGAACAGGACGCTGCAGTACCCGGTCGAAACAGTGTAAGGTTCGGGTGGCTAAATTGCATCGACCGTTACAGTGCCATTAAACGGCCCGGCCCA
The DNA here is from genome assembly GCA_011799875.1 of Thinopyrum elongatum. Lineage (NCBI taxonomy): Eukaryota > Viridiplantae > Streptophyta > Magnoliopsida > Poales > Poaceae > Thinopyrum > Thinopyrum elongatum. The sequence continues at coordinate 368,955,261 of CM022299.1, read as the reverse complement.
GCCATGGCTCTCCAATATGTCGGCTGCCATCTTGGCCATTTCCTATTTGACGCCCGTTATAGTAATAATGGTACAGGTCGCTTATATGTGGGTCGGCAAATAGAAATAGAAAGTGTTACTTGTGAACGGAAGCTTGAGCGGGGGAAGCTGGCTCCCGGGTTGATTTTTGCTTTTCTGATTTCGGGAAGATTCTAGTAGCTTCCAGTCGGGTTTCTTCCAGCTGGTTTCATGTGTTTGTTTGGCCATTTTTCTCAGTTTTTTTTCCTTTTTCCTTTTTCTTTTTTAATTGTATTCTGCTTAAATATTGTTTTTCAAAATCTTGAACTTTTTCAAATTTCATGAGCTTTTTCATATCCGTGAAGTAAGCATGCAAATTTCTGAATTTTTACCAAATTCGTAAACTTTTTTAAAATCCATAAAAATTTTTGAATGTGTGAACTTTTGTTCAAATTTGTGTGTATCAGCTCATGAACTTTTTTTTCAAATGCATGAACCTTTTTTCCAATCATAATGATTTTTTTTAAATTTCATAAACTTTTTCAAATTCTTTTCAAATTCATGTGTCTTAGCTCAAGATTTTTTCTTCAAAATTAATGAACTTTTCTTCAATCTTAGTGAGCTTTTTCCAAATTTTGTGATCATTTTAAAATTTCACAAACCTTTTTTGATTTCATGAACTTTTCAAATTCATAAAATCTTTTCAAGGTTGGGAACTCTTTTCCAAAACCCACGAAATTCTTACAAATTTGTGAACTTTTTTCAAAATGGATGAACTTTTTTCAAATTCATGATTTTTTACAAATTTGATAACATTTTTAAAACCTTTTGATTTTTTGAACTCATGAACTTTTTCGAATACATGAAATTTTTTGAACACATGAGCATTTTTTAGGACATGAAGTTTTTTTTGAATCCCACGATTTCTTTTGAAGCCATGAACTTTTTTGAGGTCGCAAATGTTTTTAATATCCCGTGAATATTTTTGAACTCGTGAACTTTTTCGAGTTCGCGAACTTCTTCAAATCTGTGAACTTATTTCAAGTCCCACAAACTTTTTGGAACTCGTGAACTTTTTCATGTTCACGAGCTATTTCAAATCCAATTCACTTTTTTTAACTCATGAATGTTTTTGAGTTCATGAATTTTTTTAAATCCCATGAATTTGTTTTGAACTTGTGAACTTTTCTCAAAGCCCTGCATACTTTTTTGAAATCCACAAAGAATTCAAATTCATGAACCATTTTACAATTCAGATAATGTCAACAATATTGAAAGAAAGGTCACCAATTCAAATATGTGCTCCCGAATTCATGTGAATGAAATTATCAACTAAAGAAACTGTGAACGAAATAGTCTACCGAACGAAACAATAAACTGAAGAATTCTGAATGAGTGACGAAAGAAATGGACTCCTAGCGAACTTGGAAGTCGAAATCGTAGTGAGTGCTGCTGACTGGTGTGTACGAGTGGGCTTCTGGAAGGCAGCCCACTTGGAATCGTAGCAAGTGCCAGATCGACTAGGAGCACTCACCATCTTGACGCTTAGCGACACATTACGTGGGCGCTATATCTCGCTCCACGCGACGTGGAAGGAGCTCTCGCTACATGATTTCCCTGCGCGCCACAATACTAGCCCAGCCCATTCGTTCACTCGCTTGTGGTTATTTCGCTGGGTCGCTTTGATTTCCTTTCATTTATTTTTCTGTTTTTTTTCTATTTCTACATTGGTTTTCTTTGATTTATATTTTTTTCTTTGAAATACTACAGTTTTCTTTCTTTTCTTCAGTCTTTTTGTGTTTTTATTCGCTATACTTTGGGTTATTTTCTTTTTTTGGGTTTCTTTTTTTTTATTTCTTGGTTTCTAATACTATTTTATTTTCTTTACTTTTTGGTTCTTTGGGTTTTTTCCAACACAAGTCTGCAATTTTTCTATACATTATGAACATTTCTTATACCCATTTAATATTTTTTGATTACATGATTACCAATTTAAAAAAAATACACCATTCGTCCGGAAATACTCGTCGCTCAAACGATGTATCTAAACATATTTGAGTGTTAGATACATCCGTTTGAGTGACATATACTTTTCATAAACACTGTACATTTTTTATATGCTAAACATGCTTTATATATGTTTTAGATATTTTCAATATATGATTAACATTTTTCAAACAATTTTTTTATGTGTACCATGTTGCATACACCTTGTACAATTTTTGTATACATCAATAAAATATTTTTATACATGTTTAACATTTTCTAAATACATGATTATTATTTTTCTAAAATGCATTTTTTGATGTCTATATTTTTCATACACATTGTACGTTTTTGTACATGATTTTTTATACATATTTTCTTAATAGATGGTTAGCATATTTTAAAAATGCATGTTTTGATGTATGTATTTTTCATACGCTTTGTACATTTTTTACATACATATATAACAAATTTATGCACATTTAACTTTTTTCCAAGATATTATTAGCATTTTTCAAACATAATTTTTGATGTCTAATTTTTTTCGTACACGTTGCACATTTTCTTATACACATTTTAGGTTTTTCGAATACATGATTAACATTTTAAAAGAATACATGTTTTGATGTCTATCTTCTTCATACATATTATATATTTTTATATACATATAACATTTTATATACACATTTAATATTTTCAGATATATAATTAACATTTTCCAAAACATATTTTCAGATGTCAACTTTTTCCATTCACCTTGTACATTTTTTCTATACATCAGGAACATTTTGTTATACATGTTTGACATTTTCTAAGTGCATGATTAACATTTTTAAAAACAATTGTGTTCACTATTTTTATAATATATATGTTTAAAATATTTCTGCAATATAAACAAAAGTAGAAAAAACCAAAAAGGAAAAAAAAAGAGTGTTTAAGGCCCGCGAGCTGGGCTGGCCCATTGGTTCATGCGTTTCAGGCAAGAGCTCGTACGGTCTCGCGAAGGGCGAGGTATAGTCTCGCCCGACGCATTAAGCGTCAAACTGGCCGAAATCACTAGTTAAGGGGTCACCCTTTGAAAGGTCACGCCAGGCTTCTCAGACGCTAACAAGTGGGGTTACTTGTCACAACCTGATTATTTTCCCTTCTTTTGTAGATTCGCTTCTTCAAAGCATTTATCTCTTCATTTGTGCATTCAAATTCTAGACCGTCTTCACCATTGGATTTGTCTGATCGATGAACTTTTCATCTCATGTTAGTAGGGTTCTACAAACTTTTTTTTTACAAAAAAATTGAAAAATAGGAAATAAAAAACAAAAACCGAAAACAAATTCGAAAATCTCTCGGAAAAACCTATTCACGCAAAAAAAAAATGAATACAAAAAACGGAAGAAAAAACATGAAGCCTAGAGCCCTCGGGCCTGGGTCGGCCTAGTAGCTCGGAAGTGCTTTCCTGGTGGATTTTGTCGGTGCGAGTTTCTTTCTTTCTTTTCTTTTGTGGCAGTTTTAGGGGATTTGTGTTTTATGTCCAGTTCACATCTCTCCTTGTTTTTCTCTGTTTATGTTCCATTTCTTTTCCTATATATTTTTTCCTTTTAATTGCATTTTCCTTTTCTATAAGAAATGTAAACACAAACATTTGTTAAAATCACATGAACATTTTGTCTTATGTATAGAACACATATTGAGAATACGTGAACACTTTTCTAAAATACATAAATACTCTTATAAAGTGATAAAAGATTATGTAATACTTTTTCGTACTTGGTTTTTTTCATTTTTTATATGTGCAAATATTTCTGACGAGACATCATTTTTACCTTTTTATTATTTAAATTGATTATAAGTAAATTTGTTAGCTAATTGGTTGTAGATTTACGAGAACATGATAGAAGAAATTTCCTTTTTCTAAGTATTTTGCATTGATCGTGGCCATTTATCTGCAGTTACGAGCGACGTGCGTCGTCCAACCCGCAGCGGACATCCACATGGGCTCTCCCAATAGACCATAACATGGGGTTGGCTGCTATATACGAAATTATTAGTTATGGGGTACCCTTCGCAAAGGCTACCGAAACTTTCTCTGGTAGTGAAAAGTTACGCACTACACTTGTCACAACCTGAAAGTTTATGTTTCTTCTTGTAGTTTATTTTTTTAGTGTTTTACTTCTTGAACCGTGCGTCCAGAAAAAAGCCAGAAACCAAGAAGCACAACCATGCTTCATATATTTTTTTAGAAGAAATTTTTTTTCACGCTGAAGCACAATTGTGCTTTCACGTGGTGCAAAATTGAGCTTTTCACTTTTCAAGAAGCACAACTGTGCTTCACCATGAAGCACAAATGTACTTTTTACTGTTTGGGAAGTACAACTGATGTGCCTCGGTGTGAAGCACAACTGTGCTTTTCACTTCTGCCTTTTCACTTTTTGAAAGCACAATTGTGCGTCACTGTGAAGCATAATTATGCTTTTCACATGTGTGCTTCACGCAAGAAAAACACGGTCTTCTTGGGTAACTCTTCTCAGACGTGACAGTCCATTGTTCACGATCTTGAGCTACATAAGAAAGGCTTTATGGCGAATCGGGGATGGTGCATCTGTCCGCATATGGCATGATCAATGGACCCCTCCCAACCCCATCACAAGAAAGCTGACCCCCCCCCCCCCAAGGCCGCTGCAGCCTCCGCCATGTTAGCGAGCTCCTGGACGAGCGTGGCAATTGGAGCATGCTACTGCTTAACCAACATTTCATGCTGATGGACGTCATGGAAATTCTGAAGATCAAGGTTTCTTCTTGGCTCGGCAACGACATCATTGCATGGGCGCCAGAACGCGATGGATCGTTTACGGTCCGGAGCGTCTATCACCTTGCCTACGACAAATCCCATCACCAGACTACAGTCGCAGTGAGCAAGGCACCAGACGAGCAACGTACCGTCTGGGAACTTATATTGAGGTGCCCTACTCCGCCAAAGGTACGTATTTTTGCGTGGTGGTTAGCTTCAAACTCTCTTGTCACTTGGACGAACAAATATTCTCACAAGATTGAGTAACTAATGTGGCGCCCCCGCTTATAATCGTGCACTAATCATATACGCATCATGCACGATCACGAACGGTCACGTCAATATCACAAGACAACTCTATGACACAAAGGATAAACATAAATCTCATATATTACAAGGCAGGGTCACGAGGACCCATAATATATAAGTCATCAAAACAAAAATTACCTGAGTACAAACATAGTTAGACAAGTTTTGCCTTAAGAAGGCCGATCACGACAACTGTTGGGGATATAACCCCACGATATAACCCGCCATGATTGGGCCGAGTCATCCAGGTGGCGGCTCAGGAGCAAGACACGAGACGGGCCAAGGCGCCCAAGAGTAAGACCAGTTGGGCGGCTCACAGAGTGGGCCGGCTTAGGGCCCAACATCCGAAGACGGCGACTCACGGCCCCGAAATCCAAGTCACCAAGAGTTTCCTTGCTTAAGAGACAAGTTAGAAACATACCAAGTCACGGGTCATAATACGACCCAGACTCTTGTAAGCCCTGGGTCTCGACCTGTATATAAGGGCGAGTCCCAGATGCAGATAGGACTAAGTTACAATCGATCAATAGCTAGGTCAAGCGAATCCGCTCCCTTGTAATTGATCTCCAAGCAATAAGCAAACAAGTAGGAAGTAGGCTATTACCTCGATCGTGAGGGGCCGAACCTGGGTAAATCCACGTCTCTCGATTCTGATCAACCCTGACAAGCTAATCACCTAGTTGCGATGGCCTCATGTCTAAGTCCTCACACTAGGACATCTGCCGCGACAAAACCACGATAGTTGGCGCCCACCGTGGGGCCAGCGCATGGTGGTTTCGAGTTCTTGAAGGGCTCTTTCCCAGGGATCGAGGGATACGCCGTTGGTAGGATGACCAAGAGTTGCCGCGGCAAGCTCTACATCGATGACGCCGGGCTGGGGCCCCGAGGCCGACTTAATCGAGTATGGGTACCGGGTCCCCTTTGGCGGAATCCACGTCTTCATCGGCAAAATCGGCGGATCTAAGACTGAGCCGGACATCTGCACCGACCTCGTCGAGCCGGCTCAGCGCGCGCAACCCGCCCGGATCCAAGCCAATCGGAAGCATGTCTTCGTTGGTTTCACGCAGGGCGTAGAACTCGCAGAGAACTCCGTATCTGGAGGAGAGACTCTCGTTTACTCAGGTGATGAGTCCTCGACCGGTGAGACGGAGTCAATCTACCAGCTTCAAGACAGCGGGCTTGGGGGCTGTTCCGATGACGGCATTATTCCGGACCCCTACGAGCCACCGTGCCGAGCCGCCATCTTCATGGCAGGGATGGCGCCGGCTCTCAATACCACGATGGCCGGAGCAACAGTGACAATGAACCCCTCAGCATCTGGATCAGCCCGGCCTCCAGCTCAAATTCTGTCTGAGCTGATGACCATCCTGACGACCTTGCTGGCAACCGAGGTTACTGTGAAAAATTAGGCAGAGCGCAATGCGAAAATTGTGAAGCTTCGGGAGCAGATGACCAAGGCCCAGGAGGATATCAACGTTGAAAACACACAGACGGCCGAGTTGCAAGCTCAGATTAATGTAGAGGCAGAGCGTCTGAAGACGCAGGCTTGGCGTCTAAACCTTGAGCAGAAGCTTCCAACACAGTTCATCAGCGGAGGTACCGGAGCCGTCTACCTACGAGTTATGAGCCCGCACGTTTGTTCAATACGCCAAGGGCAGACCCAAGTACTCCAGGAGCACCGGTTATACCTCAATTAACCCCTAATGCACCAGGGAGCAGAGTGGCGGCGCAGCTGCTACAGTTAGAGCCGGCCCCCGACCCTCGCCTTGCTCGGACGCCACCACCACACTTTCCGACACCGCCGGGTCACTCTCCAACCCGGTGGATAACATGGTAGCAGCGGCAACCCGACTTACTACGATTCCTATCACCGGTGAGTCACCGGTCGCAGTTGAAACCCGGAACACCATTGAGCTGTTGCAGATGGCGATTGCTCAGCAGGCTAACTACTCTTACAGCCGGCATCGTGTACATTCGACACCGCTGCCGAGTCGTAGCTACAGCCGGCACGCTAAGTCACCAGCAGTTTCAAGCAGTGAACGACGCTGTAACCCGCTCCAGGACAACCCGCCCCGTAACCCGAGGACTGATGCTCAAGCAATTGTGGACGGTGCAAGGGCCCGTTGCGAGGCAGAAGCAATAAACCAGGGTGCTTATCAGCCGCCCCCGGTAGTTCCGTCAGCTTCGGTGGGAGCCGGATCGAGTGCTAGAACTATCGGAGTGCTGTGCCTAGTGCTGGCTTTACGTAACGAGCGCATGCCTAAAGACTTTAAGGGTCCCCGCAAGGTACACTACAAGAAATCTGTTAATCCATGACGGATTTCTGTTGCCTTCATATCTGTTGTTTTCAGGGAGACGAATACAAGGATAAAGAACCAACTACGGTGGATTTGTTCAAGGAGTGCCACTACAGCAAGAAAAAGAAATGCTACACCAATGTTGTGCCGGATGTAATTGTAAGTCAGCTTTCAAAGACTACCAACCATCAAAGTTTTAACTTTTGCACAGCTAGAAGTAATATTGTTTCAGTCACTCTAATAGATTGAAAAAAAAATAAGCAAATGCCAGTGTATGTTAATTGGAAATGTTAACAAAATCACTTGACTATCTTGTAATAGATTGTCCTATATTGCAGTTTTGGCCATCCTCAGTGTCAATCTTGTAGTATATATCAAATAATTAGATTTAAACATTACTTTCTTGTACTTAATTGATATAATTTAGCCTGTACAATTGATTGTTTCTTTTGGCCACTTTGTTGTTCATGAATAATCCGACTCAGCTCCGCATAGAAAGATGTTTAATCTGACTCTGTTCTCACAAAATAAGGATGCATGCTAGCTTTCCTCATGCATGTTAACTTGCTGATGATGTCATCTCTACTTGTGCTTAAGTTGTCTCATAACCATGTTTGTTGCTTGCATTGCTAGACCGAGATGGAAAACAAGGCTTCCAAACCCTACAGAAGATTGTCAGGAATCGAGCTCTGCAACTGAGGCAGCAACCGAAGCTGTAGCTGAAGTGCTTGCTAAGCACACTAAGAAGCCGAGGTTTCTACAGCATGTTGGGATCCAGCACGTCCATGCGAGATCCAGTGCTATCAACTGTGAAGTAGAATTGGCAGCGCAGAAGATGAATGTTGAGCTTTGGGCGTGTGTTGAAACCTTGACCAAGAAGTTGAAGGAATCTGAAGAAGAAAGGGCCAGGCAAGATGAGGAGTACAGGAAGCGAGACAAGGGGAACAGGAAGAAGCAAGCTGAGATGGATGCAAAACTAGACTTATTGCTAAGTCAGATGCCATCAAGATCAGCTGAAGGGTAAGGTGTTTGTCCAAAAAGTTGCTGGAAGCTATATGAATGTGGGATATACTCCTGGAACCTACCTTGTTATTTTGTCATCCTTTTGTTGTGCAAACTGCATACTGTTGGATGCAAACTGGTTGCATTTTGGTGCTTGATGGTTAGAGGATCTGGAGATGTAAGCTGAATGCTATGCTGGATGTGTTATGCAGGATCAGTACTCGTGTAATGTGACTTGTGCTTTTGTAATGTTGTGCCTCTTTTCTGTCTTAATATTGTACAAAATAATGAATAGTTGTGACTGTCTAGTGCTAAATTGTTCCGTGTAAAAATCACAAATGGGCTGCTTTTGGGTAAACCTAATACTGATGGGCCGGATGAAGTAGGCCTGGAAACATGTTCTGGGTAAAAAAATATAACTGGCCCATAAGATTAATGGGCTGATGTGCTTGTTGGACCACCAGAAACGGGCTAACATGGACAGTTAAAAAAATAGTTCCCCCTCAAAAAAAAAAAGTTCGGACCCAAACAAATAGGCCAAAACTTACTGGGCCGAAGGCTACATGGGCCTAAGGCGGCGCCACGTCAGACCCAGATAGGTGTGTTGATGCCACGTCAGCATGTAAATCTGTGACGGAAAAGTCTGTCACAAGGGCCCGGGCCTGGGGTGGGCCTGGGGGCCGATCGGTGACGGTAAATGACCGTCATGATTTTGTCGACATCAATGACAGACTGCAAATCCGTCATCGTTGGTGGGGCGAACAAATTATGATGCGATATACATGACGAACAAAGCGACTGTCACCGCTGGTCATCGATGACAGTTTATGGGCTGTCAGTGACGGACTCGGGCTGTCACAGATTACCATATTTCTTGTAGTGGTACCTAACTACACGGCGGATCTCCCTCCAGAGGCTTGGATTGAGAGCTACGAGCTGGCCATGGATATGTTGGACGTTAGTGATGTGGTATGCGCCAAGTATTTCACTATGATGTTGGAGGGGCCGGCTCGCACCTAGTTGAAAGACCTGCCCCCAATTCTATCAACACCTGGGTGGAGTTGAAGGAGCGCTTCATCAGAAATTTTCAAGGAACCTGCAAGCAGCCGATGAAAATTGTGGATTTGGAGCACTGTGTGCAACATGAGGATGAGTCGGCCCATCATTGGGCCTGCCGGGTCGCCGCCATTATCCACTCTTCCGACAACATCGGGGCGGCTCAAGCCGTTCTGATCCTGGAGAAGAATTGTCGCTTTGAGCCTCTTAAGCAGAAGTTAGGGCGGCTTAAGCGTAAGTGCACGTATATGGGCAATCTCATGGACGTGCTCACCAGATACGTTGATTCTAACGGTACGAAGGATCCCGGCTTTGATGAGGATAAGTCGAGTAAGGGCAAGAAAAACGGTGGTGGCAAGGGTCAACAACAGAATGCCTCGGCACAGAATGGTAATCACAATAACCATAGCAATGGTGGAAAGCGCAGACACCCCGATGGCGGGTCAGATTTTGTGGCTAACACTAACGCAGGGTTCAAAAATCAGTGTCATAATAGCAAGCAGCCTTATAATGGGGGGAAGCCCAAGAATTATGAGGAAGCCCTTAACGGGCCGTGTCCGAAGCACAGTTATCCTAACAAGCCATCTAGTCATGCTTGGAAGGATTGTTATATCATGCAAGAGTACAGGAACCAGTCATTTCAACATCATGGTAACAATAATGGGCCGCCAGGCGGGTCAGGCTCTAGAGGTTTCCAGGGAGCCGGCTTTGGTGGTGGCGGCTCAAATCCCGGCTATCAGGGCCAGGGAAACCATGGTGGTCACAATCAGCAATCTAGTCAAGGTAATCAGCAACAGAATAATCAGTCAGGGTACCAGAGTAATCCTAAGCAACTTAACAGTGGCCAGTATCATGTTTTCACTACGAGCACATGCAAGCGTGACCGGAAGGTCCATAAGCGGGCCGTCAATGCGGTTGAGTCGGCGGTGCCACGCTATTTGAGGTGGTAAGAGTACACAATAACATGGAGCCGGGCGGATCATCCGCCCTGGGTTGATGATCCGGGTCATCTAGCCTTGGTGGTAGCCCCTCAAGTGGGTGGTTACAAGTTCACAAAGGTACTTATGGATGGTGGAAGCAGTATCAACATATTTTACTATGACACTTTTTGACGGATGAATCTAATAGAGAAGGATCTTAAGCCATCATCTACGGTCTTTCACGGAGTTATCCCTGGCAAGTCGGCTTACCTTGTGGGAAATATTGCTCTAGAAGTGGCCTTTTGCGATGAGTATAATTACAGGGCCGAGACACTGTGGTTCGAGGTGGTTAAAATCAAGAGTCCATATCATGTGTTGTTTGGACGGCCGGCTTATGCCAAGTTCATGGCCCGCCCTTGTTATATCTGTCTGCAGCTTAAGATGCCAGGGCCACGAGGAACAATTACAGTTCATGATAATCGTAAAACAACTTTGGAGTGTGAAGAAGGAGATGCTGCTTATGCATAGGCGGCTTGTGCTACCGATGAGCTCAAATTTTATAAGGATAATGTTGACCCGGCTAATATGACCCCTCTGAAAAAGCCCACCACCGAGAAGGACCCTCTGCTCAAATTAAATCGGCAAAGGACACGCAGCAAGTTGACTTTGTCCCTGGTGATTCTTCATAGCAGTTCACCATTGGGACGGGTATGGATCCTAAATAGGAAAGCGCGCTCATCGAGTTCATCCATGAGAATTGGAACATCTTTGCATGGAAACCTTCTGACATGCCGGGTGTACCGAGAGAATTCGCTGAGTGCCACCTTAATGTGGATCCTAAGATGAAACCTGTTCGACAGTTCCTCCGTCGTTTTAATGAGGAGAGGCGTAAGGCTATTGGAGAAGAGGTGGCCCGACTCCTAGTTGCTGGGTTCATAATTGAAGTTTTTTCACCCACAGTGGTTGGCTAATCCTGTGCTTGTGCTCAATAAGAATGGCATTTGGCGTATGTGTGTCGATTACACCGATCTTAACAAGGCTTGTCCAGCTAATCCATTTGCTCTCCCCCGTATTGACCAGATCATTGATGCCACGACGGGTTGTGAGAGTTTATGTTTCTTGGATGCTTATTCTGGTTATCATCAGATCAAGATGGCAGTTGAGGATCAGGAGAAGACAGCCTTCATCACCCCCTTTGGAGCTTTCTATTATGTCTCTATGTCTTTTGGGCTTAAGAGTGCTCAGGTGACTTACCAGCGTTGTGTTTAGAATTGCTTTCATGGGCAAATTGGACGCAATGTTCATGCTTATGTGGACGACATTGTGGTAAAATCTAGGAAGAAGGAATCCTTGCTTGATGACTTGAAGGAAACCTTTGACAATCTCTGGGTGTACAAGATGATGCTTAACTCAGCCAAGTGCGTCTTTGCTGTACCGGCAGGAAAATTACTAGGTTTTCTGGTTTCAGAAAGGGGCATCGAAGCTAACCCGGAGAAGATCGAGGCTATCACCTCTCTGTCTAAGCCGGTCTGTATCAATGATGTTTAGCACCTGGCGGGTCGTATTGCAGCCCTGAGCCAGTTTATAAGCCGCCTGGGCGAGAAGGCGATTCCCCTATACCAGATGATGAAAAAGACTGATCATTTTGTCTGGAGCGATGCTGCTAATGAGGCGTTTGAGGCGCTTAAGAAGCAGTTGGCTGAGCCGCCTATCTTGGCTGCTCCAATCGACAAAGAGCCTTTGCTCCTGTACATGACGGCTAATAACAAGGCCGTTAGTGTAGCAGTGGTCGTGGAGCGCAAGGAGGTAGGCAAAGAGTATCCAGTCCAATGGTCGGTTTATTATGTTAGTGAAGTTTTGACGGAGTCCAAACAGAGATACCCACATTGGTAGAAGTTGGTGTTTGGGGTGTTCATGGCTAGCCGCAAGTTGAAGCATTATTTCCTTGGGCATCCAATCACTATGGCCAGTTTTGCTCCTTTGGGGGATATCATTCAAAACAAGGAAGCCACTGGCAGAGTTGCTAAGTGGGTAATTGAGCTTGGACCACATCATCTGAAATATATGCCCAGAACCTCCATCAAGTCTTAGGCCCTGGTGGATTTTATCAATGATTGGACAGAACTGCAAACACCTGAGGAAAAGACAGATCATACATACTGGATGATACACTTTGATGGATCAAGGCAATTGGAAGGCTCGGGGGCTGGAGTTGTTATATCTTCCCGCGAGGTGACCAGTTTTGTTATGTTTTAAGGCTAATGTTTCCCTATACTAACAATGCAACTGAGTATGAGGCTTTGCTACATGGGCTCAGAATGACTAAGGAGATGAACTTGAGCTAGGTTAGATGCCTTGGCGACTCAGATCTCGTTGCACAACAAGTTTCAGGGAAGTGGGAATCTAAAGACCCGCTCATGGCGGCTTACCGTCAAGCAATGACTAATATCGCTGGCCACTTCAAGGGTTATCAAGTGGATCACATAGACCGGCGGCATAATGAGGCGGCTGATGCGCTATCCCGGCTCGGGTCTCAGTGTAAGCCGGTTCCCCCTAATGTGTTCCTTGATGTGCTGAATTATCCTTCTGTCAAATTACCCTCAGAGGAAGACTTAGCTATCCCTGACCCGGAGGGACAACTGGTGGCGGCGCTACGTGTTATTCCAGATTGGAAGATGCCTTATCTAGCTTACCTGACTCGGGGTGAGTTGCCAAAGGATGAACTTTCTGTGCGACAGATCGTAAGGCGGTCTAAGTCCATGACAATTGTCAATGGCGAGTTACACAGATGTAGTGTGACTGGCGTGTTTCAACGCTGTGTTTCCCCTCATGAAGGCCGAGAAATTTTGCAAGAAATTCATGCAGGAGACTATGGTCATCATGCCGGGTCAAGATCTCTCATGGCTAAGGCTTTTCAACACAGTTTTTTCTGGTTGACAGCTCACGCTGATGCAGAGGACATTGTCCGTAAGTGTGACAGTTGTCAGAAATTTGCATGACAGGCGCATGTGCCGGCTAAGGAATTGGGGATGATTCCAATAACCTGGTCACTTGCAGTCTGGGGGCTTGATATGGTCGGGCCCTTCAAGAGGTCTAAGGACAAGAAGACTCACCTTTTAGTTGTAGTCGACAAGTTTACAAAATGGGTTGAAGCTGAGCCAGTCAGCAATTGTGAGGCGGCGACTACAGTTTAGTTTGTGAAAAAAATGATCTTCCACTTTGGTTATCCTCATAGTATCATCACTGATAATGGGACAAATATGTCTAAAGGTGCTATGAAAGAGTTCTATCAAAGGGAACACATCCGGCTTGATGTTTCATTTGTGGCTCATCCACAGTCCAATGGCCAAGCTGAGCGTGCTAACCAGGAGATATTACAAGGGATCAAGCCCCGACTCATGGTTCCCTTGGAGTGCACTCCGAGTTGTTGGGTCAAAGAGCTTCCTGCGGTTCTTTGGAGCATAAGGACTACCCCTAACAGATCAACAGGCTACACGCCGTTCTTCATGGTTTATGGAGCAGAGGCGGTTCTCCCAAGTGACATCCGGCATGACTCGCCCAGGGTGGCGGCTTATGTTGAAATGGATAACGAGACAGCTCATCAAATCACTTTGGATGCCTTGGAGGAAGAACGTGACCATGCGGCGGCTCAATCTGTGATTTACCAGCAAGACTTGCTTCGCTATCATAGCCGTAGGATTCGAAGCCGCACTTTCCAGGAGGGCGACTTAGTGCTCCGACTGATTCAAGATCAGACAGGCATGCATAAGCTTTCACCTCCTTGGGAAGGGACTTTTGTGGTCAGCAAGAACCTCAACAATGGGTCATATTATCTCATCGACATACGTGAACACAATAAGTCACGTACCTCTAAGGAGGAGACCAACAGGCCTTGGAATATTGCTCATCTTCGGCCTTACTACACTTGAGCCGCTGGCTCCAGTCATTGTACATACATATCATGTATATATATATATTTTATGATCAAATATAATAAAGCCGACATCCCCAAAACTCGGGGCCTCTGTCGTTTCATCTCATATATTGTGCATGAGCCTTTTATTTGTTGGTCATAGGTCACTTGGGGGCTTCCAACTCACTGAGTTTAGCTTTCTCACCCTCTTGACCCGGTAAAAACGCCACATTATTGGTTAAACCTACCTGTATGCTTGATGCTACTTCAAAAAGATGACCCGCCGTACTCTTGACAGTCAATCTTTATGACCCTGAACTTGTCAAGGTTAAAACGGCACCTTAAGTCATGTGAGAGCCGACTTACGTAAAGCGAGGATAAACCAAGGCTATCATGCACAGTCTTTTTGTCGAGCCTCGAAAGCCGACTTATTATTCATTCAATATTTGTATATATCAATATTGGTTCTGTATCTGCAGGAATCTTTTGCTCTTAATCACATTATGGCGATGGCTATACATCTCCGGGTCAAAAGAACTCCGGGTTGCTTGTGATGAGTATTGACCTTTTTGACCATGAGTCACCAAATTATCAATTCAATATTGTGTTTCAAAATCATTTGTTATGACTATAAGTCACCCACGCATAACTCGCTGGATTATTTCACACCAATTATAACTTGGTGGAATTTTTGCAGATGTCACAAGTCTCTGCATTTACAGGTTGTTGCAGGCGACTTATCAAACACAGGCACAAGCAATGGCTGTTTGATGTTCAAGCATAAGACGCCCAAGGTGGGTTAAGTAGCATGCGTTAATCCATTTTTTTCAATCAACAGGCAGATAAGTGCTTATGCAACAAATTCAATGTGCACTAAGGCACGGCAAGAGCAACCAAGTATTTCAGCTAAGTCTATTACATGGCTACAGCTGAGCCCAGAATATTCAAAGTTTTTGGTAGAGTATAAACTACTCTTGCAAGCCGGCCTTTGTGCCGTCCGGGTTAGCCCCTTGATGACCTCCAGCAGTTGACGTCTCCGGGTTATCCTGCGCTGACTTTTCTGCTTCTTGGATCTGAAGGTTATCCAGTTTCCAGTTGACATCTGTTAAGGCTTGGAAGACGGCTTCATCATGCAAGATAGGAGACGGGTCAACATCAGGTACAAAGAGATGCTTACGCCATTGGGGAGTCAAGTTAAAAGATATCAGTGTTGGGGGTGGCACTCGTGTGTTGTTGCCGTCATAAGCCGGCTGGTACTTTTTGAGTTCCATTTCTGCCACAAGCTGACTCGCCAGCACTCCAGATTCCTTCACACATCGCTCGTAATCATCTTGCGAGAAAGTAGTCCTGCCATCTTTATATTCTGGGAACCCGCCGGCCATCTCTGATAGATCTAACTCTGGTGCATAAGCCATAGCCCGGCTCAACGCGGTTGTGGTTCCTGATCAGGCGGCTGATCTCTTCAGTTCTTCGACCTGTTTTGGGATGGTTGACAACCTCTTCAACACATCCTTTATGAATTGTGGCAGGTCCTTTTCTCCCATGACAGCCTTTAGGGTGAGCATGCTTCCAGTATATAACTGCTCTACAAGGGAGTACACAACCTTCAGCTTCATCATGTCGTCTTGAAGATTACGCGTTTTATCACCTGCACAGAAGTTGCAATATGTGAGCCGCCAGGCGAGTCATTACTTATGCATGCCGAGCCGCCCGAGTTAATGTTTCTTTCTAAATTGAAGGATGACTTACAAAATATGGCTTGAGTCATTTGAGTGATATGGTGCTTTAACCCGGCCAGCTCCTCAGTAACCGGGGCCAATTGTTTTTTGGCGGCTTCTGCTCGTTGGATCAAGGCGGCTTTCTCCATCTCAAAATTTTTTTTTCTCCATCTCAAAGCCCGCTTTGATTTTCTCCAACTATTCCAAAGAAGATTGCAGGCTTGACTCCGCCTTGGTCCGCAGAGCCTGTTCATTTTCAATGTCTTTTCTCAAGCCGGTCAAGTTTGACTCGGCTGTGCTTAAAGCCTCCTGCAAAATAAAGGAGGTAATTTATTTAACAAATGCTGAAGTAAGCCGACGATAATATCAAACCCGGCGCTTGGGGGCTATATCAATTCAAGTTCAATGGAGAAGTCCCAAGCAGATTGCAAGCACTATACTTAGCACTTGGGGGCTAATGTATGTCATTTTTCTCCCTTAAAGAGTACAAGAAGACTCGGTTCATCTCAAGAAGATGAGCCAGCCCTTGGGGGCTACATGTTAATTCTTTAAAATATCAACATATTGAAAGACCCAACTCGTCTCAGGAAGATGAGCCGGCCCTTGGGGGCTAGATGGTATTTCTTTTCCTATGAATTTATTTGAAGAACCGGCTTATCATTAATATGATAACCCGACCCTTGGGGGCTACACTTCAAACTCTATAGATTTCTATCTATGTCTTAAACATACTTAAATTTTCCTATGGTAAAGACTTGGGGGCTACATAAGGATATATACAACACATGAGAAGATTGAGCGTACCTCATATTTCTTCTTCATCATGCTGACCAGGCTAGCTTCCATGTCTCGGCTTGTAGACAGGCGGCTTAAATAGCCAGCATGTAGTTCATCTACGCTGAAGTCCTCGTAGTTGGGCAGCTCGAGTTTGGCTTTGCCTTTCTCTAATAAGGGTGTCTCCTCCTTGGCTGTATGCTTGGTCAGCACGTTGGAGGTTTCTGGAGTTTTATAACCCGCCCCAGTGATAGCAATTTATTCATTGTCCCTCTGATGAGAGGGAATGTCTTCAGTCCCATTGCCAGGGCTTGAAGCAAGAGTGGGACTTGGCGGGTTAAGCTCATCCGCCGGGTTAGCATCAACATCCATAGCTTCAGTCCCGGCAGGTTCATTTTGCTGCGACGGCTCAACTTGACTATCATGATGATCTTCAGGAATATCAGCATGGGCCTCAGGGGTCACCAAGGTCTGGTCCTCTGACTCAAGAATATCTGGGTTTGTTGAAGACTCGCCTACTTTCCTCTTCTTGCTCTTAGCTTTGGCCCTGTGAATCAAGATGGTGTATTCAAAATCATATACTAATGGTTGTGTCAAGCCACCAAACAAAACAGCTGATAAAATTATTTACCCGGGGTTTATAACCAAAGCCGGTAGCTGAGTGGAGGATGAGTCTCCGGAAGACATGGGCGACTCCTGATAATTTGAGTCAGAAGGGTCGTTAAGAGGCTGCCTGGTAAGGCCGGCTTGTGGAAGAGAAGGAGTTGGACTGTGTGGCACCTCGTTATGTCGCTTGCGGGTAGATGGTTCATTAGATAACCTGGCTAGTGGGTCTCCAGAGTCGCCACTCCGAGTTTGGCATCTTGATTCGTGCTGTGTTGTCTTCAAAAGAAAGTTTGGGTCCAAGTAAGCGTCAGGATGAGAAAATTTTACTTTTCGGACAACCCGCCTTGTTTTCTTGGGAGACAAGGGTTCTGAGCCGGAAGATATGGAAATTACCTCGGCGTTGTCAGCTCGGCTTGTTGCAACATCACCCCGAGAATAAGAAGCGTCAGCGAGTTCAATAAAGAGACGGCCAAGGGAATCAAGTTCTACCTCTGACTGATTGTCAGTTGCTGGTGACCCGCCTCTTGTTGCCGGCTCAATCACAGTAGCAGACTTGTTCTTTCTTCAAGCCGGCATGGTTTTTGTCTTGACTGCTTGTGCTTTCTTCCTCTTCCAGAAGGGAGAGTCAGCCTGCATAGTTGAACAAGGTTAGCAAGTGAAAACACTGGATAAATAAAGATTGATAAGATGGACAAATAACTACATATACACTTACTAGAGGTGCCGGGTTGAGACTACAAAAAGGATTCAGCCCCACTTTGTTGCAGGCATCTTGAGGCTCTCCGAGTAATTTCTTCACAATTTTATTGATTTCATCAACCTCCAAGTCAACGTTGCTATATCGTTGTGGGTCGTCTGACCCGCCGGAATAATTGTACATCAAACTACTGCGGAGGCTCAATGGTAGGATCCTCCAGCAACCCAACAATGGGTTAGATCAACCCTAGTTAAGCCATTGGCTAGCAAGGCCCTGAGTTTTGAATACACAGGGACGGCTTGAGCATGCTCTTCTAGAATAACTCGGCATTGGAGAGCAAAGTCCATTGGAAGCCGGTCAGCTCTATAACCCGGTAAGGGGTTTTCACCAGCTGGAGCTGTGTTCCTACAGTAGAACCAAGTCTTAATCCATCCTTTAGGATGACTTGGTAGGGTGACTGGAGGAAAAGAGCTGTCTCTCCACCGTTGAATTGAGACCTCGCCAAGCTCTAGACTGGGGCCATCAGCAAACTCTGTTTGGCGGTTGATATAGAAGAATTCCTTGAAAAGGGGAACAGTGGGTTCCATTTGTAGTTACACCTCGCAGAAGACTTGAAACTGGCACAAGTTGGATATGGAGTTTGGAGCGAGATCTTGAGGATGAAGGTTGAAGAAGTTTAGGAAATCCCGGAAGAACTTTGAGCCGGGGGGGGGGGGGGGAGCCTCTCATGAGATGGTCTACGAAGACCACGACCTCTCCTTCGCCGGGTTTGGGAACATCATCCCCTTGGGCGGCTCGCCAGTCAATCTCTTCCTGAGCCGACAGAAGGCCCTGATCTTGGTAGTCTTTAAGAATGAGGTCAAAAACTTGGGAAGGCACCCAGTTGCAGATGGTGGTTTTTGACATGCTGAGCCACCTGTGTGAGATTAAGGACTGCATAAATACACATGGCGGGTTACTTATGATAGCCCGCTATATCAGTTATATGATGAGATGATGGTATAAGTTATGGTTAAAAACAAGACGGCGTAATCATTAATGGTGGATGAGTCGCCCAATAGGTGAGCCGGCTTACCAACAAAGGCAGTTTCTAATATCTGGCGGGTTGTGATTACAATGATGAGCCGGAAGACAACATGAATGTGTCTCATATTAAATGGAGGGGTTTTCTAAAATTCTGCTATGTATGATACAAATAAGTTTCTACCGAAGCAACAGCAATTACGGATCTACCAAAAAGTTTAAAAGGAGAAAAAGTTGATAAACCAAAGACAATGCTATGGAACATTGGATGCCTAGCCAAAGGATTCTTAAGAGGATCTTGTAAGTGCATCTAGTGCCCCTTAGTGATTTTGGTGTATTGAAGACTTATAGGTTAAGGGACTAATGTGTTTGTGAGTGTACACAGGTCTATGAGGAGTTTGTTATTTACGATGAATGTCGACCCCTAAAAATGAATGTCTTCAACTGAAGACTTTGGTTTTCTTGAAGACTTTGAAAGTGAAGGAATTGGTGTGACCCTGAAGACTTGATATTCATGCGAGGATTATGAAGCGTGAAGACTTTTGTTTTCGTAGTTTCATTTTCTTCTTCTTGAGTCATAGGAAACACCGTACTGTTAAAGGGGGTCGAGGTAAAACTAAGGAAAAGTTTCCAAGTGATGCTCAACTCAAAATCCTACACCTACCCAATCCTTTCGAGTGAAGCCATTGGAAATCTCATACAGTTTAGTCAAGTTCTTCAGTGACAGAGACGAAGTTCTTCTGTTCTCTGAGGAATTTGTTCTGACTGAGGAGTTAGGAATTCGCCAGTGCGAATTGCCTACAAGTGAGGAACATGATAGCCCTGAGGAATTTGATACTCAAATATCCGACCGTTGCTGTGCTGCGCGCCAGCTGTCCAAATATCCTACCCACCTAACGGTCTTATCATTGAAGGGCATTTATGTCTTATCATGTCGGGCTGCTCCCTAGGCTATAAATAGCCGCCCCCTACAACCACTAGCTGGTTGGCTGCTCCGAGAGATAGATTGACACTTGTCATTTAGAGCATCCCATCCTCCGAGGACTTTGAGCGAAAATCATCAAGTGAGGAAAAACCCAAAAACCCAAACACCTACAAACCCAAAGTGATTGAGCATCACTGAAGAGATTGTTCCTGTGTGGAACCAACGCTTGTTACCTTTGAGGACTGTGCATCCTCCAGACGGTTAGGCGTCATGGTCTAGAGCATCCAAGAGGAAATTGTGGATTGCCGAGTGACCGAGTATGTGAAGGTTTGGAAGTCACCTGAAGACTTACCACGAGTGATTGGGCGAGGTCTGTGTGACCTTAGCTCAAGGAGAATACGGTGAGGACTGTGTGTCCGGGACTGTGTGTCCTCAGGTTTAAATACCTAGCCGCTCCAACCAGACGTACAACTGTCACAACAGTTGGAACTGGTCTACCAAATCATTGTCTTCACCGAGCTGCTGGTTCTATTTCCTCAACCCTTTCATTTCCTCGCATACTTGCTATGTATTTGATCATTACTGTTTGAAGACTTTGTCTGAAGACTTTCTCAATTTCCTCAGTTCAATTTCTTCTGTCAGTTTGTCTTCAGCATGCTTATCCTGTGTTTACGCTACTCGTGCTCTGTGCTTGTTTTCATTTCATCATGATGACTGTGCTACTGCTCTGTTATGCTTGCATCTGAGCACTTATTCCGCTGCTAAGTAGTTCGTCGCTTAGGAATTTCCTCACCTTGAACTTCCTCAGTGACGAATTTGTAAAAATCGCCTATTCACCCCCCCTCTAGTCGATATAACGCACTTTCAATTGGTATCAGAGCAAGGTACTCCCTTGTTCTGTGTGATTTTGGTTTAACCACCTGGAGTTTTAGTTATGTCGACTGCAGGCATGATCAAGGTCTCAGCTGGATGTCCTACCTTCGATGGGACGGGCTACCCCTACTGGAAGAACAAGATGCGCATGCATCTTGAGGCAATTGACAACGATCTCTGGTATGTTGTGGAAAAGGGTGTTCCCTCTGTCACTCCTTCCGTAAACGCTGCTGATGTGAAGAGATTCAAGCAACTCGACTCTCAAGCGAAGAATATCATATGTGGCCATCTGAGCAAAGGGCAGTATGGCAGAGTGAGTGCTTTGGAGACAGCTAAGCTTATCTGGGATATGCTGTCCAAGGTCAACGAAGGAGTCTCAACTCAACGTGACTCTCGAGTTGACGTTCTTCGCAATCTCTTCAACCGCTTCAAAAGACTCGACAACGAAAATGTTCAGCAAACCTTTGATCGCCTCACTGACATTTCAAACGAGCTTCAAGCACTGGGTGCCACTGACATCACCGACCATGAGGTGGTGAAGAAATTGCTGAGGTCACTCGATTCTTCATTCGATACACTGGCACTGATGATTCAAGAACGTGGAGACTACAAGTCACTTGATCCTGCTGATATCCTCGAGAGGCTAAATACTCATGAATTCCAACTAGCTGAGAAGAGAGATCTCTACGGATCGAGCTATGGTAGATCTCGTGCACTGAAAGCCAAGGCAGTCTCTGAATCTGAAGATGAAGATTCTGGTAGCAGCCTTGGTGATCCTAAAGAACTGAGTCAGGAGCTAGCAATGCTCGTGAGGAAATTCCAGAAGTTCTCTAGACGTGGCCGATTTGGAAAATCCTCAAGAGGTGATGACATGAAATCAGATTCCTCATCCCGTGATTACAAGAAGAGAACTTGCCATAAATGCAAGAAACCTGGTCACTACATTACTGATTGTCCTCAGTGGGAGAAGGAATCAAAGAAGAAGAAATACAAGGATGATAGTTCAGATGACTCTAAGAAGAAGAAGAAATATTCAAAGTCCTCATCGTCAAGATCTTCAAAGTCTTCATCTCACAAGAAGAGCAACTCCAAGAAAGCTCGGGCATTCATTGGCAAGGAAATGGACTCTGAAGCTGAATCTGAGGAACATGAGGAAGAGGAGGCATCTGAGGAGTCAGACTCTGGTGTGGCAAGCCTAGCCCTCTCTACTGCTTATATTAGCAAGTCCATCTTCAACACTGAGGAAAATGGCTTCCCCAACACTGCTGATGACGGCAATGATGACTATGCTCCCACCTATTGCTTCATGGCAAAAGGTGCCAAGGTATTCAAATATCCCTCCTCTGAATCAAGTGAGGATGAATCTGATGAAAACCTCAAACCCAGCTATTCCAAACTTGCTAATATTGCTGTTAAACAACAAAAGGCTTTGGAAAAGGTTCAAAATATGCTAGACAAAAGCGATGATCTGTTAGGTGAGGAAATGGATCGAACTCAAACACTGACTGATAATCTTCAGCAACTACAGTCTAAGTTTGACAACCTTCAAGGTCGTCATGAAACTCTCCTAGCCGATCATGAGAAGCTTTCTTATGAATTTCTTCAAAGAAAGCAAGATCTTGAGAAGCTAAGGGTGAGTCATGAAGATCTTCAGAAGGAAAATGATTCTTTGCTTGCTCAACAGATCAGTTCCGCTCAGGAAGAATTTATTCCACCATGCTTGAAATGCATTGAATGTGAAACTGCTAATTCTTCACCTGAATGTTCAAATGCTTCCATTGCTGCAAATTCTTCAACTATCTCTGTGGTCACAAATTCCTCATCTGAGGATACCACTAGTATCACTGACGAAAATGCAGGGTTGAAGGAATTGTATGTGACAGGCATGTACAAAAGCCTCAAAGGGCATCAGACTCTTTGTGATGTGCTCAAAAAGCAGATCTTGAACAGGAACCCTAGGAAAAAGGGTATTGCCTTTGAGAGGAAACTCAATGCTGATGGAACCTACTGGAAACCGGAGTAGTATCCCAAAACCTCATGGGTTGCTGCGAAGGGACCTCCCGTAGATCCATCCACTTTATCTGGCTTTACTTGTGAATCCTCATATTCATCTGATGAGTCATTTGACTCCAACTATAAACTATTCAAAAATCAGAATGGTGAGGTATTTGCTAGATATGTTGGATCTAACTGCAGGAATGGTCCCCCTATGAAGAAAATCTGGGTTCCCAAAAAGTGCCTTGAAAGTCTTCAGGTGAATGTCCTCATGACACCACCTGTGAAGAATAAGAACCCCAGATCAAATTCTTCATATGAATCAAATTCCTCACATGGATCAAAGTCCTCACATGAACATCATCGTGCTAACACTTCTGTTTCGCAGGGAAAGCCTAAGGGCTATGAATATATGCATTATTCTTCAAATCATTATGTTCATAAGTCCTCGAAGAATTTCTCTGCTTATTCATATGCTTACCCTAACCCCTCTTATGTGAAACGAAGTGGTCTGGCGTCTATGCCACCTTTCTCTTATGGAGCTCGCAGAATGATGAACTCTTTGCCACCCCTCCAGATGTGGGTGGTGAAGAAAAGGAACTAATCTCTTATGCAGGGTCAGGTCTCCAGACGAACTAAATCGTCTGAAGAATTTGCTGGAGACCTGAAATGCTTGAAAGGACGCAAGCTAATCATGAAGAAATGACTTATTCATTTCTCACGTCCTCACATTGCTATATATACATATGTTGCTTTAATTGATGAAATATGTCTGATGAATTTGATGTCATATTCTTCACTCTGAAGTATATGAGTTCGTAAGATGCACTAATTCATCTGCAGGATGATTTACCCAAAGCTACTGAGTGGGTCCTCGATAGTGGATGTACAAATCACATGACCGGTGACAAGAGCTTACTGATGAACACTCCTTTATCTCCATCACACTTGAAGCATATCACCTACGCTGACAAAGGCAAAAGCAAGGTATTGGGTCTAGGTAGGGTTGCAATCTCAAAGGATCGACACATGGATAAAGTCATGCTTGTCGAGTCCCTCGGATTCAACCTCATGTCTGTCTCAATGCTTTGTGATCTTGATATGGTTGTTGTCTTTGGCAAATATCATTGCTTAGTACTCATGGAATCTGACAATTCCAAAGTCTTCGAAGGCTTTAGGAGAGGAGACTTGTATATTGTTGATTTCTCTACAGGACCATAGCCTGCCACTTGTCTACTTGCTAAAGCTTCAGAAGGCTGGCTATGGCATCGACGACTGGGTCATGTTGGCATGAGGAACTTACACACGCTCGTGAAGAAAAAGCACGTCATTGGCATCGAGGGTGTCAAATTCCTCAAAGATCATCTTTGTGGGGCTTGTGAGGCTGGAAAGATGACCAGAGCCAAGCACCCCTCGAAGACCATCATGACTACTTCTCATCCTTTTGAATTGCTTCATATGGATCTCTTTGGCCCTACTCATTATGCCACACTAACAAATGCAGCATCTCTATATGGCTTTGTCATTGTTGATGACTATTCTCGTTACACATGGGTGCATGTCATTACTTACAAAACTAAAGTGCAGGAAGTCTTCAGACGATTTTCCTCAAGGGCTTCGACGAATTTCGGCGTGAAGATCAAGCATATACGTAGTGACAATGGGACCGAGTTCAAGAATACTGGTCTTGATGACTATCTCGATGAACTTGGTATTACTCATGAGCTATCTGCCCCATACACTCCTCAGCAGAATGGCGTTGTGGAGCGCAAGAACAGGACTCTTGTTGAGCTGGCTCGCACCATGCTTGATGAATACAAGACACCTCGTCACTTTTGGCCTGAGGCAATTGATACTGCATGCCACATCATCAACATGGTATATCTTCACAAATTCTTCAAGAAGACCTCATATGAACTCCTCACTGACAAGAAACCCAATGTGAGTTATTTCAAAGTCTTCGGTGCTAAATGTTGGATTAGAGATCCTCATCACAATTCTAAATTTGCACCGAAAGCACATGAAGGTTTTATGCTTGGTTACGGAAAGGACTCGCACACCTACAGGGTCTTCAACACCTATCACAACAAGGTTGTTGAAACTGTAGATGTGCGGTTCGATGAGACTAATGGCTCGCAAAGAGAGCACCTACCTCCTGTGCTAGATGAAAAGACGCCTGAGGAAACCATCAAGTTCAAAGCTACTGAGGATGTCATTCCTACTGAAGAATCTGCTGAAGAAATCATTCCAGAACATGAAGAACAGCATGCTGGCGCATCTGAAGAAAATGGCTTTGAAGAAAATGCTGAGCCAAATCAAAGTCGTCAACCTGCTCATCCTCGCGTTGCAAATGAAGTACAGATTGAGAGAATCATCAACGACATCAACGCACCAGGTCCTCTGACTCGCTCAAAAGCTTCACATTTATCTAACTTTTGTGGGCATTTTGCTTTCGTGTCCATCACAGAGCCCACCAAAGTTGATGAGGCATTTCTGGAGCCTGAATGGATTCAAGCGATGCAAGAGGAATTACATCAATTCAAGCTGAACAATGTATGGGAGCTTGTCAAGCGACCGGACCCATGCAAGCACAATATCATCGGTACCAAATGGATCTACCGCAACAAGCAAGATGAAAATGGCCTAGTGGTGAGGAACAAGGCTCGTCTTGTGGCTCAAGGCTACACACAGGTTGAAGGAATTGATTTCGATGAAACTTTTGCACCTGTTGCTAGACTTGAGGCTATTCGCATATTGCTTGCTTATGCTAACCATCATAATATCATCTTATATCAAATGGATGTGAAAAGTGCATTCCTCAATGGTAAGCTTGAGGAAGAAGTATATGTTGCTCAACCCCCAGGTTTTGAAGATCCTAAGCATCCTGACAAAGTCTTCAGACTCAATAAGGCCCTCTATGGCCTCAAGCAGGCCCCTCGGACGTGGTATGATACTCTGAAGGAATTCCTCATGAAGAAAGGCTTCAAACCCGGTTCACTCGACCCAACTCTTTTCACCAAAACCTATGATGATGAATTATTCGTGTGCCAAATATATGTTGATGATATTATCTTTGGCTGTACTAACCAACATTACAGTGACGAATTTGCTTACATGATGAGTGAGGAATATCAAATGTCCATGATGGGAGAATTGAAATTCTTCTTAGGTCTTCAAATTCGTCAACAACGCAATGGCATCTTCATTTCTCAAGAGAAATACCTCAAGGACGTTCTGAGGAAATTCGGTATGCAAGAATGCAGAGGCGTCAAAATCCCTATGCCCACAAATGGCCATCTATGCACTGATGAAAATGGAATAGACTTCGATCAAAAGGTATACCGCTCCATGATTGGTTCTTTATTGTACCTATGTGCATCTAGGCCGGATATTATGCTTAGTGTTTGCATGTGTGCCCGTTTTCAAGCTACACCGAAGGAATCACACTATAAGGCTGTGAAACATATTCTTCGAATGTCCTTTGAAAAGGACACACATCCTAACACTTATGCAAATTGATGACTTAGATGTGCAACACACGAAGAAACGTTTTTCTTCAATCAATGAAGACTAACCCTCTAAGTGTGAAGAAATTAATGAAGAATTTGATTCTCAGAGCCCTACGACAATTGTACGCGGTGTCTGAAATCATCATTCTTACACGGTGGGTCACACCACCACAAAAAGTTGAAAATCTTCAAAATTTGAGTTTTTCATCATTGTGCAAATTCTTCAAATTTTCAAATTCTTCAACTTTGCAAAATCTTCACTCTTTCCGTCTATGTTCTTCATTGACTATATATATATTTGAGTTTTCTGTCCTCTACAGCATTCACTTATTGCTAATTCTTCAAGTTGTGTTTCTTCTAAGTGAATGTGATCGGACCCATTCCCCCTCAATGCTAAACTCAATCCAGTCCGTTCACAAATTCTTCATGTGCGTTCTATTTGAAACCCGTTCAAAGTCTTCACTGTGTCCTTGACAGCTGAAGAATTTGCGAATGAAACATTAAAATATTCTTATCTGAATTTTCGGCTTTTGCCGTTCAAACCGTTCCTTATCCCTCGATAAGATTTATCTATTCACCCTCGATCTAACACGATCTCCACTTCACAGTTCGTGGGTGACACATGTCGCTAGGATGAGAAGGGTCAGGGGCACGTTTGTCCATTTTCTTCGGACGAGCAGTTTTTCACCTCTGCTATAAATACCCCTCACCCTCCTCAGAGCTCATTTACCCCGCTCGATCTTACTCCCTCGCTCGAGCTCTCAGACCTAGCGCCGCCGCTACACTCCATCGTCGCCGGTGAGGAAGAGCTTCACTGCCTCGACCTCGTCGCCGTCGTACTCACGCCGGCCGCGGAAATCCTCACTCCGCCGCCGCCGTAGCTGTTTTCCATCGCCAAGTTAGGGCGTGGAAGATCTGAACGGACGAACATCTCCACTGCCACTCTCAGTTCGTCGTGTTCTTCGTCAAGGGTAAATAAAATTTATTTTTACTGCCCTTGTTGATTCTGATGATTTCCACAAAATCTTCAAAAGGTGTTTATTCTTCAACTTTCATGTTCTTAAACACCAACTTGCTTTTGTCCTTGATCAGTTTCTCTAAGCAACGTTTTTCTTCAAGATTCCTCAATTGTGTGGATTTTCAATCTACACAACTCTGGAACCTAAGTCAAAATGCTTAGTGAAATTCCTCAAGACACCCCTGGTCATCTTCCTCAAACTTGATACTTTTGAAAATCTTCTAAGAACGCATATGACCTCTCCAAAACTCTTCGCACCTATATTCTGTTCACAGGTACACATGTCCGCTGCTGAATCTCTAGGTTCTCATGAACTTAACTCATTTGCAGTGTTCCTTGAAGAAAAACTGCATACCTCATCAGAAAATTCGATTGTTCAAAACCCTCAAGTGAAGAAAATGGCTGATGGTAAAAGACCTCAGAAGGGAGGAAAGAGGCCAGAAACAAATACTACTTTTGAGATCCCTGATGACATCTATGATGAATATTGTACTCCTGATGAAGCAACTCATGGCAAGGAGAACAAAAATCAGCGCAAAGTGCGCATTCAGAAGATTGAGAGGAGATGGGCAAGAGAATGGAGGGAATATCGCTATGTCACTCCCAAGTATATGAAGAAATTTGCTGTTAACCCTCCATGTCCAAGACCTCCATTGGCTCCTTGCCAAGAAGCTGATCCCACTAGCATCAGAAGAGGTGAGGAATTTCCTCTGGAGTGGGCTAAGCGTCAAGCCAAGCTGGCCAAAGTGGCTAAAGAGGCAGTAAAGAAATTCAATGAAGATTCTGTTGCTGCCGCCGCTGAGGCCTCTGCTATCAAGCCTAAGAAGGCTATGCTGAAGAAATCAGCTGTCAAGACAAGTTCCTCAGCTGCAATGCCCTCACGGCCAAGCTCTTTAAAGCCCTCACGGCCTGTTCCTCAAGCAAATTCCTCAAAAGCAGCTCCAACTCCCTCGGTTGCAAAATCCTCAGCTGCTCCAGCAAAGTCCTCAGCACCTGTGCATCTTGCCACATGCCAAAGGACTACTGGAATCTCAATTGCTTCAGGAGTCTCTGCAAGTTCTTCAGCTCCACCTCAGTCTTCAACAACTCCTACCTTGCTGAAGAAAAAGGCCACTGCTGGACGAGGCACAAGGCCAAGTCCTCACAAGAAGCAAGTCGCCTTTCAGGTTCCGTCAAGCGAAGACGAAGCTGATGATGAAGAATTAGCTGAGATCATCAAAGATCAACAACAAAGGGCCGCTAGAGCCAAAGGCAGTGCTGTGCCCCTCATGCTGGATCCAAGGAAAATCCTTGATTTCATCGATCTATGGCACAAGGATCCAAATACACCTTTGCCTGAATTAAACCTCACTCCTGGTCAAAGTCACATGTTGACGGCCTTCATAAATGAAGAGAAATGGAAATTTGAAAAGGCCAGGCAGGTGAAGAAGGCTCAGTACAAGAAGGAGCGTTTTCTGAAGAACAATGTTGTGAAAATGTCTCCTGAAGAACTTGTGTCTATGCAGGCTGAGATCAAAGCACTCAGTGATGAATTTCATGCATTACATGCAGATTGGCTAGGTGCCAAAGTCAGATTCGTCAGAATGGCAAAAGGATTTACTCCAAGTGTTGCAGCTTCATCGCAACCCAAATTTCCTCAGACTGGAACATCTGTTCAGTCTGCTGAAGAAAATGAAAGCGCCAGAGCTGATGAAGAAATTCCAGTCTCTGAAGAAAATGCCAGGGCAACCTCCAATATTGCGCCTGAAGAGCAATCCAGGCCAGTTGAAGCATCTGCTACTGTGCCTGAGGAATCTGAACAAGCCAGGGCAACTGCATCAGTTGTGCCTGAAGAAATTCAACCAATTTCCTCTGCTCCTCCTGCACCGATGACAAGCATCAACCTTCCTTCTGCATCAGAAGCGAAGAAAACCAAGGCTGCGGAGCGAGCAGCTGTGAAGAAAAGGAAAGCATCCGCATCTTCAGAGTCTTCAGCCCCCAAGAAATTGAAGACTTTGAGGAGTTCATTTGAAAACCCAATTGATGCTATTCCAATATCAAGCATGCCATCAAAGGAGATCATTCCCTTTGGTGAGGAATATGAAATTCCAAGTAAATCTGATGAAGAAATTCCTTCTGCTGCTTCGACAGAGCAGATGGATGAAGAAATTGAAGTGGATACTTTCCCTTCAACCCCACTGGTATCATCGCCCATGCCTCAGTTCACAGCTAAAGAGGCAGGCGTCGAAGGAACTGAAGAAGATGAGGATGTGGATATTGGGTCTACAACACCTATTCTGAATGATGACTTTTGGGAAAGTCATCACCCCAATTCACCTCTGACAACCCCTCTACATCATGTTCCTCAGTCTCCTGTGCAAACTGAAGAAATTCATACGGGCTCTGATGAACGTCAAGCTTCACTTCACTCTATACCTGAAGAAGTTCCAGTCACTAGCGCTGATGTACATATGTCTGAAGAAATGAAGGCCAAGGCTGCTGCTGAAATTCCTCAGCCAGTGGCTCCAGTGGCTACACCTCAAGAGGCTGTAAATTCTTCAACTGTTAATCTTCAGCCCAAGCCACAGAACCCTCACTCCAAGAAGCAGAAGTTTAATGCTGAGGATTTCTTCAACGAGCACATATTCTTCACTGACTACAATCCCTATGACTCTGCTCGTCTTCGTCACAAGCGTTTCTGGACTGCAAGCCAGATGAACTTCTACTCCTCATTGTTGGTTGATAAGGATAAGATCTTTGAACATGAGCAAATTCCTCATGTAGATATGGAATCGCTGCCCTGCTTCACACCAGTCCTCAGTGTTCTTCATGACGCTGGGTTACTCAATTTCTGCACCGACATCTGCGATTGGAATGAAGAACTCATTCTTCAATTCTTCGCCACGCTGCACATTACTGGAAATGTTGATGATGTCAATTCATGGGTATTGGACTGGATGACCGATAATACTCATTTCAAAGCACCGGCCTCTGAATTGCTTCATGCCGTCCCAATCAGTCCTCCCACTGAGGGTGCTAGGCTACTCTATGTTGAACCTGAACTGTCTGATCATCTGATGCAAGTGCTGATGAAGCCTTTGAAGCCAGGCCAAGCTCCAAGGACCAAATTCCTCGTCAAGGAATTGCTCTATGTGCCAAGGACAGTCTATCGCATATTGACCAAAACCCTCAGTCCAATCAAGGGCCACAACTCTGATGATGAAGAAGTTGTTGGCATTATGAAGAATCTGCTGTTCAATATCATTTACGGTATTCCTATCAACTACCATGATTTCTTCATGAGGACTTTGGCCAATGCTGCACTGTCACCTTTTGAGTTGAAGCCTTATGCTCCCTGGATCATGAGATTCATCAGATCAAGGTCTTCAATTCATTACATGGCTGACTTTCAAAATCATCTCAGCTATTTGCCCCCTATTGAAGTCCTCAAATGGACTATTTCCTCAGCTGACGAGAAGGGCAAAGCTGCTGTTATTGATGAAGGTACTCGTCCATTGGATGGACAGTTTCGCAAAGCTACTTCCTATTCCACCAATGATGACTCTGCAACTCAAGATTCTGCCGCCAAAGCTTCAGAACATCATCCTCAAGCCACAGCTCCGCGTGTGATGACTGATCGTGAACTTCTCCTTAGTCTTCATCAGAAAGTTGATCGAAATCACAAGTGGGTCAAGCGTCAGTTTGGTGCAATTCTTCAGAACATGACAGTCACTCAATATACTGTGAAGAAGAATCACTACTACTTGCATGAAGTCTTTGACCGCACTTGGGCAATTCTGTCTAATCTTCATAGTGCTGAAGAACTCAAGGAGATGGGCTTCCAACAGGACTTTGACTGGTCCCAGCCACCTTCGAAGAAATTCAAGAAAGTCAAAGTTCCTCAGCTTGTTGCCAGTTCATATTCTTCATCGCGCGAGACGGATGAAGCTGAAGACTTGAACGACACTGCGGCAGGCCCTACCTCAACAGTCGACCCCAACAATGCTGGCGCTCCTCCATCGACATGATGATGATATTCTTCAGGGGCGTTAGTCCTCATTTTTCGTCCCTTTTGGTCATTCGATGACAAAGGGGGAGAAATTTGAGTTTAGTCTTCAAGCGGGTCTTATATATGGGCTATATTTCTGTTAAGTTTCAACTCTTGCTCTTCTGAGGTGTTTGCTCTGATGAGTTGTAAACTTAAGTCCTATGGTGGTCTGATACTTTTGAACTGCTTTCTGCATGCTTATTTCCTCAAGTACCTTAATGCACGCATGCTGAATTCCGTCAGACACCATATTTCATCATGCATTTCAAATTCTTCATATCATATGATAAATGCGTGTATGAATTTCAAGGTATAGGAGGAGATCTCCATGATATTACTCAACAATGTGCATTTGCTATTTCAAAGCAAATTCTTCAAATATGCACATCTTCAGGGGGAGTTCCTCTATATCTTGCAATCAAATTCCTCAATATTAGTATTTACACTTCATATGTTTATCCCCGTTGAAAACTTAACCTATATTGTCATCAATCACCAAAAAGGGGGAGATTGTAAGTGCATCTAGTGCCCCTTAGTGATTTTGGTGTATTGAAGACTTATAGGTTAAGGGTCTAATGTGTTTGTGAGTGTACACAGGTCTATAAGTCTATGAGGAGTTTGTTATTTACGATGAATGTCGACCCCTAAAAATGAATGTCTTCAACTGAAGACTTTGGTTTTCTTGAAGACTTTGAAAGTGAAGAAATTGGTGTGACCCTGAAGACTTGATATTCATGCGAGGACTATGAAGCGTGAAGACTTTTGTTTTCGTAGTTTCATTTTCTTCTTCTTGAGTCATTGGAAACACCGTACTGTTAAAGGGGGTCGAGGTAAAACTAAGGAAAAATTTCCAAGTGATGCTCAACTCAAAATCCTACACCTACCCAATCCTTTCGAGTGAAGCCATTGGAAATCTCATATAGTTTAGTCAAGTTCTTCAGTGACAGAGACGAAGTTCTTCTGTTCTCTGAGGAATTTGTTCTGACTGAGGAGTTAGGAATTCGCCAGTGCGGATTGCCTACAAGTGAGGAACATGATAGCCCTGAGGAATTTGATACTCAAATTTCCGACCGTTGCTGTGCTACGCACCAGCTGTCCAAATATCCTACCCACCTAACGGTCATATCATTGAAGGGCATTTATGTCTTATCATGTCGGGCTGCTCCCTAGGCTATAAATAGCCGCCCCCTACAACCACTAGCTGGTTGGCTGCTCCGAGAGATAGATTGACACTTGTCATTTAGAGCATCCCATCCTCCGAGGACTTTGAGCGAAAATCATCAAGTGAGGAAAAACCCAAAAACCCAAACACCTACAAACCCAAAGTGATTGAGCATCACTGAAGAGATTGTTCCTGTGTGGAACCAACGCTTGTTACCTTTGAGGACTGTGCATCCTCCAGACGGTTAGGCGTCATGGTCTAGAGCATCCAAGAGGAAATTGTGGATTGCCGAGTGACCGAGTATGTGAAGGTTTGGAAGTCACCTGAAGACTTACCACGAGTGATTGGGCGAGGTCTGTGTGACCTTAGCTCAAGGAGAATACGGTGAGGACTGTGTGTCCGGGACTGTGTGTCCTCAGGTTTAAATACCTAGCCGCTCCAACCAGACGTACAACTGTCACAACAGTTGGAACTGGTCTACCAAATCATTGTCTTCACCGAGCTGCTGGTTCTATTTCCTCAACCCTTTCATTTCCTCGCATACTTGCTATGTATTTGATCATTACTGTTTGAAGACTTTGTCTGAAGACTTTCTCAATTTCCTCAGTTCAATTTCTTCTGTCAGTTTGTCTTCAGCATGCTTATCCTGTGTTTACGCTACTCGTGCTCTGTGCTTGTTTTCATTTCATCATGATGACTGTGCTACTGCTCTGTTATGCTTGCATCTGAGCACTTATTCCGCTGCTAAGTAGTTCGTCGCTTAGGAATTTCCTCACCTTGAACTTCCTCAGTGACGAATTTGTAAAAATCGCCTATTCACCCCCCCTCTAGTCGATATAACGCACTTTCAATTGGTATCAGAGCAAGGTACTCCCTTGTTCTGTGTGATTTTGGTTTAACCACCTGGAGTTTTAGTTATGTCGACTGCAGGCATGATCAAGGTCTCAGCTGGGTGTCCTACCTTCGATGGGACGGGCTACCCCTACTGGAAGAACAAGATGCGCATGCATCTTGAGGCAATTGACAACGATCTCTGGTATGTTGTGGAAAAGGGTGTTCCCTCTGTCACTCCTTCCGTAAACGCTGCTGATGTGAAGAGATTCAAGCAACTCGACTCTCAAGCGAAGAATATCATATGTGGCCATCTGAGCAAAGGGCAGTATGGCAGAGTGAGTGCTTTGGAGACAGCTAAGCTTATCTGGGATATGCTGTCCAAGGTCAACGAAGGAGTCTCAACTCAACGTGACTCTCGAGTTGACGTTCTTCGCAATCTCTTCAACCGCTTCAAAAGACTCGACAACGAAAATGTTCAGCAAACCTTTGATCGCCTCACTGACATTTCAAACGAGCTTCAAGCACTGGGTGCCACTGACATCACCGACCATGAGGTGGTGAAGAAATTGCTGAGGTCACTCGATTCTTCATTCGATACACTGGCACTGATGATTCAAGAACGTGGAGACTACAAGTCACTTGATCCTGCTGATATCCTCGAGAGGCTAAATACTCATGAATTCCAACTAGCTGAGAAGAGAGATCTCTACGGATCGAGCTATGGTAGATCTCGTGCACTGAAAGCCAAGGCAGTCTCTGAATCTGAAGATGAAGATTCTGGTAGCAGCCTTGGTGATCCTAAAGAACTGAGTCAGGAGCTAGCAATGCTCGTGAGGAAATTCCAGAAGTTCTCTAGACGTGGCCGATTTGGAAAATCCTCAAGAGGTGATGACATGAAATCAGATTCCTCATCCCGTGATTACAAGAAGAGAACTTGCCATAAATGCAAGAAACCTGGTCACTACATTACTGATTGTCCTCAGTGGGAGAAGGAATCAAAGAAGAAGAAATACAAGGATGATAGTTCAGATGACTCTAAGAAGAAGAAGAAATCTTCAAAGTCCTCATCGTCAAGATCTTCAAAGTCTTCATCTCACAAGAAGAGCAACTCCAAGAAAGCTCGGGCATTCATTGGCAAGGAAATGGACTCTGAAGCTGAATCTGAGGAACATGAGGAAGAGGAGGCATCTGAGGAGTCAGACTCTGGTGTGGCAAGCCTAGCCCTCTCTACTGCTTATATTAGCAAGTCCATCTTCAACACTGAGGAAAATGGCTTCCCCAACACTGCTGATGACGGCAATGATGACTATGCTCCCACCTATTGCTTCATGGCAAAAGGTGCCAAGGTATTCAAATATCCCTCCTCTGAATCAAGTGAGGATGAATCTGATGAAAACCTCAAACCCAGCTATTCCAAACTTGCTAATATTGCTGTTAAACAACAAAAGGCTTTGGAAAAGGTTCAAAATATGCTAGACAAAAGCGATGATCTGTTAGGTGAGGAAATGGATCGAACTCAAACACTGACTGATAATCTTCAGCAACTACAGTCTAAGTTTGACAACCTTCAAGGTCGTCATGAAACTCTCCTAGCCGATCATGAGAAGCTTTCTTATGAATTTCTTCAAAGAAAGCAAGATCTTGAGAAGCTAAGGGTGAGTCATGAAGATCTTCAGAAGGAAAATGATTCTTTGCTTGCTCAACAGATCAGTTCCGCTCAGGAAGAATTTATTCCACCATGCTTGAAATGCATTGAACGTGAAACTGCTAATTCTTCACCTGAACGTTCAAATGCTTCTATTGCTGCAAATTCTTCAACTATCTCTGTGGTCACAAATTCCTCATCTGAGGATACCACTAGTATCACTGACGAAAATGCAGGGTTGAAGGAATTGTATGTGACAGGCATGTACAAAAGCCTCAAAGGGCATCAGACTCTTTGTGATGTGCTCAAAAAGCAGATCTTGAACAGGAACCCTAGGAAAGAGGGTATTGCCTTTGAGAGGAAACTCAATGCTGATGGAACCTACTGGAAACCGGAGCAGTATCCCAAAACCTCATGGGTTGCTGCGAAGGGACCTCCCGTAGATCCATCCACTTTATCTGGCTTTACTTGTGAATCCTCATATTCATCTGATGAGTCATTTGACTCCAACTATAAACTGTTCAAAAATCAGAATGGTGAGGTATTTGCTAGATATGTTGGATCTAACTGCAGGAATGGTCCCCCTATGAAGAAAATCTGGGTTCCCAAAAGGTGCCTTGAAAGTCTTCAGGTGAATGTCCTCATGACACCACCTGTGAAGAATAAGAACCCCAGATCAAATTCTTCATATGAACCAAAGTCTTCACATGGATCCAAGTCCTCACATGAACATCATCGTGCTAACACCTCTGTTTCGCAGGGAAAGCCTAAGGGCTATGAATATGTGCATTATTCTTCAAATCATTATGTTCATAAGTCCTCGAAGAATTTCTCTGCTTATTCATATGCTTACCCTAACCCCTCTTATGTGAAACGAAGTGGTCTGGCGTCTTTGCCACCTTTCTCTTATGGAGCTCGCAGAATGATGAACTCTTTGCCACCCCTCCAGATGTGGGTGGTGAAGAAAAGGAACTAATCTCTTATGTAGGGTCAGGTCTCCAGACGAACTAAATCGTCTGAAGAATTTGCTGGAGACCTGAAATGCTTGAAAGGACGCAAGCTAATCATGAAGAAATGATTTATTCATTTCTCACGTCCTCACATTGCTATATATATATACATATGTTGCTTTAATTGATGAAATATGTCTGATGAATTTGATGTCATATTCTTCACTCTGAAGTATATGAGTTCGTAAGATGCACTAATTCATCTGCAGGATGATTTACCCAAAGCTACTGAGTGGGTCCTCGATAGTGGATGTACAAATCACATGACCGGTGACAAGAGCTTACTGATGAACACTCCTTTATCTCCATCACACTTGAAGCATATCACCTACGCTGACAAAGGCAAAAGCAAGGTATTGGGTCTAGGTAGGGTTACAATCTCAAAGGATCGACACATGGATAAAGTCATGCTTGTCGAGTCCCTCGGATTCAACCTCATGTCTGTCTCAATGCTTTGTGATCTTGATATGGTTGTTGTCTTTGGCAAATATCGTTGCTTAGTGCTCATGGAATCTGACAATTCCAAAGTCTTCGAAGGCTTTAGGAGAGGAGACTTGTATATTGTTGATTTCTCTGCAGGACCACAGCCTGCCACTTGTCTACTTGCTAAAGCTTTAGAAGGCTGGCTATGGCATCGACGACTGGGTCATGCTGGCATGAGGAACTTACACACGCTCATGAAGAAAAAGCACGTCATTGGCATCGAGGGTGTCAAATTCCTCAAAGATCATCTTTGTGGGGCTTGTGAGGCTGGAAAGATGACCAGAGCCAAGCACCCCTCGAAGACTATCATGACTACTTCTCGTCCTTTTGAATTGCTTCATATGGATCTTTTTGGCCCTACTCATTATGCCACACTAACAAATGCAGCATCTCTATATGGCTTTGTCATTGTTGATGACTATTCTCGTTACACATGGGTGCATGTCATTACTTACAAAACTGAAGTGCAGGAAGTCTTCAGACGATTCTCCTCAAGGGCTTCGACGAATTTCGGCGTGAAGATCAAGCATATACGTAGTGACAATGGGACTGAGTTCAAGAATACTGGTCTTGATGACTATCTCGATGAACTTGGTATTACTCATGAGCTATCTGCCCCATACACTCCTCAGCAGAATGGCGTTGTGGAGCGCAAGAACAGGACTCTTTTTGAGATGGCTCGCACCATGCTTGATGAATACAAGACACCTCGTCACTTCTGGCCTGAGGCAATTGATACTGCATGCCACATCATCAACAGGGTATATCTTCACAAATTCTTCAAAAAGACCTCATATGAACTCCTCACTGACAAGAAACCCAATGTGAGTTATTTCAAAGTCTTCGGTGCTAAATGTTGGATTAGAGATCCTCATCACAATTCTAAATTTGCACCGAAAGCACATGAAGGTTTTATGCTTGGTTACGAAAAGGACTCGCACACCTACAGGGTCTTCAACACCTATCACAACAAGGTTGTTGAAACTGTAGATGTGCGGTTCGATGAAACTAACGGCTCGCAAAGAGAGCACCTACCTCCTGTGCTAGATGAAATGACGCCTGAGGAAACCATCAAGTTCAAAGCTACTGAGGATGTCATTCCTACTGAAGAATCTGCTGAAGAAATCATTCCAGAACATGAAGAACAGTATGCTGGCGCATCTGAAGAAAATGGCTCTGAAGAAAATGCTGAGCCAAATCAAAGTCGTCAACCTGCTCATCCCCGCGTTGCAAATGAAGTACAGATTGAGAGAATCATCAACGACATCAACGCACCAGGTCCTCTGACTCGCTCAAAAGCTTCACATTTATCTAACTTTTGTGGGCATTTTGCTTTCGTGTCCATCACAGAGCCCACCAAAGTTGATGAGGCATTTATGGAGCCTGAATGGATTCAAGCAATGCAAGAGGAATTACATCAATTCAAGCTGAACAATGTATGGGAGCTTGTCAAGCGACCGGACCCATGCAAGCACAATATCATCGGTACCAAATGGATCTACCGCAACAAGCAAGATGAAAATGGCCTAGTGGTGAGGAACAAGGCTCGTCTTGTGGCTCAAGGCTACACACAAGTTGAAGGAATTGATTTCGATGAAACTTTTGCACCTGTTGCTAGACTTGAGGCTATTCGCATATTGCTTGCTTATGCTAACCATCATAATATCATCTTATATCAAATGGATGTGAAAAGTGCATTCCTCAATGGTAAGCTTGAGGAAGAAGTATATGTTGCTCAACCCCCAGGTTTTGAAGATCCTAAGCATCCAGACAAAGTCTTCAGACTCAATAAGGCCCTCTATGGCCTCAAGCAGGCCCCTCGGGCGTGGTATGATACTTTGAAGGAATTCCTCATGAAGAAAGGCTTCAAACCTGGTTCACTCGACCCAACTCTGTTCACCAAAACATATGATGATGAATTATTCGTGTGCCAAATATATGTTGATGATATTATCTTTGGCTGTACTAACCAACATTACAGTGACGAATTTGCTTACATGATGAGTGAGGAATATCAAATGTCCATGATGGGAGAATTGAAATTCTTCTTAGGTCTTCAAATTCGTCAACAACGCAATGGCATCTTCATTTCTCAAGAGAAATACCTCAAGGACGTTCTGAGGAAATTCGGTATGCAAGAATGCAGAGGCGTCAAAATCCCTATGCCCACAAATGGCCATCTATGCACTGATGAAAATGGAATTGACTTCGATCAAAAGGTATACCGCTCCATGATTGGCTCTTTATTGTACCTATGTGCATCTAGGCCGGATATTATGCTTAGTGTTTGCATGTGTGCCCGTTTTCAAGCTACACCGAAGGAATCACACCATAAGGCTGTGAAACATATTCTTTGATATCTAGCTCACACTCCAACACTTGGATTATGGTATCCCAAGGGCTCGGCTTTTGATCTCATTGGATATTCTGACTCTGACTATGCTGGTGATCGTGTGGATCGCAAGTCAACTTCAGGCACATGCCATTTCCTCGGACGATCCTTAGTATGTTGGTCCTCGAAGAAGCAGAACTGCGTATCACTCTCTACTGCTGAAGCTGAGTATATTGCTGCTGGTTCTTGCTGTGCTCAATTGCTATGGATGAAGCAAACCCTCAAGGATTATGGCATCAATGTGAAGAATGTGCCACTCTACTGCGACAACGAGAGTGCCATCAAAATTGCTCATAACCCAGTTCAGCACTCGAAGACAAAGCACATCGAGATTCGTCATCATTTTCTTCGAGATCATGTGTTGAAGGGTGACATCTCTATTGATCCCGTGAAGTCTGAAGAACAGCTAGCGGATATCTTCACAAAACCCTTGGATGAGAAGAGATTTAGCAAGTTGAGGTGTGAGCTATATATCTTAGAATCTTTGAATGTCCTTTGAAAAGGACACACATCCTAACACTTATGCAAATTGATGACTTAGATGTGCAACACCCGAAGAAACGTTTTTCTTCAATCAATGAAGACTAACCCTCTAAGTGTGAAGAAATTAATGAAGAATTTGATTCTCAGAGCCCTACGACAATTGTACGCGGTGTCTAAAATCATCATTCTTACACGGTGGGTCACGCCACCACAAAAAGTTGAAAATCTTCAAAATTTGAGTTTTTCATCATTGTGCAAATTCTTCAAATTTTCAAATTCTTCAACTTTGCAAAATCTTCACTCTTTCCGTCTGTGTTCTTCATTGAATATATATATATTTGAGTTTTTTGTCCTCTACAGCATTCACTTATTGCTAATTCTTCAAGTTATTTTTTCCTTCTAAGTGAATGTGATCGGACCCGTTCCCCCTCTGTGCTAAACTCAATCTAGTCCGTTCACAAATTCTTCATGTGCGTTCTATTTGAAACCCGTTCAAAGTCTTCACTGTGTCCTTGACAACTGAAGAATTTGCGAACGAAACATTAAAATATTCTTATCTGAATTTTCGGCTTTTGCCGCTCAAACCGTTCCATATCCCTCGATAAGATTTATCTATTCACCCACGATCTAACACGATCTCCACTTCACAGTACGTGGGTGACACATGTCGTTAGGATAAGAAGGGTCAGGGGCATGTTTGTCCATTTTCTTCGGACGAGCGGTTTTTCACCTCTGCTATAAATACCCCTCGCCCTCCTCAGAGCTCATTTACCCCGCACGAGCTCTCAGACCTAGCGCCGCCGCTACACTCCATCGTCGCCGGTGAGGAAGGGCTTCACTGCCTCGACCTCGTCGCCGTCGTACTCACGCCGGCCGCGGAAATCTTCACTCCGCCGCCGCCGTAGCTGTTTTCCATCGCCAAGTTAGGGCGTGGAAGATCTGAACGGACGAACTTCTCCACTGCTACTCTCAGTTCGTCG
This sequence comes from Thinopyrum elongatum, assembly GCA_011799875.1. Lineage (NCBI taxonomy): Eukaryota > Viridiplantae > Streptophyta > Magnoliopsida > Poales > Poaceae > Thinopyrum > Thinopyrum elongatum. The sequence goes on along the minus strand of CM022299.1, from coordinate 368,914,842 downwards.
TGTTCTTCGTCAAGGGTAAATAAAATTTATTTTTACTGCCCTTGTTGATTCTGATGATTTCCACAAAATCTTCAAAAGGTGTTTATTCTTCAACTTTCATGTTCTTAAACACCAACTTGCTTCTGTTCTTGATCAGTTTCTCTAAGCAACGTTTTTCTTCAAGATTCCTCAATTGTGTGGATTTTCAATCTACACAACTCTGGAACCTAAGTCAAAAATGCTTAGTGAAATTCCTCAAGACACCCCTGGTCAAATTTCCTCAAACTTGATACTTTTGAAAATCTTCTGAGAACGCATATGACCTCTCCAAAACTCTTCGCACCTATATTCTGTTCACAGGTACACATGTCCGCTGCTGAATCTCTAGGTTCTCATCAACTTAACTCATTTGCAGCGTTCCTTGAAGAAAAATTGCATACCTCATCAGAAAATTCGATTGTTCAAAACCCTCAAGTGAAGAAAATGGCTGATGGTAAAAGACCTCAGAAGGGAGGAAAAAGGCTAGAAACAAATACTGCTTTTGAGATCCCTGATGACATCTATGATGAATATTGTACTCCTGATGAAGCAACTCATGGCAAGGAGAACCAAAATCAGCGCAAAGTGCGCATTCAGAAGATTGAGAGGAGATGGGCAAGAGAATGGAGGGAATATCGCTATGTCACTCCCAAGTACATGAAGAAATTTGCTGTTAACCCTCCATGTCCAAGACCTCCATTGGCTCCTGGCCAAGAAGCTGATCCCACTAGCATCAGAAGAGGTGAGGAATTTCCTCAGGAGTGGGCTAAGCGTCAAGCCAAGCTGGCCAAAATGGCTAAAGAGGCAGTGAAGAAATTCAATGAAGATTCTTTCAATTTCTTCATCCATCTGTCTGTCGAACCAGCAGAAGGAATTTCTATCCATCAGATTTATACTTGGCATTCATATTCCTCCCAAAGGGAATGATCTCCTTTGATGGCTGCTTGAATTGGTAATAGCATCCAATGTGGTTTTCAGTGATAACTCGTCAACGATCTTCAATGATTCTTGGGGGCTGAAGAACTGCTGAAGATGCAGATGCTTTCCTTTTCTTCACAGCTGCTCGCTCCGCACGCCTGCTGGTTTTCTTCGTCTTCTGATGCATAAAGCAGGAAGGTGATCTTGTCATCGTGTGCAGGAGGGGCAGAGGAAAATTGGTTGATTTCTTCAGCACAACTGATGCAGTTGCTCTGGCTGGTTCAGATTCCTCAGCACAGTAGGCAGTGTATTCAAACATGGCCTGTGATTGGCTCTTCAGGCGCAATGTTTGGAGGGTTGCCCTGCATTTTTCTTCGAGACTTGACTATTTCTTCATCAGCTGGCCGTTTCTTCATTTTCTTAGGCAGACTGAACAGATGTTACCAGTCATAGGAAATGTTGGAGTTAAGCTGTGAAGCTGCACACTGGAGATCAATGCACTTTTGCCCATTCTGGACGAATCTTACTTGGCACTACCAAATTGCAATGGAATGCAGTGAAATTCATCACGGATGTGCCTGTAGATCCCAGCTGCATCAGTCACAAGGTTCTTCAGGAGACATTTTCACACATTGTTCTTCAGAAAATCGCTCTTCTTGTACGAAGCCTTCTTCCAACACTGCCTGCCTTTTCAATTTCCAATTTCTCTCTCATTTATGAAAGGCCTCAAACATGTGGACTTTGACGCAGGAGTGAGGTTGAATTTCAGCAAAGGGTGGTATTTACTTTGGAATCCTTGCTGCAGAGATCGATTGAAATCAAGGATCTTCCTTGGATCCCAAGCTGGGGGCACAGCACGTGCCTTGGGCTCATAGCGGCCACTTGGGTGTCGATCCTGATGATCTCAGCTAATTCTATCCATCAGTTCGTCTTCGCTTGACGGAACCTGAAAGAGGCGACTCCTTGCTTCTGTGAGGACTCTTGGCCGTTTTGCCTCGCCAGGCAGTGGCCTTTTTCTTCAGCAGGGTCATGTTGTTGAAGCACTGAAGTGGAGCGAAGAAACTTGCAGAGACTCCTAAGCAAATTGAATTCCAGTAGTCCTTTTGACATTGTGGAAGATGACACAGGTGTGAGGACTTTGCAGGAGCAGCTGAGAATTTTTGCAAACCGAGGATTGGGAGACTGCTTTTGAGGAATTTGACTTGAGGAACAGGCCGTGAGGCTTGAAGAGCTTGGCGTGAGGGCAATTGAAGAGCTTGGCCGTGAGGGCATTTGCACGACTGAAGGAACTTGTTTGACAGCTGATTCTTTCTAGCATAGCCTTCTTAGGCTCCTTGATTAGCAGAGGCCAGCTCGGCGGCAGCAATAGAATCTTCATGAATTTCTTCTACTAGCCTCTTTAGGCCATTTGTGGCACAGCTTGGCTGACGCTTAGCCATCTGAGGAAATTCCTACACCTCTTCTGTCTTGCTAGGGGATCACTTCTTGGCCAGGGAGCCAGAGGGGGTGTCTGGGACATGGAGGGTTACAGCAAATTCTTCCTGTAGTTGGGAGTGACAATACGATATTCCCTCATTCTCTTGCCCATCTCCTCTCAATCTTCTGAATGCGCACTTTGCGCTGATTTTGGTTCTCATTGCCAATGAGTTGCTTCATCAGGAGTACAATATTCTCATCATAGATGTCATCAGGGATCTCAAAGCAGTATTTTTTCTAGCCTTTGGCCTCCTTCTGAGTTCTTTTACCATCAGACATTTTCTTCACTTGAGGAGTTTTGAAACAATCAGACTTTTCTTATGAGGTATCAATTTTTCTTCCAAGGAACGCTGCCAAATGAGTTAAGTTTTGATGAGAACCTAGAGGATTCAGCAAGCGGACATGTGTAACCTGTGAACAGAATATAGGGGCGAGAGTTGTTGGAGAGGTCATTGCGTTCTCGAGATTTCAACATATCAAGTTTGAGAAATTTGACCAGGGGTGTACTTGAGGATTTCACTAGCTTTTTACTAGGTTCTTCGCAGTTGTGTAGATTGAAAATCCACACAATTGATGGAATATTGAAGAAAAACGTTGCTTAGAGAAACTGATCAGAACAGAAGCAAGTTGGTGTTTAAGAACATGAAAGTTGAGAATAAACACCTTTTGAAGATTTGTGGAAAATCATCAGAGAATCAACAAGGGCAAGTAAAATATAAATTATTACCCCTTGACGAAGAACCGACAACTGAGGTAGAGTGGAGAAGTTCGTCCGTTTCAGATCTCCACGCCCTAATTGGCGATGGAAACAGCTACGGCGGCGGCGGAGAGAAGGATTTCTCAGCGCGTCCCACGTGAGTTACGACGGCGACGAGTCGAGGAAGTGAAAGCCCCTTCCTCACCGGCGACGATGGAGTGTAGCGGCGGCGCTAGGTCTGAGAGCTCGTGGCGGGGTAAATTCTCTGAGGAGGGACGGAGGGTCGTATTTATAGCAAGGTTGTAAAAAACCCTACGTCCGAAGAAAATGACAAACATGGCCCTGACCCTTCTTATCCTAACGACATGTGTCACCCACGTTACTGTGAAGTGGAGATCGTGTTGTCGGGGTGAGTAGATAAAGCTTATCGAGGGATAGGAACGGTTTTGACGGCAAAAGCCGAAATTCTAGATAAGAATATTTTAATGTTTCGTTCGCAAATTTCAGTTGTCAAGGGACACAGTGAGACTTTGAAACGGGTTTCAATAGAACGCAATGAAGGAATTTTGGAACGACTAGTGAGTTTAGCACGAGGGTGAACGGTGTCCGATCACATTCACTAGAAGGAAAAAATAACTTGAAGAATATAGCAATAAGTGAATGCTGTTAGAGAGGAAAAAAACTCAAATATATATATATTCAATGAAGATCACAGATCGGAAAGAGTGAATGAGATTTTGCAAAGTTGAAGAATTTGTAAATGTTGAAGATTTGCCACAATGAGTGAAAAACTAAAATTTTGAAGATTTCTCAACTTTTGTTGTGGTGGCGTGACCTACCGTGTTACGAATGATGATTTTAGACACCGCGTACAATTGTACGTAGGGCTCTGAGAATTAAAATTCTTCATTAAGTTTCCTTCACACTTTGAGGGTTAGTTCTCATTGATGAAGAAAACAACGTTTCTTCGGGTGTTGCACATCTAAGTCATCAATTTGCATAAGTGTTTAGGTGTTTGTCCTTTTCAAAGAGACATCGAAGATTCTAAGATATTAGTCCACCCTCAACTTGCTAAATCTCTTCTTCCAAGGGTTTTGTGAGATATCGCTAGCTGTTCTTCGACTTCACGGGATCAATAGAGATGTCACACTTAACACTGATCCGAAGACAAAAATGATGACATCTCGATGTGCCCTTTGTCTTGAGTGCTAGAACTGGGTGGATTGCAATTTTGATGGCACTCTCGTTGGCGCAGCTGATGGCAAATTCTTCCATTGATGCCATATCCTGTGAGGGTTGCTTCATCCAATAGCATTGAGACACGCAAGAAACAAGCAACACTAGCAAGCAATAATCAGGCAGGTTATAAGGATAGAGCGTAGAGGAGTGTAGCCAGTTCTGCTGTCTTTCGAGGACACATCTAAGGATCGTCCGGAAGGAAATGGCATGTGCTGAGTTGGACTTGCGATCCACACGATCCACCAGATAGTCAGAGTGGCAAATATCCATGAGATCAAAGCCGCAGCCTTGGGATACATATCCAAGTTGTTGAGTGTGAGCTAGATATCAAAGAAGGAATATGTTATCACAGCTCTATGGTGTTGAGCTTCCCTTGTTTGTAGCTTGAAACGGCAACATGCAAACACTAAGATATATCCGGCCTGCGATGCACATAGTACAATAGAGAGCCAGATCATGGAGCAGGTATATCCTTTTGATCGAAGTCAATTTTTCGATTTCTTATCAGTGGCATAGATGGCCATTGTGGGCATAGGGATTTGACGGGCCTATGCATTATGGGTCAAACGATACCGAATTTCATCTAGAACTCCTTGAGGTGATTTCGCTTGAAAATGAGATCCATGCGGTGTTGTGACGAATTTGAAGACCTAAGAAGCAATTTCAATTCTCCCATCAGGACATTTGAATTCTCCACTCCTCATGTAAGCAAATTCGTGCACTGTAGATGTTGGTTAGTAGTCAGCCTAATCATAATATCATCACATATATTTGGCACACGAATAATTTCATCCATCATATGTTTTGGTGAACAGAGTTGGGTCGAGTGAACCAGAGTTTGAAGCCTTTCTTCATGAGGAATTCGCTGCAAAGTATCAATACCACGGCCCGAGGGGCCTGCTTGAGGCGCGATAGTAGGGCCTTCATTGAGTGTCTGAAGACTTTGCTGAATGTCTTAGGGAATCTTCCAAAACCCTGGTGGGGTTGAGCAACACATATTGCTTCTCGCTCAAGTCTTACCATTGAGGTATGTGACTTTTACATCCATTTGATTATAGTATGATATTATGATGGTTAGCATAAGCAAGACATCATGCGAATAAGCCTCAAGTCTAGCAACAGGTGGGCTAAAGTTTCATCGAAATCAATTTTTCCTTCAACTGGTGTGAGGCCTTGAGCTACAAGGACAGGCTTGTTCCTGCACCACTAGGCCGATTTCATCTTGGCTTGTTGGGCGTGATCACATTTGGTAGGTACCGATGAGTATTGTGCTTGCATGGGTCCGGTTTTGTTTTTTCGCTTTGACAAGCTCCCATAACATGTTCACAGCTTGAATTGATGTAATTCCTCTTGATTGCATGGAATCGGCGATTTCAGGCGTCCATAATATGCCGCCTCATCTAACTTTGGTGGGCTCTGTGAGTGGACACGAAGCAAAATGCACCACAAAAGTTAGATAAATGTGAAGCTTTTGTAGCGAGTAGCGAGAGGAGTCCTGGGGCGTTGATGTCTTGATGATTCGCTTCAATCTGTATCAGATTTTGCAACGCGGCGGGATGAGGCAGGTTGACAGACTTTGATTTGCTCAGGCATTTTCTTGCAGAGCCTATTTTCTTCATATGCGCGCAGCATAATGTTCTTCATGTTCTGAGCATGATGTTCTTCAGCAGATTACTTCAGTAGGGAATGACTCCTCAGTAGCTTTGAACTTGATGGTTTCTCAGGCGTCATTTCATCTAGCACGAGAGGGTAGGTGCTCTCTTTGGCGAGCCGTTAGTTCACGAAACGCCATCTAACAGTTTCAACAACCTTGTGTGATAGGTGTTGAAGACCCGGTAGGTGTGCGAGTCCTTTCGTAAGCCAGGCATAAACCTTCAATGTGCTTTCGGTGAAAATTTAGAATTGTGATGAGGATTCTATCATACATTAGCACGAAGACTTTGAAATAACTCAC